>OX442368.1:21650481-22250481 GCA_949357725.1 Hyperoplus immaculatus | reverse complement strand
TTGTTTGTGTGACTCAGTGACTGTGAATTAGCTGAACACATTAGCTAATAAGCAATCTATTCAAAATAAACGTTCAAATGTGTATCGAAGATCACATTGAGTGAAGATATTTTTTGAATGTGTGGTAGTCTTAAACTGTCAGTAATGTCCATAAGTGTGCTCAATACAATTTAACTTCTGCCATCAAACGCCTTTCAAATTCATAAACGTTCTAGTACATAACTAGTACTAAAGCGGAGCCTATCCATAAGGTGTCAGTCTCGGTTGACTGCTGTCCTTCCATTAGGGAATTGCACTTACGTGAGTGCACCGCCATGCCATTGACGGTACAATTATGCAATGTCTGTTATTTTGCCATAACAACTCTGACCTTGACTGTGACCAGCAGCACAAACAGCTGAACAATAAGCTGACACCCACACCTGTAAAGATTCAGTTTCATTATTATGGGTGAACATTGTCACATTACATCACATTACATTTAATTTAGCAGACACTTATTTAAAGGAACTTCCAAAAAGTGCATTCTAAAATGAGTGCACAAACTCAGAACTGCAACACTCACACAAGTACATTAGCTTTGAATAAGCAAAACTACAAAGGGCCCCCTGTAAGGGCAATATTTCTTTTTGGAACGAAAGTGGGGATAATATCAGCTTGAAGTCAAGGGCGGGATTATCAGGGCACCACATCCCTGGATGGTGATGCTAATGATGCACTTAGCTTTTACAGTTTTATTGATTATTTTTCTGCTCAAATGGTGTTTTGTGCCCCCAACTGAGTTTTAAAGGTTCAGTAAGCGGAATGGGCAGTTTAGCTAACTTCTTGTCATTGACTGCAGTTAGCAGTCCCTTCACGTCACCACATTAATGCACAGCGGTCTTCAAGCAGCGAGTTATCTAGCATCATCTCAGATAAGTAAGTGTGATAAAAAATGATAAAAACCATCATAACAGACATTTGGAAGGATTTTTACCTGCTCCGCCATGGTAGGCGCATAAACATTCAGCGATCTGTCGCTCTGCACGTGCACCGGCAGTGAGACGGGTGCCGGTTTGTAGCGTTCTCTCTTCTGATTGGATATCAGTTTCGGGATCCCTGAAAAGTTTTACCGAGATTTACCGATTACATGCAGAGCGGGTGACTGAGAGATCGGCTTTATGAAACGCGCACATTATGTAAGTGATCACTGTATCAATAAAGAGTGATTTAACACTTATATTAACATAAATAAGGGGCTTGAAGGGGCGAACAACACCAAACACCTGATTTGCTTCTCTTTTTCTGAATGTGAAAACATAAGATCGGCAACTGAAAAAATAAGAGCTCAAATAATAACATCTATATTATTTGTTCATAATAATTCCAGAATGGATTCGATATATTAAAACTGAATTGTTTCCCCCTACACTTCTTGATCTTTTGAACACATTGTTGTGTTTTTTCAGAGTATAAAGAGAAATAATTCTGATTTAAAATGTTCAGGGGTTTTGAAGGAAGCATATTGTGCCCATTTTCAGGATCAAAATGGTAATTTTGGTATCTACTAGAAAAACTTTTTGTAAACCTTTAAAATGTTGATATCGCTTGTACACGATATTATACAGTTGTGTTCAAAATAATAGCAGTGTGTTTAAAATTTTTTGTAAAGATCAAAATCCTAATAATAGCTTTTATTTCCAAACACGCAAATGCATTGGGGACATTCCACATTCTATTCCAACTCCAAATATGAAGAAACATTTGTCAAATGTTTCTATATCTTTACAGAAAGTGAAGAAAAAGGAATATTAGACTGTTCAAAAAAATAGCAGTGTCTGCATTTTTCTTTACAACTCAAACATTTACTGTATCAACTGAAAAATGCATGAAGATTTAGCTTTCCTATGAATCACTGAACTAATATTTAGTTGTATAACCTGTTTCTGAGCATCTGTGTTGCAGGGAGCCGACCAACTTATGGCACCTGTGAACAGGTGTTTCAGCCCAGGACGATTGGACTACATTCCACAATTCCTCTGCATTTCTTGGTTTTGCCTCAAAAACAGCATTTTTGATGTCACCACATAGGTTTTCTATTGGAATAAGGTCCACGGATTGGGCTGGCCACTCCATAACGTTAATCTTGTTGGTCTGGAACCAAGATTCTTCTCGCTTACTGGTGTGTTTGGAGTCGTTGACTTGTTGGAACACCCATTTCAAGGGCATTTCCTCTTCAGCATAAGGCAACATGACCTCTTCAAGTATTCTAATGTATCCAAACTGATCCATGATCCATGGTATGCAATAAATAGACTCGACACCATAGTATGAGAAACATCCCCATAATATGATGTCTGTGCCACCATGCTTCACTGTCTTCAAAGTGTACTGTGGCTTGAATAGGGGCCGCAGACAGTTTGTCAGACGACCCTCAAACACTGAATTCAAGCCACGGTACACTTTGAAGACAGTGAAGCATGGTGGCACAGACATCCTGTTATGGGGATGTTTCTCATACTATGGTGTCGGGTCTATTTATCGCATACCATGGATCATGGATCAGTTTGGTTACATTTAAATATTTCAAGAGGTCATGTTGCCTTATTCTTTCTTCGCCTTTGTAAAGATGAAGAAACATTTGACAAGTTTCTTCATATTTGGATTTGGAATAGAATGTGCAATGTCCCCAATGCATTTGCGTGTTTGGAAATAAAAGCTATGATAAGGATTTTGATCTTGCCTCACTTTTTTAAAACACACTGCTATTATTTTGAACACAACTGTACAGTATATTGGATACAAAAATGTGTCTAATCTCATTCTTCTTCAGGTCATTTCCCAAAGGGTGGGGGTGGGGGGGGGGGTCTGGGAACGTAGATCGACTGGCAAATGAAAAGCGTTGTCGTCCAGCTGAGCTCCCCTTTTATCACAACCGTGCATTCAGAAGTCAGATTACATAAAAGATTAGCATTGGGAGACACATCCTCCCAATGCTTTTTTCCATGTAAACTGCATATCCTCTAACACTCGCTTTCCTCTGAATGGACGATATCTCCAATCTTTCCTATAATGCTTAAGATTCTAGAAGCTCTAGTATGAGATAAAAAAAATAAACTGAGCTTGTTATCCAGCTGGGAGCATTCAAGTGAATCCCGTTTCAAAGGGCCAAGCATACAAAGTAGTGAGTCTGTGACAGTAAATAAAGTTGATATTTATTCATTTTTTGGAGAATCTCAGCTCATGCAAGGTTACAGCTCTTGTAAACAAAATCACTTGGAAATATGTCATAGGTGTGCACAGATTTCTTCTTTTCTTGGGTGTCAAACTCTGGAATGTACAATATGTGGATAAGTGAAGCCGTATTACAGATATACTACATTAAGAGCGCTCACCAACCCCATCTTTTAGCTCTTTCCCCACATTGTGATTATTTCATTGCCCAGCCATACTGTAAAAGAGCTGCCGTGCTAAAAGGAATTTTATTTTTTTGTGTCAGGTCTCCTCACATTGCAGGAGCGCCGTGCTCTTAAAAGGTCACATACACACTGTCAACTTGGTCAAAGCACTTTGGAGCTCAGAGTTGAACACACACACACACGTGCAATGAAGCCTGAGGAGGATTTTAAAAGCAAAGAAAACACTTCTTTAAGACATCGGTGAGATATGTATAACGATATTTTAAATTGATAAACAAAAAAAACAATGCATGGAATAACAGTAACAACCAGTTCTTTGTTGTTGTGGTACACAGCAGTAGATGTGAAACAGTTATACAACATTTGATATGGAAATGAAACCGGCTGTACATTTTGTGACAGATACTCTGGGCTATACAACCCGTAAAGAAGTGAGAAGACAATACACTTGGTACTGCAAAGGTCTCAGTTTCTCAAATATCTCGGAGATTTCACCAGCACATAATCACACTGTCCATTCAGAGCACAGGGCTACAGCCTCCAATCCTACAATGCATTAGTTTGACCGCACTCTTGATATGCATATCTGCTGCTCTGAACCTTCCCAGCAGTGATAACAATCCAGTGACCTGGATGGTCAAATAAAGATTGCCAGCAGTAGCTCTGTGGTGCTCAAAGTGCTTTGAACAGTAAGTAAGTGATACATTTTGTATATTGTTTTTGAGCTTCATTTTAAAGCCCCTATGTGTAGGATTTGAATATTTTAGCCATTAGCGATTTCCAGTGGTCGTAAGAGTTGGCCATGCTAGCAGCGGTGTGAGGCTGTCCTTCGCAATTTCAGCAAAATGTTCCATAGATTAAAAAAAACATTACAAATTATGTTATTGAACAGTAAAAGGCCAGATTGAGTGTATATCTGGGTAAGGATTGGGGGAGGGGGTTCATCAAAAATATTTCAGTGACATATTGTTTACATTTTTCTAAAATCTCATGTTAATCCCATCCACCAAAATTCAGCTAGCCATTAAACTAACACTGACGTTTGGCAGGTTTATCATTTAACCTAGTTTAGTGTGTTAGCATGCTAACATTTGCTAAAATGTGCATCCGCTAATTCAGATAATTCATTGGATTATTGCAAATTTGCCCTTTTGTTGGCATTACAAGAACAAATTAAGGGGCCTATTAGGAGTATTTCATCATTCTTGTTGCACTGCAATTGTTGTTTTTCTTCACACAAATCTTTCCACCCAGATAAAAATGTAAATATATAATCACACACTAATTCTACACATGGGGGTCTTTAACTTTCGCTCTTTACACGGAATTTGAATAATAGACAATGTGTGTTAATTTCATCATTATTGCTGCAGCGCTCTACTCTGTGCTTCCAGTTAGTTTAACTTGTGTACATGGAATGTGGGAAGAGACGGAGACTAGGAGAAAGACAAGTACAATGGGGACAGAACAAGTTCCTCTTGAATAAACCATGACAGAGTGTGGAGAGAGAGAGAGCAGGCTTCTCTCAGATCATACGCTTTACTTTCAATTAAGAGATGGCTGGGAGAGAGGAGAGGAAGAGGTAGAACGGGATTAAAGGGATGATGGCCAGATTACAAACAATAAAGGAGAAGCAGATTGCAGAGAGGTTACATGTTTGATTATCATGCCAATATGTGCTCAGTAACCTTGTCCTTTTGTCTTTCTTTAGTTTTTTTGCAAGTGGATTCTGTCTGCATTGCCTGCAGACTAACTCTGGCTGAACCTCTGAGAACAAACCCAGTGTGTGAAACAGTTTCGACAAAAATAGGAGTGACCAGCCATAGAAGAGAGGCCCTCTATATAGAATTTGACTAGGCATGTCAGTAGACTTTAAAAATATATAGATATACAATATCATGCTGCAAACATTTCCAAACACCATCATGGTATATGTACGCTCCCATTACAAACACTTAATATAATTTTGTTGTTTTTAAACAGGCACAGTAGTGTTACCCCTGGATAGGAATGCTAGAAACCATATAAAAAGACAAAGAAAACAAAAACAAAAGCAGAGCTCTCTGTGAAGCGCTTCAACCGTGGAGTGGAGTACTGTTGACAGTCACCATGTAGGAAATGAAAAAAAAAAAAAAAAAACTTTTTGAGGATCAAAAGATGTTAACTCAAATCAAAAAAAAAATATCTTATTTTTTTAAAAATCAACTATTTGTGCATCATAAAAAAATCGGTTGAGGAAAACAAGCGCCCCCTGCTTTATACAAAGTCAGTAGTACTGAGAGCGAGCGAGCGAGCGTCCTCCCTGAGGGGTTCAAGCAACGCTGGAGTGATGGGGAGAGAGCGGGAGTGGCAGAGTAGCAAGTCCAGAGCAGTAGTTTGAAATAAGGCCTCAGTTTTTTTTGTGTAGGCAAAAGAAAAAAGAAAAAAAAAGAGAAAAAATATACATCTGTGATTTAATTACATCTAGCTTGAAAAAAAGAAAGAATTTATATATGTGCAAAATGTAAATCTTACAAATAATGGGGAGAGTTTATTTTTTGTACATCACTGAAAAAGGATTATGCCCGAGTTGGTTGGTCCGATTCCCCGCCCTCTCTCCCGTCCACTGAACTATCCCTCCGTGCTCTGCGATTGGTCCACGGGCCAGCAGCTGACCCTTGAGGCTTACTGTTGATTGGAGCGTTGGCTTCACGTTGAGTGGATGGTCCGCTTTAGTTTATCTATCTCCATCTGTGAGGAGAGCAAGCCAATCATTTAAAAAAAATAAAAGTAAACCAGCTATGGCAGAACAATACAAAGTCAGTAAATTTACATGACTTAAGAGAACATCTATTATTGCACAAGTCCAACTGAAAGCGGAATTTGAAAATACGTGTAAACATTTTAGTCTGGTTTATCGTAAATAAACAGAATTTCTCAAAATCAAGCTAACACACCCAGATAATGTGAAATGGAGCCGAGCTACTCCTCGCTAACTGTTAGCATCACATCAATGCAAAAGGTCAACGAGCCAAGGGTCAAAAATGAAGGAGCTGAAAGCGGCTGAAAGGGGACACATCTCTACCTGTCTTTCCAAAGTCGGACATACTTCTGTGTATAAATCGATTCCCCTTGTGTGATTGTATTATGGGTAGGGCTGTCAAATTAACGCGTTAATTTCGATTAATTAATCACAGAAAAATTACGGCGCAGTGTGCATTATTGATTTAGTGGTGCAACAATATAGGTTCAAAACAGTATCTCTCAATCTTCCTCCGTGTGTCTCAATTTTGTTTGCTAGCTGTCTCGTCTCCTGCGTAAACGGACACCCGCCCCGTGTGTGTGTATGTGTGTGTGTGTGTCAATATTTTTGCCTATGAGTACGACGATGGTGAATGAATCGGCATAGGCATATACAGTCAAGTGCGAAAGTTTGTGAACCCCTTGAACATTTTGGAATTTTATTTATTTATACCATTATTAATTCATTTTTATCAATACCAGTATTTTTTATATGAAATAACAGATGTTTGTTTATCAATTCAACATTTTTCTTTCCCAGAAATAAATTGTTAAAACAGATAAAACAAATTATTTGACAACTGTTGTATGATCAAAAGTTTGTGAACCCTAAACTGCATTGCTTAAATGGAGCAGGTAAACACAATCAGATGGGCCAAATTGAGTCATGAAATGGACCAATGTAGTGAGAGATCTTTAGGGAAGAAATTGGGCGGCACTAGATACAACAGAGATAAAACCAGGTCAGTTTAGGCTCACCAAAGTGAACCCATACTGGTCAGACATGCTAAAAGGGAAACAAATCTCTGAGGATCTCAGGAATAGAGTTGTGATGCTGCACATTTGTCTGGGGACAGCTATAAATTATTTTAAAAAAAGTTTGAGCTCCATCGGTCCACCGTGAGGCAAATCATCTGCAAATGGAGAGCTTTAAGAGTGACTGAACATCTGCCTAGAAGTGGACTTCCTTCAAAAATATCCACAAGCGTCACAAGATAAGTGATTTTTCAGTTAAAAGCCAACCCAAACATTACATCTAGTGATTTGCAGACCTCTCTTGCAGCATCTGGGACAGATGTGCATGGTTCCACAATAAGAAGAAAACTCAGTCAAAATGGCTTTCATGGGAGGGTTGCTAAAGAAGCCTCTGCTCTCAAAAAAGAACAAAACTGCTTGTCACAACTTTGCCTGAGAGCACTTTGAGATACCTGAAGTCTTATTCTGTGGACAGATTAGTCCAAAATTGAACTGTTTGGTCATAACCAAAACTGCCATGTTTGGGAAAAAATGCAATTCTGCCTACCACCTAGAGAACCTTCTCCCAAGTGAATAATGGTGGTTTCAAATTGTCTGCAAATCTCCAGATGTAATGTTTGGGTTGGCTTTTACCTGAAAAATCACTTTTCTTGTGGCGCTTGAGGATATTTTTGAAGGAAGTCCACTTCTAGGCAGATGTTAAGTCACTCTTAAAGCTCTCCATTTGTAGATGATTTGCCTCACGGTGGACCGATTGAGCTCAAATTTTTTTTTTATGAATTTATAACTGTCCCCAGACAAATGTGCAACATCAAAACTCTATTCCTGAGATCCTCTGAGATTTGTTTCCCTTTTAGCATGTCTGACCTGTATGGGTTCACTTTGGTGAGCCTAAACTGACCTGGTTTTATCTCTGTTTTATCTAGTGCCACCCAATTTCTTTCCTAAAGATCTCTCATTACATTGGTCTATTTCATCAACCAATTTGGCCCACCTGATTGTGTCAACCTGCTCGATTTAAGCAATGCAGCTCAGGGTTCACAAACTTTTGCACATACAACATTCGTCAAATAATTTGTTTTATCTGTTTTAACAATTGATTTCTGGAAAAGAAAAATGTTGAATTCATAAACAAACATCTGTTATTTCATATAAAAAATACTGGTATTGATAAAAATGAATTAATAATGGTAAAAATAAATAAAATTCCAAAATGTTCAAGGGGTTCACAAACTTTCGCACTTGACTGTATGGCAGTGCAGCGCTGTCTGTTGTGGAGACAGAAGTTACGAGAGACAGAGAGAAACAAACTGTAGCAGGCTATACAGCTGTTTATAAACGGGTATAAAAGTATCATAAAAGTATGCGATTAATTTAGATTAATTAATCACAGAGCCTGTAATTAATTTGATTAATTTTTTTAATTGCTTGACAGCCCTAATTATGGGACAAGGACTGTTGTCCAATTAAATGGCCTAGTCAAGCCGTAACCGTAGCCCGATTTAACTGGGCATGAGAATGTACTGGAGTGCTGGATCTGCCTGAGGAAGTCAAGCCCAGAATTGAGCCAGCATCCTCCCCGCAGAGAGGGAGAGTCCTGCTGTGGAGGGGATGACTTCGTATCCTTTATTATATATATGTATTATATATATATTAGCAGGGATTAGGAAGAACTGGAATCACAATGAAGACATGAACTGGAGGAGAACCTGAGCTGAGCAGCAAATGTCTTTGACAAGGTGACAGTGTGAATGTATGAGAGTGGACTAATGGAGCGGCTTATTTCTTGGTGGCAATATGGGATTTAGGATGTCTTGAATTGGGGACACATTTACCAGCACAACTGCAAAATTTGAAAGATGTAGGTGTTTACCAGGCAGGAAGAGTCAAACAATGTTGAGTTGCATTATGGGAATTGTAGGATCCAGAGGAGATAGGGAGTAAACGTCTGGGTAAATGGAGACAAACCAAAACCAGCTACCCTAAAGCGAACCCTTTTGTACTCATGTGGGTCGATGTAGAGTTCACACTGGAATGTGATACGCTGGTCACATTTATAAACCAATCTGATCCGAGTGATATATCTGAATGGAGCAATAAGGCTTGCATAGTGTGATGATATCACTCCTTTTCTGTCCTTACACATAAAATATCATCTCTTTCTAAATCTGTGGAAGTAGAAATGAACTGTTAGGCATTTTAAGAACCCTGTGATAAGGTTTGCGTGTGCACGTATGCGTGTGTGAGTGTGTACTGCGTGTGTGTGTCAGTGTGTAAGCCTGGGGCTCTCTGCAGGGCTTTATCCGACTGTAATGTGATTAATATTGGTGCCATGCTGGAAGAAGCCCGGCCTTGTCTTCCATCTAATGATCAGACTCCTGATGCCGGGTTACAGGGAGGCTGATAGTGTCCACTGCAGTGAGGGAAAGTCTTGAGGCATTTCAATGGTGAAAGTGATGCCAATCTGGTGCTGTGCCAACAACCTTGGCTATCTAACAGAACTAACTTTGTCTGGAGTCTGTTACTTGTTTTGGTAAAAGGTCTGTAATAAAAGCCTCATGAATAGTTAAACAAGGTCTAAAATTATCACTGGAAATTACATTATTTTATTCCAATAAAAATGTCCTCTGGTTTTTCCTTTGCATAATATAAAATAATTAGAATTTGTATCTTTACTTGAACCAACTGCCAATTAATGTTTTCTATATCAAGATTTTTTCAGAGTTTAAAAGTTAATTCCTGAACCTGGAAAAAGCAACAGGCAAAACAGTCACCTACGTATAGTTCCATATACTATCTGTTATGGAGCTTTTTAGGATGTCCTACGCACGTGTTGGGTGACTCACAAAGAACAGAATTATAGAAGGAAACACAATAGAAGCAGCAGTTGCTGAGATAACGTGACTTTTGGTCTTCAGGTTGCATCAATAATCAGCTAAAGTAATGACAGTAATGAGTGTAGACAGCCCAGTGTGTGTTACTGTGGGGATCAAAGTTACCTGCAGGGCCATGCGCTTCAACTTTTCCTCATCCAGCTCCCCCCGTAGCTCCGCAATCTCTTTCCTGGAGATAAACAAACACACACACACACACACACACACACACACACATTAGCACGTCTACACCCTTGCAGCAGATATAACAAATAAAAAAAACTGACAAACTAAAATTCCAATACTATCAGCATGAAGCTAAATCCCATAACTCAATTAATGGTTCATGTTACAAAAATGTCTAAACGGTCACATGGCTGCAATTTTTCGTGTACACGTTTAAACATTTAATATGGGGGGGGGGGTGGCTCGAAAAATCTTTTTTTTTTTAATTGTTTTTACCGATGCCGTTGGAGTGACAGTGTGCTGTGAGAAAGACCGGCTGACAGATAGACAAGAGAGGTCTTTATTTCATAATTTTGCTTTTTGACTTAAAAGTGATCATAACTGCCTAGTGATCATCTGTTTTGAGACTGACTCCCGCTGTCAGGGACGTTGAGCCGAACAGCTGATCGGACCAGCTGTTTGAGACGGAGATGAAAACAAAAGTGAAACTGAAGGTGGAACAGTTAAATAGTTAAATGAATAAATATTGTAAACTAACACAATAATGAGTTGTGTTATCTGCTTTAGTAGCCTACAGTAGCAAATATCGCCCCCCACTCCTGGAAATAAATGAAGTAATTTTCCAAACTTAAAAAAAAAAAAAAAAAAAACGGTTTTCGTTTTTGATTTTTCCTAAACGGTTATGATTTACTAACCGGCTACACGTGTACACGTGCGCACCCCTAGTCTAAACAGAAAAAGCTAAGGCTTGTATCTTCTGTCAGATCTCATAAAGTCACTAAAATCATTCCTGTAACCAGCTGTCCTAAACAAATGAACAGTCTGCATTCTGTGCAAAACAGATGATAGATTAGAGTAAGAGCACACTTCTTTACTCTGGTATTCTTGCATGACACATTTAGCTTTACGTTTTCTTGTTTTTTTTTAAGGGCTTGCACATTTCACAGCCCCTGTTTCTCCTCCACACTGAGTCCCCTTACATTTGCTGTGCCTTGAGCAACTCCACAGACATCAGCAGCTCCTTCATCTGGCTCCTCATCTCGTCCAGTTGGGAGCCTTGGTCTTCAGGCTCCAGTCGGGCCCTGCTGCTGCTGCTGCCGTGTAAGGGGCCGTCCGGGCTGGGGGCCACTGCTGCCACGGGGCTATGAGCCGGCACGGGGCTCGGCTTGGCCTCTGCCGGCTTGTGGAAGGACGGCGAGCTGGTGATGCTGCTCGAGGAAGGCTGTGGAGATGACACAAGGGAGGATAACAAATTGATAGAGTCAGACAACCTGGAGAGATCAATAGTATTTTTGGTTCACAGATTGTGTAACTGAAGGCGATAGCATTATGATACAGTGCAATAATTCAGTGATCATTTGTGCAGGGCATTGTGCGCCTGTATTCACAATGGAAGTGCAATCTCTGCACATCTGAGTGGATGACAGGTGTGTTGAAGGAAAGTGCAGCAAAACTATTGGCAAAAACTCCCACACACCGTCTCGTTTAATAATTTAACAGAAATTAAGCATATTTTCGGTAAACAGACCATCAGGCAGGTCTGTTGACAGAAACGTTGGTTCCTTTCTATGTGATCAGCGAGTAATGAGACAGTGTGCGGATTTTATTTATTTATTATTTGACAGTGGAGAAGCCTGCCATCCGTTCCCTAACAATGACCCTCTTCACTAGAAGTGTTTTCTTTTGTCATCTTCATTAAAAATATCAATGTGAACTGGGCCTGCTTATCATTTTAGATTTACTATAGTTTATGAATGCTCTTCACTTATAAGCATAAAATGCTCAAAACACAATAAAATAAGAAAAATTATAAAAAAGTGGACCATCAATTAAGGAAAGGACAGAGCATAATAGGATGTTAGTTGCTTCGAGAACAGGTCTGATATCATATCCTTATGCTATATGTACTGCCTTGATGTTAAATCCCTGGTACTGGCCAAAAAGCAATCGCCTCCCGTTAAAACAGGAAGGAAAAAAGACCACATGCTTGTTCTAGGCAGGATACCAAGATTCAGCTGCAGCTTTAATGAGCAGTCATCATATTGGGTTGGTATGTCCCCAAGTAAGCCGTAGTCTTTAGGGCTAGAGTTTGAAAAATGAACGCAGGTCTATTGCTGGGACATAAAAAAATCACTACAAGAATACCTGGATCACTATAGCTATTTTAATTGGCTAACTACTTTGAGCTTGACATTTGCTCCAGCTTTGTGTAACACCCGAGGGTATATGTTACATTGACTTTAATAGCCTTTCGGGACAGAGGACAGTGGATATCGTCACTCGTCTGCTATATTGCAGTTACAGTGCAAAGTAGGGATGGGCAATTAAAATGTTAAAACTATGTATTGATATACTTTCCCTCAATATAATTTGAACAAACATTTGATGAAATATGGGGTAGTCTTGGGCTGACGGGCTAGTAAAAAATACTGGCACAATAAGAATCTGCCGAAGGCTAACATTGGATGTGGTTAATACTGTTGGCTGGCTGAGGGAAAGAACGTAATGTTTGTAATATCTGTCGCATGTTCTGTATTGGTTCTTTTTTACTTGATTTTATGATACAGCTCATTTTCAGCTCCAGTTATTCAGTTCTCATAAATAATTCAATGTCTTGAACTTCTCCCGCCCCCGAGGTCTCACACACTCTCTTTCCTCTCTCAGCCCCCACCGTCACCACAGGAGATGTTACAGAGGTCACAATCTCATTTTAAAACAATGAAAAAAAGGAAATTCAGAGTTCAATTTGACCTCTGGATGCCTGAGCCCCTGGGTTACGAAATCTCAAAAGGTAAGCTTTGTTCTGATTGCTCTGTCTGCATGTCTACATGTATGTTTGTGTGTGTTCTTAAACAATGGAGTCGCCTGATGCCAGATCATGTGTACCCCCGAGCTGAGCAGACTGGTCCAATCATTCAGGGTTGACCATGACCAATCCGGACTAGATACAATCTAAAGCAATTAGTGAAATTATGAACGGTAAGACCCAACAGCAGATGGAGGGTCCTCTGTGTCTGTCTCTCTCTGTGTCTCTCTACTTGTTTACTATTGCGCTACAACAACTACTATATTTATAATAATTGTATCATTATTATTATCATTATTATTTATTGTCTACGTTTGATTCTATTATTTTGCAAACTAGTTTTTTCGTTTAATGAAGGTGAAACCTACCGCTGATAAGGTAAAGTAATTATTTAATTACCAAATGGCTTTCATGACTCTTCAAAATATTGTACACAAATATGAAGGTTGTTGCTCAAACACTAAAATCATGTCCTGTGCATCTGCAAGTATGTGATTTACCTTTCTGGTGTCTGTTAGCTTTGGCTTGGGTGCATCCTCTTCATCCACCTTGAAGACTTTTTCCACGCTCACTTCCTTGGTGGGCTGAAAGGGGAAACATTCTTTTTATTTTTTGACAAAAACTTAAAAATAAATATATATACAAATATAATAATACAAATAACATCCTCTGCCCATCCGCAAGGACATCTGAGAAGTAAATCTCAATGACAACTTGACAGGTCATGGCTGTGAAGGATGAATAGAGGAGAGTAAGGCAGAGACCTAAAGTGGGCTTTTCACCACTTCTCATATGGACAGGATGTGTCAAAGTGCAAAGTGTGGATCCATGTTTCGATAATGTGCAACTGCTGAGTGAGTGCAGGGAGGTGACAGCCGGGGGGCCATCGCAAACAAAGGAAGTCCATGCGAAGGCACATCCATTGGAGAAGAGAGTGATATTAAAAAAGGGACAGAGGCATAAACAAACAAAACACGTTGGAGAAAACGTGGAGAATTTGGTGTTGCTATGCCTTTTTGGAGGCAACTGAAATGAGTCTGAAGCATTGCATTTTGAATATAATAGAGTTATGCCATCTAACCAAATATTATTTGATTAAATTGCTTCTACAACCCCAATTCTGCAAATAATTGGGACATAATGTAAAATATGTGAATAAAACAGAATGTGATTTCCTAATCCTTTTTGAAGTGCATTTAAAACAGTACAATTACATCATATGGGTTGTTTAAACTGATAAACGTTTGTTTTTTGTAAATACAAAAAACACTGTTTTTTATACAGTAGGGCTAAATTGGCTGTGATACTGGGCTATACACCAGAACAAACTGACACACAGACAATAAATCTCCAGTGCACTAAAAAGCCAGTAGGAAAGAAACTTTAAGGATTTCACTTTGCTTATTGAGAACATCCCATCATGTACACACAGTCGTCATACTTTGCCGATTTGCACAGGCTGTCTGTTATGTATTCAGCCCTACTAATTGTGTCGTAATAATCTGTGTGCGATACAGCTGTGAATCTCTGTGTGTGTGCTCACCGAATGTCCTCCGCCAAACTGGGCAGGCAGCCTCCTGCCAGGCATCTTTGGTCTGTTAACAGTGGGGTGAGAGAGTTTCTCCGAGGTAGATGACAGCTCATCAAAACTCATCAGATCTGTGGATAAGGGGAGGGAGAAATTTGTCCATTTAAATTCATAACTTAAATATGTCAGCCGTGTCTAAAGGAACGACCATGGGTGAACCGAAACTTCAATTTAATTCCATTCAATTTGAATGCAAGATCATGCGTGGTAAACAGCTCAGGCCCAGATAATGACGTCGGTAAACAGAGCAGCAGAGCAATATATACATTTATAAAGCTCATATTTTAAAATAGTCACAGATTATGCAAAATGCACTTTTTTAATGGTTGGAAACACTGGGTCCCTGGCTGTGTGACTAGAGACTCCCAAAGGAAGAAATAACAACCCTCTCTCTTTTTCTGCACCTCTACCCAAGACACCCCTGAGGCTAACTGGCAGTTGGATTCAAACCGGCCGTTAGATTCAGGGCCAATCAGAGTAATCCCGGTAAAGGGTTTTTTACTGGGAGTTTTTTCTCAGCCGAGCTAAGGGTGTAAGGGCAGGGTATCATAATGTATGGAATGTAAAGCCCACTGAGGCAAATGTCTATTTGTGATATTGGGCTATACAAATAAAAATTATTTCATTTGATTTAGACTGGGCTTTTTGGAAGGCTGATACTGGATTGGATTTTGGAACATCATGAGCTCTAAACCGTATTTAGCTAAATTAAAACAATAGTTAATAACTATTTTTTAAATGCACCTGTTTAACTGTGTGCATTTAACTGTAATAATAACATGGTAACTTGACTTAATAAAAGTTTTTTGGCAACAAACTTGAACGGAGAAAAAGGATACGTCATTCCCCACTGCCCTTATGCAACAGCACTTTGCAGCTCCAGTGGTAAACTGTTGCAGAGTGAAGACATTGCCTGTTGTGCAGAATGATTGAATTGTCGTGTTCCGTGGCACAATGTGTCAAGTGCCTTCCGGCGAGTAGTGTGGTCTTTAAACAGCACCTTATCGCCTCTCTGTAGCGTCTGTCACAAACAGAAAGCTCTCCAGTGGTCGACCTTCAACTCTGTCTGCGCTACTAATTTAATCTCTGATGTCTCTTCACTGTGACCTTTCTACCTCCCTATCTCTTCCTATGTGCCTCCATTTAAAACTAAACTCTTCTCGAACAACTCTTGAACCATCAACTTCTTAAACCATTCATCTTCTCAAAGTCTGTTCCACAGTTTTCTTACCCTCTCGTGTCTCTTTTTGACTTCCCTTTGACCTACGCTGAGCTCTGCTTTCTTTATCGGAGGCGACGCCAATTAAAATTCTTCATGAGTTCCTTCCACCATGTTTTGAAGGTGCATTTGTATTTTGTTATGAAGATTGTCATATTCTCCCAAACTCACAATAATGGCTGAGATATCCATCACCAAAAGTTGACAGCAGCAGACTTATGATTGGCAATGTTCTATGGGTTGATGTGGGGAATTTTGATGGAAAAAGTTATTGCCGAATATTTCCTCCAACTTTTAACAATAGTCAGTCAATGTTGTTGTCTCAAGCAGTTAAAAAAAAAACAGCCACTCTGCTGCGACACTAGAAGCATTGAGAATATTTAATGACGACCAGAGTCACCTGAGGTTTCGTAACGTGCTGTAGTGTGTGCTGGTCAGCTGGTGTGCAATAAGTATTAGCAAAATATTTTAGCTATGTCGAGCAAATTCTAAAGTTATTAAAATATTTGATTATTTCCAGACCACTATTAATGACAATTAGTTTTATGACTGTGTTTATAAACAGTGACAGACGAGACGGCAAACATATTTAAATTGCCTGTGGCAAAAAAATAAATAAAAAATAATAATTAATTAATTAATTGTTAATACATAATGATTAATAAATGTGGTATCTGAATTCAGACATTCTATTTCACCCTAAATGTCTTTAAAAAACTCAATCTGTAAAACTAACTAACAAAATAATCACCAAATTGTTTAGAATTTTGACTGTGGTTTTACATAATGTGTGGAGTTAACCCATTGATGACTATGGCAATCTAGGATGCATGTCCTTAATGCCTGAGGGTTTTCTGAAAAAATAGTACGAATTGTCAAGTCTACCAAAACCTTAATATCTAAGCCTGTGTAGCACATAGAAACATGAAATAAAATACATTTAAAAGTTAAGGTTCACAGGTTTTATTTAAACATGTTCCCTTAGCGCTTACAAACCAACAAATATTTCTAAAAATCGTCAAAATGAGGTGAATTAGAAAATTATTAAATATTGTTAATAAATAGATGCAATGTGTTGTGTGATTTTCGTCAGTAGTCTATAGTAGACCTTGATTCTGCGCACCAAACGCCACTAACTGTTCTGTCGCCGACATAGCCGGCGTATTTTTATTATTATTTTGTTTTATTTTTTATTTTTTTTTGATTGACGTGATTTTCGGCAAACCACACAACTTTTGGGTGGTCACGTGGTCTTAAAAAAATCAACAAAACCCACCTCATGTGTATTTGAACCAATGACAGTGCATTCTATGCTGGGAATGCCATGAAAATTAGATAAAGTAATAATGCTGTGCGACGCAGCATCAGGCAGGAGAGCCAATGTGGCATCGCGCAGCAGCCGTCATCAATGGGTTAAGGTAAGGTCACAGCCATTACTGTGTGCATACCCATTTCCGAGGACTTCTCCCCCCATTCCCCAGACAGTGTTTTGGGTTTGGTGGGCACCAAGGGCTCCAAATCGGACTTTGGTCGTGTCGAAGGCACCTCCCCATTGTGTCTGCAGATGAGAGCGAAAACATTTAGTGTAAATACAAGAAGAAAAAAAATGTAAATCACAGGAAAATACAAACTGCACTACAAAAGCCACGTCATCAGTCATACGTTTCTATTGCATATATAATACATTTTACTAAATCCTTTCAATAGAATGCTATTTCTTCTGAATACCTTCACATACAAGTGGCTGTTAGACTTGCACTGGTGCTGTATAGATAGAAAAGAACTGAAGTATTGAGTTGATAATTTAAAACGTGAGTGTTGTCCATGGATGAACCTTTGTTTGACTGAGAGACGAATAGATAAGAGAATAAATAGACTTACTTGAGGATTGGCGAAGGAGCGAGAGGCTTGTCTGGCCTCTTTGGTGGAAGGCTTCCCAGTCTGCCTTTCCCGGGAGGAGGGACCGGCTTCTTGGGTGGCACCACCGGAGCTGCAGGCTTGGAGGGTTTGTGATCCGGCGTCGACCTCTCCACTGAAACAGCGAGCAAAGAGTTGAATAGAGTTAGACAAATATGCACCAACAGGTCCTTATACCCATGCATTAAAGGTCACATATTGTGCTAATTTTCAGGTACAAAATTGTTATTTGGGTTTCTACTAGACACAGTTTTCCTGGTCGAGTATCATAAAAAACCCTTTATATTTCTCATAGTACCCTTGCTGAATCTCCTCTTCTCAGTCTCTGCCTGAAATGCTCTGTTTTAGTGTATTTCTCTTTAAAAAAGGCATACTATGCAACATTGTAATGAAAAAAGAAATTATAGTTACACAAAAAAATTATCCCTCTCAATGATGACTTCTGCCCCACTTGAATGTGTGGTGGTGTGTTTATCTGCTGAGTGGAACAAACACAATTACACAATAGCTCAGACGAACTGCTATAATAATAATGACTTTATTCAGGAGACAATGGAAAGGTCCATGGTACAATTACTATACATTATAGGTCACAAAAATGTATTGTTTTTATTGTTTTAGTGCAGGCGTGGGCAAATTAATTTTTAATCAGCTTGTCTGCTGATATAGCTGTTCATTTAGTCAACAGTCTAGTCTATTATCTTGTTTACCTACTGTTGACATTTATTTGTTTCCTCTAATATGCAACAAAAACACTTAAAAAAAACTTTCCCAATGAACGAGTGCAGGACTTTCTACAAACCAAATAACAACGTAATAATGTCTGTAGTCGATAGAGATTTTATAATGGTATTGCTCATCATTAGCCAGCTATACTTGTCAGAGTGACACGTTGCATGCTGTTAACAAGTTGATGCATACATACATAACATGCTGCGACTTAACTATTCAGTGGCATGTGCCTTAACTGTTCAGCTAAACAGGGGCCTTAAAAAAAACTCCTGTTTGAGGGTAAAATGAGCAGCATTGGTGTGAAAAGATGCATTTTAAGACTGGTCGGGTAAGTGTGGATGCAGCCTCACTCTACCAGGCCTACCTAGTTGCACCGTATGATGTAACAAATCGGACTGTTGATCATTTATTTGAAGCTAGCGGAACCCCTTGAAGGGCTGTCAAATGCGACATGGAAGAAATATGCAGCATTTCTACTTCTTCCTACATTTGATATGAACAGAGTTGCTATCACTCAAACTTAAGAGGGAAGATAGTTAGCTGAATTAATCTTGCTTTAGCCCACAGTTATTAACTGTCACATTAGATATATGTGTGATTTGTATGCTCTAAATGCTCCATCTGATTTGCATCCCTAAGGGATTCTTAGCATATACTGACATTTAAAAAAAGAGTGATAAGTGTCACTGGCACTTAGGCCTAATGACTACTGGGCTAAAGCAGCGAACCCCACAGAAGACTGAAACATGTAGTCAGAATTACTTAACTGCGATTGGGTGAGATAAATAAAAAAAACTCACAGTATTTCACTCATCTTTGTATGACCTTTTAAAAATGTAATATTAAATTGGTAATGTTTGTTTATATGTTGTGTCAAGACTAGGGCTGTCAAATTAACGCGTTAATTTCGATTAATTAACCACATAAAAATTAACGCGATTAAAAAAATTAACGCTGATTAATCGCACTTCTATATTTCCCTTTGACCCGGTGCAAAAGAGGTGAGGCGATAGCGGAGCTGCACCTGTAGCTTGTTGACACGGCCCGCACGGGATTAAAGAGTAAAGAAAGAAGCAGGGGAAAGGGGCTGAGGGCTCTATGGATGTGTTATGGGCTGCTCCGGGCACATAAGCATGAAGGTAGGAATACGTCTTATGTTATTCTCCGCAGTGTCTGTGCATTATTGATTTAGTGGTTGCCTAATTAACAATGTAGGTTTAAAACAGTATCTCTCAATCTTCCTCCATGTCTCACTTTTGTTTGCTATCTGCGATCGACACCCGCCCCCTCTCACTCTTCCTAGCATATGCCTGTCTTTTTTCCTCCTTTGTGTGTGTGTGTGTGTGTGTGTGTCTGTGTCAATATTTTTGGCTATGAGTAGGACGGTGAATGAATCGGCATAGGCTATGCACACCGCACCTGTGGCAGTGCAGCGTTGTCTGTCGTGGGAGACAGACAGTCGTCATTTAGCCTGCTTGTTTTTTTGTGTTTTTTTTCTAAAAATGTATTTCATGTAGAAACCTTGCTGAGAGGAGGAGACAGAAGTTACGAGAGACGGGGGGGGGGGGGGGAGAGAGAGAGAGAGAGAGAGAGAGAGAGAGAGAGAGAGAGAGAGAGAGAGAGAGACGAACGGTAGCCTACAGTTGTTTATAAACAGGCATAAAAGTGTCATATAAGTATGCGACTAGAGCCTGTAATTAATTAGATTGATTTTTTGAATCACTTGACAGCCGTAGTCAAGGCCTTTTCTGACATATTTTACCCATAGGCATTTCATAACGTAATATGAATTATTTACTATGTTTCAATTATTATTAATAATATGTTACTAAAAAGCTATATAATTTTTTTTTAATAGACAATTAAACAGGCCTGGAATTCTTGCAAGGTGCAAAGGATGTGACTACGATTCAGCAGTATTTGGCAACATCTTGCAGACACGTTTATGCGCACGTGCACACACACACAAACACACACACACACACACACACACACACACTTCCTGCCTGTGTGTGGATAGAAACTGCATTGACAGCATGTCACCAACAATGACTTGACAACACCAACCAGACCTGACAACATGTGATGTGATTACATATCTTAATAAACTGACCACAGCTATTGAAGCTTCCTGCAATCACAGAACAACCACTGCCATTTTCTTCTTACAAACTACCATGTTGGAAATGAGTAGCACTTCACAACACGTGATTGCTTTTTTTTAAACAGTGTTTCAGTAGATACAAAAAAAAATCCAACCAAAAAATATGGAGCTTTCACTTGTTCAAAGAACAGCAAAATAGGAAAAAATAAATAAAAGTAAAACCTTGTATGTCAACTGCTCACGTTAACGGCAGTTAAGCCCAAGATTTTGTTTTGTGGAGCTGTAAGTCTAGAATGAGATGTCGAGTGTTAAGTCGGACATGGGAATATATGTCGATATATCGGCTGGCCGATTTAATCGGCCGATTATAGCACATCTCCGAAAAATCGGCAAAAAATGGCAGTTATTTATTTTTTTTAAGCAATCATGTTGAGTGAGATGCATTGCTCCCCCGGAAGTAGCCTACATGCATAGCATTGAAGTTATAGCCTATTAACAGCAGCAGCAGGTGTGTTGTAATACATTGGATTAATTTACACTTGACAGTTCCCCCTGACACCAATAGCAGAGTCATTGGTCATCTTTTGACTGTTAATAGTAATTGATAGAATTTATATAGTGCTTTATTGGAGGTCATTCAAAGACACTTAACATCAAACATATAGAAAATCCTACTTATAGAAAAAGAAAACAAAATACAGACACATTAAAGATAAGGTTTGGAATGGAGTCCGGTGTAATTATGCTTTCTTTAAGAGGTGAGTTTTGAGTTGATTTTTGAATGAGTTTATC
The DNA here is from genome assembly GCA_949357725.1 of Hyperoplus immaculatus. Classification (NCBI taxonomy): domain Eukaryota; kingdom Metazoa; phylum Chordata; class Actinopteri; order Uranoscopiformes; family Ammodytidae; genus Hyperoplus; species Hyperoplus immaculatus. The sequence continues at coordinate 22,229,110 of OX442368.1, read as the reverse complement.
TAGTCTGAGATGCTGATGTTTGGAGGGAGGGAGTTCCAGAGGGTTGGGTGCAGTTACATAAAATGTGTAACACTATTTTTTTTAAAAAAAATGCATATTTCAATAAATAAAAAGTCCCTGTACACCTATCGACAGTAACAAGTATGTATATATATATATATTTAAAGGTTCAAAAAAGTTAATTTTTTCAATATATATTTTGGGGATTTAAAAATAATAATAATCGTCCGATTTAATCGTTATCGTAAATTTTCTCTGAAAATAATCGGCATCGGCACTCAAAAATCCATATCGGTCGGGCCCTAGAACATATGGGGGAGGGTCCTACCTCTGTCCTCTGGCCTGATGGGATGAGGCTTCTTGTCGGCGCTGGGAACCTCTGGCTTGAGAGCTGAAAAACGGAACATGGTCCACGGTAAGTCAACGACCCGACTGATTCAAGACTCACCAGACAATGAAAAGGAACACACACACAGAAACACTTTCATATGTAAAACCACAAAGCAAACCAATGCTCGCTGACACACACACACACACACACACACACACACACACACACACACACACACACACACTGAACAACTTCTCCCAGGCATTCAGAAACAAACAGATACACATGATGGCTGATAATCACTGGTTATGTATCACTAAGTTACATGCACGTATTTGTGTGTATTGTGTACACTTTTCCAAAAATATCTAAACACTGACAGGGAGTCATGTATAGACGCATATTAACTGATGTCTCCAAACACACAACACAAAACACACACCAAACTGCAACACAATGCAGCGGTAGAGCATATGAAGGCAGACTCTTGCTTCCTGCGCAGACAGGAAAACAATTGTGCAAGTGTGCATTTTGCAAACTGTAGACCTTGGTGCTGATAGGGAACACCATCGCTGCTTTTACAGTAAGACTCAACCACAACGAAAATAGTCTGCATTTGACTTTCATGTTCTACCGTATTTTCCGCACTATAAGCCGCAGGTGTTATAATGTTTAATCACCATATGTAAGAGTTTGTGCACAGAGGGGATTGTCGGGAAAGAGATGGCTGCTTGAGGAAGCTCCCATTTATTAACATTTCAACAAACAAGTTGCATATTTGCATAACGTACGTAAGTGTTACCATTTACTGCAATAGTAGCTACTAGGGATGGGCACGAGTGTTTTCGCTACTCGTGTTATCGCTTGCATTCCTCGAGGATCAATCGATTCCTCGTTAAACTTTTTTCTATTTTTAGAACGCAACGCATCTGTCTGCAGAACAACGGTTGACCGCAATAAAGTGCTCAATGCTTATGTCAAACAGTCACAGTTGCCATATGATATTAAGGATTTTTTTCCACAAGTTTAAAACACATTTTCCTCACTGAAAGTAATTAAATAGACGGGCCACAATTTAAACCGATCCAGTAGGTCTGCGATGGGGAGAAGAAAAAAAGAGAAAAAAGCATGGGCTGTAGTTGTAACAAAAAAAATTGTCTAAGTCACCATTTAAAATAAGAAGGGCAGCAGATAATATAAAATGATTGTCCTACAATTTAAATACATATAAATAACTCACCAAAGCAGATAGTTGTAGGCCTATATCCAACCGTGTAATGCTCACTCCGTGTCCGTGAATAATTACCGCGACTAATTCCTCATTAACGGAACGTTGCACCGGTCGGTTTTTGAATCTTATCCCCATATTCCCTATTGAAGGCTTCTTAACTGTTGTTGGCTCGGAGCGGATGTGTCTGAAGTAAGCCTTGCTTCTTCTTTTCTTTCCAAGCGGAGAGCACCTTGCATGCTCACCTGGAGTCTACTCATTACTAACTGAGAGTAACAGGTGTCATCTCCCCATTTTATAAACGTAACTTTATCATCTGCTTTGAAATAATTGGACAGTTATATTCCTGAAAATGTTCTGGAGAAGAAAGGAGAGACCGTGTTCAGCTCCGGGGTGCTGTGGAGAACACAGGCTGCGCTACGGTGGCACGGAGGTGGCAGTTATTTGCAGTTGATGTTTGACACAATGCTCAGTGTATTGCACTTGCATCAAAATATTTAATTTTGTTAAACTTTATTTTATCCGTTTTGTGCCGTTTTGTACACGTATATAACATTTTAAAATAGGGGCGGCCGCAGCCCGCCGGCCTAAAGGCTACAGACACAAAAATATATATATATATATATATTTTCCTCATCCACCAATCAAGTTCATTTGAAACGAGGAGTACTCGAGTACTCGATTACTAACGCCCATCCCTAGTAGCTACAGAACATATACTGTGCTGTGTAATAACAGGGTCAAAAAATGGGGAAAAAGTTGCGGCTTATAGTCCGAAAAGTACGGTAAGTAGAAAACAGCATATCAGAACCAGGCTATCCTTGGCATCTAACCAAGTATTAAAGGGCAAATATTGTGATTATTTTCAGGTTCAAAATTTTAAGTTGGTTTTCTAGTAGAAACTGCTTTCATTGTGTAGTGTTAAAAAAATATATATACAAGTATATATTGCTGCATCTCCTGTTTTCAGCCTATTTCTGAAACGCTCTGTTCTAGAGCCCGTCTCTTTAAGCCCAGTCTGCTCTGACTGGCTCTGAATCTAACTGCCAGTTATTCCTCATAATTTCAGAATATTTCCAAGCATCATTAAGGCTTTCAAAATCAATTACCTAAGAAGTTAGACCATCCAGGTTTTTATTTTTTCCAGCTCAATTTGCCTTCGGCTGAGTTTTAATTGGCAAACTTTGTCCCGGATGAGATAAAAAAAGGAATATTTATAGTTTTCCTCTACTGTTGCCTTCAGGGAGTAACCAATATTTATTTATTTAAACTCCTAACATCCAGCTCTTCCTTTCATACATATCCTCATTAGGATGTGAGTGGAACTTCAATCATTCAAAATGAAGGAATATTTGACCATGAAATGTGCTGTGACTTAAAGTCATTTAATTCTACAATTACACATTCCTGACTCTTTTATCAGCAGGAGGTAAAACATATTCAACATTGCACTTACCTATGCTTTTTGATGGCGGAGGAGGCTTCTTCGGCTTCTGACAGAGGGAAAAAAGGAGGTCAAAGTCAAAGTGTATGATGACTCACAAACACATACTGACATTCATTATCTCAATTTACAGAGCGCATGTCCCAGAGCGAAGGATATTGGGACAACATATTAGGTTTGGTCTTACCCGGGGAAAACTAATAATACCCAAGGTTATGGCCTAGATCTCAAACATGTGATGGTTGGAGAATTGGAAGGGTTGGCAAGTTCAGCAAATCTATATATAAGGCTGGAATGCAGATAATTCCCCAATAAAACGAAGATCGCGTTATATTGTGATTGAATGAGCATCTCGTGCAAACCAAACTGTACTGTATTTATGCACAGACTGTTATGTTTCAGTGATTGAAAATGGTCGATGACAACATGTTGATAGGATGACTTCAAAACAGGGTGGGATTCTAAGAGTTTACAGAAAATATGTGGACGTTATTAGTAGGCCGCTGTTGGTTTTTAGGCACTAAATGGTTAAGTTACAGAGTACATTTCTGATGTGCTAATGCATTATAAACCATCCAGTTCTCAGATAGTCTGGGACCTCTTGCTGTTACCATGATTAAAACTACACACGGAGAATCTGCATTCACTTTGTATGTGCTACGTATCTGATACAATCTCCCGGAAAGCGTGAACACCTCAGGTTTTCTGGGACAAGATAATATCTCGCACAGCACTGTCTCCATGCTGTCATTTTTTATTCCACTATTCTAGCTTACCTTACCTTAGTTTTTATTTGACTTTTTAAAAACCTGAGCATCTTTTTTAGTTACACTTTAATTCAGACATGAACTCATGATGATTATTGTTCCATTAATATAAAGTGATACTTCTTCTTTTTTATTGACTATATGCTAAACAGTTCTTAACAAATAACCCTGCCTTGCCTTCAGTTAAACAGTATGTTGGTGCTTTCTATATGCCTGGTTGGAGGCTGAGGAATATAATGTGATGTATGAGTGAGCTAACAAACTTCTGACAGTTGTAGTTCTGGGCCATATTAGGTGCCTTTTGAAATATCAACACTGGTGTCACTAAAAGCTTTGTCTGGCACTTCAGAGTGTGGTCACGTACTCACAACAGCAGAATTATTATTTCCCTTTTAGGGGCAAACAGATATTGGCTGAGCAACATTATTCCAGTTCACTACAAGTTGAATCTACAAAGTGTCAACATTAACAGTCATTATTGCAGAGATGGTGCACTTAATAAGACACGTCTCAAAACTGATTTGATTTTATCTGATAATTAAATCTCCACTTTAACAGCTACAGTTTGGAAATAACTGGGATTTACTGATGGAATCAGTCTGTTGTATCACTGCATAGGTGATTGACATGAACACTGTGTGTGTGTGTGTGTGTGTGTGTGTGTGTGTGTGTGTGTGTGTGTGTGTGTGTGTGTGTGTGAGTCTGAGTGTGTGTGTCTATGCGCGCACACACAGACACACACACGTGTTGTCACCTGGCTGTAACCGTGGTAAATGTACCCGCAACAAAGATGGCATAATTCAACAGAAATTATAGAAATGCATGACAAAAACAAAATGTAATTTCACTGATAAAGACTAGACTAGTGGTGTGTGGTCATTGCCTGTGTGTGTCGCAGACCTACAGTAACATCCTGTGGTGTCTTTTCAATCAGAGGAATTGACGGCTTACCTCTTCCGACTCCTGCCTGGGCGATGACCTCACTGACCCTCTCGGCGTGGGCGTCTAAAATATGAACATAAGGACATCACACAGAATGTAATTAATTGTGGAATGAGATCTGTAGAGAGTGAATGAAAAAAAAATGTAAATCTCAATTCACTTTCTGTGATGACACCTCAAGGGTTCTTGAGGTGAACATGCAGAACAGAAGGGATCAGAACTCAGGTGGCCTCCATCAGACGAGACACACTTACAGAGAGTGACGATTATCAAGAGGCCCCCGGTGACTCATTCAGGAAAAAGCCCTTCCTAATGCTCCATCATATTAATTAAGATGATGGAAGGTATCTGCCGCGATATTTTGGTGCAAGGACTTAAGGATGAAATATTTCCAGGCTCCAAATTTATATTCCTCGCCGAAGGATTTTTTTTAGAGCTTTTTAAAAAATGAGTGATTCAAAAATAAAACCTACATCAATGAAAAAAAAACAATTTGACATTGACATTCTGCATTTGTGTGAATGGTCATATCGTATCACCTCTTTCTCCGCTTCGGGCAGCATGACGACAAAGTTGTCAGGGAAGACACCGTCTTTGCCCCCGATCTCCCCTCGCCACCAGCCGGGCTCTCCTGTGTCCTGTGAGATAGCGTTATGAAAAGAAAAGAGTGAATGGGCACAATAATTCTCTACTTAAATGTTATCATATCTGCCTTATCTCTTTCTGTGTAATAATGGGCCTGTGATTTCCTTCATTTTGCAGCAAAAGGGAACATTCAGAAGAGAATAAATATAACCGCACCAAGCAGAATAACAATAACAGCCTGTGTGGTCACTGAACAAGCACTTCTCTGTTCTCTCCACTAGATGGTGGCAGCTCTTATAAAACAGTCTGGTCAGGGCAGCCGACGGAGCCATGGTTCTGTGTAAACATAGCCCTTATGACCATAGACATTATAAAGGATAGACGCCGCATTGGGCGTTGAGCGCGAGAAATGCGGGCGCCATCTTGGACCGGTCACACGTTCCACTCAGTGTAGTCTGTTTGGCAGGTGGAATGAACTGTCAGCGCATGTAATTAATCATATCTCATTAAATACCAAACTGATTTTCACGCGGTTTTCTTTGCTGCAAAGATCATACATGTAGCTAAGATACAGGGCACAAGTTTCGACGTGTTTTAATATTCATAGTGGGCTTAACAGTCATAGAAGATTCTGATATGATATAATAACCGACTTGTTGTCATTGGTTGTGTCTGTCTTTCACAAATTAAGGCTGCACCACATTGCCAAACTCGCCTCGCTTGAATTTCTCTTCGGAGTAAAATGCGATTGTAAGGATGGTTAACTTTATTTTATGCATTTGAGTATTATTGTTTGCTGTTGTTGTTTGATTTTCCCTTAATTTAATACTTTTGATTGCTGTCGGTTTGTATTGAATGTGTTTTTAAATGTACCGCGCTGCAAGGCACGCATTGATTTCCTGTCTGTGTCTGAGGAACCAACTCGAGACTAGACTGAACTTGGTATTCCCCCCCTAGTATAGAACATTGGACAACCAAGAAAACTTTGCTTTTAAAAAATCCCGTCCTCTTTTAAGAGGCAATTGCCTAACAAGCTTGTGTTTTAAATTAGAGAAATAAAACATATTTTTACATGAACACTCATGTTGTCCTTCTCTTTTAATGAGATATTATATACACTGGTTTTTATTTATAGGCTATTTAATGCCTTCATGGGAAACATCCATCCTTCATATGTACCATGCTCGACTACTCCTCCTAAATTGCCCCGAGCTAACTCCAATCTATGATTTCTGAATTTTACACATCTGACTGTAACTGTTTTAGCTGAATTCATTGTTCATTTAGTATTTTATTTTTGCTCTTGTTTTGTATTTTGTATAGGCCTACTTTATTTAAATTAATATATTTTATCCTATTTTATTTCTGTTCTCTGTTTATGTTATCCATGTGATTGTCTTTATTGTGTATGCTCGTCACTGTAAATGAATAAATATATTTATATATAGCCTAATCATATATTGTTAACTTATTAAAATAGCTGACTTTACTGCCCATATCTGTTTCTGCTTCCCTTTTCGGGGGATGTTCCTCGTTTTGATCTCGGACGTCTGGTTACTTATATCATATCAGAATATTCTATGACTGTTAAGCCCACTATGAATATTAAAACACGTCGAAACTTGTGCCCTGTATCTTAGCTACATGTATGATCTTTGCAGCAAAGAAAACCGCGTGAAAATCAGTTTGGTATTTAATGAGATATGATTAATTACATGCGCTGACAGTTCATTCCACCTGCCAAACAGACTACACTGAGTGGAACGTGTGACCGGTTCAAGATGGCGGCCGCATTTCTCGTCAGCGCCAGTAGCGGCCAACGCGGCGTCTATCCTTTATAATGTCTATGCTTATGACTGGCTCAAGCCCTGAGTCACACTCATCATACCATAACAACATGTCTGAGGCAGCCGAGTGCGAGTATCTCTGTGTGCAGACGGTTTGACGTGAAATCTCAAGGCCAACTTTCTGGGTCAATTCCAAGACTAAGGCAGGCCTAACAACAGCTGAGCGGTCACAGAAAGAAAGATGCTAAACTACAGACAATAAGTGACTTATTAAGGTCTTTTACAGTGAGAAAAACTTCTAAATTAAAACAAGGCCCTTCATTGCTTTACAGCGACCACACATGTTGTAAACTGTTTAAGACTCAACGACGAAAGAAGGAAATGAAGACATTCAATGTGCTTGATGAGTGACAGGTTATTTCGGTTGATTCTAAATGAAAAGCAAAAAGCCCTATTTCTCTCGCAGAGTGCACACTAACAGCCGTCTACACATGAAAACAGCGGAGCCCTACACCCTCCCTGAAATTCAAGATGTTTATTTTTTAATTCTATATCGCCGATAATGCCTTAGCAACGCTAATGTTATTTATGTTTCAGTGTCCACTGAATTGTTTTGTGCATTTATAGTCTCTCCTGTTTTGTGAAGGGCTGCGCACCACTCCACACACACACACACACACACACACACACACACACACACACACACACACACACACACACACACGGCGGAACAGAGGAGAGGAAAGAACTACACGTGTTATGTCGAAGTACAAAAAGTCCAAAAGCTAACTAATAAATTATAAAAAGAGTTACGTCGACCCCATCCGTCTGAAAAGCAGCAAAAAATATTAAAGTCCCGAGCAGGATACTATCAGCTCTCGACATGCAGCAAAAGTCACAGGAGGACAGGCTTTGATCCAACTTGCCTGTCAAAAATTTAAATACTCCTCCTGAATAGATACATCCAGAAATAAACAAATAAAATAGCCCAACACACAAACCATCCAGCCTCGCTTCAACTGGCAAAACTTTTGGGCTGTCTGCACCTACTGTATTTCAACAAGCTTAAAGTATGCTAATGTTAAAAAGAGGCCAATGTCATAGAAAAGAGGAGCTTACATTTCCCATTTGGGCACACACAGTGACAGAAGAGGCTAGGACAGGCTGATGGTGATGATTCTGGGGCTATGAGATAAACCGTAATATCAGTGGTGCAGTTGTGAGCAGGAATGCAGTGACAGAAGCCAATCGATGTAGAAGGCTATTTAGGCTAATATCGCACGGTGAAACACTGACCTTGCTGAGGATGTGGACGACGTCGCCCTCCTTCATGGTCAGCTCGTCCTCGTTCGTGGCCTCGAAAGCAAAGGTGACCTTGCAGTACTCTTTAGCTGAGGGGACAGAAACAATGGCTTCTGATTGGGGACAATGTATACAGCTGAAAGCACACGTTCAAGCTGGTATTTCTGACTCAGTGGTTGACACTAAGATTTCAAATGCACTTGCCCCTAGGGCAAGTACAGGTAATGTTTTACTTGCCCGAATGTTGTGTTCACTTGCCCAAAAATAAATAAAAAAAAATTTAAACAATGATATATACAGTATAGGCTAATTAAATTGTACATTTTAGCGAACCATAACATGCAAACACAGCTTTACAAGTCTCATCCTGACTACATACAACCAACAACAATTCATACAAGCCTATATATCATGACATCACACTACATCAAGAGCTTGGTCCTGCTGCAGCATTGTGAAAGGGCCTCTTTTTGCTATGCGCCTGGCCCAGGGGCTCAGAAAACTCAGTCTAGCTCAGAGTCAAGCTGAATGTTAGCTTCCACAGAAAAATTTAACTTATTTTACTTATTTAAAACGGTCACATTGTGCCAAAAAGTGACCGTGTGCCATAACATGATTAAAGTCCACCATGTTAAAGCTATTGCCCGGTTATACTGTAAGTAAGGAGGGGGATCATTCATTTCTATTCATATTGATACCATTATAAAGACTCCACAATCCAAATCTTTATCGATACTTTTCTATTATTTTGTTAAAAGAGAACTGGTATTATTGCTTTAATTGCTTATAAGATGAGCAGAGCTAAGGATAGGACTTTAAGCAGGTCATAATTCCATATTTAGGCCTACTTATTATTTCATATTGCTGGGAAAACAAGTTTTTTACCCAAACTGTATTATTCAAGCTTCTCGCGAAAAACTCAAATTTCTTATTTTCTTGATGTTACATTTGAACACATCATGATGTCATTTTATTGACCTTTGCCTAATAATCATTTTACTGAGCCGACCTGAACACATCACATTTGAACCGTTTGCGATTTTTTTTTAGCTAACTAGTTCTTATCCTGCCGAATTTAATATGGATTTAAAAACTATCAGATTTTTTAACTGCGGGACTTGCTACAGTCTCTCGTTTGTTGATCACCGCTGCATTGAATGGATGATGGGACGGTGCCGAGCTCGTCTGCAGCGGCAGCGGCTCAGCAGACAAGAGTTTTTTTTTTTGGGAGACGGAGCGGGTTGAAGGAGTTTCTTCAAGACAGTCGAAGGTAGAACACTTTTACAGTCCATGATGCGGACCAGTGATGGAATAATACACTGAAGTAGGCCTAATTAGATGAAGATGACCCGACTCGATATTTAAAATTACATCATGTAGCCTATCGATAAGCTCAAACGTTATTGATTTCTGGGTTTTGAATATAGCGGAACCAGGTCCGTAGCCTAATAGAGCCGGCTTTCGGAACGTAGACAGCGAAACTGCGCGCACACAGGCAGTGTGTGTGTGTGTGTGTGAGAGAGAGAGAGAGAGAGAGAGAGCGACATAGATAGAGTGCGAAAGAGCGAGCGTGATGCTGCTGGCTGCCGCGCACAGCTGCTCAATTGCAAATATAGCCGATCTATTTTGTGTGAGTTAGGGGGAAAAAAATAGTTTTGCAGACTCTAAAACACATGAATAAATAGCGTAGACTACTGACAAACCCTCTAAAATCCACTTGCCCGTTCGGGCAACCAAAAAGCAATGTCAACTTGCCCGAACATTATTTTCAGTTGCCCCGGGCAAGCGGGCAACCATTAGTGTCAACCACTGTGACTGTCGATATATTTTTCGGGACATAAACACACACACTTCCAAATGCTTAAAATTCACCTACTTGGGGGCGGGGGCTTTAATCTTTTTGTCAAAGTGGTCAAATTCTACAGTAGTTTTTTAGCCTGTGAAAGCTATGTTTTAATCCTATCCAAACCAAACAGTGGAGCTGTAACTATTGACAGATACAAATAATGCTAACAAGGTCAAACAGGAAAAGTGTTCTTTCCCGATGAATAAGTCGACATTAACAGTGTTTTTTTTTTACCTTTTGATCTGCCGTCTCCGTCGGCTCTCGGCGAGTCTGTCATGTTGGGATGGGCGGGCTTTGCGGCGGATGGTAATGATGGGATTGGCTAAAATGAAGCAAAACCATACAGATGGAAATGATTTATCGCGTATGAGTGGATGTGAGACCTGTCTGTGAGACGGTCAGGTTTCTGAACATGGAATAATTGGGTCTCGAGTCTGCACTGCTGAGTATGAATGTTAATTATGGGGTTAGTAGGAAGGGATTGTAGAGGTTACTGGAAAAAAAGTGAAAGGACAGCTTGTATATTTTTTCTCTGCTAAAGAAGGAATATATGATGTTACAACTTGAATGCAGGCAAAGAAAAAGACTACATGGAAATAAATAAAGAAACACAAGTGTGATTATGTTGGGGCACTAACAGAATAAATGTAGCATGTCAGGTTTATGGCAAGACATGGCAGGTTAGAACATAGTTGTTTCAAGCACTGGTCAATGTTGCTTGTGGTCTTTTATATGACTAAACCTTGTCTGTATATTTCTTCAATACAACACAATTTTTAACAGCTATTATCTCAACATTAGTTTTAAAGCACCAAAGATCTAAAGCAATTACATCAACTGAATGTTATTACTGAAGGATTTGTCCACATGTTGTTAATTGCTCCATTACTATACTTCTCATTTTGTCCTTAAAAACAGGCCTTAAAATGCAATTTGAAGTCTTGAACATTGTATTTTTTCGAAGGATTTCTGAAAAAGTTTGCACACAAAATATAATTGTTTTAATGTAGGTAATGACCTGGCAAAGTTTCATTAATAAATCTATAATTTTACCAAATTCGCCTACAGTGTCTCGCCTTAAGCTGCTCAAAGTAGTAGGATAATAGAAAATGTCACAAGCGCTACAATAACAACTGCAGACAAAGGGCAGTGGTGAGTGGATTATGTGTCTGCTCCAAGCCAAATCAAGATAGAGTTGGCTGTGAGAGCATGGGGCATGTGGTGGTATGTGAGGAGTGGAGGAGAGTGAATGAGGCCAGGTTAGTGGTGAAGGAGAGAGTGAGGGCTGATGTGAAGAGGAGAGAGAGAGAGGGAAAAGAGGGGAGAGTTTCAGAACGCAGGTTCATGCTTAACTAATAATGAAGCAGCCAGCCGGGTATTAATGCTTACACCTCTATGTCAGTATGTTATCATCAGCACGCTATTAACCACAGTGCATCCTGCCTTGTGTATACTATGGTCATTCCAAAATGGTTAACTCAGTTATACAAAAAAAAAAAAGTTCTTCACATTTCAAAATTCATACCGTTTCCGCACTTAAATCCTTCACGGAACAAAATCCAACCTCAAACTGTGAGTCAGCACAGATGGTATTTCCTTATCATCTTTAAAGGCCAAATATTGCGCTGCTATTTCAGATTCAAAATTGTATTTGGTTTTAAGCAGGGTATCTGTGGGTGTGTGCATATCACAGGTAGAGGCAGTGCCATGTCTATTTGGTAACAAGGGGGACTGGCCTCTCCCCCTTTGACCTCATACACACTTGAACACATTAGCGTGTGCTGACGACAGCAAAACAAGTGTTTTCACAACAAACAGAAACTTCACACAAATCTGGGCGTTACCTCGGGGTAGATAATTAACAACAGAGCTATTCCATGTCATATGTGAATGAAGTAAAGCCATGTGAATGGGACTGGGGGGGCTTATTCAGCCTGCCACAAATTAAATTGACATTTACACAGAAGAGTGACATTTTTTTCTTTCCTTTTATTTTTTTTAAACAATGAATTTGATTTCCTTAGAGCAGCAGTGAATCTGATTTGCATTCGTTTTTGCTAAATCAGATGTGAAGCCGGGGCTGTTTGGACAGGTGTTGTGCATGAACTAATCCGGTGTGAGAAACGCTATGAAACAAGCCTGAAATCAGTTCGACAAAGGGAGTGTTTGAATATGATGTGGACTGCTGGATTATTAGCTAACAACATTTATTTTGTATATTGTATACACTGAACTCCGTATCACACTTACTTTCTCCTTCCGCTCCTCTACCTCGGGGCTGGGCAGTCGGGCCTTTAGCTTCACCGAGCCTTCTTTGAAAATGTCTCCGAAGCCGATGCCGCGGATCTTCTTGGGCTGAGCGATCACTCCGTTCCCCGAGGCGGGCAGAGGCGAGGTGGGTGTGGCGCTGCTCTCCACTGCACTGGCATCTGGGGACAAAGTAATACAGGGTGAGACAGGTGGGGAGGTGGGGGGTTATCACTATTTACTGCTTCACCTCCTGCTGCAACAATGTACACAATACATGATTGGTCCTTTAAAATAGACGCTCCATTATCCTTTCGGCCTGCAGAGGGTGCTACAAACAAAGAGATAGTGATTCTGGAGAATGATTGTTGTCAAAATCACTCAAATGGAGGGGATATCTCTTCACAATGAGCTGTACGGAATGTATACACACTGGGAAAAAAGGCCTGGTGTTAATACACAGCATATGCTCTGTAAACGGGCACGCTACGGTGGGCCCCTTTGTTTACATGCCAGTTTACAGCACCTAGGCTTTGTGTTAACACTAAATTTATTTTAGCGCACACAGTGTTGCTGATTCCACTTTTAAAAAATGTGTTAATTAAAAACATCAGTAGCAGTTCTTGTGAATGTCAACAGTATACCAAAACACTGGTGAAAAACATTGCAAGACTGAGAACCTGCATAATATTACTTGAAAGAGCATGTAAAATATTTGATGTAACAAAATAGTTCCTCTCTTTAAAGTTCAAATGGTTCAAACAATATCCATCCTCGAGCTCATATTGGCACATCCACCACACAAACACATAGCTGTTTGAAGAGCTGCTGTATCTCTTTAAACATTCAACTGCAAACTCTAACCTTCAACCAAACTTCATGTTGAGGCTTGTTCCAGCTGGGCTACAAACACACCTGAACCGCTCCATTACTATACTTCTCTTTGCTTTATTGCCATTCATTTCTGAAGTGTACAGTGTTCCTGGACATTAGGAGCATTTTAAAAATCACACCACACAGGTTGACAGCCACATTTGAGTCTATGAAGAACAAGGAAAAAACAATAGCAGTGAATGCAGCTGCGTTGAGCTTTTGCTCTGACAGCGTGTGACGGTCTAACCAAACATACAATTGCAGTTAACCTTGCCCTGTGTTTTTTCCAAACCGAGCTGAACCCTTCACATTAAAGAGGCTGTGTGTGTGTGTGTGTGTGTGTGTGTGTGTGTGTGTGTGTGTGTGTGTGTGTGTGTGTGTGTGTGTGTGTGTGTGTGTGTGTGTGTGTGTGTGTGTGTGTGTGTGTGTGTGTGTGTGTGGGCTGTTTCTCTCACCAGTCTCGTCTGCTGTTGCCGTGTCGTTGGTCTCCCCGTCGTCTCCCATAGCATCAAACTCTTTGACAAAGTTGGAGGGGAACAGACCGGACTTGCCGTTGAAGGTGCCGCTCCACCAGCCCTCTTCAACCTGCACGGAGACAACATTCATCAACCAGTCACACACAGAAATGTTGCTTTTTTTCCCCCCTAAATTTTATAAAAGTAAAAAAAATAAAGTCCTGTATTCCTCGGGGAGTGAACTCGTAGGTAGCTCAACTAATGATGCTGTTCATGCTACACATGTAACGTAAGGTGCTATAGAAATATGATCGACACATAGGCCTACATCATCAAATTGTTCTTCAATTACAAAAACTAGTTTGAGCAGTCAGGGAAATAATACTAAATTCACAATAAAAACTGTTTTGTACATGTTGCAATTAGTAGTATAATTTAATATGTTTAAGATCAATGTCTACATTGTAATATAAATGTGATGCGTCTATTGTTGGCCATCACACACATACACAGTTTCCCTATAACAAACTATTAGCGCTTCTTGTTGCAATCAGAGTCAGTCAACTCACAGTGCTGAGGCACAGTCAGCCACGTCTCACACTTGTTGTGTCTTGCCCTCAACACACTTGCTGTATCTACAGTTGTTAAGTACATTAAGTGCTTCGAATAGTAGACACACCTGCAGGTCTTAAATTACAATCCAAAACTGAAGCCTGGAGTTTGTTTCAATGCTAAACACTTAAAAGGTCAATGTGGATATCGCAGGACATTGCATTCCCCCACTTGCTTTTTCTCACCCATTCCAAAGGGAAAACATTTGGATCAGACTGTGCAGGTTGTAAGATTGCATGGATATTTACAATGTATCAAGTCATTCACCTCTTCAATGAATTCTACGACGTCCCCGATTTTCAGCTCCAGCTCATCTTCGTTCTGTGGCTGGTAATCAAACAGCGCCTTGCACTGTCTCTTCTTCGGCTCTGGTAAAAGGCAGGACAGAAAAACACCAGTCAGTCCACAAACCTGTTTGTGTGGCTTCACCTGTGACGATAGAGTGTGTTTTTGTTTTGAAATTGATAAAAAGCTTTTTGTGCGTGTCTGCGTTATGTCTCTATGTCTACTGTACAGTGTCAAAGGGGACGGGGGATGCTGCGTGGGAGAGAGAAAGCATTAAGGTGTCTATAGATCCAGGAAGTGGGAGGGCTTTGGAGAAGAAGCCCACACCCCCCACAAGGAAGTCTGGGTAATGTTCTACAAGGTGATCCAGCAGCAGGAAACAGGCACGCCCTAAACAACTAGCAGAGCTGCTGCACAGGCTTTAAGTCTCTCAAGGCCTTTGTGTTCCAGTCAATGTAACAGCTGATAGCTCAGTAGGTAGCACCACTGGAACAGGAAAGCATGGTTTGATTTCGATCGGTCCAGTGAAGGTCATTAGGCAAGAACCTTATTGCTAACTGCCTATTGCCAGTTGTAAGTCGCTTAAAGGAGGAGTCAGCGATTCCGGAGAACGCTTGCTGTCGAAATATTTTTTTCCAAAATCAGTGAATTTCTCCTCACAATCTGATATACGCAGTATTAATAACGTAAACGGTAAACGGGCATGCTGCTAGCTATGGTGGGCCCCTTTGTTTACATGCCTTTTGTTTTTATACCAGTTAAGAGAGCCTAACTCATCCAGTAAACTGAGCAAACTTTGACATTCATTTCTAAGTATAATTTCACCTAAACTCTCAGAAACACACACACGCACACAAATGACAGAGCCTCTTACTCCTGGCAGCGGCTGGAGGCTGAGGCTGGAAGCCGCCTGTTGGGATGCCGATGGTGCTCATCCTCTGGACCAGGTTGGCCACGTTCCCCGCACTCTTCTCTCTCCTCTGAGGCTGGGCCGTCTCCTCTTTGGGCTCGCTCTTTGTCTCCTTCACCTCTTTGGAATCCTTCTTCAATTCCTAAAAAAAAATGTGATGTCAATAATTTATTCCATTCTTGTTTTTCAGTCAAATGAGACATCATATAGTTTTGTGAAGAAAAATAATTCAGCGGATGATTTTATCCAAAGATATTACAAAGAGAGCATTCAACAACATGACTTCATGCTATTAACAATATACTTTCCATATTCCTGCTAGGCAATTGTATGGACGTACGTATGTGGATAACCCGAAAATATAATGCCTTCTGCCTTCGGATATCGCCAGTGCAAAGGCATAACAAACACATAACTGCAACCAAGAAAGTGGATTGTGTTACTATTATAAAAAATTTTACTTTTATTTTGTAGATTATTTTCTTGTAGACTGTTGAGGCAAAGGTCAAGGAGAGGAAATACTGCTCTGAACAGAGTTTTCACTACAGCAGTAAACATACACACAAGTAATCTTCTTAGAAAACACAATACAGCCAGCTCTTTAACAAGGGCATAGCCCTAATGCATAACTTGTATTTAGAACAGAAACATGTTTGACTGTTAGCAGACAGAAGATAAATGGTATATTTTTAACAGTGGAGTGACCCATTTCCTGACCACTGACCATAAAGCTAACTGTCTTACCCCAACCCTATAACCCAAATGAACCCATTAGGGAGCTGAGGATATAAACCCAAAAATCCACTTCTTTCCCTCAGATATGCAGCCAAAACACACAGTGCAGTCACTTCTGGACGCGGTGAGGCAAACCTTCTGTCACATCAAAGACAAAAACAATGCATTCTACACACAGGAGCTACAGCTACATGTACAAAACAAATGGTGGTAGTCAGCTGAAAAAGTAAACATTTTCTCAAAAAGGATTATCACGACATTATCAAGAAAATGGACATGTAAGACAGGGTGCATCAGGTTAACGTAAAATATCACATAACGTAAGCCATAGGGAATGTGTGTGGACATATGCATTCTGCTGAGTCAAAGGCACACAAAGTAAAACATAGCTATGACAACCTGCTTCAGAGCTCAATGAAGCATTGTATTACACACAGCCCACTCATGCTAGATGTAGCCATGGCTAATGAACCCAACCGTGTCACACACAGACAGTCAGGCAGTATAGCAGCTGCCACCGTCTCCCAGCCCCGGATACTCCCTGACAACAGCACAAAGTCCACAACATCACGCCTTCACTAAACACTGTCAGGAGTTTACAGATGGAGAACACCAGCGTGTGTGTGTGTGTGTTTTAGGCCATTTTAAAAAACAGATAGATACTGACAGCCACATTCACACTTGGATCAACACTTACGGGTAACTTAAAAGTCAGTGAACCTAGCCTGCATGTGATTGTGCTGTAGGAAGAAACTCACAGACACAAGCTAACTCCATTTGATAAGTGAGGACCAAAGTTGGAGGTCAAAGGTAACTGCATCCTTACATATTGTGAGGTCGCAGTTACCTTGTACCATATTGTAGCTTCCAAGGAGCTTTACCTTCTTTAAAGCATTGACTACCAGCACTGTACTTTCACCATTCTGCAACTGTATGCAACTGAACACCAAGGCAAATAACTGCCGAGTGGTAGATCTAGTTCAATCTCAAAACAAAAATGCTGTATAAAGAAATGATCATGACCTTATAAAGAAGGTTTTTACTGGTGCTCAGCAGTTTCCATCATGAATAAAAGAATGCCACACTGGGAGCTCAGAGAAGGGGTAATTAACAGTGTGTGTGTGTGTGTGTGTGTGTGTGTGTGTGGGGCTGGACAATGACCCAGTTCACCATCCACTTCCCGGTTTACACACGCTGAGTTTGCAATTTCACTTGAGAGGATGTCCTGCTGTGTGAGTATGATTGTGTGTGTGTGTGTGTGTGTGTGTGTGTGTGTGTGTGTGTGTGTGTGTGTGTGTGTGTGTGTGTGTGTGTGTGTGTGTGTGTGTGTGTGTGTGTGAGTGACAGAGAGAGAGAGATGAGAGCAAAAGAAGAGTAGTAAAAAAACAGTGAGCTGTATGCTATTGCCGAACAGTGAAAGTACAGTAAAGTTCCTAAGAAAATACAATATGGTACAAGGTCACACATTTGACCTTTGACCTCTAAAATCAAATACATTTTTCCTTGAAAGAGTGGACATCTGTACAAAGTTGGAAGAAAAAAAATCCCTAGAATGGCCCGTACATAACGATGGACAGACAGACAACCCAAAAACATAATACCTTCGACCTTCGGCTATCGCAGAGGCATAATAACAAGCTGCTGCAAAGTGCGATTCATTAAGGTTTGCAGCTTCAGAGTTCAGAGAGCAGACAGATGAAAGAGAGTAGAGGAGATCAATGTCAACACTTCCCTCACATGATACCTGTGTTCACTGACGATGACAAAAAGTATGAAGGCTTCTCTGCTGAGAGCTTAGAAATGGATTTCCACTCAATGTGCTGTTAAACAGATTACAGTCATAGTGAGTATATAAGATACTCCCCTAACAGAGGACATTAGGTCCCCCCCCCCCCCCGACATTTCAAAGAAACACTATTCATAACTTGGTTGTAATAATGAAGAGGTACATCTAAAAGCTCTAAATGTCTTTGAGTGTTTTAATTCTTATTTATCTCTAGTTATGTACTATGTCAACGTGTGAACTGAAGTACTTGGACTGGAAGATCTCATGGCAGTTGTATAGCTTCATCAATCATTACTAGTGGCTCTATCAGAAAGCAATGATCCCTATAATGATTCCATCTCATGAAAAACACCATCTATCATCACCAGGGGATTCAAGAGGCGGGGAGGAGAGCGCACTGCGTTATTAGAAAGGCAGTCTTAAATAGAGTTGGAAAATGAGCCCATCATACTTTAGTGATAGAGTGGGGTCAAAATATCTGACAGTGTAGCACGTGTCACATGTATATATTATTAGTGTGGTTAACAAGGGACTGAAGTAGAGGAATGTCAAATGTGTGGGGTCATTGCGGAAGGTATGTGTTAATCCAAAACAAATAGTAATATACTGCATATTGATATTAGCCTAAGAAATTCAATATTGGTCATTATAGACGCACTGGCAAAAGTCAAGAACATTTTCAAACTATAGTCAGGCCTAGTCTTAATATATTCATGTACATGTTTAAAAAGTCTTAAATTGCACATATTAAACTAATAGAAACAGAAATCACCAATTGTATTTCTCCAGTGTGTATCACAGAAACCAATCCAATATATAATACGAAATATCACCAAATGAAAAATGAATGGTTCTCCCAGAGAATTACACACGGTCCTGATATAGTTTATGGCAGATCACAGACACAAAAGTATTCAAAAAGCCACAAAAATCTAACTTCAAGACAATCCTCCATTGAATAAATTCATTCAACAAGATACAGATATGACAGATAATCCTTATTCCTCCTTTCAAATCAAACATTTCTTACCGTCTCCCCCCCAATCATGTTTCATGTTCTCCGGTTCCTTCTGCTAGGACAGTAATTAAAAGGAAGCAGGAAGTAAAGGACGTCTCAGACGGCAGTAATTACGGCGTCAGGAGCAAAGTCCAACAGGCTCCTTTAGAGGCTTAAATCTCCTGGCTCAGTGAGTGGGCCAGGCTGCTTAGCACATTAGCCATCCCACTAGATCCCACTACGGAGGATTACTGAGCGGGGTTTAAAACACAGGAGAGAGACTGAGAGACAAGCGTGGGGAGAAGACAAGAGAGGAGAGCAGCAAACTGAACTGTACCCACTTATTTCAGTGTGTTCTATCTTTGGGAATATCAAAAGCACAGAGGAAGAGAGGAAAATGTCCCAGTAGAGCACTCAAGTTTTCTACCAAATTATAACAAGAGATAACTGTGACTTAACTATCAAAACCGAACGCAGTGTATACACACTGGTGTACAGCGGCATAGTTAACAGTGTGGTAACATCAGCTGCAAACTCAATTGCGATGGTAGATTCATTACAGGATACATAATAAATCAAGTCTGAGTAATCAACTTTGATACGGGTGAATTGGTGCAATCATCATAAGCCAGAAGTCTTAACTGCTGTGACCTTCAATTCAAAATGTAACGTCAAGATTAAATCAATGTTTGGTAAACAATATTGCATAGTTCTTATTATAGTGTTCTCTAGTGTATCTACCCAGCTAGGGATATTTCTTGATCGCTTCAACAAAGTAGAAAAAAAGTATCCACTTTAATAATCAGTTTCAGCTATACAGAATATAGAGAAAAGTCTGCACACAATCCCGTGGCGTCACCTCATAATTACCAGATTATATCTCATCAACAAAGATCCAATCTTATTATGCTGATTGTGTATATGTGAGTTAGCCAAGGACAGGGCTGGAGACACCTGGAGCCATGGCAGCCATGTGAACTGTGCTACATCTGAGACACTGCTGTGGAGCAGGTGAGCAGTGTGTACACATCAACGAGGACCTCTCCTGGACAAACACAACACCACAGCACCGGCCAAGAAAAAAACAGAAGGGAATATACTTGTACAGTACTTAGGCATCAGAATCGGATCGAATTTAAAAAAAAAAGTGGGCAGGTGCATCTCTACCTTCGCGCTGCTTCTAAATACCTGGGTTAAATGACTGCATTTATGTAGTGCTTTTATCTAAACAACATCAAATTTATAATACTTTTTGCCATCCATCATCAACTCACCCACTTCATCCAAATCAGCAAAACAAGCACAGGTCAAACAGCCTCTTCACATCTGGTTTGCTTGCACGCTTAATCCACAATAATATCGGGTAAACATTTTTACACGATTAAAAAAAAAAGTGTCATATCTCGATATAAATGTCATAGTATAGTACTTACGTATGATGCATTCACGTTCACTAACGCGCACAATTTTCCATAACGACACACACAGAGCGAGAGCAGCGTGTCAGCCCGGGCAGCAAAACTACGGACAGTGTTTTCTACTGGTGCATTGCACAATGTCCAGCTGGGTGAAAACAATTAAAATAGTAGCCGCTGATGGGAACCGGGGTGAGCAAACAAGCTGTGATCTTTCTATATTTATTTTATTTCCTTTAAAGTAACTTCCTCCTCTTGTATCTGAGAGCCTGTCAGGACATAGCCTACTAATGCTAGAGGGAGGAGGGGATTCCTGGCAATCTAAGCTAAGCGGTTAGACGACATACAGCTTTTCTGGCTTGTTTGAAACAATCCGCTGTTTTTGCATTCTAAATGTCCCTGTTTATGCAGGTTGAACAGGTGTAATGATCAAGTTTGGGCTTTTAACTGGTGAAGGTTGATTTGCACATGAAGTAAGAAAGGGCGCAGTTGATGTCAGCAGACACACACCCTCTAAGAATGAAAACAACAGACTCTGCTACAGCCTGAGCATTAGAGGAAAATGCATGGCATATAATAATGGAAAAACTAGTAAAAAGTGAGTCCCTCCCATCTGCTCTTTTTCTCTGGGTCTTTTTTCAAAAACTTTATTGGAAACCAAGCACACAGTATAGTATATACCCAGATGTGGCTCCACCTAATCTTAGCTAAAGACTGCTACAGTCAGATACTGCTCACCGCTTCAATAGGATTATCTCTAATGGAACTACATAGGAAACCTCAGAGGAAAGTGCATGGGTCAGCTCTACATTGTAAACTAGCTCTTTGTGTATTGTACCTAAGGAGTTAATAAGATCGTGTCTCTCGCTGAAAGAGCAATATTCTACAATGCAGATTAAGTTACTATGGAATTTTAGGGCCACGTGCAGGAGAAATAAAAATGTAAAATCATAATATTAAGAGAATTCAATTGTAATTTTAAGGAAAATGAAGTCAGAATAATACAAGATAACATCGTAATTTAACAAGTTAAAGTAATCGTATATAAAATAAGAACTTTATTCACTTAATTAAAAAAAAAATCATATTTCTCATAAAATTAAGACTAGATTTTTCGTAATTCTTTATTTTATTTTTTTCTCAAACATGGCCCTTATGCATACTCCGTTGTACAAACAAAGTCTCACCTTGACAAAGTTGTCTGGGAAGAGGCCTCTCTTGCCGTTGAGGTCTCCCTCCATCCAGCCATCCTCCTCTATGTAGCGCACGTTCTTGATGATGTCGCCCGGCCGCAGGGTCAGCTCGTCGTCATGGAGAGCCTCGTACTCAAACTCCACAGCAACCTCTGCTCCGGACAGGAGGAAAGATAAAAAGACAGGTTCAGGAATGGAATAAAAGGCCGGAGCAATAAGATGAGGACATTTAGGGAATTTTAATTTGAAGACTACATTTTTTTTTAAACTAGTTAAAACAGAGCAAGTTTATGGTACAAGAGTTTCTTCCACGACATTTTAAATAAATTTTTCGGCTTTTCAGTTCACAAAACAATGTGTTTTGTTGAAACATTGTTCGATGTCCATCCCTCCCCAAATCAGCGACATGGTTTTCCAGGCCACAGAAGCATCACAATGACCCTCGATAACATCTTACAATCCTAGACTAAATATGGAGGAAAAATCCATTGACTGGGCTCCGTGAACTGATGAATGTCTCGGTCAGTGTAGATGCCTGGCCAATTACAATACAGTGCTGGTTGAACATATAACAACATAGACAAACTTTCCTCTTGATTGTAAAACTATTGTTTGAGCTCATCACCAATTATCAACATCAAATTATTTTAAAGAATGGTCAAGATGGTAATATGACAGCCAGAGTGTTGCTTCTGCTTTGCAAGACACTCTACTTAAAGTTGTTGTTGCAGTACAAAGTGAAATAGTAGATTTATAATAATCATGGAACTCCAACTTTCTGTCTTTGTTTCCTGGCTGCTAGTCAAACAGCTGGGAATAAATCCTGTGGTGAGGATTTCAAAGAAACAGCCAAAACAACACTTCTGAACAGAAAAATTAACCTCTTCCATTACCTACACAGATAAGTACAACTGGTATTTAAGAATGTTAGTACACAACGTGCGTAATCTGGCGTTTGGCTAGAATCCATTTCTGATCACAAACGGTAAATGGCTGCTTCCAGTGCAGCAGGTTGAGCAGCCTCTAAAAATAAGTGAGCTGTTTTACTACGTGCTGCAGTGGCCCTTTAAACACATGATGACTCACAACAACACACAGACTCCACTGCTATGGCTGGGTTCACACCGAGCACAGCCAAAACAAAATAATAGGCCTATGACACAAACTGTGTCTCTCTTATAAAACACACAGTGTGTGTGTGTGTGTGTGTGTGTGTGTGTGTGTGTGTGTGTGTGTGTGTGTGTGTGTGTGTGTGTGTGTGTGTGTGTGTGTGTGTGTGTGTGTCTGGCTCCTCTCTCCCTGTGACATCACCAACCCTGGGCCATGAAAGGTAGAGTCAGCGATTCTGGAGAATGCTTGTTGACAACTTCACATGTCAAAATCAGTGAACATCTCCTCAAAGTCTGCTAACTGTCGGTACTGCGTCGGCCCTGAAAACCAAAATGCCTAGGCTCTGTAAACGGACATGTTGCTAGCTACAGTGGGCCCCCTTTGTTTGCATGCCCTTTGTTGTAATGCCAGTTTACAGAGCCTAGACTGTGGTGTAACACTGGATTTTTCACAGTGCGCACGCAGTACGTACAGGTGGCAGATCGTGAGGATATATTCACTGATTGACAAAAAAACTGACAACAAGCAGGACTTGTTGACTCCACCATTAAATAGCTTGCTCTTCTTGTAGGTATATGTCGAAATGTCCAAGCAGAATGTGGTTCAGCATGGCTCCACTCGAGAGGTAGTATGCAACCCTGTTCTATCATCACCCTCTTGAACAAAATACGCCAAACTTTAACTT
Source organism: Hyperoplus immaculatus (assembly GCA_949357725.1). Taxonomy (NCBI): domain Eukaryota; kingdom Metazoa; phylum Chordata; class Actinopteri; order Uranoscopiformes; family Ammodytidae; genus Hyperoplus; species Hyperoplus immaculatus. The sequence goes on along the minus strand of OX442368.1, from coordinate 22,205,575 downwards.
TTCCACATGCTGGGCAATTATTATCATTATTATTATTATATTATTGCTAAATGACCAGTTTTTCTGGTGCCGAATGGTGAGGCAGTGGCATTTAAACAAGTCATGTGCATCCCCATTGTTTGTTTGTTTGTTTGTTTGTTTATGTGTGTGTGTGTGTGTGTACACGGTATAAACGGTACAGAAGGTAAACCGGTATGAAGTTGCGCTATGATATGGATTTTGACTCTACCTTGTCACCGGTATAGCAGTTATAAAGCAGTGATGAGCGCTGCCACACAATGAATGCAGGCGGCCGCTGCGTCGCACGTGCACAATACATCCATGACAATGCTGCTAGATCCCGTGTCATTCACAAAAATAAATTGTAGTAGAGGAAACTGGTGGATGTAGGCTATGTTACAGTGCTGATCGGCTAATATCACTTGTTTTACTCCAGAAGTGTCGGCCAAAACACAGCCAATACACTGCCCAAAATGTCAGAATATGAAGCATGAGACGATGAGACGAGGAGTAAGGATGTATCCGCCGTTTATTTCCTTCTTTAACATGCACAGCAGCATACAGATCCCGGGAAAAGAACATTATAGCAATACGCTCGTGATGAGACATTAAACAGCTGCTGCGAACGGCGAATCGCGACCGTTTAATAACGTGCATAAATTATAACTTATACAGCGATCGGGAAACCCCATGCACTTACTCAAACAGGTGACGCAAAACAAACTCAGGGGAAGCACGTTTCAACCGTGGAATGATAGTTTACTGCGCCAACTTGCACGCGAGGGGAGAAGGGAGGGAGAAGGAAAAGGAAACTTCACCTAACAGACGCTCCGGCTGACTGACAGCTATAATGTCATCCGCACTGAACAACTCACATCTTAAAACACTATACGAAAATAACAAACACTGTGACCTATAAAGAGCGATCAGTTTTTCATACTGCGACCGTGAGCGTGTTGAACACTGGTTTACGCGCGCCTCAAGACGGTCGGGCTCGTTCTCGTCACTCACAGCCCGCTGAGAAATGCTCCTCGCGGTGTACAAAGAATTGCATCCGCGAGGGGAAAAGCTTCATCCAGTCATGACATAAAGAGCGACCAGTCTGACAAACTACAAACGTAAGCGAGTGTTGAACAACACTTGCGCGCGCCTAAAGAGGGTCAGGCTGCGCTCCTCACTCACAGCCCGGTGAGAAATGCGTCCTCGCGATGAAGCTTGTCCACTCGCGGAAGCTGTTCTGTGCGCGCTTGGTTTTCATGTCAGTTTTTATAAAACAAGCACCACACAAGGAGTTTAAACTGAAAGGAAAGTTAAGAGATGATAGAACCATAAACCGATTGTAAAAGAAAAGGCAGCCACCAGAGCATCAGCAGCATCCCCAGTGAGTCATAGTCAAATCAAACTTACTACACTCAACAAAAATATAGACGCAACACTTTTGTTTTTGCTCCCATTTTTCATGAGATGGACTTAAAGATCTAAAATTCATTCCAGATATACAATTGTACCATTTCTCTCAAACATTGTTCACAAATCTGTCTAAATGTGTGATAGTGAGCACTTCTGCTTTGCTGAGATAATCCATCCCACCTCACAGGTGTGCCACATCAAGATGCTGATCTGACATCATGATTAGTGCACAGGTGTGCCTTAGACTGTCCACAATAAAAGGCCACTCTGAAATGTGCATTTTTTTGCTTTATTGGGGGTCTGGGGACTCAGAACCAGTCAGTATCTGGTGTGACCACCATTTGCCTCATGCAGTGCAACACATCTTCTTCGCATAGAGTTTATCAGATTGTCAATTGTGGCCTGTGGAATGTTGTTCCACTCCTCTTCAATGGCTGTGCGAAGTTGCTGGAGACGGCTTATGGTGGAGAAATGAACATTCAATGCACGAGCAACAGATCTGGTTGACATTCCTGCTGTCAGCATGCCAATTGCACGCTCCCTCAATGCTTGTGGCATCTGTGGCATTTTGCTGTGAGACAAAACTGCACATTTCAGGGTGGCCTTTTATTGTGGACAGTCTAAGGCACACCTGTGCACTAATCATGATGTCAGATCAGCATCTTGATGTGGCACACCTGTGAGGTGGGATGGATTATCTTAGCAAAGCAGAAGTGCTCACTATCACACATTTAGACAGATTTGTGAACATTGTTTGAGAGAAATGGTACAATTGTGTATCTGGAATGAATTTTAGATCTTTAAGTCCATCTCATGAAAAATGGGAGCAAAAACAAAAGTGTTGCGTTTATATTTTTGTTGAGTGTATATAGAGTCATTTTCATACACAAAAAGTCAGCATAGCGTGCTTTACATATAAAAACATATTGACCCCCTCCCATACCCATCCACAGAGCAGAACATTGCAGATTGCACAATTAATGTTGTTTAAATCCCTCTGTATGGGAGACCGGGGGCAAGTGTAACACTTGTTTTTTGATTAGTCAAAAACATCTTGAACAATTTGGATAATTTATTCTGTGTTGTGTTACTGTGCTCTACTAGTTAATACAAATTGTATTTATTTTATAAGCAATAGATGTCCTATAAATACAAGAGTATAGGCCTATAGTAATAGCAAGTATTTTACCTCTTCACAAGCATTCATTTAAAGATAAATGAAAATACCGTGATATAATACCGTTACCGTCTATGCTTCAAATTATACCGTGATATACATTTTAGGCCATACCGTACAGCCCTAGTGTGTGTGTGTGTGTGTGTGTGTGTGTGTGTGTGTGTGTGTGTGTGTGCACCTGGGCCATATTCCAAGGAGAAACTTGCTCTGGCCACTGATCTCAGACCAGTTTTCCCTTCAACCATCAAACACTCTGTATGTAAGCCTTTGAAAAGAGGATCAGAGCAGCAACAGTTCAAGTCAAAGGTGGGAGTCTTACTGCTGACTGGACAAAACAAACATGGCAGCAAAACACACACACACACACACACACACACACACACACACACACACACACACACACACACACACACACACACACACACACACACACACACACACACACACACACACACACACACACACCATAACATAACAAACTGATCATTAGAAAGGGCTAACAGAGCAGATAGCAATAACCAAGCTATCCCAGTTCTTGCAGTGAGTTTGTTTAGGTGATGTCACGTTCAAGTCATGCCATTTAAACCATAATTACACGTAACTGAGTCAGAAAGACTGCTGCTTCTTACATCACCAGCCTCCAAGACTTGGAACTGTGGGGGATTTCCACAGAAATTCTCCAACAGAACCATAGAAGTGTCAGCCAGCCTGCAGCAGTTACACATACATAAATAAGTCATACATTAATTTAACTTATTAAAAACAATCAATTTATAGCACCACAAAACACAGCTAATATAGTCAGCTTGAATCCATCTGAAATCACGTCCAGATGACATACAGACGGATTACTTTGTAGCTTGTTTGTAACAATTAGCTCCTTAGGTGCCGAGCCAACATGCTGAGTTTGTGAGTCGTGCATTCAGTGGACAGACAAAGCAGATTGACATTTGTGTCTCGGGTTGTTCATGTAGAAGCAGGTTGGACAATTGTATTAATAAAGTGTGGGCCTTTTACTTGAAAAGGTTTTATTGCACTTGCTTATAGTAAAAAAATATTTAAAAAAAATTGTAAATGTCATCTGCTCTGTAGATAATATCACATATGAAGTATAAGGTAACCTGCAAATCAACACATCGATAGGTGTTATCCAGGTTATTTTTGAAGCTGGACCCAAAACTAGAAAACAACACTAAAACATCCCTTTTCTCATTTCAAAATCAACTCCTAACATCTTGCTGTAATGTATTGCAGAACATTTGGCACCCGGAGTCCTTTTCATTCTCGTAAACTCTAGCAGCAAGATCTCCCTCCAGATGATGTCAGAGCGGCTGGAACAGTCGGACGGTGACTTGCCAACAAGCCTTTCTGGCAGTTGACAGGTCTGTTGATTTTGCAGCTGCAGAAGTGAAGTTATTGTTCACTCGACTGCTCAAATTATAATTGACTTACAGTGTGTTGACAAGACTGACTAAAAAAAAAAAGTCCAAAAAAAGAATCTTATAAAAGCAAACGTTTTATTTTCAGTCAGACCACCTGGCTCCATTAGTTCATGCTACTGCATTGTACAAATGTAAATGCAAGGGATGCACTCTTTACCAACAGCACTCCAAAGAAACTGTAGATTAGACTATATGTAAGCTTATTAAACTGAACAGTACACTGGGCAACATGGAAGCCCAGAAATCACATTAACACACACTGAGCAATACACAACTGAGCCGAGGCCCCAGACAGTAATTTGGGAGTATTTGTGCATGTAACCACAGGAAGAGATAGGGTCTGCTGAAGTAAACACAACAACACAGACACACTCACAGTCCGCTGGCCAGTCCTCATCATCCAGATGACTGGACCTGGAGCAGAGGGACTTTCTGCAACCACACAGATTACAGCGCCTCAGCAACCAAACACACACACACACACACACACACACACGCACACGCACACGCACACGCACACGCACACACACACCCTGCCTGAGGAACGCAAGCCAGCCAGTCCACTAGCACATTAAATCCCTTCTAAACACACTGCTTAAAAACATTATGGGTGGGATAGTGCCCACTTACTTTGTCTTTAAAATACCACAAGATATAGTGTTACTTAAATTATTGTTATTGTGGTCCTAAGTGGAGGAAAAGCAAAACTATATAACGGCTAGGCTTTTTACTCAAAGTATGTTTCATATTATCCAATTCATATTAAATCATATTTTAAATGAATGTGGTTCTGATGAAAAAGCTCAACAAAGCACAAAGCTAAATCTTTGGGAAAAATTAATTTAATGGCCAGCAACAAATGCAATTCATTGAAACATCTGAATGTGCACATTTAAGCAGAGAGACCCATGTACATCATCCCATGTAGAATAAGTTGCAGAGGGATAAACTAAAGAGAGACTGGAAGTCAACTGGTTCATGAGTTGTGTTCTACAGCGACATTGCCAAATTCATTCACCCTTATAGTAAAAGCAGGGGTGTTTGGGTTTACAACAGAGAAACATAGATGTACTGTGATGTGATGATGGTCACCTCAGGCCTTCTCCTCATTAACTCAGGCTGCTGCAGCTGAATGAGAGCAGTGACTGATGGGTGTTGGCCTGTGAAATACCAGCTGAGGGGCAGTGGACAGAGTGAGCTTGGTTTGTTCCTCAGAGGAAATGCCTTTCTAAATACACTAAACGCAGCCAAAAAACAGTCAGCGTACAGGTGGTTTGTGCCCTGCGTGTGTGTGTGCGTGTGTAGCAGGAGGCAAACCTGAGACCATTTCTTGAGTAATGAAAGTGAAGAAAAGCTTTCTAACGACAACAGAGAAGTAACCCCGGACTACAGCTGTATAAGGTCAGATAACATAAGGGCCTTCAATCAGGTTTTACCCTGAGCTTTGGGGAAAATGACTTTGTTCATCCGGTGCTGGCCGCTGTCCCAGGAACAGCTAAACGACCATTACTGTAACATTTATAGTGGCTTATTATTAAGCCATTATTAAGCCAAGGAAAATACATTGCATGTATGAAGAATGTGTCAAAAGTACAATGGCTGAGAGCAGGAAGCTAACTGGCTAGCTTTGTGTATCAGTGTGGATGTGGGTCAGCAGGTCTGCTAGTAATACTTGGCCTACATGATGTCACAATGTACAACAGAATGAGATGCTTAAATATCCTGTTACTTCTGTCACACATAAAAAGGACTTTTAAAAAAAAAGTCAATGATGTGAAATTAATCATATCCTTAAATCAATCAATAATGACTTTTTCCATTTGAAACTCAGCACATTGTTGAATGCTAAATGATTCAAATCCACAGCGTTATAGACCCCAGCAGCATACAAACACACACACACACACACACACACACACACACACACACACACACACACACACACACACACACACACACACACACACTGTGTTTTCTCTGTAGAAAATGCAGAAATTGGGTCAAAAAGCTGAGAGCTATAACCAAAAGCACATCCACTAAATGATGTGCTGTGAAGCAGATGATAAGAGAAGAGTGCAAGTCAAAAGACTGAACAAGCCATGAGATGAGATACATGGCCATGAGGAGAAGGGGCCGCTGCAGGACACACAGCCCACCCCCTTATGGTTATGGATCTCATTCTCATGTCTTCTGGCAACCCTGTCAGGGGCTTCCATTGACACGTAAAAATTACTGTGCATCATTTTTTATGACAAAACTTGTCCGGAATGTTACATTTATTTGCAAATGTTCTTGTGCGAAAGACAGAGTGTACAATTCAGAAAATGTATACCTCATTTTGACAGCACAGTTTGGTTCAGCATGGTACACTTAGGTCTGGCTTGCTTTTCCACTGCCGACTCCGAGGGTACCCTTACTTGGTAGGCGTGGTTTGTGTGTGTTATGTATGTAGCATACCTTTGTCGTGCCCAGTCTTGCTTGGAATTGTGTCCTTATCAGATACAATTATTACAGTTCCTTACTCCCCTCTACCCGCACAGTGGAACAATGGTGACTCAAAGCACTGCTCACTATTATGACCTGTATTTAAGCTGAGAGTTTCATTCTGACTAAACATGTCTCCAATCCAATGTATTTGATTAATTCATACATTATCTTCTTCACACACAGCAAATTCGGGATCTCACTTCCTGTGTGTATGTGTTTGCTAGGTCTGGGTTCGGCAGGCTTTCCTCTCTTCACACAATACTTCCAGGTAAAATAGTTTGTTCACCATAGTTCTTGTATAAGCCTGTGACAGACAGGAGGATGTAACAGGGGAGGGAGAGGAAGGAAAAGAAATAAAAGGGGGGAAATACTCAAGGCCACGCAGGCGACCTGACTGCCAGGCAGACTGTCTAAATCAGTGAGCTCTCTGTGCTTCATTCAATCACTCACACACACACACCCTTGTACTTCTATCTTTGTGAGGACCACCATTGACAGAATGTCTTGCGTAACATCTTGCCCTAACCTTAACCATCACAACTAAATGTCTAATCCCAACCCTTACACACTAACCCTAAAATAAACCTAATTCTAACCTGAACCATAAAACCAAGACTTAAGACTCAAACAGGCCTTTGAAGAAGTGAGGACCAGGCAAAATGTCCTCCCTTTCTAAACATGTCTTCACTCCGATGGTTAAAAGCTTAAGTCCTCAGAAAGATGCCTGTTAAAGTACACACGCACAATCAGAGAGGAGGAAACCCATAACTGCATTCCTTCTCACTGATCTGAGAGGTAGCTGATATGAAGGGCAAATCAAGTGAGCGGTTGCTTTTCTAAAGAAATTCTCCAGTTCACCTTTATACACCGACAGCATTCTGTGAAGGAAATACCTTAACACGTGTGTGTGTGTGTGTGTGTGTGTGTGTGTGTGTGTGTGTGTGTGTGTGTGTGTGTGTGTGTGTGTGTGTGTGTGTGTGTGTGTGTGTGTGTGTGTGTGTGTGTGTGTGTGTGTGTGTGTGTGTGTGTGTGTGTGTGCTTTCGTTTTTCTATCACGATGGGGACATTGACCTGAATACACACCAACACCATGGGGACCATGAAACACCATGGGGACAAAAACGTGGTCCCCACGGTGTGAACCCATCCACTTGATAGGAAATGACTTTCTGATATGGCTGGTGAAGTTTCCTGGAGCGTCCCCTGGGGGCTGGATTTTAAGACTTTGTGTGTGCTCTATAGCAATCCCGTAGGCTGGGCCTGGTATTGCAGTGTGTGGGTTGTCCCCAGCAGGCTGTTTTTTCGGAAACTGTGTGTTGTTTAGAGCGATCCTGGTGGCCAAACCTGGTATTACAGTATATGAACTAAGTCCCCATCCGCACTGGTTTTCAGTGTGTGCACTTTTCTATGTGCCATTTTTGTCATAACAATGTGTTTATTATCTTCTAATAGAATTTTTGTTTCCTAATTATTACATTTTGGGCCTCTAATCTCATGAGAATTTAATAGAATTTGCATTTTTTCATTTCTTACGCTCATTACAGTTCTCAGCTTTGTGCTTTGAAAAAAGTTCAACATTTGTGCATTTATATAATTATAGATCTTGTGGTTATCTTATGTTAATGGAATCATTTAGTGCTGTTTTCCAGTTTAGAAAGATAGATTTGCCATAGTTTTAACATTTTTCCACCAGTTAATAAAACATGTGACAATGTCGTGAATATCAGGGCTCCAGCTAAGCACTGAACGAGCCGGTAAATGCATTTTTTGAATTAACTATTTTAATGGACGGATTTTAGTGAACTACTAGAATCCGTTTATTGTATATTGAGCAAGAATAACACTATTTACAACCCTGTCAATTCCCACTTCTTAGAATGTTCACTGACCATTTTAACACGTAAAATATGAAATAATATTCTGTACTTGTAGCATCCAGTGCTCAGCTGAATACCATAAACATCATAGGGTTCATTCATTGGACAGACATTCTGGGGTGGAGAGGAGCAGGAAGCACAAAGTGAAAACTGCGAAATATATAATTAATATAATATGGAGTTAAAAATTATAAATGAATAGGCCTACATCTAGCCTAAATGAAGTAGAAAAACATCAAATTATTGTTGTTTCATATGGTTATGATATGTAAGCCTATGTCAATGCACCGTAATGTGGCATGTAGGCTAGCCTACGATGTGAAACATCATTTCTTTACTGTATTTTTGCTGCTGGACGTGCGGCTCACAAGAAGAATAGGCTCAAGCTGACACACAGCTGATTTAGCTGTGTGTCAGTTGAGTGTCAGTTTGCCGCAGCTCAGCTCCATACTGACATGGGGGTTGTATTGACGGTCCTGTTAACATGGGAAGCAAAATAAAAACACGCACGTCATGCAAAGCGCAGCGTGAACCTGTTGGCACTGTGCGGGAGACACTCCCTTCTCCTTCACCTGATTGATGAACACATCAGTCATTACTCCAGGTTACCAGTTAGTCCTACATGGAGCCATTTTTTAAAAAGAGGACAGACCAGATTGGAGAACCAGGTGTAGCACTGTAAATCCTTACAAGTAACTAGGGCTAGATTCTAGGTTCTAAGGAGCAGTATGTGACTGTTAACTAGTAATGACACACCAAGACTGAGAGGTAAGTTTGAACTGCAGTTCATTTATGTAGCAAGAAAATGGTATATCCATACATCATTCATATAAAAAATACACATTTCGGCATAACCATGAAACCAGAATAAATCAATGTCAAAAAAAAAGAAAAGAATTCCCCTTATTAGTTCGGGTTTTATTTAGACCTATTAAATAAAATATTTCCAACTTGCACCTTTAAGTTGCTATTTGGTTTACTATTGTCTCTTAGTTCTTTAGTTCCTATTTAATTTCCTAATTTTAAGCTGTCATTTTATCTTATTGGTGCTTAGTTGAGATTTTTGTACTATTTTGTATTTACTTTAAACACCAAATATTCTCATTTCACGAAAGTAAAACCCAATAAACAAAAATAAATGCAAATAACATAAAGCACAGCTCAGTGCATCAAGTAAAAAAAAAGAAACTTCTCCAGCATTATCTGGGATCAATATACACTTGAATTTCGAACACTATCTAATCAGTCCTTTTGTTAAATCCTTTCCTTTCCTTGAAGCTTCACTGCATGTCGCAGCTACTTTTGGAAAGTTATTTTGTCCTACCAAACTCAGTGCCCTTTATCCAAGAAACAGTAGCGTTGTCCTGCAGCGGGAAGTGCTACAGCTTGTAATATGATATCTTCCTAAGGGTAGCTCACCATCTTCTTTCTTCGGTTCAGCTCCACCAAACGATCTCCTCCTCATAAAAAACCGGCCTGTATTATAACAGGCAATATAAAAAAATGTCCTTTAGTTCACATCCATTATACCGAAATTAAGAACTGTGTAAAACATACATATTCAATACAAGTTACTCTGTAAACCACAGCGGACCCACCTAAAATGACGGCGCCGTTAACTTTCATTTAACTTGACCATGCTTAGCCTTGTGTTGCTTACTATAAACTAAAACACTTAGTAGCCTCTACAAATGAAAATAATTACATTCCCATTGTTTAGCTAACAAGTACATAAATCATTAACACACTGGTATATCATTTTACACGGTTTAACTCACCGAGTCCTCCAACGAACAACAACACAAGAGTCCCGTGGCATAGAAAAAACAACAACAGAATCCTCCAAAAGAACGATAAAAAAAGAAATTCAAAATACTCCAAAAAGAAAGTGAAAAGTGAGGCTCAATGCTCTTAAAACCTTACTTTGTTTCGCTTTTACCTATTCTCTTTTAACTCTAATTTCTCCTCTTTTACTCCGTTTTCTGTCTCTGTCTCTGTCTCGCTAGTATTTTTTCCGTAGCAACTGACTCGTTCTCTCTCTCTTCCGCTCGCTCGCTCACTCACTAGTGACGCTACACCGCTCTGATTGGTTGTTCACAGCTGCACTCGCTAAAGGAGTATTACACCAATTATATTATCACAAAAGTATAACAACAATAAAGGTTTTTTACATTATAGTCATGTTTTTAGTTTTTAAATTGTATTTAACTTAATACAACTAAGCTATATTAGATTCACACAATACAGTTATTATTGTGTTTAACCTTTTATTTGTTTAGGTCAGTTAACCTGGGTTACACAGGCATTTATTTTGATGATGGTTTCTGTAAACACAATGAAGGCCAGCCTTGTTCCTTCCACTCCCTGGATGAACATACACATAATACACGAACAACAATAAAACCCCTTCTTCTGAAAAAATACTTGAAGAGGGCCATTCCCGGGATTGATAAACAGGGAATTCCACCCAGACTAGAGGTGATGATGAAAATCCAGGAAGGATATGGACGTCCTTAGGGAAGCTCTCCTATGGTGAGAGTCAAAGAAAACGTTACAATTCACAACAATGCACAACACAAATGATGTCCTGGAATGATTCTCCATCAGTCATGATCCCAACACCACATTTAAAATGGTCTTCAGGCTAAAAAATATTACAAAGAGCACACTTACCGTGTCCTGGTCCCACACGAAGTAGGAGAGACTCTTGGAGATTTGGGTGACAAAGTAGAAAATCGAGATGAAGATCATAATGAGTGGAGAAATCACCCTCCATGTCACCTGCCAGAAAATATTGGGCTTGTGGCTGATCATGAACTCAATGTCCTTGTTAAACCTGTTTGGAAACAATAAGAATGAGGGTTGACATGCTGGCTTAGTATATGTAAAAACATCCATAAAATAATGCATTGTACTTTCAATATATAAAGCACTCTCTACTTTGTGATAAAGACAGACTTTAAGGAGGAAAACTCCACTCAGTTAATGTAGTCCAAAACCTTTCTTTGTGTTCTTGCACAACATAAAGAATAGCATTGAGGGAGGCAGCTGATATAACTATTGTACATAATCAAATATTTTGCATATTTTTACTAGGGCCCGACCGATATGGATTTTTGAGTGCCGATGCCGATTATTTTCAGAGAAAAATAACGATAACGATTAAATCGGCCGATTATTTTTTTTAAGAAATCCCATGAATATATATTGAAAAAATTTACTTTTTTGAACCCTTAAATGTATATAAATACTTGTTACTGTTGATAGGTGTACAGGAGCTTTTTATTTATTGAAATATGCCTTATCTAAAAAAAAATTAAGTGTTACAAATATGTCTAAACTGTGACATGACGCATTTTTAAACTCAGACATTAAGCACTTTATGTAACTGCACCCAACCCTCTGGAACTCACTCCCTCCAAACATCAGCATCTCAGATTAAATAAACCCATTCAAAAGTCAACTCAAAACTCACCTCTTTAATAAAGTATAATTACACCTGACTCCACTCCAAACCTTATCTGTAATTTGTCTGTATTTTGTTTTCTTTTTCTATAAGTATGATTTTCTATATGTTTGATGTAAAGTGTCTTTGAATGACCTCCAATTATTAAGCAATAGCACATGAGAGGCAGCATGTTGTCGCTCTATATCAGCGCTGTTGTGATTCGGTCGTAGGTACGAGGCCGCAGGCCGAGTGCCGAAGAGAAACACAGCAGTGCTGAGATATATATATATATATATATATAAGGCTTAGCCTTACTCATTGTCACTTCAGTTCATGTACTTACTCAGTTTCCATGTGGTTGTTGTCCATCCGTGATGCTAATTCTCTTTCTTTTGTCTGTCTGTCTCTCCACTCCTCGCTTGCTCTCAATATGAACACGGTGCCACTGCCAGCATGTGCTCTGTTTGTGCATGTGTGCTGCACATGCTCAGATGGACAGCAGCTCTGCACGTGCTCTGTGAGTGCGGCCGAGCCCAGTAGAATAGTCAGCAGCAGAAACTGTGTGAGCGCTGTGGGTGGGGGATGGGCATAGGTGCGGTGGGGACCGCAAAAGTCAGGAAAGGTGTTTCCCTCCCTCATCTCTCCAAGTCAGTGCGGACATTTTGTGAATGCATTGCTGTTTATATTAGTAGGCCCTAAACACAGAGGAAAAATAAATGTAGGCCTATAGGTTGATTGCCATGTTGTACATTTCCAAAAAAAATATATATTGAAAAAAAAAAAACATAGCCATACATAGGCTGTGTGTATAAATCTATATTTATTTATTTTATAAATTTTACTATGCACAGAGTGATCAAATGGAGCATATAATAGGCATGTTTACATGCATTTGCTAAGTTGCATAGATCAATTGACCCTCCACTCAGTCTTTAAACTCACCATATAGGCCCCTTATCAGTCTACTTCACACAGCGTCACTCCCCGCTCTACTGCGCATGTCAGTAGCAGAAAGAGATGAGAGAGACAAGAGCCACAATCATGTCTTGTGGTGTTGGATGCACAAACCGTTTTTTTTAATGGTGATAAAGCTAGTAAATGCTCAAATACACCACTGTATAATTACATAAATGAGTTGTGAAATGTTTACAATAAGGACTGTGACTATATAGCAATGGAAAGCAAGCTTAGCCTATATGAATTTGTAACATTATATTCAGTGTTGGGAATAACGGCGTTTAAAATAACGGCGTTAGGTAACGCTGTTCTTTTTTCAGTAAGGGAGTAATCTAACTAATTACTTTTTCCGTTGGTACAACGCCGTTATCGTTACTGAACGTTAAATGCGTTACTATGAATTGATTGAATAAACTGTGTAATCTGAACGCACCCCTGTCTCCACACTACACAAACTGCTAGTGAGGAGACCGGTGTGTTTTAAGTTGTGTTTTATTCAGCGTGGATGACATTATCAGCTAACAGCTGCACATTTCTGTTAACAAATCAAGCATCCTTAAACAGTCAGAGAACACAGGCCCCTCTGTCTTGCTCACACAGTATTACCAAAGTTATTCCTAACTTTCTTCACTGTCTTCCTGAGTTCTGAGCTCATCACTTAGTGTTGTTTCTGATTTTCACAGTGTGAAGAGGGAACACGGTGCACAGCAGTTGATTTGCAGATACATTTTCAATTATAATTTAACTATTTCCAAAGTACTATAAGGTTTGGGTCAAACTATGATTAGGTTATCAGCTGTACTAGAAAACCCCACTAGTGTTCTGCACAAATGCTATACATAGTGACCAATAAGTGGATTTTTTCCTGTTTAATTCTAGAATGGGCAATCTTTATACTGTAACTATAACTTTATACTGAGCCCTAGCCTATCCTATGCCTCGTTTCCACCGAGTAGAGCGGGTCGGGTCGGAGTGGGTTGGTACGGGTTTTTTGGCTTCCCATTTGACAAAAGTTGGGTAGGGTCCGGATAAAAGCGCGCCTAACCGCTCTAAGCTGCTCCTATTTTAGGTACTGCTCCGTTGGGGTACCCGCCGCCTGAAAGGGTGCCGAAAAGGCGGAGCTATATGCCATGCGTTTATTGGTCGAAATAATCATTTCCACAGTGTAGTCATCTCGGTAAGAGTGAAGAGAGTATTGTGCTTTGGCAAAAAATGTGAGCGCAGTACTGTTTACTGTGTGGTGTTTTTCCTTGTTGTTAAATAAATCAGTCGGCTACACTCACGGACCGATAAAGGCTACACTGTGTCTCACTCATAGATAGTAGGCCTATATAAAACTTCTACGATGTCACATTTCTGCCGCAGCCAGCGCTGTTCGCTCACTGTCGGTTGCACCGGGCCTTCTCTGTACATTTAGGCCTATTGTCGTAATACACTCACAACACGGGGGGAATAAATAAAGAAGCGGCTGGTTTGACCGAGCAAAAACGAGAGACCGCTGGCTTGACCACAATTGTTCCACAGCCCGATAGTTTGACCCACATTCTGGCGGGGGCTATCGCAGTCCAGCCTAAACCCCGCCCTACCAGTAAGGGTAGGGTCGGCGGTGGAAACACCACCGAGAATCTTAAAAGTGAGCTGGAGCTGTCCCGCTCTGAGTCGCTCCGACCCGACCTGCTCTACTTGGTGGAAACGAGGCATTAGATGTGCATCACTGAAGCCATTTTGTATGTTTTAGAGCAGCAATGCAGCAGCACAGCAGAGACAAGATGTGAGGTTTTAAAATGTATAAAGGGTTTGGGTTAGAGTATGAGTTGACAGTGCATGATGAGCATATTTGCAAGTCAGTTGTTAAAAGTCTTCATAAGTCTTCATTCTATATGATAAAACTATAACATATATTTTTTTGGCTTCATGGGTAAGTCAAATGCTGATATTGTACATTAGGCCTCTTTATGTAACGTTGTCTGTTACAACAAAGAGAGGGAGAGACCGGAATAGACCAATAGATTCAGTAAGGTAAAGCAAAATATAACAGTAGATGTTTCACAAGATTTCACAAGAAAATTGAAAAAATGGGATCGCTTGCTTGTAGTAAGTGGCGTGTGGCATTGTGACTTTTTTCCCTTTTAGGGTGTTCAGAGCAGGGACAGACAGCTGAGAGACACTGCAGTCAGAGGACAGAGCCATGTCAGCCACACTCAAAATTCACAGACTCAAGTTTTGTCGAAAAGAGTTTTAAGTTTCCATGAGAGATTGTCCAAGGTCATGCGTAGTTGTAGGCTTACCGGAAGTATGTGAATAAAGCAGCATGTGAAGAGGCCTAATATCTTTGGTGTGAATACGGGTTAAAACACTACAATAGCCCAGTTAATACATATGCGGTTGCTTTTTTTCTCGATCAAAGTCATAATATGCAATTATACATTACCATTTACCCGACGATAATGTCAAATATGCATATTTTTTATACTTTGTTCTTGTAACAGTATAATCACAACTTTGCTATTGTAGTTTAAAGTGTCATAAGGGCAATGTATATGTCATGTTCACAATTTTCTATGTGCATGGTCGTTAGAAAAGATTGTATTAAATATGTTGCATACAATTCTGGATGGATGAAAGGACTGTAAATCATGTTCCCTTGGGCTGGTATTAGCAGGAACATTTCAGAGATGGCAAACAAAAGTACCTAAAAGGCGAGGTAAAGAAATGATTAGACAGGTTCATAGATTGGTCAGCTGTTATGCAGGAAAAGGCATGTTCGCAAGTTATGATAGCTCTCCACCAAAGACAACTGATTTCTCTGCATTTATGAAACAAGCAGAAATAAGTGTAGATCTTACCAAAACAACACTACAGCAGGCAGAAAAAGCAGTAAAGAGGGCTGAATGTTTTTTTACCGATTGCCAATGCTTCATAAAATAAGTTAGATTCCCAATTCAATCTCAGTCCTCAGCACATCAAATGCCTGTTATGAGCTTGACTCCTCCAGAGACACAACAGGTTGCACAGACTGACATATGCCTTACCCGTTAACACCCAATCTCTACAATAAAGGATTTGACAAGCATGTGCCCTATGGTTGTCAGCACTACTGTGTGATGTTGACTCATTTTGGTCACTATTACCACTAAAAACAAATAGCTTCATTTTATATAATGGGCTTCCAAGGTGCTCTCTGAATCTAGGCCTGGGCTTGCTTGTGTCCATGAATGGAAACATTAATACATAGGCTAATTTAGTCAACAACTTGAGGGTACTATATATTTATTAGATTCAATCTATTGAATCTATCAAATATTTAGTACAGCCAAACTAACTACACTGCATCTAGATGATGTATGTCAATAAAGAGCAAAGGTTTAGAAAGTAGCCTACAGTATTTCCCTCTAAAATGTAGAGGATTGTAAGTATAAAGTGTTAGGAAAAATATTTTGTGTTCTTTTAACCAGAGGTCTAGAAGGAAAAACAAGTAGAAGATTTATTTCAAAGCTTAAAGGTTCATTATCTAAATTGAGTGAGCAGAAACATGTCGGCCTACATGGAGCTCTCAAAAAGCATCCCCAGTAAGACTGAAGTTAAAATGGTGGGACATAGTGTTATATGGAAACAAATACATTATTTCTGATTGTTTGACTATGTGTTGGAGACTGGCTGTGGCTTGCCCCTGACACCTTTCCAAGCTGGTTTCTGATGGCAGGTATAACTTGAGAAGTTTCATTGCTAAGGAGTTGCTATGGTGCAGGCAGAGTTCTCAAAAGTTGCCTGACCATTATGTAAACCAAGTGATAAGCTAAATATGTGCTACTCTCTATGCATGGTGTTCATAGAGCGCTCTTAGTATGGTGACAAAGCTCAAGAATATGAAGTTAATAAACATATAAAAGTGTACTAAATAGATTATAAGTGTTGAAAGCATAACATTAAAATGACAAAAGTTGCATTGAATGGAAATACTAGTAAAATTGGTTAAAAATACTTAAAAATACTAAAGTAAAAGTACTTAGTTAGTGTCCACCACTTGTATAGTGAAACTTTGGTCAAGTAGAGAGAGCTAACAATTTTCTACTGTGCAGTTCACTGGAGTTTTACTAGCCTGTAAAACTACACTGTGAGTCACAGTTGACAAATGGTGAATATTGTGTGGTCCTCTGCAGAGTGTTAATTGATGGGCCATCGGCTTCAAAGGACACCGCGGCTCGCGCGCGTATTGCACCTGCGCACTGCGCACTGCCCATCCCCCATCCCCCACCCAGAGCCACAGAGCCACAGCCACAGTCACATTCATTCTGATGGCGTGATGGCAGCAGTGAACACGGGAGCAGCTAACACGGGAGCAGCTAACACGGGAGCAGCTAACACGGGAGCAGCTAACACGGCAGCAGTTAACACGGCGACAGAGAGATTTAAAAAACGGATCAAATTATTACGGGCTCATCACGAGAAATGCGCAGCACGACACCAGCAGCAGGTAAGATTTTAAGATAATTATGGTTGCATGCATCTGTGGTTTTTAATTGATATGTTGTGATGAACACTGAAGCATGCCGCTAATGCTAACTAGCTGCTGTTGGCTAATACAGTACACTACAGGGGCTGGTCGCATCAGCTTGGCCGTAAAAAGACAAACGTTCGTCAAGCCTAGTGACCCATATTTTACAGTGTTTTCACCATTTTAAATTCAGGGCTCCAGACTGCATTTTGGGACCATTGTTTGAGACAGTGCAAGTACTTTTTACTACTAAGCACGTGAACATTCACCGTCGGACTTATGTTTCCATTTATTATTACTACTGCCATTATTAGTGCTTTGTGTGTGAGAAAAAGAAGGGAGAGTCAGCGAGTTATTAAATGATCAACTGGGCGGATCACGTGAGCTATTTTCATCGTAGTGTCAAGCTGTCGTCATGTCTTTCACGTTTCCGCCATAGCAATAAGGCTGCTAAAGACCAGAGACACATCTTCCAACTTTTTTTTAAAACCGCGTTCACTAGAGCAGAGCATGCCGTCTCTTCTCCTCCTCCTCGCCGCTGACAGCCTCAGCTTGTCTGATACAGGGCCCTAGACTGTGACCAAATGCTCGCATTTTGTAACATTTTGAGACAATACGAGTACTTTTTAAATCTAGGGGCGCGACCGATATTTGTTTTCATTGAGAGAGAGAGAGATCGATCAGTGAAACGATCAACTGCGCGGATCACGTGACCTACTCTCCTCTGTGTCCCGCTGTTGTCACGTCTTTAATATGTTGCCAACTGGCGACTTTTTCCGCTATACCTGCTGACTCTCCGCCATAGCGCTAAGGCTAGTTAAAGACCAGCGGCACATCTTCCAACTTTTTTTTTTACCTCGCTCCTCACCGCTGACAGCTGAGTCTGAGCAGACCCCCCCCCCCCACCTGCAGCAGACAGACAGCACCGTGTGTCAGGTGACGTTTGTGAACACGAAAATTATTTTATAGGTCCACATTCAATAGGCCACTGCATATCCATAAACAAGCTAACATTGTGGTTATATGGCAACCCAAAACGTTTGGAAAGTGAGTTTGTGTATGTAAATAGGCCTAGTTAATTTGTAAATTACTTGGTCAACATTTTCTATTAATTGTGCCTCTTTCAGAATTGTCAACATTTTCTAGTTGATGTTGTCATCTAGCTACTACTATTTCATTTTGGTCCTGTAACTATTTTGCTTACATAGGAATCAGCAGAGATAATAATCAGAGGGCTCAGATGTAGAAGGGGCTGTGGTGAAAATGGGTTCCTCTCCTAAAGAAATGTCTGAAGGATTTCACATGGCAATTAGGAGTTGCAAAATCAAAAAGACAAAGAACTATATCATTTGTCAGTGTGGTCAATACAATATCAGTGGGCCTAATTAGTAAAATTGGGAAAAGTGTGTATGTATGTATGTATGTATGTGTATATATTTTTTTTAAGGTGTACCACTAAAATTTCTGCTTGCCCCCCTAAATGTGTTGGGGAAAAATGCTCCTAATAGAAAAGGTTAGTCTGGAGCCCTGCCACCAGACTAACCTTTGTGGTGGCTTTGTTATGAAGTTTCTCCTTACTATGCTGACCTCCTTTTGCAGGGCCAGACCCAACATGAGAAAAAAGAGGATCAGACTGACGAGCTAGAGGAGGGAGAGAAGACCAAGCTAGAGGGAGAGAAGACAGGCGGCGAGGAGGAGGAGGGAGAGAAGACTGACGAGCTAGAGGATGGAGAGAAGACCAAGCTAGAGGGAGAGAAGACAGGCGGCGAGGAGGAGGAGGGAGAGAAGACCGAGCTAGAGGGAGAGAAGACCAAGCTAGAGGAGGAGGGAGAGAAGACAGGCGGCGAGGAGGAGGAGGGAGAGAAGACTGACGAGCTAGAGGTAAGTCCAGGGTTTTTCCTGGCTCAGAATGGGCCTTTGGGGGGTCAGTACGTGACCGACTTTTTTTGGGTCGCGACTGTGCAACAGTAAAGGCAAAATGTTTGTGTATTTAAAGAGGGGTTTAGGGTTAAAAAAGGGCAGTTTCTGTCCAGCTAAAGAGCAGTCAGCCTGTCAATCACTGTGTTACCATGGAGCTCACTGACTCTTAAATCACAATGAACAACCCGTTAGGGGTGTACGGTATAAACGGTACAGAAGGTAAACCGGTATGAAGTTGCGCTATGATATGGATTTTGACGCTACCTTGTCACCGGTATAGCAGTTATAAAGCAGTGATGAGCGCTGCCCACAATGAATGAATGCAGGCGGCCGCTGCGTCGCACGTGCACAATACATCCATGACAATGCTGCTAGATCCCGTGTCATTCACAAAAATAAATTGTAGTAGAGGAAACTGGTGGATGTAGGCTATGTTACAGTGCTGATCGGCTAATATCACTTGTTTTACTTCAGAAGTGTCGGCCAAAACACAGCCAATACACCGCCCAAAATGTCAGAATATGAAGCATGAGACGATGAGAGGAGGAGTAAGGATGTATCCGCTGTTTATTTCCTTCTTTAACATGCACAGCAGCATACAGATCCCGGGAAAAGAACATTATAGCAATACGCTCTTGATGAGACATTAAACAGCTGCTGCGAACGGCGAATCGCGACCATTTAATAACGTGCATAAATTATAACTTATACAGCGATCGGGAAACCCCATGCACTTACTCAAACAGGTGATGCAAAACAAACTCAGGGGAAGCACGTTGCAACCGTGGAATGATAGTTTACTGCGCCAACTTGCATGCGAGGGGAGAAGGGAGTGAGAAGGAAAAGGAAACTTCACCTAACAGACGCTCCGGCTGACTGACAGCTATAATGTCATCCGCACTGAACAACTCACATCTTAAAACACTTTACGAAAATAACAAACACTGTGACCTATAAAGAGCGATCAGTTTTTCATACTGCGACCGTGAGCGTGTTGAACACTGTTTTACGCGCGCCTCAAGACGGTCGGGCTCGTTCTCGTCACTCACAGCCCGCTGAGAAATGCTCCTCGCGGTGTACAAAGCATTGCATCCGCGAGGGGAAAAGCTTCATCCAGTCATGACATAAAGAGCGACCAGTCTGACAAACTACAAACGTAAGCGAGTGTTGAACAACACTTACGCGCGCCTAGAGAGGGCCAGGCTGCGCTCCTCACTCACAGCCTGGTGAGAAATGCGTCCTCGCGATGAAGCTTGTCCACTCGCGGAAACTGTTCTGTGCGCGCATGGTTTTCATGTCAGTTTTTATAAAAAAATAAGCACCACACAAGGAGTTTAAACTGAAATGAAAGTTAAGAGATGATAGAACCATAAACCGATTGTAAAAGAAAAGGCAGCCACCAGAGCATCAGCAGCATCCCCAGTTGGTCATAGTCAAATCAAACTTACTATATAGAGTCATTTTCATACACAAGAAGTCAGCATAGAGTGCTTTACATATACAAACATATTGACCCCCTCCCATTCCCATCCACAGAGCAGAACATTGCAGATTGCACAATTAATGTTGTTTAAATCCCTCTGTATGGGAGACCGGGGGCAAGTGGAACACTTGTTTTTTGATTAGTCAAAAACATCTTGAACAATTTGGATAATTTATTCTGTGTTGTGTTACTGTGCTCTTCTAGTTAATACAAATTGTATTTATTTTATAAGCAATAGATGTCCTATAAATACAAGAGTATAGGCCTATAGTAATAGCAAGTATTTTACCTCTTCACAAGCATTCATTTAAAGATAAATGAAAATACCGTGATATAATACCGTTACCGTCTATGCTTCAAATTATACCGTGATATACATTTTAGGCCATACCGTACAGCCCTACAACCCGTAGATATTAACTGACTAATAATGTTATTGTTTATAATTGGCTTAAACCTTTTTAAAGTTCCTTTTTGGATGGGGGGCTGTTGTGAGATTATTGTGGACAATTAGGCCTACTGTGACGCGATGGCCTATAATTCATTAATGGTTATTATTAGCCTACTTGCTTCATTTCTTTTTAAATACAGAGGTTATTGGTCGTTTTGGAACATATATTTAAAACATAAAAATAAAGCAGCATTGAAAATTCAGAAAATAAATCTTGTTGGCCTACACTAGCATGTTGTTTGAAAAATAACTCAATAGTTGAAATAATAAATACGATGTGTTTTCTCCTTAAAATGACTAAATACATTTCTCCAAAGGTCAAAGACAGTAACAGTGTGGTACTTCTATAAACACTTATGCCTCGTTTCCACCGAGTAGAGCGGGTCGGGTCAGAGCGGGACAGCTCACTTTTAAGAATCTCGGTGTTGTTTCCACCGCCGACCCTACCTTTACTGGTAGGGCGGGGTTTATTACCCTACCTTTACGGGTAGGGCGGGATTTAGGCTGGACTGCGATACCCGCCCCCAGAATGTGGGTCAAACTATTGGGCTGTGGAACAGCTGTGGTCAAGCCAGCGGTCTCTTGTTTTTGCTTGGTCAAACCAGCCGCTTCTTTAGGCTATTTATTCCCCCAGTGTTGTTGTGAGCACACAGACGGCTCAATGCAACTGATATACAGTGAGCGAACAGCGCTGGCTGCGGCCGCTACGTGACTATGGGACACAGTGTAGCCAACTGATTCATTTAATGACGAGGAAAAACACCACACAATAAACAGTGCTGCGCTCACATTGTCGCCAACACACAAGACTCTCTTCATGATTATTTCTACCAACTGTGGTCAAACCAGCGATCTCTCGTTTTTGCTTGGTCAAACCAGCCGCTTCTTTATGTCCCCCGTGTTGTTGTGAACGTGTATTTACTAGCCTACTATCTATGGCGAAAACACACAGAAACATCTCGGTGCAACTCATGAGCGAACAGCGCTGGCTGCGGCAGCTACGTGACTAGCAGTGGGACACAGTGTAACCAACTGATTCATTTATTGACGAGGAAAAACACCACACAATAAACAGTGCTGTGCTCACATTTTCGTCAAAACACAAGACTCTCTTCACTCTTGCCGAGGTGACTACACATGGCGGAAATGATTCTTTCGACCAATCAAATGACGGGGGTGTGTAGCTCCACATTTTCGGCCCGCTTTCAGGCAGCTAGTACCCCTACGGAGGAGTACTGAGATTGGGAGCGGCTCAGAGCGGTTAGGTGTGCTTAAACCGTACCCTACCCAACTTGGCAAACTATCCGGACCAAACCGCTCCGATCCGACCCGCTCTACTCGGTGGAAACGAGGCATTAATGAAACTTGCCTGGGCCATCACTCTCATGCATTCATCAGACTTTTCTCTGCGCTGTCTGAGCTGATAGATAGGTTGTGTTGCCACGGTGATGTGGAGTCTTTAACTGTTCTAGCTTTACAGAGCACTTCTTTCTGTTCAGCTGCATTTATTTTCGCCACCAGTTCAGTGAAGGCTTGCTTCTGCTCGTTTACTCTCCCGCTTGCATGCCGTAGTCACACACGGCCGCATGCAGAGCCACAGAGCCGCACACAAACACAGACACACACACACCAGCTGATAGAGGAACACTTTGAGACACATGTGAACATTAATTTACTGCAAATCGCGGCCCTTCGCAAAGTTTTGACCATGGAAAGAGGTGCATTTACCTTTGTCAGATTTTTTTAACTTAAAAAAAATCTGTTGGAGACCCCTGCTTTAGATCTATCTTAAAGGTGCAGTGTGTAATATGACATCATCAAGAAAGTTCTAGAATGCAATGCTCCCTGGGTAACCCCACCCCTTTCGAATAATAACAGAAGCTACAGTGGCCTTCAAGGACAAGAACAATTCTAAATTTTAAACAATGCACCTGATGACACTCCAACTATGACACTTTCAAGATGGCGGCACTAGGCTTTGGTCCAAAATATGCAGAAATATGGACATATGAGACCCTTTTTAAGGGAAAAAATAATAATTCAAAACATTTTGTTCAGCTATTATGCACTAAATTAAATGTACTTATGGATATTATAATTACTTTCTACAAAATCTGCTAGGAAATAAAACCCAAAATTCTACACACTGCAGGTTTAACACAATGTAAAAATGTATTATTCTGCAATTGCTAATTGTATTTGAGAGTGTTTTTTTTTTGTAACCCTTTCAGGAAATGGACAGGTGCCCCTCAGACCCAGATGTACCTCCACTGCGCAGAACAGAGAGTGTCTTTGTAAGTTTACAGACAAACCTGTGTGTATCTTGAAATCAGTTGTGATGACAAAAATAAGAACTACAGTGCCTTGCAAAAGTATCCATACCCCGTAAACGTTCCACATTTTGTCACGTAACAACCACACGTACATTTATTTTATTGGGATTTTTTGTGATAGACCAACACAAAGTGGTGCATCATTGTGAAGTGGAATGAAAGTGATACATGGTCTTTTTTTTTCATAAATAAAAAACTCAAATGTGGTGTGCAAAAGTATTCAGCAATGGACGTGAGCGAAGTGTACGATCAAATCCCACACCAGCTCTCACCTTGTGTATGCAAGTTTGTAAACAGCATGGACATACTGTGCCGGGTAGCCTTTGACTTTGTGGGACAATTGTTAGTAGATAATACTAATGCAGTGTTAGCTCAGATCGAGATGAACATATTAATCACTTAAAAATGGGCAGCTTATGGTGTGCAACACAGTAAGACGCTGATTCAATAGTGCACACACCGGCCACTTAGGAGCGCTGCATGGGACTGCGTAAGGGCAGTTATCTCCGTCTTGGAGCAGCTGGGGGGGACACTGAGGCACGGGGCTGCATTCATTCATCGCTTCTAACATGTTTAGTTTTAAATATGTAGTCTATGCAATTAGTACGCTGCTCTTTATGATAAAAAGACAATGCACAACATTTAGCCTTACATTTTATTTATTTGACGCACTTTTGAGATTTTAGTTTCTATTTTAATGTGTCATTGATCGCTAAAGCGAGCGATTTATTTCCACCATTAACTGGCACCTTTCGGCTTGTTTTTCTGACCTGGGACCTCGGCAGTAATGGTCCACGGTCGCGCTGGTGGAACTGGACCATGGGCGCTCTCACAGCTGATGGTTGCCTGGCCCTGTGGAGGTTAATACGGACCGGTTTGTGCCACTGACGGCTGACCACTCGTGCCAAGCACATCTGTCACACAGTAAAACACAAAATGTTATTTTTAGACGTGTATTTCTTTCATTGGAAAAAAAACCAGACCGGCGTTATTAAAGGCCCTGGCAACCCAAATCCACTAAATCCTTGTAACTATGTTATTTGTGGGGTAAAATCAGTGCTAATATGTATAAAAGGTTTTAGGTATATCTGTTAGCCCCCCGCAAACATACTGTCATGTCAGTTGGTCGACCATTTGAATAATCCTGATTCGAATGTTGCCATAGAGCTAAGGCTTGGGACGTCACGCGATGGGTCTCCGTTCTAAAATGCATTGAGACGGCCATTAGAAAATTTCTGATTCGAACTTTGGCTTATATCTTTAGCTTGGCACGTCACACGTTCTAAAAAACAAATCTATACAATCTCTCTTGTGCCGCGCAAGAGATACAGACTGTCTCTTTGTGCCTGAGCCTACACTCAAAGCCCCGTCTGAGCGAAGCAGCGTGCACCCCGGTGAAACACTGTGATGGTGAAATTCACAGTGAGACCTCGCCGAGCCGCCGTGCAGAAAAACGATGTGGTTTTAGACTAAATGATAATCGGGGATTCTTGCACGTTAACGTTGTAGAGGGGGCAGGCTTTCACGATCCGATTGATTTTTTCTTAAAGCTACTACGAGTAAGTCGGCACGTTGGCGACACCTTTGAACAAAAGCGGTAGTATTATTACGACGCCAGCTGTCGTGAAGCTGTTTTGTAGCTCGTCCAGGGAGTGCAAGAGTCAAATAATTAGGAAGCAATATGGTGCGTGGCGTGTCCGTGTGTTGAAAGTGTGAGGGCACCGGACTCTTTTCGGCTCCGTGAGTCTATGGGTGACACAGCATCAACTAATGCCAGTAAGTGCTAAACACACCTGATTGCAATGAGTTGATGCATTGTCACCTGGATCACGATGAGGTAATGTGTTGTTGTAAATAATGACATTAAATAAATTTCAGATGAATAATGGTCATCTGATGATGCTGGTGAGGCAAAGTAAACTTTGTTTTAGTAGGCTACCGCTCATTCATTTAGGAGTAAACACTGCAGTCTAGTTTCGCTGCGTGAAATTGTGTATACGTTGCTTGGCAACGCCCTCCCGCCCGACTATCACTCTCTCTTTTAGCTTTTCTTTATTGCATTTTCTTTTCTTTCTTTGATGGTTCAGCCCCGTTATCAGTCATTATGACGACAAATAACCGTCTCAAACAAGGCTCCCGCTCCCCCTTCCCTCACCTGGAGGGATAGGCTTCTCAATTGACGTTGCTGCGCCACACTGAAATCTGCGACCAATACGGAGATGTGACCATAGAGCATGCACGCGTGAACCGAAAATCGGACTGGGTGTACGACCAGATCAAATGCAGTAATAAAAACTATATAAAAACGTCTTTCTTTGCACTGATGGTCTCGTTTGCTGTTAAAGGTAATTTATGATTATGAGAGGAAACATGAAGCTGTTTAAAAGATATTTAAATGTTACTCGTAGCCGCTTTAATATATTACGAGTTTAGGCCTACTCCTTGTGCTCTTAATTCAAACCGCATATCGCATCAGCTCACGTGATGAGAAACATAATCCGACTCAACATAATTTTTTCTCTCTCTCTATTCCCACTCCTATCCTCTGAAAAAATCTGATTTTAAAAATGCATATGCCTAAAATAGATGAAATGCCTAAATTGGAAATAAACTAATAAGAGATAACAATAAATATGAGACAGAGATATTTTCATTGTGACACTGACACCTGTTTCAATTAAATAGGTTGTGGTGGGAAAAAATAGCCTATAACTAATTGCAACCCTATATAGGCCTAATAATAATAAGTTACTTTCTGCAAGTGATGTTGAGCTGCTGCTCTCAGCTGTGCCAAAGCATTCACCGTTGCTAGGGAAACCAGCTACTGTTGCAGCCCGGTGCTGCAGTGTGAAATGCCAGTCAGGCTCGTTGTAAGCATGTGCAGCATTTTCAAGTTTGCGTCTCATTGTGTGGTGAATCTTTGGTCTGAGCTGGGCTTAACCTGCTCAGCACCGTGACTAAGAGAACGTTCCCTTACAGAACGTTATTGGCCACGCCCACACCGCCCTGCAAAATGTGCGAGACAGCAAAAAAGCTGTTTTTAGACTACATTTCATAATATTTATGAAAATCTATTTTTTATCAGATAATTGTAAACAGCTTATTAAGAAACCCAACATTAATGTCATTTATTTATTTGTGAGGGTTGCCAGGGCCTTTTAAAGGTTTAATATTTTCCCTTATCGGACAGTTGGTACGTCTGTTTCTCCTCCACCACTTATGCCTGCACCTCCAGTTGGTGTTGCATTTCAGAGCAGCAACACACTTTTTTAGTGGTGATTTTTAAGTCGGACATGTAAAGAAATTGTGACATAAAATTGTATATGCTACTTCATATCATATGAGCGATAACACTGATGTAAACCTAAAATACACCAAACTCAGCTGGACATCGCTGTTGACCGCAGCAGTTATTTCCTTCCACACTGCTGCCTTCTCACATTCTTTGTTTTAATGTTCAGAAATTAATTAATTATGTTTTTTTTCTACTTTCGCTGTTATGCTGTCAATTTATACTTCAGAGAAGTTCCTCTTCTTCTAACGTAATGCGCATATCCATGTCTTCAAACCTCTCGGCGAGGCCTCTAAACTGAGAAAATATAGGGGCGTGATTTCAAATTACTTTTTTTTTTTTCAGTCGTCGCATTTATCAAATCTTGCTGATCTGCCGAGATACGACCATTTGATAAATACCACGCGATATCTGGGGCCTCATTTGTCAAAGTGGGACAGTAAACACTGCATTAGTATTATACAGTGCACACTGTCATAAATGTGCTTTTATAAATACATATGTTATTCCATGTTTCTCCCTTCTTTACAGGATGAGTTAAATGGATGGCTCTTCTTAAATATGTGGTCACATTTCCAATTTCTTCTATGGTTTTCTAGAAACAAGGGGTGGCACAACTTCCAAAATGCACAACTTGCCCCACTCTCCCCTATATATATATAAAAAATGTAAAACCATGTATAATTTTCATTCCACTTCAGTTATGCGCCACTTTGTGTTGGTCTATCACATACAATCCCAATAAGATAAATGTAAGTGTGTGGTTGCAATGTGACAAAATGTGAAAAAGTGCAAGGGGTATGAATACTTTTGCAAGGCACTGTATATTATTGTTGATGGGAAAGGCATAATTTGAAAAATTAAGTGGGAAATATTCTTAATTTAAACGTAATTGTAAGTAATTGAGTCCCATCTGATTTTCTCTTCTAGCTTACAAAAAAAATGCTTAGGATCTCTGAAGATCAATCAATCACAAGCAGTGAGGATGAGTATGTGCCTAGCACATCATCATCAGAAACAGACGTTTCGGAGGAAGAAAGAAAAAACTACACTTCAACTAAGAACTCGGTTCTACGCGAGTCCTCTTCCCGTTCAGAATACTGTGAAGATGTTGTGAGACTGCACAACCATATCGATGCAAAAAGGCCCAAGTATCGATTAAATCTTGAAATTGCACCAAATAAGAGGAACTGGTTAAGTCTTGCTAGACTAACGCTCTGTGAAGTCATCGTCTTCAATCGTAGGAGGGAGGGAGAAGTTTCAAAGATGTCCCTGAATGACTTCATGTTGAGAAACACCCTTGCCAGTAATCCAGATCTTGACCTTGCCTTGACCGACGTGGAAAAGAAGCTCTGCAAATACTTTGAGTGTGTGGAAATCAAAGGTAAGCGGGACAAAAAGGTCCCTGTTTTACTCAGCCCAGACATGGTGTCCTCCATACAGATGCTGGTGAATTACCGACGACGATGTGATGTGCCGGATGAGAATGTTTATTTGTTTGGTAGACCTGAGGCTGAAAGTCACCTCAGAGGATCTGATGCCATCCGCGCTATCGCATGTGAATGCGGAGCGAAGGACCCTCAAACATTGACATCGACAAGATTAAGGAAACAAATGGCAACAATGTCACAAGTTTTGAACTTGAAAGACAATGAGGACTGCCTCACTGGTTTTATGGGTCATATAAACATCAGGGTCCATAGACAATATTATCGGCACCCTGAAGGGACATTACAAGTTGCCAAAGTTGCAAAGCTGCTGATGGCCTGTGGGAGAGGAGAGCTATCACATTTTAAAGGGATGACGTTGGACGAGATCAACATTGAACCAAAAGGTATAACCCCACACACTATTTTTATCATTTTAATTTGTGATGGTTTAAATGTCATGGGTTTGTTGTGCTTGTTGACAACAATTTTTGCTGTGTTTATTTAGAGGAAGTACCTGAAGACAGCTCTCTATCTGGAGAAGAGGAGATGTTGAGTCTATCCTCTAACTCATCAGGTACATTCACTGAACCAGTGGTTCTGGAAGTGGGGTCTGGGCACTCACAGGGCTTCCTGGGTGTTTCCAGCATGAAAGGGAATAATTTGATTTCACTTGTTTACACCATAATACACAACTATTGTCATGTGTTTTATAAACTTCATGTATGTTAAACATGTAAAGATTTTATCTAATGGGGGTCTAATTTGTGTCAGTTTTGGGGCCCTTGGGTGGAGTATCTATGAAGGACCAAAAATTGCATAACTTAAAATATGTTTTAGTCTTGAAAAAGTTGAATTCCATATTTCCACATGTATTAGTTTATATATTTGTTTTTGTTATGTAATTTTTCGTCCATAGGTTACGACCCTGAGGACGATGAGTTTGGAACCTCATCACAGCCGAGGAAAGGTATTTCACCACTTACCTGTTCCAGAGGGTGTAACAATCCAGTTAATACACAATTCATAATTATTAATTATAATCTTCTTCCAATATCAGAGTACTTTTACTGTCATTCATTGTTTTCTAAGCTCTGCTTAAATTTGTCTATTTAACTCGGCTTTCTTCAATGTCTGCTCCAGGGACAGTTTCTGTAATTTTATTATGTTTTTATATAAAATGACACATTCTTATTCAATGCAAGATACACAAACATCATACCAGGAGAAAAAACTTGAATGAAAATGTATTTGAATTAGTGGTTTAAGTGAACCTTTGTACCATTGTATCTCTTTGTTTTCAAGGAGCGTCTAGACATGTGAAGAAGAGGAAACTCACACAGAGGACACGTACAGAGGGGGACGATGGGTCTGGAACCTCATCACAGCCGAGCAAAGGTATTTCACCACTTACCTGTTCCAGAGGGTGTAACAATCCAGTTAAAGTGGCTACGAGTAACTTTGTCGGTTGGCGGCCCCGTTGGACAAAAGCAGTAGTATTTTTACGACGCCCGCTGTCGTAAAGCTGTTTTGTAGCGCGTGCCAGCTGTGCAAGTGTCAAATGATTAGGACACATTATATTGCATGTCCATGTGCTGAAAGTGTGAGGGCACGGACACTTTTCGGCTCCGTGGGAGTGGTTAGTGACACTGCATCAACTAATGCCAGTCAGTGATACACACACCCGATTGCAATGAGATGATGCAAGTTCACTAACCACTCGCACGGAGCTGAAAGAGTACGTGTCCTCACACAAAGCGAATGAACGAGAGACGGCAGTTAGTATGGATCACGATGAGGTAATGTGTTTATGTTGTTGTAAATAATGACTATTTCAGATGAATAATCGTCATCTGATGATGGTGAAGCAAAGTAAACTTTGTTTTAGTACCGCTCATTCAGTAAACACTGCAGTCTAGTTCACTCCCGTGAAATTGTGTACACATTGCTTGGCAACGCCTTCCCGCCCGTATATCCCTCTCCCTTTTAGCTTTTCTTCATTGCATTCTCTTTTTTGTCTTTGATGGTTCAGCCCCGTTATCAGTCATTATGACGACAAACAACTGTCTCAAACAAGGCTCCCGCTCCCCTTCCCTCACCTGGATGGATAGGCTTCTCAAATCGCGTTGCTGCGATACACTGAAATCTGCAACCAAAACGAAAATGTGACCATAGAGCCTGCACGCGCAAACCGAAAATCGGACTGGGTGTGCGACCAGACCAAACGCAGTAATAAAAACTATATAAAAACGTATTTCTTTGTACTGATGGTCTCGTTTGCTGTCAAAGGTAATTTATGATTATCAGAGGAAACATGAGGCTGTTTAAAAGATATTTAAAAGTTACTCGTAGCTGCTTTAAAACACAATTATTAATTATAATCTTCTTCCAATATCAGAGTACTTTTACTATCATTCATTGTTTTCTAAGCTCTGCTTTAATTTGTCTATTTAACTCGGCTTTCTTCAATGTCTGCTCCAGGGACAGTTTCTGTAATTTTATTATGTTTATACACAAACATCATACCAGGAGAAAAAACTTGAATGAAAATGTATTTGATTTAGTGGTTTAAGTGAACCTTTGTACCATTGTATCTCTTTGTTTTCAAGGAGCGTCTAGACATGTGAAGAAGAGGAAACTCACACAGAGGACACGCACAGAGGGGGACAATGGGTCTGGAACCTCATCACAGCTGAGCAAAGGTATTTCACCACTTACCTGTTTTCTGAGGTCTACTTATGTCCTAGACCACTGTGTCGAGAAACATTGGCTTAAATGCCAAAAGAATATATTTCGATTATTGAAAAACCTGGAAATTTATTTGAAAGAAGAACCTTTATTAAATAGTATTATTCTCTCGAAAAATTTAGGGAATTGCACAATACATGAATGATAGGACATTTGGTCCAGCTGCTTTTTGGAAGAAATTTTGTCTCTAACTCTACAAAACATGAGAAAATTAGACACATATAATGATTCATGATAGAGATAGATAGATCCTTTAATAATCCTTTAAAGGAAATGACAGTGTCACAGCAGTGTATGGACAGACATAACAAACACATATTCCCTCATATAGCTAAAATACCTAAAAAAAAGATAAAAATACTATAAATACAATAATAAATACTACAAAGAAAGTGCAAAGTTATTTTTGTGCATTATAAAACCGTATGGCAGCTGGTATACAGGACTTTCCTGTAGCGCTCCGTTGCACATTGGTGCAATTAGTCTCTGACTGAAGGTGCTGTTCTTGATGACCTTCAGGGCGTGGAGTGGGTGAGTGGGGTTGGTCATTATTGAGGCCAGTTTGTTGAGGATTCTGGCCTCTGCCACCTGCTGGACCTTGAGCTGCTCAGCCCCGACCACTGAGCTGGCCTTCTTGATCAGCTTGTCCAGCCTGTTTTTGTCCACTGTGCGGGCGCTTTGCCTGTTTTTGTCCACTGTGCGGGCGCTTTCTCCCCAACATGCCACAGCGAGTGTGCACTGTCTACCACTGAGTGGTAGACTGTGTACAGTAGGGGTTGTCAGATGTTGAATGACCTTAGTCTCCTCAAGAAAAAGAGCTGACTTTGTCCCTTCTTGTACACCGCCTCCATGTGGCTTTTCCAGCTCACTGTCGAGCTGCACACTAAGGTACCTGTGGTTGGCGACCATCTCCACCACAGTGGACACAAGCAGCTCTGAGTCCTGTCTGTGAACAAAAAGGAATTATTATTATTTTTATTATTATAAACTGGTTACACCTTTCAGGTGTGTGTGGAGAGGGGAGAAGCTGAACAACAATGTTTCTTTCAATTCCTTTTACACAGTAACAAGGGACTATTATTGTTATTATTATTATTATTATTATTATAATTATAATAATTGTAATAAAAAGGGAAACACTCTCAAATGTGATAAAAGTTGATGCAAAAATCCATTCTGTTATTTGTAAATAGTTTACTTTTACACAAGAGAAACCCTTGCACAAGGAAACACAGAATAAACATATTTTGCCATGAAATAGCAATAATTATAATAATAATAAAGTAAAAGGCACTTTGTCACACTTTTCAATTGTGATCAAAGTCCAAACTGAGAAATAAGTCCTGTTAATATAGAATTGACAAACGTGCACGACACAAAGCTTTGACATTTTACCATTCATACATATATTCTTACCTGTCTTTAAATGGGTCGTAAGCATCTCTATATTCATCTTCGAGTCAAAGCCTCTTATATCGTTGTGTCACCCTCTCCTCCTCTCCATGTTTGCTTAAACATTTTTAATTATTTGTTATAGATGCATCAAGCAGGAAGAGGAAGATGTGGAGCAAGGAAGAAGTACCAGCTGTTGAACAGAAGCTGATTTTTCTGCATTAAGACTGGCAAGGTTCCTGGTAAAGCACAGTGTCTTGAATGTATCCATGCATTTCCAGAGGCACTTAAAGGTAGAACCTGGGAAGCTGTGAAGTACTACATGAAAAACCGTATAGACACTTGGAAGCGGCGGGCTACAAGTACATTTTAACTGCAAGTTGTTTTGAGGCAAGATTTTTCCAATCTTCTACTGTCCAATTTGGTGAGCCTGTGTGAATTGTAGCCTCATTTTCCTGTTTTTAGCTGACAGGAGTGGCACCCGGTGGGGTCTTCTGCTGCTGTAGCCCATCTGCTTCAAAGTTGGATGTTTTGCGTTCAGAGATAGTATTCTGCATACCCTGGTTGTAACGAGTGGTTATTTGAGTTACTGTTGCCTTTCCACCATGCCATGTTCAAAGTCACTCCTTTCTTCCTTATTCTGTTGTTTAAAAGGTTTAGTACCTAGGGGGCAAAACCCCTTTTTTTGAAAAACAGACATGGAGCGTTGTAAAAGGTTGTTCACCAGAAATGATATCCAGGACCTTCCAGGATCCCAACCTGGGTGGACAACCTGGTCAACAAGCTGCTGGAAAGCTACAGGGGGCCGACAAAAAGTTTGAATAAATATTAAAAATCATCAATATCTTACTAATGATGCGTAAATTTGCATATCTGCAAAGCCCCAAAATCTAGATGTTGGACAAAAGCAGTCAATTTGTTTTTATATTTTGAAAACAAAACAAGTGTCCAACTGCCTGAAGCCTTTCCTAATCACAGTTCAAATTTGATCAATAACCCATAGAAAAATGATTTTTTTTTACACTGTTTTTTCCAAGGGAATGTCTAGCCGTTTCCTAAAATACCAGCTGGAGACTCCAAAAGGACACTTTTGGTCCATGACACATGAAATGTAACTGTGTAAAAAATTTATTTTCTATGGGTTATTGATCAAATTTGAACTGTGATTAGGAAAGGCTTCAGGCAGTTGGACACTTGTTTTTTTGCAGATATGCAAATTTACGCATCATTAGTAAGATATTGAGGATTTTTCATATTTATTTAAACATTTTGGAAAATACTGTAATACAAAAAGTTTTTGTTTTAATGTCAGTAATCAACTGGCAAAGTTTCATAATGATATCTATACGTTAAAAAAAATGCCCCATTAGCCCATCCCAATTCACCCCCATTCACTTAAACAGTGGTTCTGATTTGCTATGTCGGCCCGCTGTAGCTTTCCAGCAGCTTGTTGACAAGGTTGTCCACCCAGGTTGTGATCGTGGAAGGTTCTAGATGTCATTTTTGGGGAACATGTCCATAAAATCACTTTGCCCCCTGGGTATAGACTTAAAAGAGTTGTCCTGTCCGGGTCTACATGCCTAAATGCATTGAGTTAGTTGCTGCCATGTGATTGACTGTGATTAGTTATGTGTGAATTGTAGCAATTGTATGCAATCTTTTTTTTTTTTTTTTTTTTGTAACGGCTATCCCAACTTTGCACTTTATTTTATTTAATTTATTTTATACATAAACAAAAAAAAAGTTTTAAAAAGCTTGTTAAACTGACCATTTTTATATTAAATATTTTCATGCAGGCAAAAACAAATGTGACAGACTTTTCAATAAACATTTGGATAGCTGGTTTGTATAACTAAGTCTATAACTCAGCCTATGGTGTTTTTATACTGGATAGTTTAGTTGCGTGTGAACTACTAATAGTAGCTGTTCACACTGTACTACAAAATTGAACAAAGTAAGCAAAGGTTGTTTTTGTAACCTCTAATTCCACATCATGTTCCTTTCCCACAGCAAATTACATTATGTCCTCAATGAATGGCTCAGAAAAATGTCATCTTGCAAAATCTAAATTTTCCCACTATATTAGTTTAAATTCTAATGTATTCTCTAACCGGTGGCCCTGGTGGTTCCATCACGGGCAGAGGTCGGGCTAATGGACTGTTGATGTGTGGAGGCTCAGCTGGTGCTCTGTCCTGGAGTGGAGCTGTGCTGAGCTGCTAAAGCTAGTTTGCATCTCATCTGTTGCAACTGTTCGATTTTAAGCAGCTCCAGTGTTTTTTTCATCCTTGTTGTTCTCCATAATATTTATGACGTTTTTTTTGTTTTTTTTAAATATAAACATTAGACCACGTTAAAATACATCTATATATTAGATATATTCTATTCTGCTTGTTGCTCATCCAGAATATGTGGAGGCAGCTTCCTGGTGAAGGAAATGTCTCCTCAACAATTTAAATGTGAATATATATTTCCACACATCCCAAATACTGAGCCCATTCTAATCTATTTATATTTGTATTTTATTTAAAGTCCTAATGTAACCAGTTACTGCTGAGTAACACGCTACAGCCCGGCACCAACCCTCAGGTCCCCATCGTGATGGTAAATTTCTTATGAAATGATTAAAAATTTGAAATGAGAAAAATTTAAATTTCAAGTCATAAATGGAAATCTAAAATAAAATAAAAAAATTGGGACTTGAAACCATGTCTGTATCTCCTTTAGAAAGGGTGGTCCCCAGGAGACACCCCTTTGTCCACTGACCCCACGGTGTGGGTTAAACGAGTATGTGTGTGTGTGTGTGTGTGTGTGTGTGTGTGTGTGTGTGTGTGTGTGTGTGTGTGTGTGTGTGTGTGTGTGTGTGTGTGTGTGTGTGTGTGTGTGTGTGTGTGTGTGTGTGTGTGTGTGTGTGTGTGTGTGTGTGTGTGTGTGTGTGTGTGTGTGTGTGTGTGTGTGTGTGTGTGTGTGTGTGTGTGTGTGTGTGTGTGTGTGTGTGTGTGTGTGTGTGTGTGTGTGTGTGTGTGTGTGTGTGTGTGTGTGTGTGTGTGTGTGTGTGTGTGTGTGTGTGTGTGTGTGTGTGTGTGTGTGTGTGTGTGTGTGTGTGTGTGTGTGTGTGTGTGTGTGTGTGTGTGTGTGTGTGTGTGTGTGTGTGTGTGTGTGTGTGTGTGTGTGTGTGTGTGTGTGTGTGTGTGTGTGTGTGTGTGTGTGTGTGTGTGTGTGTGTGTGTGTGTGTGTGTGTGTGTGTGTGTGTGTGTGTGTGTGTGTGTGTGTGTGTGTGTGTGTGTGTGTGTGTGTGTGTGTGTGTGTGTGTGTGTGTGTGTGTGTGTGTGTGTGTGTGTGTGTGTGTGTGTGTGTGTGTGTGTGTGTGTGTGTGTGTGTGTGTGTGTGTGTGTGTGTGTGTGTGTGTGTGTGTGTGTGTGTGTGTGTGTGTGTGTGTGTGTGTGTGTGTGTGTGTGTGTGTGTGTGTGTGTGTGTGTGTGTGTGTGTGTGTGTGTGTGTGTGTGTGTGTGTGTGTGTGTGTGTGTGTGTACTGTTTACCAACGCCCTGACACATACCTGGAAGCTAGGTTTGGGCAACTAGACAATCAAACCAAAAAAAACATCATCTAATCACCGTCATTCAAGGTATTAGGCCTGTCCATTCTTCACAAGCATTAGTTCTATAGGCAAACAAAAGGCCTACAGCCAGCCAGCTGCAAACAATGGCTGATGCTTGATAACGTGGCTTGCTTCATTTATTTCCACATTTAAACGTTTTCCATGATTAATATATATTTTAAGTATAAGGAACCAGAAAAGACTGCTTCAGAAATGTACATATTTCAGCATTTTTATACACGTAATGATTCATCAAGAAGACAATCGGCATATTTGGGTTCTGGGCTTTTAGAAGGACAAAACAAGACATATAGCAATGTCGCTGTGGGCTCTAGAAATCGTTGATGGCCATTTTTTTTCCCACTGTATTTTAAATGTTTTATAGACCAAACAATTAAGAAAATGATAATCTGCCGCATAACTGAAATCATCCTTAGTTTATCACATAAAGTATGATAATAATAGACCTTGTTAGTGGACCAAAATTAGGTTACCTTTTCTTACAGATTAATGAACTTTTAAGTGGTGCATTAACCGGGCAAGATAAACTGACCTTCATCAGTTCAGTTATTATAACCAGGGTGGGAAACCAACAGCAACCACATGCTGGTAAATATTGGTTGAGGCCAGTGAGGTTAATATTCAATCACACAACTTGGCACATGCCCAGCCTTTGTTTAGGGGGCTGAATGGAATCCTGCAGAGTTATGGCTAATGGAATGGGTTTAAGCAGTTGTCTATGTAATCACAATGTTCTCAGTTCTTGTCTAGCTGGACACCTGGTTACATAATTCTCTCTCTCCTCCTTACTATCTGCTATCAATATAAGAAGTTGGAGGCGGGGAACACACCATATGTTGTGAGGGAGATAGTCACTAGTTTTGACAAAAGTGCATTCTCCAGAATCGCCGACTCCAACATTAATCCTACGAAAAACACTATTCCAGTTAGTGGATTTTACATCGATCAACCAGTGGCAGGCAGCATGTAGCCTGAAGTGTTCAAACAGAGAATGTGAGGGTCTCTCTCTCTCACTCAGACATGTTCAAACACAGCTGAGATATTCTCAGCGAAGACAAGCTACCTGAAGAAAAACACATACCAAAGAAGAGTACAGCGATTGTTCTAGAAATGGACAATAATCAAGAAGTCTGTTTTGGTGTGATAGTCAGATATTCTAAAACTCAAAACAAAAGACATAATGTTTTTTCCCCTGAGAACCAGCTTGTTTTCTTTTTGTTATTGTCTTTGCGATTTATGCGGAGTGTTAGTTTAATAATAGGTCTGCTACATTCTCACTGTGGCGTCTCACTCTTGTATTCAATACGAAGTGGAAGCAACAGACTGAGGTGATATGCAAAGTAGTTTTGCTTAAAGCAGTTCTCAAGACTCAGAATGTCTGAAACCACTTTCTGTAAGCCCACACATGTGAGAGCAGCTGAGCGAGGTCGAGCTTCAAACCAGTTTTACAACATAGCGAAAAGGTCTTGAACAAGTCCTACTGCACTCAACCACACAAACCACAGACTGCATATCTAGATTCAGAGGCTGGTTTCATACGACAGTACAGAAGGTTTTGCAACATAACGCTAAAGATCAGAGTGTTTCCTCTCCATTCAGTCAGCACGACCATCACAGCAACCACTCTCTGTCACTAAGTAACAATGGGAACATCCACTTCTGCTGTGTGTTGAATCTTCTTTAACGCAGCGTCAGAGATAGCAAATCGCTCTTGGGACCCCTTCACTTTTTGCACACATTGTTTTGTAGATGTTATTTTAAAAGATATAGTGTGTGTATCTTTTTCTTATTAATGAATGTTGTTTTACATTCATGCCATTGCCAAATGAGTAGAGACAAAGTTGATTAAGCCTTATCAGCTCAACAAAACTCTGTGTATTTCTCAGTATAGCAGTGTTTACAAACGGGTGTCCTGGGGCAGGTTTTCTTTGGGTTATTGTCCTGTAATACATTGTGAATTATGGAACCTATATACACACACACAGGTGTGTGCCTTTAATTTGCCACAGGTTGAGTCCAATCAAGTCGTGGAAAATTTCTCATGGAAAATTAATGCAAACAGGATGCACTCCACGACAACTTTCTGGAGGAGCAACACAGCAAAAGCTCTGAATCCTTGTGTAAAATAAGATATTTCACCTTGACATGTCTGCCCATCAATCTACACTCAATAACTCCTAATGGCAATTTAAGTATACATTTAAAATGACACCTACAAGAGAATCAAATGTAGGCTACATAGAGTGAAGGGGTCTGTATACTTTCGGAAAGCGTTGGTGTTGTAACTTGTCAGCCGTTGGAAGGCAAGAACTGACCGTTTGTCCATTTTCAAGTGGAGAAAAGCGCAGCATCACATGTATGTCTTTGGGTGTGGGAACATATCAATAAGACTGTCACTGTCATGGAAGGAATGTAAAGTCACGACACGTAAAATGACATTTTCCTTACGTCAGACCAAAACCAACTGTCAAAAAGGGAAGTTCACCTACAGTCTCAGTTTCAGCAGACGCTACCTTTAAGTCTGGAGTTTCCAGTATGTGGAGTTACTTTCACACATACTATAAACTCCAAACAGTCCTAACTTTGGACTACAGAGAAGTCCAGCGATAATAAAAAGGGCATTTCGAGTGATTACAGCAGTTTCGGGGCTGTAAGTGGTTGTGTAGAGGCCCCTTCGAGGTAGCTCATATGAACATTAGCCAGAGAGGCAACCAAATCCAAGGATGGAGGTGGCGTTATCCAGTTAACCAAGGGGTAGCTAGCTGGCTGGCTAGGCTAACCAGCTAGCCAACTGCCTTGCTAACTTTGACACTTTTGCTGTCAAAAAGCTGATAGCAAGACGTATGTCACCGACACTTGCTTTATTGACTCGCGTGCCTTTGACTTGATTCGTGCGTTGAGTCGAGAAGAAAAATGCAGCTCACGTATGAAACACACACAACACAAGCGCCACATCATGGAAAACTCACCCATTCCTGTCCTTCGCAGCGCCTCGCTATCGAACGCTGGGAATGTCTTATCCAGTAGCCTCGCCGCTAGCTAGCTACTAGCCAGGTAGATGCGTACAGTAAACCCCCGTTTTTTTTCGGTCGATTCAGTGCCGAAAATGACGTCCAGTGAGCCGTATATCCATTCGTCCTTCGCCCCAGCAACAGCAGAGGCAGCGGCAGCCTCCCCCAGTTCTCTCTCGGTGGTGCTTCAAGATTATTGTGCAGGAAGTTAACCAGGAGACAGTCTCCACCTTTCTTGGACTTGCCTCCGCGGCTTGCTGTCTTTCTGCCACCAAAATACAAAATAGAAGGAAAATTCGCGATGTTTCAGACGGG
Source organism: Hyperoplus immaculatus (assembly GCA_949357725.1). Classification (NCBI taxonomy): domain Eukaryota; kingdom Metazoa; phylum Chordata; class Actinopteri; order Uranoscopiformes; family Ammodytidae; genus Hyperoplus; species Hyperoplus immaculatus. The sequence continues at coordinate 22,166,292 of OX442368.1, read as the reverse complement.
ACAGTCGGTCGCGCGAGAGGGAGGGAATGTTTAATGGAATGTTGATCCCCCCTTGTTTTATTGGCCCACTCAGCAAGTACAGTAACTAACTACTGTAGTAGCCTACACGTGCACGCGCGCGCGTGCAAACGAGACTTCATTCAAACACTCCTGCTCCTCCCAACTATTGTCAAATATGTGGGTTGCTTTTTTTTCCTTTTTTTTATGAGGCACCAATCATTATGAATTCTGATATAATATGCCAATGGGAAACAACTTCTGTAGTAAAACCTAGGGTACAAAAAGCCTATAGGCCTAATAGCACTCATGACCTGATTATGTTCTTATATTGTACAGACTTGACACTGAATGATTGACTACAGTAGGCTACTGCTTTTGTTAACATGAGAGTGACAGGGCATGTGCAGTTGGAGGAGAATGTAAAACATTCAAGTCAATTAATAAAAAGAAAAACACTTAATTTGTTATAGCCATTAACATACACATAAGAGTAAACAAATTCCCACGCAGTGAAAACTTCAATTCCAGTTTTTAATGTGAGAAAAAAGGAGAAAAATAGAGGCAGTTCTAATGTTGTCAGGTAAATATTTCCAAAAGTGTGGAACCAAATAACTAAGGAACAAGGAAGGAAAGCTGAAATGTTGATTTGTGGAATGCGGATTTGATGAGATAAGACTTTCCCAATCTCAGAGAGGGAATCCCTGTTACAGCAGCACAGGGAAAAGCTTCACAGGTGAGGAAAAACTACTTAAACACTCTTTGAATGAAATAAACACAAAATAAAATAGGTGGTTGAAGAGTAAATGAAAGCTTCATACAATATACTATAGCCATTATATTACCCCAGACTATTATAACTGAATGTATATACAAAATAAGTCCATTGAACACTATGATACAGTGGATAGTACTAATGTTGTAACATTATTACCAGAATCATAAAGAAAGTAGAGATGCAGCTACATATATTTTAATGGGGTAAAGAGGTTGACCTCAGACAGGGTTGTTGGTCATGGTGACAAAGCTGCTTATACGAAGCATTACATTTTTCTCAGGTGGTGGACCAAAAACCAAACTGTGAAAACCATTTTTTCATTCATTCTATCATTCAAAGTCACCCTGTAGTCTGGCTCATGGGGATGGGGGCTATTTCTGTGGCCAGTTTGACTCACAGAGGGACTTTTTCCTGTATGTCTGATTTATATCTGTTTGGATCACAAGGACTTTTAGCTGTGTCATAAATTGTTTGGCATCAAAGGGTGTAAAAGTGTCCTGTCTGCTGAGTGACAGCACGCCTTATGAAGCATTCCCACCACACCCAACATTGAAGTGATGGCATAGGGAAGGAAGTGAAGTGAAAAACGTTTTCATATTCAGAAACGCATCTGAGCCCGTGGGAAAATCTGTGTCTGCCAAATCAAAACATATTCATTTCACACCATGCAATGTGCAGTGTATTGTACTGTTATGACATGATCTTCCACTAGTTTACAGTAATGTTTTTTCTCAAGCCCCTTGGTCTTGGTAAATTAAGTGTCATTATGTTTGATGTTCTGTACGAGAATTTTGATTTTGACCTTCTCCCTTTAACGGATGGTGTCCACATTTGTGTTTATTAATATTGTATCAGCAGTTAATATTTTGTATTCCACATATTCACTGCTTGATGACATCGTTAATCCAATATGGCTGATGGTGATAGCCATGTGCTATGTCAACATCAATTGAGGTAAGTATCTACAGTAAAGTGCGATGAAAATGTTTGTTTTGTAAACCCAAATTTAAAGTTAAATGTAGTTTTAACACACCCAAAACAGCTGTCCATGTTCAATTGTAGCATACAGTTGAGTAACAAACAGAAAATTAAAGAAAATCTAGATTATTTTGTCATAATTCATGTAAATCACAAAGCAAAAATAGCTGGGATTGCTACGAGGCCCATAAAAAGCAAGTAACTACCGCGCAGTGGGCACGGTGCCCGACCTCAATCACTCTGCTTATCTCTCTTCACACCAGTGAATGAAGTGTTAAAAAGGGAAGTAGTTGAGGGCAAACTCACCCTGACGGGATCCATTTAAGCAAAATGTCAACAACAATTTCAAAGGCAGCGTAAACAATGCAAATGTCTTTGACCGCACACATGCCACACACACACCCACACACACACACACACAAACAAACACATCACAGAGTGTGGTTTATTGTTGGCCAGTATGAATAACATTAAGTGGAAGGCTGGCTGTCCAAGTGGCTTATAGGTACCAGACCAATCCTCATTTGTGTTCATTAATTCAAACATCTGTGATTTCTGTTTTGGAAGACTTTGTAGTCCCTATTGCACATTTTTCTCCCTTTTGTTATACTTTGTTTTATGGGGTTTTAATTTCAAAATCAATTCCTTAAAGCTGACTGGTAAGAATAAATACATAAATATGAAAAAAAATCCAATAAGAAGCTAGTTGACAAGAAAACAGGAAAGATAGCTCTATTACTGTAAACGCATGTGCAGTAGCTTGGCAGTCTGTGGCCAACAGTGAGCAGGAATGATAGTGCTGGGAGCTCTCAGACAAATCATGAAAAAATGCTAAATGTAACACGGCTTGCACTGTGAATCTAGAGCCACCCTGTGGGCAAAATGTGCAGGTGTCCTCCTGCTTTTTAGACTGTATTTCACTGTTAGCTGTTATCTACACATTACCTCCAAAACCATGAGGCAAGTTCTGCAAAAGAGAACCCCTGTGCAAATGCTGAAACTCACACTATTGTACTGTAAAATGAACCATTTTAAATTATGCTTATGAGAAGAGGAGATGCAGATAACTATTTCAACCAAGCAACGTGTTCAGGGGATTTTAGGGGGATGATAGTTTACATTACGTTATCTATTCATCTGCATTCATACTACACTACCACTACATTTACTTTACATTTGTTTTTAAATAAACATGTTTGTTCTTATTCTCAACATAGTGAAGCCTTTTTATAACATAAATAAAATAAAACTAAAATTAAAAATCAGCATAGAGCCCTGTAAGCATTACATCCTGCTTTAAACATTTACATCCGAATAACTTTTTCCATCGTCATGAGTTTGGTGCTGTAATAACCAAGTATGTCCTATAGAAGGCAGGCTAACCTCGTAGCTGTTACAAGTGGTCAACTTAAGCAACAAGTTTTCTCTCTCGGTTGTTAGGACACATTTGAAGTTCAATGCTAAACCACTGAAATTGTATAAAGGTGTAGTATTCACAAGAATATGTTGTAATTGGTCCCAGTCCAAACAATGGACATTTATAATTTCACCAACCTTATGGTAACATTTCACTCTTTGAAGGTAGAGTCTGCAATTCTGGAGAATGCTTGTCGTCAAAATCATTTAAGTCATAATCAGTGAATATCTCCTCACCGTCTCCTACCTGTCTGTACTGTGTGTTTGCTGAAAAAACACCAGTTGATATTATACAGCCATAGGCTCTGTTAACTGGTATGTAAACAAAGAGGGCCCACTGTAGCAACATGCCAGTTTCCAGAGCCTATGTATGTCTGTCAACATTGGATTGTTTCTCAGCGCACACACCCTTTGGATAGGTAGCGGATCGATATCTACCATGACAAGAATGTTTATGTAATAAACCAATTGGCAGACGTAAACTCATGATGTGCATGTCATTCCAAATGTAAAACATCTTAAGTAAGAACCAATTTTTGAAAAAGAGTATGGTGCTATTGGTCACATTGTATGAGCAGAAGTGTCTCCCTTGAGACAGGCCTCATCTGTACGACACTACACCTGTGTCTGTTAGCAGAGGCCTTGACTGCTCGGCAGCTGCTGCTGAAGCCTTGAAAACGCCACAATATTTACTTACGACAAGGGGGTTTTCTGAGAGGAAAGGTGTGTGTGGGAATGAACATTTGGCCATAATAATGCTTTTACACCAAGATTCAAGCAATAAAAGAGGAAGTGGGACAAGTTATAATCTGCCAGTAACATAACGAATGTCCAACTATGGATGTGTACATAAATAGTGACTTGTTGATGCAGACTGTTGGATATAAAGGAGCACTAAGAATGCATGACTCTTATGAACATATGGCAGCATCCATCTCTCTCAACACAGATACATCAGCAGGTATGGAGGTCACCTTTTCATAAAAAAGCTGAGTGAGCTTTGTGATCACAACAGTGACGATTAATCGTGAAGATTAATACGCCACAACAGGAGGTACTGCTTTTCTTCTCTGGCCTCAAGATGCAAAGGACACGCATGTGCCTTTGAACACGTGTCATCAACAAGCCATAAATGTGAGCATGACGGGGGTCACAAAACGGTTAAAAGTGAATGAGCGGGGTTCATTTTAAGTTTGACATTCTAAACTTCGTTCTTATTTTGAGAATCTAAAGCGTCCAGGGTCGTGATAACTTGCTAATGAACACTCTGCTTTGAATAAAAATGTTTGTCTAAAGTTTAAACACATTTCTTCACATAAAAGTTAAATTATCTGCCTGGTTAGAATGACCTTCTCCTATACTCGTACTCCTTCTACCTCGTCCATCAAACCAGAATTAGTAATAGGCAACTATTCTTAATTTCAGCTACTGGACAAATGCTATCCCCTAATCAGTACGTTCTCAGTCTATGTGCACCAGAGGTTTTAAAGATTTTGAACAGAGGATTTTTATTATAAGAGGATCAGTGTCCACATCCTACTTGGAGATTAGCAACACAAATCTCAATCTGTGCATGTGGACTAGGTTTTCCCCTGATAAATCATCAAAATGTGCATGAAAACTGACGCTCCCGGCCTAACATCCCAGAGGGCTGTTTGATAATTCCCAATTTTGCGTGGATTTGCTTTTCCTCTGCCTTCATCCGACTGCGTCACTGACCCACTTCTGCTCAGAAAAAGGCAACGCAACACGTTTCATCCCTTAAACCCCCCCTCTCCCCCCCCACACACTCCCTGCCCAGTGTCCACTCTTATTCACCCCACGTGCATGGCAGATGGTGCTCCTGCCTTTTCATCGGCCGCTGCTATTTGCAGTAAGGTCTGAGGGTGGGGGGCAGATTGTGTGTATGCAGACTGTTTACTAACGGCCCGCCCGCCCGACGGGCCAAATCACTGCACACATTCTGTCTGGGTATCTCCACAGCAGGTTCCTCAGAAACAGATGACTGAGTTGCTGGCACAGGCCGCCATGTTTGCTCCACTGACACATAAATATAGGACTGAGTCCATCCAACAGTTGGTGCACGATATCGTGATGAAGGACTGGCTCAGGGGATTGTGGTCCAGGACTGGGAACACCTTCTTATATCTACATGGCAAAATAGGTCCATATAAGTGGGCCATAAACTGCATAGCCTATGTGAGCAGTTTCTGTTCTGCATGCCGTGTGAGCAACTAGAATATGGATGCAAAGGAGACGGTAAGCTCAACTCAGCGTAGCAGAGTAAGACAGCTTGCTCAGTACAAAGGTAATACAATCAATATGTGCTATGATTTATATACCTTGTTAGGCCTAAATCTGGTTTTCTCTGAAACTGTCATCATGGGCAATGTTACCAGGCAACCAGTGAGGGGTGTACAAAAATAAAGTACAAATTGCATTGCACGCTCCTCACATCATCTTTCAACTTTTTGTCTCAAGGCTATTGGTGAGCGCTTCAATCATCAGCTACATTTTCTGCAACAGACTTCCAGTGAAAAAAAAACAGCACACCACAAAGCCAGCCACTAACTGGTGAAAGTATTGGAGCATGTAGCAGCTGAAGAGCCAGATATTTCCCTCAGGAGTTGCTATAGCCCTTAACAGACTTAAAGGTGAAGTCAACAATTCGGGAGATTGCTTTTTGACAAAAACATTTTATCAGTGAATATCTCCTCACAATCTGCTACCTGTCCATACTGTGTGTGTGCTGAATAAAAACAAAACATCTGGTGTTAGGTAGCATAGGTAAAATGGTATGTAAACAAAGGGTATGTAAACAAAGGGGCCCACCATAGCTAACAACATGGGATAATTTGGTTATCTAATCTAAGAGTATCTATTACATTCAACAGGTGACCAGAGAAACGACCATATGATGAAGTTGCTAAATTTATGCTGGTGGTAAAAGGCAATTGTTTGCCAAGAGTTTAATAATCTTTTATGTTATGAGGAGGTTTCCCACAGCAAATAAAGGTTCACAGGCCGTTTGTAGAGCTCAGGATCAAACAAGGCTGTGCAATTACTCATATGTAGAGCATGACTAAGTGCTTTCTAAAAACAAAACACAACAAGAAGGAGGGGGGGGGGGAATGACAGTCCAGCATAATGGAATGACTCATGCACTAAAGGTCTGACAGCTCTGATTCCAGTGTGTGTGTAGGTTTCATGTGTGTAAACCTGACCAATATATGAAGTCACTAACTGAGCTGCCAGATTGCAGGGGGTCAAGTATAAATAAAAATGTTGTTGTGTTCCTACAAAACAAAAGAAAAAGATGATGAATCACTTCTGGTTGTGACCGTTAAAGGAATAAGATAAAAATCTACCTCATTGTACACTGGATGGAATATCTTGCTTGCCAGCACCATAGAAGAACAATACAGTAAGACAATAATAGTAAGAACAATATAACCTAAACAAATAAAAATTAGAAATGTAAAAACTATGTCAAAATGTAAAAATATTTGCATTAATCACAACAGTATCCATGACAGAACATGAACGACATGTCATTCAGTTCAGCTCTCCCCACCTCTTCTACCTGTATACAGTCGGGGTTCAGGGCTCATCACACGTGCAAGTCTCTGGAGGTGCTGCGATAGGCTGAGACGCGCCCTTAGCTCCGCCCCCGTGGCCCTACGTCACCACGGCAGTGTCAGCGGCGCTCCTACGCAGCAGCAGCCGCACTGCACACTGAAAAAGCCTGGACCGGGGCGAGGCGGAGATCCCGGCGTTGTTGTGTGCCCCTCATCCATCATCGCTATGGGAATTACCACAGCGTTCTTTGTGAACCAAGCCCTCATCCCGTACTATCTGAAACCGGTCCACCTGGAGACACGGACTATAAAACACTGCAGTTGAGAGTGAGTGCTGCGTACTGCACCACACAGAACCGGCCGGCGCAGCTTCTCTCCTCCGGTGAGCCGAGGAGGCAGGCGGTGATAATGATGATGATGAGTCGCATCTAGACATGACAAGTCTTTCCCCAGCTCAGCAAACTTGAACACGAGTCTCATCTGTGTTTCCTAGATCAGGACGATGCCTGCCATGTGTTTGTCCGCAGTGGTGAGTCCCATAATTACGTCTCATTCACGCCCCATGCTTGTTTTTGTTCGTTAGTCTAAGGATGGACTCCTGCAGCAGGTTCTCCATTTAAAGGGACAGTGCCTGTTTTTTTTTTTGTTTTTTTTTTTTGTGTGTGTGCTGTCCCAGACCAAACTTCCAAATCAAGTAGGCTGCTTATCCCAAAAGAATGTCCAATTTTGACTGTGACAAATTATTCCTGATTTCTTCCATTAGATTTAACATCTGACTAGGGTGTTATTCATGTGCATGAGGCTAGCTTCACAAAAGGGTCTCTAGTGGAGAGATGGAGAAAGAAAGGCGACTCAGCAGTCCATTGATTACCCGTTACACTCTGATCAACGGCTGCAAATGCCAGTCAACTGACTCCTCTGTTGACTCTCAGAGACATGGGTTAATTTAGTATAGGCTAAACAGAGAGAAATCAAATTCACTAGAAGTAACTAATACAATGACATGGGGTTGATTTAGCACAATATCAAATACATTTGTCATAAAAAATGTGGGCTCTAAAGCACTTATGGAGCATATTCATAAATACATTATCGTCAGCAATACTACAAGCTGGAGTCAGCGATTCTGGAGAATGCCCCCCTTTGTTTATACCAGTTTACAGATTCTAGGCTGTGTGTTAACACTGGCTTTTTTTCTCCAACACAGTACAGACAGGTAGCAGATCGTGAAGTGATATTCACTATTTTTGAAAAAAAAAAGTTTTTGACAACAAGATTTCTTCAGATTTGCTGAATCCAGCTTTTAGTTTCAGTAGTCACAGAGACAGGATTCCCCTTATTCACATGGTGGAGGTGTCTCTTTGTAACGCTTCTGATGTGTTGAATGCAGTTGCTGGAGCTCACTCAAGGTGTCATCATCCTAAGTAAGTTAAGATGAGGCTAGCAGCACAAAGACATGGCCTTTGTCCCCTCAGGGAGCAGGAAGGCTGCTGCAGTTGAGCTTGATGTTGAGCAGAACAGTTGTTTTGCTTTGGTTTTAGTTCTAGGAAAAGTTATTGGTAAAAAAAAATCAATTCTGTTTTTCTTCATTATCTTTCCAAGGGAAGTTATGGATCAATCCTAGTCAACAGTTGCCAAATCAAAACAGCTGTTGTTATGGATAAGTGTGGACATTTTTAAAGCTGTAGTGTGTAACTTTTTCATTTAAATGAACGTCGGTTAAATTCAAGCCATCGGCAAACGACACAAAGTTGATTAAGCCCGTCAGCTCCACAAAAATTACTCATTATGGCAGCGTCTTCAAACTGTTGTCACCCCCTGTCAACTCCAGAGAAGCACCCAAGAAATTTTTGTGTTGTTGATTTTACTGCTAAGAAAAAAACCTGAAAGTACATACAGCAGAAGGTATAAAATCCATGCGCGATCACGAAGGCTTACCTCATGTAGATGCGCCAACAGTGTTGTTGCAATATCTCAGAACTCCTCATGGGGGCCAATAGAAGCTACGCACTATGCCTTTAAAAAGTTACACTTTATAGCTTTTTTTAAATAGTTTATTCATAGTCACACATTCAATTGTTATAAGCACCTGATGCTGAATAACTTGTATCATTTCAGTTTCTAATAATCTTTCAAATGTGAAAACTATGTACCAAGTCATCACGTGTATTGCTCCTGTCACTGTACAAATGCAAAACAAAGAGAATCTGTACAACTCCCCCGGACCACAGAGACCAGTGTTAGTTTTTCACAAAGGATGAGCTCAGTTCTTGCCTGTGCTCCCCGCTTCAGGCATTAGCAGGAAGCTCAAACTTACACACTAACAGTCATCGCTGGCTATTGTCAGTGATGAATTCAGCACAACTGAATCCAAACAGAGTCTCATTCTCTGAGCTGAAATGAGCCGTGGCCGTGGAGCACAGGATGACTCAGGACACACAGCAACAGGTGCTGACTGCTGAATGGGTGAACATGTGTGTGCTGTGTGTGTCTGTGTGTGTGTGTGTTTATATGTTGGTCGAGGGTGGTAGAAACTGCATGTAGAAGTGCACGTGTGGACTTTTGTGTGTGTGTCTCTCTCTCTCTCTCTCTCTCTCTCTCTCTCTCATTCATTGTCCTTCTCTCTCTGTATGTGTGTGCGCGCGCTTGTTGTGGGCCCTACTTTAATTGGATAGTAATTAAAGCTTAATACCATTCTGCCACACACACAGACACAAACATCCCACCCACACCCAAGTGTTTGTATGCACATACCCCATTATGTAACACATGTGGTCCAGCAAAGGCACGCGCACGCACGTACACACACACAAACACACACACACACAAGGCAAGGCGAGGCAAGGCAAGGCAAGGCAAGTTTATTTATATAGCACAATTCAAACACAAGGCCATTCAAAGTGCTTTACAGGGGCAAGATTAAAATACATAAAACACATTAGAAGACATTTAAAAGCGAATGAAAATAAGTAAAACATTTAAATTAAATAAAAAGTACAGGTTAAAATGGAAACAGAAAAGAGAAAAAAATAAAAAAAAACACACACACACACACACAATTAATTACAATACTGAACCATCTAAAACTCCTGTTGGACTTCCTTCTCAAGTCTTGTCACAGAATGTGTTGTGGTTGTATAGTGGTATTTATGTTGGAACGCATAGCATTAATGTACATTTGCATGTTAAATGCTTATTTTAGGATCTGGAGATAACTGTACAGACACCCGAATGTGCCTCAGCCTGTTGTCCATATCATGTTACAAGCGGGTGGGTAGTACTATAAAACCAACACAGCTATACGTTTATACAACGTGCATTCACTCTAAGTACAGCAGGGCTTAACGGGAGACAGTGAAATATGTAATAGACTCATGATTCACTTTTGATAGCACTAGATAGCTTAAGAAATATACCACCAGTATTCAATTAAATCAATGTGAAAACCCCTAGCAGCTTTCTCTAAATACAATGCCAGTGCACTTTTTCACTAGAAATTGGGACCTTGAGAGGTATTCTTTAAATGTATACAAATGTTTATGTTTGTTTCTGATCGTAAAATGTACTCAATTTAAAAAATAGTGGCCAGGATTCATAACGTCCGTATGAAAAGTATGGGGGATGGCACAGATGTTCTTGTCCGTTCAACAACCATGAGACATTCTTACTGTAATGGTACGGCATGAATAATACATTCATAATTAAAATGCTATATGAAGCACAGAGAGGAGCGACAGACTGTTGCATATGCGATCAAGTTTAAACCCACCTGTATGCACACTCCCCTGTTCACTGCTACATTTACATACTGTCCTCACTCTCTTCGACTCTCTAAACAGTCAAAACAAACGCTGTCTGATGCGTGCAGCCATCACATGTCAAACATGTGCAGACGGTTGCCTGTACAGAGAAACAGGGAAGTGAAAAGAGGTTCAGCCGCCTGTCATCTAAAAAAAGATCTGACCTATCAACTGTACTTTCTGCTGCGACGCCTTCAGGCACACTGGGTTCTTCTGGGTGTGTCGCTGGACGGCCTGGTGTTGGAGGTAGAAATACAGGGTTCACAAAGTTGGGGGGTCGAGTAGTTTATTTAATTGAGTGACTGTGTGTGTGTGTGTGTGTGTGTGTGTGTGTGTGTGTGTGTGTGTGTGTGAGAGTGTGTGCTAAACAGGAACCTGTTCTGCAGTGGTGCAGTAGTGCCCCACTGGTTCCCAACTGAACATTCGATGTAAACAAGCGTTAGCGTTAGCACTGACAAGGACTGCAGTGCATGTAGGAATACAAATGGGCGACGATAGGCCAGTTCTCGTCCCATCGCATTGTGTCTGGCTGTCTGTTTGGCTGACTGGTCTGTGCAGCAGGCAGATGATGCATTTTATAGGCAGTGCGGCAAGACATAGAGACAAAGCTGGCATAATAAGAGGAAGGCCGGCAGCACTGAGACTGAAATTGATTCATGCGTTGCTGAGCTGCAGTGGTAGCTGTGTAAAGAGTCTCGAGACAGTGTATGTTGTCCACGTGTGTGTGCGTGTGTGTGTGTGCATGTCTGTGTCTGTGTATGCAAACAGGAATGTACTGCCTACGTGCCAGCAAAGCACTTTGTTTCCTCTTCTGTATTTTGTGACTTTGATGGCATTTTATTTTCTTAATAGCGAACAGGAAATAAAAGTAAAATTGGGGTTTGTGTCTGATGTGGAGGGATGCTAATCACGGAAAGACATATACGCTCCTCTGACCAAATGTCTACTCTGCTGCTGCCATTAGCTTACTGATATCTTTTGAATAGGAGGCTCCATTGCATTGATTATCCTCATTGGTGTAAAACCATAGCAGCAGACCTGGGTTGGTGTGTGATGCTCAGTTTTCAATCGCCTTCCATCGGCTTCAAGTATCACAATTTCTTAGGAGTTGTGTAACAGTGGAGGGTGCATACATGTAGACTCAGTGCAAACAGCTTTTTGCGTACTGTCAAATATTTTATTACTGTGAAATAAATCAGCATGGCTCTTAAATGCTGTGCAAAGTAACAGTTAATGGGTGTAACGTCAATATGGACAAGTTACATATAGAAAATAAGAGATTAATAATAAACATCTTTTTGTAGGGTAGAAGAGAATATGTTTATTGGTTAATGTAGCTAGCATGCTAACCTTAATACAAATAAAAGTCCAGTTTGTTAATATGAAACCTTAAACCAAAGCAATTTCAAAGCAGACCTTGAGGGAACTAAAAAAACTGGGGGAAAAAACTCTCAAAGTGTGCCTTTTAAATGGTGGTTAATATGGAGCTGTCGCCAGCTAGCCTACCTTTGAACATAGACAGGCCAGCTGTTTCCACATGCTATGCCAAATGTCATGTCAAAATGTTTATTCGCAAAAGCTATCCTAGCTTGCTAATGTTAGCTAAAGGTTACATTTTGTTGATGTGATTGCAACAGTTGCTGAGTCACTGAGTGGAGTGCTGTGTAGGCTACTATGGCACCATGGGCTAATGTAGATACTTAAATAAAATAGATTAGTTTAGACCAAATATCAACACAAGTCAAAACCAAATGAAGATTATAATACATTTTAATATTGTTTAAACTTGATGGTCCATGTTGTTCAATGAGGTAACTTACTAACTTTGTCTAGCATACGCACAGTACTGAATGTTCATGAAGTTGTAGAAGATGCAGAATTATGTTTGAGGCTTTAGAATAAGACCAATTATGCGATTTTATTTTGCACCGTTTACCTACAACATGAGCATTTAAGTTATTTTCTCTCAGGAGATTCCAGGTATTTTTTTAATGAGCCTGCTTCCCCACGGCTAAACAAAATGTGCACTGTGGTTAACAACATAAAAAGCAAGAGAATCCTGCGCCCAACCATCTGAAATTTCCTGTTTCATACCAGCATGCCCTCTCTTCCGCTGCCTCTCATTACATAGTTAGTGATACACCTCAATTATGGGAATGTTCAAGGCATGCTGTTCAAATAATAAAAGTGTACAAACAAGCATAAAAGAGCCACGGGGGTAGCATCCATTGTCCCGTAAAAAGCAGAATGTTCCCATTTACTCTTGTGTGCATTCCCTCTCACTTTGAATTTTGATGTGAATGATTGCATTGACGTTCCTGACGCAATTGGAACATGCTCTGATGTTTATGGATGAGGTTCTGGGAATGAACACAAAGAGCCGAAATGGGTGGTGTGGTGAGAGGGCAATAGAGCGATAAAATAATATACTTTATTTGTATTAGCACTAATCATAAAATGAGTTTGTCTTACTTTAACTGTTTTACTGCGAGGAGTTTGCTGAAAATTTCTCTTTGAATCCCGCTATCCCAAGTAATAGTAGTAAAAATCATACCAATTTTCTCAGCAGTGGATTGCATTACCACAGGATGTCCAAATGAATTAAAATACATAAAAGAGCAGAATTCCTGATTTATAGATGCAGTCAGTTTATCGGCCCCAAAGCCCCTCCACTTCCAAAATTAGCGTGATGCTCTGGTACTATGTGAGTATGACCCTAAACAAATGCTTTTGTTCACGGGATTCATTTGGATGATCCGCACTCAAAGATGATCATTCGTCAGCAAAATTCTCCCCTCAGTGCATCACTTCAATCCAACCGGCCCTGTTTGTTCTGCATAGGCACACATGGCCTGCTAATCTTCATTCACATTTGTCTGAATACAGAATACACACACTCGGCAGGCAAGAACACCCACAAACAAAATACAGACCCAGGCTGTGGCTTTTTGGCCACACATGCTAGGGAATGGTCCTGGGTCCTTTGTGTGAAAGTACCCTGATTGTTCAACTATACAGATTGAAGCACTACAAGAATGATATTAGCTCTGGGGCCAATCACAGCACTGCTGTTGGCATCACACCAAGTTAATAGGTGATTGTTATATGGTTACACAAACTAACTGGGAGAAGGCCAAAAAATACAAACATGCTAGACTTTTTGCAGTGCTTCTGATTTGTATTACCACATTCAGTTGCAGTGATTCCGCTAGGCACTGTTCACAATATGTTAAGTCCCCATAATGACAGCAAGATGCACATTCAAGTATATTAAAGTGATACACTCAAAACATCGGCAATACATATCTCTATGGCACAATGTTTAGAATCGTTTTTAAAGTAATGAATTTGGCACACGCTTTGAGTTGTAGCATCAAAAAATTAACTTCGGCAAAGTGAACTCTTGCTGCCCAGTTCCCTTGTGTTAACATTTATCTACAAACAAAAACCAATCAAGTGCAGATCATTTGAAATATGTTACACACTATGGCTTTTTATTAGTTAATGAACAGAGGGATGGCAAACCAGTGCCCCTGTTTTAAATTGTGGAATAATAAAGAATAAAGAACCATCAGTCCTCTAGCATCAGGGTGCCTGGTGTTATTGCCTTGACATGACTCAGTGTTATTCATTCCCCTCAACCCGGTGACCTGTCTGCTTCCCAGCAGAGTCTAGAAAAAAAACATCAAAGAAAAATACAAGGAAAGCCAGAGCAATATGTCCAATAAAAATCTCAGTTGTGGTTCTAAAGGGAATACTCAATGCTGGGAACTCAACGGGAGAGGGACAGCATGAGTCAGGGGAGTGACTACATTAAATAACCTTGGATTAAATGGGATTCTCAAAGGATCTCATCAAAGCAGCGTCATACTGTATGTTGGGAACCCTAAATAGCAGCAACGGGAATTGGACCTCCCAGAATCCTTTTAACTTGACACGGAGCATACCCATGTCTGCCTGCACGCTCTGTGATGTCTGATATCAAAGTTGTACAATGAGAAATCTGAAATGGGTGACAGATTGGTCTGGGTTCCTACGGCTTGCTCACTGCTGGTCCGGAAACAGTTTTGGTCAAAAACAAAAAAAATTAAAAAGTGCTTGAAAAAACAATGTTTTTGCCTTCCTTGTCTCACCTTAACTCCCACACTTCTGTCTCTCCCCAGATTTTGTGCACACTGCTGGTTGTCATCTCAGCCCGGGTTTTGACGACCACCAACCCAGCTGCCCAGCCACTCCTCTCTCCTCGCCACTATCAGCACACTGACCCCAACTCGGGCACCCAGCTGGTCTGTGACAAGTGCCCGGCAGGCACCTACGTGTCATTCCACTGCTCCCTAACAGCTGTAAGGGAATGCAGCCCCTGCATCGATGGCACCTTTACACGGGGCGAGAACGGTATCCAGCAATGCCATCGCTGTCGGGCTCCGTGTCCCACAGGCCTTATTGAGAAAGCGCCGTGCACTGCCACCCAGGACAGAGTATGCGCATGTCCCCCCAACAGATATCTGTCAGGGGAAGGTGTCACAGAGTGTAAGCCCCACTCGCGGTGTCCTCCGGGGAACAGGGTGAAGAAGCGGGGCAGTGAAACCGAGGATGTGCTGTGTAAGCCGTGCACTAAGGGGACTTTCTCAGACTTTGAGTCGAGGGCGGTGAGGTGCCGAACCCACACAGACTGCCAAGTTCAGGGGCTGGTGCTGCTAACACCGGGGACTAGAGAGACAGATAATGTCTGTGGACCCTCTTCTACAGCCCGCGCTCCTACATCGTCGGTGTCCACAACCACCCAACTGGGGCCTCTACAGGCCATGCTTGTACAGGAACCCCAGACTTCTTCATCCTCTCCATCACCATCACTCAATAGACCTACACATAAAGGTGAGAGCAGAGACCCTGTTTCTTTTTTTGTTTCCAATCAAATTTCAAATCTAGTCACATATTATGCAAAACATATTTTTTCATGTTTTTGCAACATAAATATGGGTCCCTGATATGGGACTAGAGACTCCCAGAATATGTGCAAAAACAACTCTTTTCCTCCACCTCCAACTTTGCAAAAACTTGTGTTAAATAACCCCTGTTACTGTAGATGTCTCTCACAGTTTTACATAACATATCAATTAACTTCCTATCTTGCCGTTTTAAAATAATCTGTAAAAAACGGAATGTAATATATATTGTATATTCACGACAGTTAACTGTTACTGTGTAATCAGAAATTTGAAGACACTTTGAAACATGTTTTTTTTTTCCTGTGGGAATTTTAACAAGGAAGGACATATGTAGGCATGGAAACAAACTGGCGGCAGCTCCCTATCTTAGGAATGTTACTATTTGTGGCCAGGAGAAGTTATGGGTATTTCTTTCATCTTCCGTCACACTCCCTCTTTCCTTACTCCCCCCTCCCCCCGCCCCCCTAACCTTTACAATGGCTGATGTACAGATCCCTCTCTTTCACTTTTGTCTTCCCGTTCTCTCTTCCCACCCTCGTCATCTCTATTACTGTTTCTGTGTCACCCATGTCTAAGTCAACCAGACAGTAATTTCTCAGAATCGACCAACCCTGGCCAGTACACCCATCCTTCCTGCACAGACACCCACCTCTATAATACTGTCACAACTGCTTGTGTTGGCATGGGACCGGTGGCTTCTAAGCCCGTTAAATTTGACCTCTTCTGTAGAAAAGGGGAAAGTGGGGGTGGGTTGGTGTGGGAGTTAAACACTCATGACTGTAATTTCTCACCCCTCGTTTACCGTCAGCAGACGGGAAAGAAAGAACTTCCTTGGAAAAAGGAGGGGAGAAAGAGTTTTAGTACCCAAAAATTTATTTTCCACTTCACACAACAATAACAAAAGCTGAACTGTAGCCACTATATTTCCCATTATACATTTCATTAGGTGTAAATTAGCTTTGAAGTTACATCACAAGTCTCCATGCAAAGATAAATGTCCAGCACATATATTGCTTTTCTTGTTTAAATATATATAAACTGAGTCTGACAAAAGAGTATCTGGAAAGCAATGAACGCATTTGCTGGACACAGTAACATGCCTTTAAATACTGTTGATCATGGTATACGTTAGATTAACTAGTGTTTTTTTTAAGCATATAACATTTTGTTAGTGAATCCCATATATACACAATCACTGTTGACAATCACGGCCGCTTTGGCTGCACAATGTACATCAAATCAGAGTAGGTTTGATTCTTGCTTCGGGTGCGATACAATCCCGGACGAGCCCCCAATTTGTTATGGCTGGCTCACGGACCATAAAATAAACATGCCACATGTAGTTTTCAGCAAAAGGAAATTGTTGTATTTAACAAAAATACATAAAATAGTGAAACTAAAGATGACTTTGTGTGCTTATTTAGTCGGCCCTACAAAACACCAGCCTTAATTTATTGACCTGCACCTCTGTTGATAAGGGGATGAAATGGATTTACACACATCCAAGTGACAAGCCTAAAAAGCAGCAGCCCATTTATGAACTAATATCATGACACAACACCAATCCCATTAGCACAGGCACAGAGCGAGCAGCAGGAAGGTGGTAGCGGCCAAATCGATAATCAATAAAGGTTTATGACGCACTTAAATTCGACTGACCAGCAGTTTGTTCCCATGTCTAAAATAACACTGTCCCTGCTGTCCTTGACGTCAAACAGGACAATCCCACTGTTCTTTTCCCATTTCAAAAGATTACAGAGATTTGTTTGGGCGTGAACCAATCCCAACAATGTTTATACAAATCATTCCTGTAATTGAAGCTAAATCTCATTGGATTTGACCTTGCTTAATCTTAATCCTGAAGCAGACTGTGGGGAGAGCAATTCAGGGCCCAACTGTTGTTATATTACAAGGTAGAGCATGGATAGGACATCAGCATGGTGGAAGAGTAGAGGTAGAATAGACTTTGTTTGCAGTTTTGGGGTGGTAGATGATTTAACCTGATGCACATTTTTGTAACATGATTTTACAAATTTTACAATTGCCACACACTGACACACTTTTCATCTGGCTTAAACACCTACATCATATTTTTACAGCTGATTTATTTACTTTGGAGTAAAGCCAGACCAACATATCAGTTGATTTGGGGCACTTTATATTTTCTCAGTGACTGCTCATTGATCTGTTATGACTTGAGCTGTACCAAATGACAAATTAACTGTAAATGTAATGTGAATATCAAATATCCTGCTTCCTAGACATATTTCCACTAAATCTCTGATAAAAAAATGTATACAGGATCCTAATAATTGTGTGTGTTATATTACGTAAGTAGATAACTTTTGAAACACTCAAACATTGGGATCTGCCGTAAAGATGTGGTATCTGCATGGCTCCAGCCACTTTGATGT
Organism: Hyperoplus immaculatus; assembly: GCA_949357725.1. NCBI lineage: Eukaryota > Metazoa > Chordata > Actinopteri > Uranoscopiformes > Ammodytidae > Hyperoplus > Hyperoplus immaculatus. The sequence goes on along the minus strand of OX442368.1, from coordinate 22,148,382 downwards.
TCAATGCCCATCCCAGTATCTAGGATGTCAGCAGGCCAAGCAGATGAGAGAAAGGACAAGGGGTGGAGGTTATCCTTCTTTCTGTTTGTGTGCCAGATTGCTAGCATGGATTAAAGCGTTAGGATTCCCTCCCGTGTTGCCTTCTGTTTTCATTGGAAATCTCTCCAGTCAGGGAATCTAACTCCCCTCCCTCTGTCTGTGTTGTCTCTCATCTCTTACTTTGGAACTATCTTGTGTCTCTTTGTTCTCTCTCATTTGTCTTCTTCTTCTTGCTTACTTTATCTTTGTCTCTAATCAAACCAGGGACCTATAGCCAGTCAGCAGCTATTCAACTGAGGGAAACCCCGGTTGAGAAGGACCAGGGTGCAGAGGGGCTACTCCTCAGTCGGTCTGGCACTCCCACCCCACCAAGCCCTGAAACCCCACGGACTCCACTGCTCCCAGCTAGCAATGAACTGATGGAGCGCGAACACCTGCCATCCAATTCCGACATTGTGCCAGGCAACAGCAAGAGAGCCATGGAGGGTCTTGAGGGTACAGAGGTAGTCAGGGTTGGGATGAGTATCGGGAAGGTATCTGGTCAGGGGAATGGAGGTGGTGGAGGTGGGGTCTCCAGCTACTACAGGCCCACTCGCAGGGGCTCCCCGAGACCGAGCACTCACAATCACTTTGACATCAACGAGCACCTCCCCTGGATGATAGTGCTGCTGCTTCTGCTGGTGCTGGTGGTGATCGTGGTCTGCAGTGTGAAGCGGAGCTCTCGCGTGCTGAAGAAAGGCCCCATGAAGGACCCTAGCAGCATCGTGGAGAAGGCCATTCAGAAGAAATCATCGGCGCCTCCAACGCAGGTCAGAGAGAAGTGGATCTACTACTCCAGCGGACAAGGTAAGCCCTTTGTATCATTGACTACAATAATGGTACCTAGTGAAAGGTTGAAAGAGAATGCTTTAACATCCAGATGGCTACCACAAGCCTCCAAAAAGGCTTCAGTGTTTCTCTTCATTTCTCTGTATTTGGGGGATATACAGCATACAGCACTGTTTTCATACTCAAGCTATTCCGTTTGCTTTCCTCAACAAAACCTTCTTCAAAGTTGTATTGAAGGGTACGTACAGTATATGACGTTATGTTCATGTTATTGTGACATCCTGAGTAATACAATATCAGCAATGTACCCTCAGAGAAAGTGTCTCACTGCAGGTCTGCCATGGTGTTATTTTAATCTGAGAGCTGATAGCTCTATATGGCCCACATCTGCAGCCATCATGGGAGGTTATGGATCTCTTAGACCCTGTTTCCACCTGGGATTATGATGTGATTTTGGTAATCCGATCAAAGGTGGCCAGCTCTCAGTCCGTGTGTTCACACTTGTCTTTTTACATGTGATTTATTTGTCTACTTGTGATCGGATTGCATTTATCCTCTCTGTATGTTTATCAACACGTGGCTTACATAATTTCTGTTTGCATTGGTGTTTTTAACCGGTGGGGTTCAAACAAGTAAACATACAGGGCTGTACAGTGCCACAGTTTTAATCACATTTGGTATTACAATGCATTACGTGCGAAGATAATTACAAGTCTAGGTTGACGAGATAGGCTACTGTCTCATTTAGACAAGGAGGGGCGATGCACAACACTGCTTAGAGGGCTCTACATTCGCCAAATGCGGGTAAATATCATAGATAGTATATAAAAGTAAAACTCTTAGGCAAGTAAGTTATTACGACACTTTGGCTGGTGAACGATGTGTGCTCGCTGGGCGGCTTTTCTAACGTCTGCTACACTCTTGTCACCACCACCAGTGCACGCGGCAGTTGAGTAGGAGGTCCCTAATGTGGACAAAAGTCACATTGTTGTTTCCACTACCATTTGAATGCGGAAACATCGGACGCAAGCGACGTAAACCACCTCCGAATGTGGTTTTTGTGATCCGATCTCAATGCTTCTTGAAAGTGTTTTCACCTGAAGTTAGAGCTGTATTCATGTGATCAGATCCAAAAACCAGACGTTAAAGACAAGTGGAAACGTGGTCTTAGTTGCACTGAGTGATGTCTCAGTCTGCTGTCATAACATGTATTAGTGCTGTTCCTACAAGGTGCAGAACCATCTGTTGATGTGACCTCACCACCGTCTGTGGGTATTTGAACCTATCCATTCTGCCCCTCCACAACACAAGGTGTGGAGGTCAGTGGTAATCAGGTAATGACGTGACCCTGCCGTAGTATCCTCCTGCTGTCACCCCCCTAACACACACCCACACACCCACACACACACACACACACACACACACACACACACACACACACACACACACACACACACACACACACACACACACACACACACACACACACACACACACACACACACACAGGTTGCCTTTCTCCTCTCAGTTCTCCAATTTCATCTTGGTGTCGTCTTCCTTTCATAATCTCTCGTTTTACTCCCTTGTTCTCAAAATATCTCCTCATAATCTTTAGACGGGTATGTAAGCAAAGGCCCCCACCATCATGCTGCTGAATCACTGATTTTCACAAAAAGTGAATTCGACAACAAGCATTCTCCAGAATGACTGACTCCACCATTAATTGTAGCTGGTCCCTCTCTGTTGTAATGCCTTGTATTTCCTCTGTCCAAAGCTTGGTCTTTCAATTTTGGATTTCACCCCTGTCTCTATTACCACTGTTAGCACTGTCTCCATTTCCCATTTGTTGATGCTGCGGCTATCAACAGGTGGAGTAGATTTTGCCCCACAGCTGAGCTCTTGATTTCACAATGAAAGCGAGGACAGACACAAACCCAGGCGACACCTCCAGCTTGAAGCACTCGACTCGCCACTTTGAAACTCAGTATGTGTGTGTGTGTGTGTGTGTGTGTGTGTGTGTGTGTGTGTGTGTGTGTGTGTGTGTGTGTGTGTGTGTGTGTGTGTGTGTGTGTGTGTGTGTGTGTGTGTGTGTGTGTGTGTGTGCGCGTGTGCATGCTTTCATAACGCCTAGCCACTCGCCACCCTCTCTCTGCTTCCTCAGTGCCTTGCCACAGAGAACCGGAATAATCTGGTTTCAGCTGCATCAGGGTTGTTGTTTGGTTGGCAAGGCACATTAATGGGTCAGTTGGGTCTCTTACGGGACAACAAAGACATACATAGTCAGACGGATAGGAAGAAAGTGAGTGAGAGTGTGGGATGGTGCACGAGTTGTGTAAGTGGGTTTGTGTGTGTGGGGGTGGGAGGTGTTATTGTTTTTTGTTGTGCTGTTGTCGGTTAACTACAGTGGGATTTCCTAGCTGTTGTCTAGCAGCCCAGATATTTAAAGGTCACCTATTATGCAAAAAGCAGTTTATTTTTTATTCTTATAACATCAATATGCATCCCCGGTGTGACTAGAGGCTCCCGAAGTATGAATAAAAAAAATAACCTCTCTCTTCTTCCCCACCTTTCTGAAAACCTGTGTTCAAAAACCCCAGTCAGATTGCTCTCCCCTTCATTGTTTTTTTCATTGATTCAGCAATATAAGAAATATGTTAAATAAATGTGTTTTTTTTGGACACTAATATGAAAAGTAGTAGAAACCCAAATGAATTAAGCCTGACAAAAAGTAATGGACATTGAGAGAGATGGGTACATATTAAGCAACTTTTTGACTGTATAAACAGCACACATTTACACCAAGTCACCAACCCATGAACTGTATGTAACTTCTCAACAAATCAGCTGGGTTGGCTAGTGCCACTGCAAACTAGGCATATGCATAGACAAATAACTAATTTTCTTAAAGATGCACTGATTCATATTCTTACATTAACAATGGATAACTATATAGAATATGTAATGTGAAAAGGGTCATGAAAACAATGATCACCCAAAGCAATTTCTCTGAAGTATTTTAGCATCTCTATATACAATGTGCTGTTTTTCAGAGCCTGCAACATAAGTTTGCCCAACTTAATGTCTCTGGAACCTATTGGCTTTTATTCTGGACAAAATAGGAAACACACACACACACACACACACACACACAAGCACACACATACACACACACTGGCATCCTCCCTGACCTCCCTCCCCCTTCCCTTGAGACATCACAATTTCACAGTATTGATACATTTACTTCTGAGAAAAACATTGACAAACATCATTTGTTTGTCAAGAAAGTACTAGAGTGTGAACATGTCCAGATAAAACCCGTTTCTCTGTGCCGATCAATGTTAAAGCCTTCAAGAATTTAAGGCCCTTTAAATCTGACTTTTTATATTGTTGCGTGTGTGTTCTCCTGATTGCATGAGCAATCCTGTGCCCATGTGTATGTATTTACGTGGTGATGTATGTATGCACATGCAACCCAAAGAGCCATTTTACACCGCTATTTAATCTCTAGAACATAAAACCAAACAGCTTCTTAATTCTTCCAAGGTGCGTGGCTGGCTCCCCTTGAAGGTTGTAATGCCCCTTTACTAGAGCAGTTAAAACACTGGGGCAATAAAGGAAAAGAGAGAAAGGAAATGTCAAAGCACAGATCACACAAATAACAGTACTTGGCATTTGCTATAAGAGCCGGTCAGGAAGTAGCAAAAACTGCTACCCCTCATCAAGAGGGTTGATTGGGGCTTTCCAAGAACAAGAAATAAGGATGTAGCAGTCAAATTCAATGAAAGGCAACCACAAAATGTTTGTATAAAGGTTAGCCCGAGGCTACAGAAAGCAGAACGTGCAAAACTTTGCCTGAGTTTTGACCCAGTTTGTCATTTTGACACATATAGTCTTGGTTACGTAGCTGTGTAGTGACACGTGAATATATTTTCACATTCAAAACAACCTTTTGAAGTCGAGGTGGGTTAAATTCAGGCCAGTTTTGTGACTTTTTAAAACAGAAAAGAAAAAGTGGGCAGGATTTCAACTACTCTCACTTGAGGAGTTGCTTTCTGTTCATACAGGTATAATGCTGTACCTTGACGGAGAGAAACTGTGCTTCCTTATCGCCATTTATTCATTGTGTCAAGACAAAGACAAGCATTAAACCACACATCTTGGAGAGTGATCGAGAAGGCAATAAAGATTCAACCAAGACAAGATGAGGATATGAGATCAAGTATTTTGTGCTTCCTCCGAGTGTGGCCTTTCGGAACAGATTACCTTGAAGCCTACTGGGCTGTGTTGATAGGAGCGCCTTGTTCAACGTACCGATGAGACATGAAATATGATCCAGGAAGTCCTGTTTGAGTAAGAGACCCATAAGTCTAAAGGCTTATAAGACAACAAAAACAACCCTTTGGTAATACTCAGAGAGGATTTTAAAATGCTGGAGAGTTGTCATGGTGACAGCCATTTTATCCTTGGTTGCATACATTTCGAGTTGACAGCACAACTTGCATGTATGTAACAGGGCAACACAGCACCTTGCTGAATGATGTTAAGAGGCACCAGAAATCAAACTGGTTAAACGTTCTTGCTTGTAATCTTTACATAACATACAGTATATGCAGTAGGTAGTTAATGGTCTCAAACATGGAAAACACCATAATGGTCTTGTTAAGGCCAGGACACACCAGCCCGATAATCGCCGTCGTCAAAAAAAATGGAGTCGGCCGTTTCAGGAAGCTCCAGCTTCCCGTCGCTGCTAAAGAACACACCGAGACGACTGTTTATTTTCCGTAAGCTCGCGGGACGTAATGTCTCCACAACAGCAGGCGGCGCTAATCTGTATTGTGGCCCGAAAAAATACGAAAGCCGGAAATGATTGGACATCTCTCTAGAGCATAAACATAGATAGAAATACGTATTTATATTTATGGACCATAAGAGCACAATTTTTAGCAGAGAGTGTCGAGCATGGTGTCGAGCAGTCAACAAGGGTTGATGCATGTGAGTACTCTCAAAACGAAACGAACAAACACATTAAAACGATGGCTAGCTGTTGTTAGCTGTTTGTGCTACCCGCCTCACTTCCGGGCTTCACTGATTCGCTAGCCCTCCACCAATCAAATTGCTCCAAATGAAAGACGGTCAATCGGCGGCCGACAGGCTCAAAACAAGCCCGACGACCTCTACGTCGGCCGACGTCACGGCACACACCAAACAGATTCGTCTTTTTTTTTGACGACGGCGATTATCGGGCTGGTGTGTCTTGGCCTTAAGAGAACATTATAAAAAAGGCAGGTTGCGCTTGGTGTAGACACCGGCCATATTATTTACAACATATATTTCAAAAGGCAGATGCAGATTGTAGAGGAAAACATGAAGGAAAACAACATTCTACCTGCCCACCATCCTCCCTCGTTAAACATCCACACCGTTAATAATGCCAAATTCCACATCCAAGCCCGGTGGGGAGCCACGTTTTAGAATATACTGTTCTTTGCAGTACCAGGGTGGGCCAAGGTAGATTGCTCTCAGTTCAGCCTGGGTTTGATTGTGAAGAGCATAGTGTGTTTGTGTGTGTGTGTGTGTGTGTGTGTGTGTGTGGGGGGGGGGTTGCCTGGTTGGAGGTATACAGCGTCTGTTTTTTGTTCAAATCAACACACACACACGTTTCACCAATTTTAACGTTGTGTTTTCCCAAATGGGAATGGACCTGGAAGGACTATGTGATGTTATAAACAGAATGGTGTATTTAAAGATGCTGATGCACATGACACCACTCTGCTTCACATCATGTTAGACACAATAACAGGCTAGCTAGGATGACACCCTGATGACACCACTAGTTTGATCCATGTTTTCTTTACCCACTTTACCATTCCTGATTTGATTGGTACATTTCTAACAAAACCGTGTTTCATCTTTGTTTCTGACAAAACACATTTTTTCTATTTATATGATGCTATGGCCAATAATGCTACAGTGCCCATAAGTCACAGCTGTTGTTGCTGTGAAGAAAAGATAGGCCAGAGCTGTGGAATTGCATGCTTTGCACATTCAGCAGATTTTTTGAACGGATCATAACTGAATTGTTTCAGATTGCTCAATTTGTTCAAACCCCTCTGCAAAGGTCTTCATTTAAACCACATTTGTGGGGTATTTCAAATGTAGTGGCTACCCAAATACACTGAAGAGAAGTATAAGAGTTCAACTGGAACATGAGATGGACAGACAGATTGGCCTCAACAAAAAGGCTGACACTGTTACCAAACTGCCGTGGTGAAGGGGGATTAGAGTGATCCATTAACCAGTCAATCTACAGTGGATTTCAACCGTCACCTGTGGTCATTAGTTTACGATAATCTCCAAACGAATATGATTATGGATAAATTAGTTTCTTTTGCAAGGCGGCTGCATCTCAGAGACTTTTAGAGATAGAATGAGGATGACATCTGGATGAAGTGTTTGAGTCAGAACAGTCTTGGGGGGGATACATTTCCCATCTGGGAATGCCTCTGCATCCCCCATGAAGAGATAAAGGCAAGGCTTGGAAGAGGTATGGCCTACATCAGCTGTTGTTAAGCAAGAGAGGAGCATTTTTTCCTTGTGAATGCAAAAGGAGCATGAGGGAATAATGAGTTTTGGTTACTGTATTACGATCCCAATCACACAAGCACATCTGATTCTGATGGTTAATCTGTGCAGCATATCAGTGTATAGGATGACATGGCACCTTTGTGTTACACAACCGATCTTAAAAAAACTGTCTCATTATTGGCTGTAATACATGCAAAAATGTCTGACTTGCCTCAGGACAGCTAGATAGGAAAAGGCTGTCCCCTCTAGGCAGCTCTTCTGTGCATTGTATGACAGTTTGACTAAATGTGTCAGTTTCACGTAAGCAGCTGGGGTTTGACAATTCATTTTTTATGCTTTGGAGAGCTCAGGTGTCTACATTACAATACATAGAAAAATAATGTACAAACTCCAATACACACCATTAAACACACACCATCCTACTACTACTTCCCCATGCGAACACATCCGCAGGCTGACATACTGAATCATCACAAGACTTATATAGGTCATTTAAATGAGTTGCTATGCCGAACAGGCGAATTTCTCTTCTGTCGCTATGTGGTATGTCGAGCAAAGTGGATAAGAGGTCAGCACGCGAGGTCTTCTGGGTCCCTTTAAGACTCACACGAGTCTGTATTAATGTGTGTGTGTGTGTGTGTGTGTGTGTGTGTTTTGTGTTCAATTACGAATTTGGTTTAGGTCAAGGTTGTGGTTAACCATGTATTAGTGAGCGTTTATGTAAAGGTTTGGGAGAGGAGGGTCAGTGTGAAGAGTGTGAAGAGTATATGTTGCTGCATGCACTAAGTATGTGTCTGGCAGTGGCACGTCAGAGTGTCTGTGTAAACATGTGTGCAGAATTCACGTGTCTATTTCTACTTGCCTCTTGGATGTTCTTGGCTTGTATATCCCTCTACAGTATGTGTACATGTTGGTGTGCATATGACTATGTCCAGCCATGATTCACTAACGCTGGCATCCATCCATTTAATCTCTCCAGTCCAATCTCCTTGAATCAGCCTGGATTTATGCAATGTGCATTTTTGCTCGACCAAACATTAATCGGGGATCAACTTGTTAAAGTGGTGGAATTAATTCTCTGTTTTGATATGTTGGACGTGTAATGGCCATGTAGTACATAAAAGCTAGTCGCTAAAAAATGGTTTGGTGAATTCACAGAATAAGAAAAATGCACCATTTTAATATGAATAAGATGGACAATTAGATCAAAACATCTAAACATCTAAAACTTTTAGATACAGGTAAATAAGCCATCAAAACTAATACAAATAAAATGTTGAAGAAATAGTGATTATGGGTGGTGATTCATTTGAGAATATTGAGAGGAATATGTTTCACATACAGTAAATGTATACAGGTTTATAAATACATTGTTAACGTATGTTGAGTCACATGGAAAATAGTCAAAAACATTTAGTGCAATGAACTGTATTCTACTGTGTACGACAATTTGGTTGACAAGGATGAACAAGGTTCAAATCAAACAGCTGTATGTTGATAATGAGAGTAGTTACGGTTGATTATCCAATTATTGTAAGAGAAAAATCAAAGGAAAACAGACAAAGAGCCATTCAGGTAAGTAGGTCAATAAATGCTTCCTGACCTAATTGTTCATGAACAGACACCACCCTACTGTCAATATTTTCCAGAGCCATAAACAAAACGTCCTGTCATGTCAAACGCTGTAATGTGACTTGCATTTTTCGTGCTGCATTCTGCATATTAGTAACATATTATTGAGTTTCTGTGTCATGGTTATCTCATCGCAGGATGTGGCCTATTGTGCCGTATTTGAATGATATAATTTCATGCAGCTGAGAAGCACACACACATATTAGCATTGCCTTTCCTATTACACAATCAAATTAGATGCAACTCCTTTTTTTGGCAAACAGATGAGACTGCATTTGTATTTCCGGTCAAGTCACATGACAGGAAGTGCGCTTTTGGAGCACAGAGTCTGTGAAGAGGCAGCAGAACATCTGAAGTGGAGAGATGCTTTTGAAAAATCACTACTCAATTGTCAAGTGGTGATGAGTGCGTGTCACAAAGTACAATGTGAAGTGCAGGTTATGTGAGATGGATGCTCTTACTGTGACACACGTACAGTTAATAATGACTGACGTATTTCCTTAAAGCCGTTCCGTACCAATACATGTCAAATGTATTTTCATAGCAACTTGCTCCAGTAGTCAGATTCAACTCTAACGTCTGCCTGCGCAGCTGTGACTAGTTCAATAAACAAAACCAATGTTTGCTTCTCTAAAAAATAAACACACACAGCTGTTCCCAACTTTAGAAAGGTGCCTTTTCTCGAGGGCCACTGTCTGTCCGTCCAGCATGTTATACAACTGTTGGCATTTGGAACACGTGCAGAATACTTTCAGCGTATGTTGTAGACCAGATGCATGCCGGTGAACCAGGAGAAATCAATAACAGGTTTCATGTTTGTTTTTCTGATATAGACATTTCACTCGAAAAATGTTGATGTGAGTAACTTGACCCACAAAGTACATGGATGTGATTTACTTACGGCTTTTATTCAAACATTAGCTACATCCAGAATGTGATTGGAATCCATCTTTGTTTTCCAGGGCAACAATCACATCAGGGTCTGGATAACCTGGTTAAAAAAAATTTATGTTAAAATCTCTAAGAAACAGCCAACTAATTTGCATAGCCATGCAGCCAATTTAATAATACTAGTTCTGCAAACTGACCATTTTAAGTTAGGAACTTTACAAGACAAACTAAAGAAATTGAGTTGAGCTTAATTGTATGCCTTTTTTTGCCAACTGATTTCTATTCAACTGTCCAAAGAATACAGCTGTTTGGTAACTACCAAAAATGCCAAAATAATAACTTGTGCACGTGAGCAGCAGAGTTCCAACCAGCAGTCGAACTGATGATTGCAAGAGTGTAACAGGTTTATATGTACACTGGCTCTGACTCATGCCACTCCGTTGCCACACATATCAATGCAGTGTTTGCACTGTTGACATATTGGAAAATTAAAGCATGGTGGTACACCTTCCATGTGTTGAAATGGTTTGATCTGCGTGCCACCTGTCGCTTTATGTGACAAGGAGAATGAAGAGTAATGATTATATCCTATGTAGGGAGTGGCTTAGCCCACATATCGCTTACACCTGGAAGGAGTAAAGATGTCTAGTGTTTCTTGGTTGCATTTAGACTTAGCTTTGTGTCAAACTTAGCTGGTACCAACACCACATGCAAAACCAGTGTAGACAGGTCCTTCATCATGCTTGCAGGGGTCTGCTGAAGTATTTGTGACTGCTCTGCATAACACGTTAGAATTCCTGGAAACACAACACATTTTGAGTCCATGTGACTTCTATTTAAAAGCACTGCTTTTCCTTGAAAGACTGGTGTGAATAAAATGTAACAAAAAAAAGGAAAAATGCTAACAAAATATTCCAGTAAAGCATGCTGTTGCATTGTAAATGACGAGCTCTCCTAGGTGTCAACTCAGCCTACGGTTGATTGTTGCTTGAAATGTTACTGAGGAAATTTACACTGAAATCGATTAGAACAACACAAAATCTGGCTTGTTTGGTGTAATCGAAAGAGCTTTGGAAAATCTGATTATTCTACCAGAGCAGCAGTGGCTTGATAAATGACTGTGTGTATCCCCCCTCACTTCTGGGGATTGCCCACCATAATTTGGACAGCTTAATAGCCAAACGTATTTCCACCGTTGTGAAGTTAGTTTTCAGTTGGATATTCAACAGATAGTCATCAGTGAGGTCCACTTATTTGTTTCACCCACAGTAGGTAGCAAGAGCACAGTGAGCACACCCACCAGCCCTCACACATAACTGGCATACTGAGTCAATAAAAACACTACTTGGAAATATGTCTGACTATTGAGATGTCGGGATAATGAGCTGTCGGATTTATGGCATGGAACCAAACGTCCAACCAAGCAGCAGGTGTTTGTCTACACACTAAAATAAGAGATAGCTCCAGCTGATCCGGAGAGATCCAGAAACATGACATGGCATGCCTCTTTCATCACCCTGATCTGTTGCACTTCGGGGATTCTTTGAGATCCTCGAGTGCCAGCAGCATAATGTCCCACAAGTGGTGCATTAGACTGCTGCTGTGATTTCATATATAGATATATCTCCCAGTACAATTTAAAACATCTACTGGTGCAAGTTAGACAAGAGTTGTTGCTGCTCTGGACTTTAGAGCAAGCATGTTCAATTGGCTAGCTTGGGGAGTAAGGCTGTGACTTGTGGTCGGGTGAGTCAAAACAAGTCTCACAGGTTCTGGCCTGGAGTGGACAAATGATACTTTATTAAATATTATACATTTCAAATGAATGGCAGGAACGATTAAATGCTCTTTTTGATAACATCTAGTAACATTCTTAACACTGCTTGATGGAGGTCACACATGTGTTTATCATAATAAACCTAAAGATATCATGAGATGACATACTAATTGCAGGAGCTGAACGACTATAATTCAAGACACACACTCATACACACACCATATAGATGTGCAGTGTAATGGACAGAATGAGAACAATGGTGTATTGTGTGGATCATAGCAGCAGGGCTCCATTAGTTAGAAATGAGGCAATTGCTTTCTGCTGCATCCTGTAAGCAAAACCCTCATTCTCCAATTAAGAGGGAATCCAGCAATCATCTGATTCTCATTTTCTTTCCGACTCACAGATAAACAAATGATCAAATCCCCTCTTCTTTCACCTTTAAGCTTTGGGTTCTCTAACGTTTTTACCCTCTCTCTCTCTCTCTGCCCAGGGGTGGATATCCTGAAGCTGGTGGCGGCCCAGGTGGGTACCCAGTGGATAGACATCTATCAGTCCCTGGCCAACGCCACGGAGAGGGAGGTGGCGGCTTTCTCCAACGGCTACTCGTCAGACCACGAGCGGGCGTACGCCGCGCTGCAGCACTGGACCATTCGGGACAACGACGCCAACCTGGCCAAGCTGATCAACGCCCTACACCGACAGCGCCGCATCGATGTGGTGGAGAAGATCCGCTGTGTCATGGAGGACAACCCACAGGTAGGTTGGATGCACACAGTTGGCAAGACATTCAACTTCTATTTTACCCAGTTTTGTATCAGGTTATCAGATTTTGGGGGGAATGCAAGGGATATTTTCCTCTCAATATTTAGAAAAGAAATCCCTAAAAAAAAGTACCCAAATGTTATTTTCCTTTACCAAATTTCCACCATAAACTGATGCAGAAAAAGCAAAAAATGGTGCATTACAATTCACCACAATGCAGGAAATTAAGTGTTTGACACTCAACATTTTCCCCTGCTTAATGTGTCCCCCCAAACATTGAAATGAAACCTGCAAATTGGTATCAGGTGACCGTCTTGAGCTGACAGCGTCACTGGCACATACTGTGGTACACACTGTTCTTTGCATCCCTCTCCCACTGAAATCTAATCTGTGAGGAAAACTGCCGTGTCTGTCCTTCTGGAGCCAGTCGCTGAGGATAAGCTGCATTCCTCACGTTAAAGCAACAGTTCACTAACTACTTTTGATATTAAGTACGTTGATTTTTAAAACCATTATTTCCATTCATTATTGTTGCAGCCTCTGTCGGCATAGGTTACTATAGGGTGAAGGAAAATGCTTGTTTGGATGAGTGAGGGAGAAAGTGGTGTGTGTGGATGAGTGAATCTCCCAAGAGGTAATGTGTCACATCCAGGAGCAGATTGTAAACCTCCAGCACTAGATGGCAGCATAAAGGATGTTTTTAACCTGCTTATGTTTTTATTTTTCTGTTGATTGAGATTTGTTAAAGGTCACATATTGTGCCGATTGAACATTGTTATTTGGGTTTCTACTAGAAACTCTTTTCATGGTGTAGTTTGGGGCGGCAGTGGCGAAGTGGGTAGGGAGTTCGCCTCTGGTGTGCAGGGTCGGAGGTTCGATCCCCCGTCTCCCCGCCACATGTCGAAGTGTCCCTGGGCAAGACACTGAACCCCGAATTGCTCCCGATAGTTAGCTTAGTTAGCTTAGCACCCTAGTGCTAAGCCTACCCTGCGTGGTAGCTGCTGCTATCGGTGTATGATTGTGTGTGTGACTGGGTGAATGTGTACAAAAACAATGTAAAGCGCTTTGGGTCTGTGATAAACGGAGATATAGCGCTATACAAGTCCATTTACCATTCACCATAGTTTCCAAAAAAAAATTATTACATTTCTCACTGTGCCACTGCTAAATCTCTTCTTTCAGCCTCTGACTGAAACACTCCAATTTAGAGTCTGTCCCTTTAAGCCCCACCTTCCAAAAAGCTCAGTGTGGCGTGGCATCTCCCCTTATGACATCATAACTTGAGTGGTAGGAGAAAGAGTTCAATGCAAACAAACTTTCTACTTTTGCTCTTCTGTCTTTTATTGAACAGTTTGTTTAAGAAACAGAAGTCTGATACTCTGTTTTTCCTCTCAAACCTGCACACATACAGTATGTTGACCTTGGGCAGCCTGGTGCTATCACGTAGAAGGATGACTCTTATTGAGTAAACAACTCACTTGTCAAAGCTCACTCATGGACCTCTTAATTGAGCAGCCTGGTATCAGCCTCATACTGTAATCTCCTCAGATATAAATTAACCCCCCAACACACACACACACACACACACACACACACACACACACACACACACACACACACACACACACACACACACACACACACACACACAGAAAGCCAGGAACACAGGGGACACAGAGGACACACAGAATCATTCATCACCATTTACTTTCCTCCTTACTCTCTAAACTTGCCAGTGATTTGTATCAGTGGAGCGCCCTTGACTGAGTATATCGAAGGTCAGCACTTTAGCATGTTGCACACGTAACAGTCTTGTTCTGTTTCTGAAGACACAGCAGTCATCTAAGCTCAGTGTTTCAGCTCTTTAGCTGCCTGTTGTGATTGGGCCATTCCTCACAGCTAAATGATAACGAGCACATCATCTTTCGCAATACTTTTGTGTCCATCTCACTGGATCGATATTGGATGAGACAGCAGATAATACAAATGTGTTGTGCGTAGGAGGCATGGTGATTGAGGAGAATGCAACAGCTTAATGAGACCAGAGGAAGTGGGAGCAGTCTCAATGAATTTTTAATACTTAGTCATTCAGAAAATGACTCACATCACTGTGATTATACAGTATGGAATAAATGGTCTGTTTATCATTAACACATTAGCAAATGGCTCCACACAGGGGAAAACGTTATTTTGACGATAGGCAAACTGAAAATACCTAATAAATGACCAGGAGCCGGTATCAATTTGAGACTGGTAAGTGGTTTCTGAAAACATGACTCAGTCTGATCTTTATTTATTTATTTATTTATCTATCTATCTATCTATCTATCTATCTATCTATCTATCTATCTATCTATCTATCTATCTATCTATCTATCTATCTATCTATCTATCTATCTATCTATCTATCTATCTATCTATCTATCTATCTATCTATCTATCTATCTATCTATCTATCTATCTATCTATCTATCTATCTTTCGGACAATTCCACACAATACACAATTTTCTCTTGCAAATATTCATACATCATACTTTGTGTTGTCCGATATTGAGGCCATATGTTACAGCCACCAAATCCCGGACGAGCCCCCAAAATGATGTTATGGCCACTAAGTTAAACCCCTCAAAGGAAGCCAATAACATAACATGGAAAACAGGTTCAAATGCAAAAACATTATGTATTCTCCCCAAAAACTTGATGCACTAAACCTGAACCAAAACAATAAAGAAGGGTCAGATGGGATGGCAAAAATTAAAATAAAGTGTGTTCGGGTCAACCACACGATGGGCCGTTGGACCTTAGACTTTAACAAAGAGTGGATATAGGACTAGTGCCATCCTTCCCAAGAAAAAAGTTAAAAAAAAGAGAACAGATAGAATGAAAACTTCATATTAAACCAGAGAACAATCCAATAAAGCTAAAGGCTGCTAAGAGACATCTAGAGAAACAAGCAGGCCGACAAAAAGAGAAACCCTTTCAGTAAATGTGCTGTTCTCAATCGGCAAGTCAGTGTGACTCACTTATGGGAAGCATGTCAATATATCTGTTACTTAACAGCAATGCGTGACATTGACGTTCGAACTCACAGCTCAGAAAACATTGGCTATATCGATGGTATTCCCATGCGAGTGTCAGCTGTTTGACGGATGTTTCTATTTTTATCTCTGCTGCTGCACGAGAGTTGAAACCAGGCGGCAGATTGACGGATGTGATTCCCTTTGGCTTCAATCTCCTCTCTGTTCATCCTCACTGGGAACTTTGAGCAATTGGAGTTTGCAAAGCAGAAAAATATGAAAATATGACTTTGAATAACTTTTAATTTCCGCACTGTTCCTGAATCTATAATCAGATGAAAGCAGAATGTTCACACAGTACAAAAAGCACTGCTAGTTTTAGTGTATATGACAGGAATTTATTTTTCAGACAATATATACATTATAGTCTGAATGATTGACAGCAAGATGACTACATTTATTTCACCTCTTCAAGTAACATAACTCGTGACATTTCTAATCAACTTCGGTAAATACATCTTTCATGTATTTCGTTCATTTAATGAATGTTTTATAGAGATGCCACTGTGCCTGCTTGCTTTTCTGGCCCAGGCATCAGAATGTAAGTGCTTAAGAGCAGCCATGCTGTTCCATTTCGATGAGTCTCCTGTGTGTGGCTAATGAATGCATCATGTCAGAGACTGCAGCCGACAGAGCGGCTGAGGAGTGAAAAAGATCTCTTTATCTACTAAAAGCAGAGTCAAGTATGTGTTTGCAAGTCTTTCAAAAGTTGGAGGAAAAAAACTCAAAAGGGAAAAGAATTATCACCACAGCACCACCACATTAACAGCTCTAGGAAGTAGTATGGTTGGTGTTGGTGTGAATGGGGCAATGTTGACTTCATGATCCTACTCAATACTGATGTTTCAGTTTGCAAACTCATGTAGAATGGATTATCATGTGAAAATGTACAGTGTTGATTATTTATATCTATCCTCCAACCTTATCACTTGTTTCAGAGAAAAAAACGAAACAGGCTCAGCACATCAGGTAGTAACCCTGTACATTTGGCTCCATATACCATACCATTCATTTGACTGTTCACATACTGTACATTACAGTGAGGTTAACAGGTGTCAAGTGTGCACATTTAGTAATATAAGCCAAAGGTCAACTTGCCAAAGTAAAAATTTCCAAAACATAAGTTTAAACTTGGTGTATGTACTCAGTATCAAGTATTTTACGTGTGGCTAACATATAAATGGTCAAACATTGGCTTAAACGGTTCATTTGTATCGGAAAGGGGCCTAATACTGTCACTGGTCTAAAGCACGGTGAAAGAGAAAACACTGCTGCAGTGTGTTGATGGGATTGTGGATCAATACCAATGACTCAACGAATGCTTGGCCAAGTGCTGAGAATTCTGGCTCCAAAAAATGTAATTTCATTCACTTTTGGAATACGAAGTGCCCAGCTAATTGAAATTTGAAGATGGCCCATTACCAATGTCTGAAGGCTGTCAGCGCCTGAGTTATGAGTCTATGTCTCTGTGTGAGTGGGAGCACTGAGGACGTAGGCTGTCCAATCTTTGTGGTAAAAATATAACGGACAAAAAATACCATACAGAATAGAGGGGCCTAATCTATGAAAGCTGCAGGTAGAGATAAACTAAGGAACACACACACACACACACACACTGCTTGGTTATTGAAATTCTCCTCTGGAACGAGTTACATCCATCCAGAGAGTGCGTCGTTGTTTTTCCCTTTTTATCACCTGTTTGAACTAGAGTCTGTGAGAACCACAACATGCACAATCTGCTCTAGACTCACCTTTTCTGCTTGTTCATTCTCAAATCATAATACTAACACTCGCATGGGGAATTATTTTGTTTTCAACCTCCTGCATTACATTCTGAAAAGCTGGTACTTTGCTAAGGTAAAAGAGGGAATCACATATTTGAATAATGCTTTCCAAGCACTCTGAAATACAGTGCAGGCCCAGCAGCCCTAGAACCAACTTTGTATATCCATTATTAAGTTATATAATAGTTTATTTTAAGATAATTGTGTATGGTTTCCAGTGATTAGATTATTTAAACAAAGCAATAGACATACACACTCAAGAGACATTATCTTCTATCCACTCTCTTTGTTTAACTTCTTTCTCTTGACTTTCTGAATGCACAAAAAATATACCAGCAAACCGTGGGGATTTCCCCTTTGACCCACAGTGATGCACCATAAATTGCAATTTTTCCCCTTATTAGGTGTTAATGTCCCAGGTCCCATCATAAGGCAAGGCAAGTTTATTTATATAGCACAATTCAGACACAAGGCCACTCAAAGTGCATAAGCATGCAGTCGCTTCCATAACAAGCCCAATGTGATCATAAAATCAAACCACAACCATTTATTTCCGGGGAAAAAGGACAAAAGAGTCCCAGAATCGGCATTCATGCTTTTGAAAGTAATTCCGAGCGATTGTCTGCTTGTTGAGTGTGTTCGAATTGAAGTAGGCTTAAATGCAGTGTGGGAGTGGGCGTATCCATTGAAGATTCATTGAAGATCTACTTTAAATGTCTCAGAGGAATAAGTGGCAATGGCCGTACCTCATACCATGACATTATAGTGGGCGAAGTTCCTATCTTAACCCCATCTTAGTTAATAGCTTATCTGCTTTGAGAGTAATTGCAGCGGAGTGAGATTCCTCGCTGTAACATTTTTGATGTAATTATTAATTTAAAACGTCCCTCAGTGTGCTTGTCTGTCCCCTGTGCCCTTCATACTGTAGCAATCTGCCAACCCCTGCCGTACAGGCGTGCTGGCTCTGTCTGTATGCGTGTGCCACATCTGAGTGTTAGGCTATGTGCCAATTCTGTGTGTGTATGTGTGTCTGTGTCTGTGTGTGTCCCTGTCCCCCAGCAGAGCCCTGTGTTGTGCTGACAGGAATAGTCAGCAGCAATTCTGCATGATCCTTTCCCCTCTCTGTCTGACACACACACACACACACACACACACACACACACACACACACACACACACACACACACACACACACACACACACACACACACACACACACACACACACTGGCACAGCGGTACGGTTCTTCCTCTGCAGTGACCCCTGTGCTCCAGTTTGGTCCTGGGTAACACAGCTCAGATTGCATGTGGTCTGGCGGAGCTCGCAGACAGAGTGGCAGACGCAGGCAAAGTGCTCTACCAGGGTGGGCAGAAGAGACTGAGCTTTTCATATGGCAGAGGGCCGGCAATGTTTTTTTTACTGACAATGTAATCTGTTTAGTGACAATGATTAAATTCTCGGTGTCATCACAAGTATGGCCATTATGTAGGGTTGGGTAAATTAAGAAAATGGATTTCTCTCATTTACACAGCCTAGGGTCTGTAAACTGTTCTGTAAACAAAGGGTGTGTAAACAAAGGGGGCCCACCATAGCTAGCAACATGCCAGTTTACAAAGCCTTGGCCCTGCAAATTTGTGTCCAATATGTATTTACTTATTTATCCAAAACAGCAATTAAACAGGAATTTGATGGATTAAAGCTATAGTGCATACCTTCTGTAGCCCCCATGAGGAATTCTGAGTAATTACAACAACACTGTTGGCGCATCTACATGAGGTAAGCCTTGAGTGATTGTGCATGAATTTGATCCCTTCTGCTGTACGTCCAGGTTTTTTCCTGGCAGTAGAATAAACATTTCGTGGGCGCTTCTTGGGATTTTTTCTGAGCTCCTGCGCCAGTGTCAGGGGGTGACACCAGTTTGTAAACGCTGCCATACTGAGAAATGGTGAGTGTGTTTTGTGGAGCTGATGGGCTTAATCAACTCTGTGTTAACTTGTTTTGCGATGGCTTGAATGTAAACAACATTCATTAATATGAAAAAGTTACGCACATTAGCTTTAAAATGAGCCAAAAACGGTAACCAAATCAGTTCTAAATGTGAATGTCAATAATATTTTTAACTAAAATGACGGAGAACAAGCGACCGCAATGCATTTAGCTGTGAGGTCCAAAGTGAAAGATCGGTTTCTGTCATTTAGTGTCCCCCTGGCTTCCTGTCCCTCGTGGCATGCTATATTGGTCATCCCTCATGGGTCTCTTACTGTGTTGCACTTTCCAGCATCTGCTCCTAGAATCAGTTGTTCCAGTAACATCTGCCACTGTGTTAAAGTCAGCATGTCGTTGTCGTTTGTGTTGTTTGTTTGCTTGCGCCCTTGTGGGAGAGACAGAGCGTGTTTGTTCTAAACCAGAATCACATAAGTTGTGTCACGCTGCAGCCCAGTGACCCAGACGTTACAGAACAGAGGAAAATAATAAACAATGTGAGCAAAGAGAGCAGCGCTGGTGTGTGTCTGTGTTGTGTCGTGTCCTCTTGGAAACTCATTCATCGGGCATGACGGGGAACTCAGCAGAAATCCATCAGAACTGATTGAATCCTCCACTGTATGAAAATGGATTTTCATTGTAAGAAATAGCATTCAGCCTTGTTGAATTTTCTTTTGACGTGTGTGTGTTTGTGTGTGTGTGTGTGTGTGCGTGTGTGTGGTGAATTAAATGACCTCTCTGCTGCTGCGATCTTTAGGACTGCATGCTGGGAAAAACAAGACATGCTCTCATGATCTCATCCCTAGAACCAGTCACTACTGGTTCAAACCACAGGTTCATTACCACACCAAAAGGAGAGAGAGAGAGGGAGAGAAAGGGGGAAGAGGGACGGGAGGTGCAAAGAAGGAGGATGGACCAAGGGGAAAAAGAGACAGACACGTGTGGAGGTGTGTGGGGGGGGGGGGGGGGGGTACACAGAGAGATGGCACACAGAGAGAGTGAAAAAGAGAGATGGAACTTTCCCTGAAAAAGTATTTGTTGTTCACCAAACAACATGTGTCTCAGGCTGAGGGATAGTCTGTCCTCAAGTTGCTTACCGACAAAGTAAAGTGTGTATTATGGTCTTTTAAGTTTAACCACAATAAAAATATCCCTGGTACCTTTGGACACAACAGATGGTTCAGAGAGCGCCTTGCATGGCAGCTACTGCCATCGGTGTATGAGTGTGTGTATGAATGGGTGAATGTGGTAAGATATGTAAAGCGCTTTGGGGCTGAGAAAATCGGCTAGAAGGCGCTATATAAGTCAAGTCCATTTACCATTTACCATTTACAACAAACAGCCAAGCTGCTGTTCCTGTAACAAGACAGCCTTCTATGACACAGCAGGTTTCTCTGAGTGGCAGAAGGACAGATGGAAAAGCGCCATTAGTGTCTTAATAAATGGTTTACACTTAATCTTGAATGAGAGTCCTGACTGAAATAAGTGGGACTGGAGCTCATGTGCTCCGTGGGCCGTCTTTGTTGTTACTTTAGCTTTGTTTAAGTCACACGCTCGCTCATGTTTTTTTTTCTGCTCTTCTTGCTAACCCCCTACACCCCTTCTCCCCTCTGTCTCCATCTACAGTTTGACATCAACCAGCTGATGACCTCAGTGAATGTAAGCCAAAGCCTCAGTCCCATCCACAAGCCGCTGGAGTCTCCCAGCAGCGTCGGCAGCCGAGGGAGCAGCGGCAGCCACAGTGGTGCTAGCGTGGGCGGTGCTAGCTTGGGCAGTGCTAGCTTAGGTGGTGCTAGCTTAGGCGGTGCTAGTGTGGGCGTGGAGCAGTCGCCGGTGGACCGCACCAAAGGCTTCTTCACCGACGAATCAGAGCCCCTGCTTCGCTGCGACTCCACCTCCAGCAAAGACTCCGCCCTCAGCAGGAACGGCTCCTTCATAACCAAAGGTGAGCCAATTTAGCCACGCAACCTATTTTAATTTGTTTAGACTAGAGTTCAAAAACTCATGGTCAATTAAAGGTGGAGTCAGCTATTCTGGAGTACGCTTGTTGTCAAAATCAGCACATTGCTCCTCACAATCCAGTACGTGTCCCTTACGTGGCTGCACACCGTTAATACACAGTCTAGGCTTTGTTAACAGGTATGTAAAGAAAGGGTGGGTAAAGAAAGGGGGCTAGAAACATGCCCGTTTACAGAGCCTAGGCAGTGAATTAAAACTGGATTTTCTTTTTCAGCGAACACACAGTACGGACAGGTAGGATCCTTTGGAGATATTCTCTGACATTCACATCTTACTTAATGCAGTTTTAACTTTTCCTTTTCTTTACTGTGGCAAAAAAAAAATATGTTAAATTACAGGTGTCGACGTATGTCATTGACAAAACTGTGATCTGTCATCATGTCATTTAGTGACTTTTACAGTTGTTATGATCAATTTCAGCTATCAAAGAGTTTTATAATTCCAAAAATAACATTAAAAAAATCAACCCAAATCTCTGCTGGAGACTAACACACATTTACAACATTCTTAACTGACGAGGCACCTCGGGATCCCAGACATATCATCAGAGGAGAAACCCCGGTTTGTTTTCAATGGCCTGTGTAGATACTGAGTATCAGCAGTTTCCCATTCTTAACACCCCCAGCAAATTATTTATACACTCTCTACTGTGTCTCACACTTATGGAATTGAGTTGACAACAGTGAACTAAGGTCAAACATGGATGTGTGAGTGCTTACTGTCCCCATGTGGTCAATGTGGGTATTGTTCTTTAAAACTTATCAATTCAACTCAATTACCTTTATTTGAAGTCGTTAGACACTGAGGTTGCCCTCCTTTTAAAGTGATGACGAGCAAATTGTGTGACGATTCTAGAATCGCTGACTTCACCTTTTTATTTATTTTTCTCTGATGGTGGCTTCATCCAGCCCCATTTTATCCCATTTTTTTCCATAGTATTTTTTTCACAGTATTACCACTACTATGAATTTTCGAAATGTTGCATTATGATTTATTTAAGTATTTGTCATCAACCTATGATACCATGCGACATGGCCCTGCCCCTGTCTACTTTATAATGAGTCTTTCTGATTCAATCTAGCCCTGGTGAAGACCCTCGTGTGGGTCGAAAAACGGTTGGCTTTGGTGTCATTTTAAAAACCTCACATGCCCTAACCATTAAAGCCTTTTTAAAATTATACTTGGCTCTGTGCGAGTGTGTCTGGAGTAAGCCCTAGTGCCTCCTTTTTTTCAGTCCCATTTTATGCTTTGGGGTCTCTAGCCACTCCACTCCTCGGTTAATCCATGTATGTAAAATATGTCAGTAGGATGAGGGGTTTAGGAAAGCTGTAATGACTGTTTTCCCCTGTCTGTGTCCCCCCCCCCCCCTTCCAGAGAAGAAAGACACTGTGCTCCGCCAAGTGCGCCTGGACCCTTGTGACCTGCAGCCCATCTTTGACGACATGCTGCACATCCTCAACCCGGAGGAGCTTCACGTCATCGAGGAGATCCCCGCCGCCGAGGACAAACTGGACCGGCTCTTTGAGATCGCCGGGGTCAAGAGCCAGGAGGCCAGCCAGACACTGCTGGACTCGGTCTACTGCCACCTCCCTGACCTGTTGTAGTGTGTGGGGCCGTATAGGAATGTCTCATTTGGGTGTGGGGTGGGAGGCGAGTCGAATCCAGCTCAGATTAAGTTTAGGTTGATATATGATAATAAAAAAATAGTCTTGATTCTGATATGGGTGTGGTAGACAAAAGTCCCCCTCCAATGACTCTTTAAAGCTATAGTGTGTAACTTATGGGGATCCCATTAAGAATTCTTAGTTATTACGTGTGACAACACTGTCGGCAAATCTACATGTCTTCGGTGATTGCTCATGGATTTTATTCCTTTTGCGGTACGTCCAGGTTTTCTCCTAGCAGTAGAATCAACAACTGAAACATTTCGTTGGCACTTCTTGAGCTCCTGCGCTAATGTCGGGGGGCGACACAAGTTTGTAAACGCTGCTGTACTAAAAAGTTCAGACAGAGTTGTGTGGAGCTGATGGGCTTAATCACCTTTGTGTGAACTCATTTGGCGATGGCTTGAATGTAACCAACGTTCTTCTATATGAAAAAGTTACGCACTATGGCTTTAAAATCTTTAGTGGTACTACTCTGTTGACACCCTCCGATCTCTCTTGTCTTATAAATACGCATTCTTACTCCTCCTTACACCTCCATACTCTACCATGAAAGCAGGGTCAACACTCTTTCCTCATTCTCAATGAGGAGTCCTTTTTTTCTCACTTTTTTTAAGTATTTTCAGCCTTCGAGCTGGAATAACGAGAGTCTTGTGACCTTAACGATGAGGCTCATGAGCCTTAAAACAAAGAATAAAACTGCTCTGAAAAAAAGCAGCCTACCCGAAAACATTCAAAGCACTTTCTTTATCCTAACTGGCCTGACTGAATTATCCAGGCTTCCCATGCCTACCACACTATTTCACCTTAAACAAAAACAAAACTAAATGATCGCAAGAAAGTAAACTACTACTACACACAGACAAAAGTAACTATGCGGAAACTCTACATGATACTGGTATTATTCCTGGGGTTGACAAGGGTCTAAGGTTCTTCTAAACCTATTTCACTTGATATTTTGGCCAGTGGTACGACTTGGCCCTTAAGTCTAGTGTCGAAGTATCCCTCACTTCAACCTATGAGCTCTCTTTTTTTTCCCCCACCCCCTCCAGTTGCATACACCTGGTGCTGATCATCTGTGGGTCTATAAGCATTTAAGCTTGTAACCCACTCTGCCAGACCAGCAGGGGGCAGTGTTAGATTTAGAGGGCCGGACCTGCTGCTCTCGAACCAAAGCCTTATATCAAAATACTGGATTAAAATAATCAAAAATAAATCCAATATTTCAATAGTGGAGTGATATTTACCTTATCTAATATTATGATATATGGCTTTGCCTTTGAAGTGAACTGACGATGAACTGAAGAGGGAAGTCGGGTGCAGTGTTTACCGCCACTGACTGACTGCTTCTCTGGAACCAAAGCCATATATCTAAAAGAAAACCGTTTAGATACGTCGCTTTGGAAGCTCTGTCACTGTTGCCATTGACGGTTGAACATTAAATACTTTGTACCAGTACGCACATACACAGATCTCCGCTAGCTATAGCCCTGTTCGCCTCAACAGATGTAGCGTTGATAAAGTGTTCTTGATACGTTTTGGAGCTTCATGTCTGTGCAGTGGGTTGTCTGAGTGTTTCAGTGCTATAGCGAAAAAACATTACAATTGATTTCATGCAGTGGCATGTTGTTATAAGCTCTATGTATTCAAATGTAATAACGGTGCACTAATTATATTTTCTAATGGAGAGGCAGACGTTTATTTTTTGTCCTTCTGATTTTTTTTTCTTTCATTCTGAAATGTCGTTAACTAACATTAATTTCATTGTTTCTTACATTGATTTTATTATAACATTGTAGCATCTTTTTTGTTAGCATTTCGACTTCTTTGTATCTAATGTTTTTTTTTTTCTGGGCATTCACATGTATTTCCCTTCCCTCGCTTGGTGTGACAGGATGACCTGGCTGGGATATAAGATATGCATACCTCCATACTCTACTTGAAGTCTGTCTATTTGTGTTACTTGATTCAAATGCGGAAGAAATAATGTACTCTTTCAGTTTCCTTCCAAGCCACCACCACCAAAAAAAAGAAGAAGAAATCCACGCATGGAGACGATTTTGCAGGCACCCATGGGCAGCAGCAAATGATGAACTCTTCTGTTTTCACCAAGCCAGTTACTATCTAAAGCTCCCATGGTGCTATATGTGAACACTCACCTGTTGGCCTGACATAGGGGTCTTCTTTGCCCTGAACTAATGACTATTTATAGTATTCCAGACTGAGTGAAGAAGAGTGACGCTTGTGCTGCTTGTGTGGACTGTGGGATGTTGATTGATTTAGATGGTGATGAGGAGAATGTGTGAGCCATGCTGTGGAGACTCAAACCCAACGGTGTGAGCCTTCCATTTTGTAAGGAAGTCTGAACGGATGAAGATGAGATGTGAAAAAAGCACATGTAGCTCGAGTGGATGATTGCATCAAATGTCACGCGTATACTCGTTATGTTTACTACTATGTAACCTCTTAAAAATCAACCAATTAAAGCTCAAAGCGTTTTCTCATAACTTTGTGTACAGTGGTCACTTTTTTCTGCTAAAAACCTGAATATAGATATATAACATCTTAAAAAAAACGTCGAATGACTGCTGATGCTGAACAAAAAACTAAATAAAATTGAGTCAAATATCCTAACTCAAATAAGGTGCAAAAACATTCAATTTTTAGACGTTTTCATTGAATGATTTGCATAGAAACACTGTTATTTAACAGACTTTTTTATCACGATGAACTACCTTGAATAAATTGATGGAACTAAAGGTTCTTCAGAGAAAAACTGAGATCTTCCCCAACACTGCAAATGGGACATACCTTCAAAGCAATGCCAGATATGTTGAGTTGTGTCATGCCACAATGATGACAGAGAGTGGTGATGTGTTTTCCTTGAACTGTTGACAATTTGTAACCTTGTCACTCATAGCCAGAAGAGGCTTACATAATAGAAAGGTCTCTCAGCGCTAGCATTGGATGTCACTTGGTGTGGGTCACAAGGGTGAGACAAACCGTTTAACACCTGCTAAAAAAGTACATAACTCATATATGACAAACAAGTAAGTGGAATTTTTTTTAGAAAAAAACTAAACGAAGCACACAAAAGCATCTTGACGGACATAGCACATTTCCGAACATCCATCATTCATATTATTATTTAAGACTGTACTTCTTAGAAAGTATGTCTTATAGGGCTATACATGGTTCAAATGTTACATAAATGATTTTCTGTGCTTCTCTTCCTCATTCTTGCACTATGCGTTGCTAAGAAGGCAGTGCACGTCAATCTTTTGTGACCTACAGTATGTGCAAATCCTATCACTTCTTTCCCATCCCCCTACACACACGCACATTGACTTTTTTTTCTTTCTTTTTTTTGCACATGCACATACAGATGCAAAAAAGACAAAAAGTTCACTCTCTGGCGTGTCCCCATTGTTATAAATCCCACGCTTTCTTGTGTAACTGCCCTACAATGGGCAGCAGAAAAGGTCAGTGTGTCTCAAGTTACACACAGTTGCGCAGCAGTCTTTCAATATGATTCCTGTGTCCTGTACATGTGTGTGGGTTTGTGAATTCACTGCACACCAGACCACAAAGGACCTGTTGAAAGTCTGAGTCACATAGATGCCTTCGATCCCCCAATGTATAAAGGACACCCACGTCACTTAACAGAGCAAGATAGAGCGTGCAGGTGATGTAATATACCTGCAGCCATGTTGGAGATTTTACAGTGGCCAGACGAACAGAACTGAAATTAAAATCATTTATGTGTTTCTTTTTGGCTTTTTCTCTTTTGTAAATTGATTGCAATTTAGCTAACACAAGCTAATCTTTTTTTGCAGACAACAATCACTTTGCTGTTGTCTTTAGCAGGCCCGGATTAACCCCTTAGGGTGCCCCAGGGTGACTTCACATGAAATGCCCCTGTCCTTCAACTTTACACAAAATTTTAAAATGTGCTATTGCATTAAGGCCACAGATTTACAAGAAAGTGTAGCTAAAGACAAGTACAGACTCACCACACATAAACTACTACAGAAACATTTAGATCCAATCTTGACACTGACAGGAGTCTCATACTAGCCTTGAACTGATGCTCAAATCAGAATGCAACACCCATCACCATGCAACACGTCATGATGAATATAAATATTTCCATAATAAATGACCTTAGGGCATACAAAAACAATAATTAGCATGAAGTTTTAACTCTCCTGCATAGATTTATTTAAAAGTGAAGACAACCTAGAGTCACATACTTTGTAGTGAAGTGATATCTTTATACCATTAAGATTAAATCATAGCCTAATTGACATTGATCTTAATGGTCTCTGGGAATTGTAGGCTATGTTAAGTGTAAGACATCAGCATAATAAAGTTCATCATGTTCATCTCTAAAAAAAGGGATCTTTTATTAGGCCTTGTATACACTTCATCAATGTTACATTCTTATTACTGCAGGGCTGCCAAGTTTCACCAAAAGTTTAGAGTGAGATTTTTTGGCCGAGGGACCCAAAACCGTGTCCTCTTTCCCACCCAATCATTTTTGCTAGTGTCCTGCAAGTTTACATATTGTTCATAATAAATCAGAAATAAAAGACAATTGGAAAATGTGATAAAACATCAAAAATCTTATTAAAATAAACAAATTCATGAATTGCAAAGTCGTAGGACAGGTTTTAATTAAACATTGGGTGTGGACATATTATAAGTGGAGGTCTGGGGGTCCCCCCCAGAAAATTTTGAGCATTAAACATTTCCTGCATTCTGGTGAATTTTTATGAAGCAATGTGTGCCTTTTCTGCATTCATTTTTATGTAAAGTAAAAGAGAACATTCACGGTTTCGCTGACACAAATTTAATTGAATAGCCTACAATGCATGTGTAGTGCTTTCAAATATCTCCTGTAGCCTATTGTTAAAACATTTGGTTAAACTGTAATAAAGGTAATTATTCTATATCATGTCTACTATTGAGGGTTGAGTGGCTGGTGGTATTTTACTAGCAGCATTAGGCTTTATTCAAAGAAGAAAAAATTAGGGAACAGTTCAACACCAATGCAAACTACTAAGCTAAAATAAAACATCTGGGTTACTTGGTCCCTCCTCTTAGGCTACCTTGATTTGTGTTATGAAAAGTGCTATACATGTGCAATACATAGGCTACAGTTCATTACACAGAAGAATAAAAGCATTTTTATTGGCGGATGAACCATTTGTTACTTTGCAAACCTAATTTTCAAACTAAATTACCAAAAATAATATACAAAGCGATCCAAAGATCTTCTGAATTTACTTGAGTGAGATTGAAGGGTTAATATGTTTGATGCACGCGCGCTCACCGGCCGGCGGGGACACAATTCTTATCAGCGGTAACTTGGCACGCTATCAACACCTCGGAAGAGAAGGTGCGGGTAGGGGGCTCGTCTCCTTTATATGTCCATGCTGGCCTCCCGCTTCGAATGCACAGTGCACATCAAACATAACGTTAAAGAGGACCTATGATGCTTTTTGACTTTTATGACCTATAAACGTTGTTATGATTATTCATAGTCATGCTTAACTATACTAAATTATCAAATAATGACTTACATGCATTTCGACGTATTCCCTGCTGACCATCTGGGGTGTCTGTGCAGAGCACTAAACACTATTCTAGCCAGTCGAGAAGTCACGTGTTCAAAGCGGTCTACCCTTTGTAACTTCGTGACGTTGCATGTAACTTCGTGAAGTCACCACGCGGATGTTTCCATGTATGGTAATGCTGTCACTTCCCTGTTCGCGTCTGCCTTGCGCCCTTATAGGTCCATGCTCGCGCTTCCCGCCACTGAAAGTGTTCCGGAAGGAAGGTAACCAATCACAACGGAGTGGGGTTTGCAGGAGGGGGGGAGGGTAGCGGAGATGGCCGAAGCACAGGCGGAGGGAGCCGAAGCACACACACTCAAGTGTTGACAGGATGTGCTGGATCGCCAAAATAAGAGAAAGAGCTTCCCGAAAATCTACATAGTTTTTTGTGATGTGATTCGTGTCAGGTTGCTCTATAGCAGTGTAAAACAAGAAATTAAGACCAGAAAAGTAGCATAATAGGTCCTCTTTAACGCACGTTCAGAAAGAGGAAGTCACGGCACTCATGTCTGTTAGCTTTTCAAAATAAGAAATTTAAAATAAAAGTCCCGCAAAACAAATGTTATTTTGGGGATTGATTTCTCCGCGTGAGAAATTTGAGTTGTGGCGTGTGAGAGTGTGAACTAGTTGATTTGCGTGTGTCTCACGGCCAAAGAGTGAGACTTGGCAGCTCTGTTACTGAAATTACTCTGTATTGAAATTTAACCTACTTTAACTTTCTTTAGGCCTATCATATTTGTTATGCAAAGGGAGAAATACTAAACCTCCTTTATTTGGATCGAAAAGTATTGTTTTATCACTTAAAAGTAGACCTATCTCGTGAAATAACAAGAAAGATAAAGATGTGTGGGGAATGGGGATATATCTCGTTTCTTGTTTTGAAAATGTCCCTCGCTTTTGAATTGTTACTCCTATTGGTTTCATATTCTGCTTCTAATCGGTTGTAGTAGGCTATGTGTAGCTCTTCCAACGGCACATGAAAGTCGAGCCAACTCGGAGCTGTCGGGTTTCAGTCAGGCTTTTTGCTCACTCCCCTACGGTGGCGCTGAGCATTCACCAAATAAAAAAAAGTTTCTCAGCTAATGTAGCCGTTAGCACACTCAGGATCTCGTAATTACGAGAAAAGATCTCGTAATTACGAGATACTTATCTCGTAATTACGAGATCCTTATCTCGTAATTACGAGATCCTGAGTGTGCTAACGGCCACATTAGCATTTGGTTAAATTATATGCAGTTTGTTCATTATGAGCCACCGGAGCCACCGTACTGTGCTGCCTCATCCAATCAGAATGCCCGGTGGGCTAGTTCACTTTTACCTCCTGTTTGTTACTGTATCGGAGCGCAGTTTTATTGAATGCTTTGATTAAATGCAGTCGTTTAAACTCGGTGTGATCCTTGACTCATAAAAACACAGAACTTCTACAAGGAGGGCATGACAATGAGTATAGCCATGTCAACTTTGCCTATATATGCAGTCACTGGGACTGTTCAGGAGAAAAGCCCAGTCGGACCTCAGCAGCTGATCACGGGCGTAAAGCCGAGTCTGTCCCTCAGTATAGGCTACCCGATGCAATCGCTGATTAATGAATGAACAGTCAAAACGTATTTAAAATAATTGTATTGATTATGGGGCCCATTGTAGTCCGGAAACCAAGGCAATTGCCTACGTTTGCCTATGGCTAGGTTCACCTCGTCTGCACACACACACACAGACACACACTAAGTTTGGCACGACACCGGAACCGCAACCACTAAATTGCTAAATCAACATTTAGGCCATTATTCTCATTGGCCTACTTGATATCCTGGTCATGGATTGTGTGTAAAGATAGAGTAAAGTGTGCTTTTAGGGCAGGAATAAAAGACGATAAGGTCGGGCAGAGTTGTTGCCGTCCTGCAGCCAGCCAACCATCGTTATTGATGAATGAGAGGGGCGATCCTTATCTCGTAATTACGAGATCCTTATCTCGTAATTACGAGATCTTTTCTCGTAATTACAAGATCCTGAGTGTGCTAACGGCTACATTAGCTGTGAAACTTTTTTTATTTGGTGAATGCTCAGCGCCACCGTATTCCCCTCCCCTGTCTGCACTCGGCTGCTCTCGAGCTGCAACTAGTGTCTCTCTCTTTGCACCTCTCTACACCTTCGTGGCGTCACATCGGCTTATAAACTCACCTTACACATTACTAATTAGCAGATAGAAATAATGGCCGATAAGCCTTACCTTTTATAACTTATTCCTCCATTTCTTGCTGGAAAAAAAAGCTTCCTACTGGAGGAACATTTTGATCCGAGGCCTTTGTTTACATAAATTTGGCGCGGTTTGGCGCCGCTGCCGCCGTGTCATTGTGGACTGGTCCATGATGGGGAGGGGGGCACTTTGCTTACACCCAAGTCAAAATAATATATTTTTTTTCATTTATAATCTTTACAATGGTTCATTTTGTACATGTTTGTGTATCTTCCAGTATATGGCCGATATAAAATATGAAAATTTCTTTTAGGGTCTAATCATTGTCCTGATCATTTGGTGCCCCCCCTAATGGCTATATTTGGCTGGTGCCCCAGGGCACTCGCCTGATCCTTTATATGGATAATCCGGCCTTGGTCTTTAGGTAAAAAGTTGATAGTAAAAGCACAAGATAAATTGTGAACAATTGTTCACATTTATTGTTCAAACTGCAGGAAAAGTTGTTGACCACAGTTTGCTGTTTATTGCAGCTGCCTCCAGCATCTTACAACAGCAGTGACTATACATGTGTCTCCAAAATTAGAAATAGGCTGTGCGATTTTCATTGTCAATGGTGTTAAACAGCACCACTATAATGCAATTAGAACTTGTCTTTGATTGGATGGTATTTACTGCAAGTCTTATTAGGCAAGATACATATTTATTGGCCTTCCACATCTATAAACAATACACCATCAGTGCAATGCAAACTATTTGCAATTTGTGTCTTTAGTCTTTTGTTATGAGACACTAATAAAGAACAATGGAAGTTAATATTTTCTATTATGAAATTGCTTGCTGAATTTTAGACCACGTTGACTCATTTACACTATTCCTAATTATGTCTACTGCGTCATTTACACTAACGCAGCTGAACAATCCATAGTATAGCACATATACTTAAACCTTTAATTGTCATATTGGATTGTATATACTGTATAAACTCAAAGCAATGACCCACAGAAAACTTTTGGCTCAGGCAGTGAACTGTTCATTTCCCTGAGGCAAAAACATTGGAGGTTGAGGACATTTCTTAAGAGTTGATTTTCTTTTTGGCTTCTTGACGCAACAACCCTATAATGTTATCACAACTTGTTTAACAATGCAAAGGAATCAAGCCAAGCAGCAGACATTGCTTAATAAATCAACTCTCAAATGATGTAGGGGAGGACGGGGGAATGTGAGACATCGGGTAATGTGAGACACCCCCTGTATCTAGGACACGGAACACATTTTTGGTCATGTGAGATATATGTTTTCAAGCCCCTCTCATTTCCCCTTGACCATGAAAGAGAAGACGTCATGGTGATGTTGTAAGCATGTTTTTTTTTCACAAAAATGTCTTTTTTGCATGTAAAAGTAAATTTTCTTGCTGCCAACTTAATCGATTGTTGTGCCTAATCAAATTGATTCAGGTAGAAAAACTTGTATCGTACATGTTGATGAACTGCCAACATATGAAACCATGTGATGATGATAACTGAAGATTAGCCTGAATTGCTGAGAGAGGTAGTTTTACTCAAATTGTGGCAGTGGGGTAAAGTGAGACAAATGCTGTGAGGTAAAGTGAGACAGTGTCTGTGCCTTCTTTAAATTAATCCATTATATTTGTGGTAGCTAGGAGACTAGTTTGAAAAGACAAAAGACAATGTGGGCTGGAGGTGGGGGTTGATGGTTGAAGGGGTGTCAGCAAGGGCATGGTTTGGCACGTATGTATGTGGGGGACAGGAGAGTGACCTTTAACATCAATAGACTCTAAGAAATATGTCTTTTTTTTTTTAGTGTAAACTTTTTTATTTACATGATGCAGGATAAGACAGGTGAAAGACATAACATTTGTTGAGGTACATGACAATTTAAGTGTTCACATTTAAGACAGAACGGACGAGACAAAAACAAGCATATTTTTATATTGTTGTTGACAGGCTGTGTGTGTGTGTGTGTGTGTGTGTGTGTGTGTGTGTGTGTGTGTGTGTGTGTGTGTGTGTGTGTGTGTGTGTGTGTGTGTGTGTGTGTGTGTATATATATATACATACATATAAACAACAAAAAAAAATAAAATTAAAAATAAATTATAAATCAGTACTAAGAAATTAATAATCATCATAAGAATGTAATGATAAGAATGGCATTTTCGGTTGTTTAAATAGTATTAATTTCCATTATGGTATTTTAGACTTTTGATCCACAGTTTTGAATGTAGTCATAAGGTAATTAGATAATTGGGAGAGAGAAATCAATAATAATAAAAAAAAAAAAAGTTTTGCAAAAACAAGCATAGTAAATGATGTGAGCAGTTATAAGGGAGACCGTGTTGAAAAATGGCTATCGTTATCCATATTGACAATACTGATAAACAAAAATTATAGAAATAAGAGTCATAATCATAGATAAATAAGAGCAGAAAAACAAAAAAAACTAAAAGTTATCTTGTGTTGTTATTGTGTAAAGGGGGAAGGGAGAGAGAAAGGGAATGTTACTGGGTTGATATGTATTTTGTATTGAAGATGTTATTCGTGGTCGGGCATGTGGTTAGTGAAGACAGAAGAGAAAATATCTAAATCATATATATATGTATCAATAAAAAAGAAAATATTAAATAATTAATAAAAGTAGAAATAGGGGAAGGTGGGGTGATTTGTGCATTTTGGAAGTTGCAAAACCCCTTGTTTCTAGAAAACCGTGGAAGAAATTGGAAATGTGACCACATATTTAAGAAGAGCCATCCATTTGACTCATCCTGTAAAGAAGGGAGACACAAGGAATAAGATATAAGCACATTTAAGCTCAAAAAACTGTGTTTTGCCTTTCAAAGTAAAATTTCCATGATCAAGGTTTTTTGATTATTGTGTCTGAACAATTATAGACACGTTTGAAAACATTTGACACATGTTTTAGTGCTTTGGTATGCTACACTTTGAGTCTATATAGTTAGCACAATGTCAACCCTAAATTGCTGCATCATGCCTATTATCCAAAATTCTGGGGATGGGGTGATTTGTGCGCAAGGGCCTGGGTGAGTTATAAGTAAGTAAGTAAGTAAAATGTATTTATAAAAGCACATTTATGACAGTTTGCACTGTCCAAAGTGCTGTACATAGTGCATTCAGTAGGTAAACAATGAAGGTAAAATAACAATAACCAAAATAAAAGACGTAAAGCCCATACATCCACATAAACACAGATAGTAGTGCAGAGGTAAGTAAGTAGTGCAGAGGTTAATGGGGAGGAAACACCAGGGTGTACATATGGGTTTTGAGCCTTGATTTAAAGGCAGAAATGTAGGGGGAATCACATTTGTCAGGTGGCAGTTGGTTCCACAAGCACGGAGCAACTAGTGCAAAGTACATTTCTGAGAGTTGTGCCAGTGGCATGGCTGTATACGCTGGTCACCAAAAGAAAGTGATAGTCTACAGTAGCTCAGGAGAGAGTGACATCTCAATTCCACTTAACGACACCACTGATGAGAGTTCAGATGGCCAGAAAGATGATGATGGTGACTTTGTCATTGTGACACAATGACGCACAAATCACCCCACAAGACAACTTTTTTTCCGAAAGCTATATTTCTTAAACAGTTTATTCCAGATCCAAAGTTTTTATTGCCAGGGATGCACAACATCCTGAAATATATGTACATATTTGAGTTGGAGACATAACTGTCAAGGCCTCACTTTAAAATCACTTTGAGTAAAAAGTTGCACAAATCACCCCACCTTCCCCTATATATATATATATATATATATATATATATATATATATATATATATATATATATATATATATATATATATATATATATATATATTAGGGCTGTCAAATTAACGCGTTAATTTCGATTAATTAATCACAGAAAAATTAACGCGATTAAAAAAATTAACGCAGATTAATCGCACTTCTATAATGCCCTTTGACCCGGTGCAAAAGTGGTGCGTAGCTGCACCGAGCTGCACCTGAAGCAGACACAGCCCGTGCGGGTGAAAGGGAGAAAAGTAAAGAGAGAAGCAGGGGGCCGAGGGCTCTATAGACGGTTTAATAAGCATGAAGGTAGGAAGACATCTTACTTTATTCTCCGCAG
Source organism: Hyperoplus immaculatus (assembly GCA_949357725.1). NCBI lineage: Eukaryota > Metazoa > Chordata > Actinopteri > Uranoscopiformes > Ammodytidae > Hyperoplus > Hyperoplus immaculatus. The sequence goes on along the minus strand of OX442368.1, from coordinate 22,113,408 downwards.
CCAGTGTCTGTGCATTATTGATTTAGTGGGTGCAACAATGTAGCCTAGGTTCAAAACAGTATCTCTCAATCTTTCTCCCCGTGTCTCAATTTTGTTTGCTAGCTGTCTCGTCGTCCGCGTAAACGTGTGTGTGTGTGTGCGTGTGCGCGTCTCTCAATATTTTTGCCTATGAGTACGACGATGGTGAATGAATCGGCATAAGCATCTGTGGCAGTGTAGCGCTGTCTGTTGTGGAGACAGAAGTTATGAGAGACGGAGTGAGAGAGAGAGAGAGAGCGAGAGAGAGAGAGAGACTAGCAGGCTATACAGCTGTTTATAAACAGGTATAAAAGTGTCATAAAAGTATGCGATTAATTTAGATTAATTAATCACAGAGCCTGTAATTAATTAGATTAATTTTTTTAATCGCTTGACAGCCCTAATATATATATATATATATATATATATATATATATATATATATATATATATATATATATATATATATATATATATACATATATATATATATCTTTATTATTCAATGAATGATCCCAATAAAACAAACGCAGAAAAAAAGACTTAAAAGATGGAAAATGACAGCTGGGTCTAGTCCTGTTCTGAGTCACAGACTGTTCTGGTTCTGATTGTCCTTTGCGCTGACCCCCAGACACTAGCTGGCTCTAAGGGTCCTGTGTTCTGACCCCCAGACTGTGTTTTAATCTAACTGGTTCTATCTGTCATTTGAATGTTAATTATTGAATATGAATTATACGTTGTATTTGATCAGAGTTCCTTTTAAGTGTTTAGAAAAATATTTTACTTAATTGACCAAACCCCATGATTCTATTACTAGTCTGACATTAGTTTTGTAATATTGGTTTTCAAGCAAGCTGTCAGGATTCTAAAAATGAGTGTTGTTATGGTAGTTTCAGAGTGGAAAAAGTAAGTGGTTCAGTTTACCCACTTGATTTTTCCGGTCTGTCTCAGTTTACCCCACAGCTGGGGTAAAGTGAGACATATGACAACTTTTTTTTTAAACAATCATATTTTCACTGCCCTTTGTCTTGAATACATTCTGCTAATGCCAATTTCTATGAAATATCCTGAATTAATGGGAAATGTGTTAAATTCAGTGATAAATCATTTTAGCTCGCTTAGAGGGGAGCAAATATAAAAAGTGTCTCAGATTACCCCGTTCTCCCCTACTATGTTTGAGTTTGATAATGTTAATGTGCCCAATCCACATTTTTTCTTTAGTCTCTCTAAAACCCATTCATTCTTTTTTGGCAGAGCAAACTAAGAAAAAAGCCAACACATCAGAAAAAAAATTATATCAAACAAGCCAACTGGTCTGTGATTCCACCATTGTTTGAATGCTGTCCAAAGCTCTGATAGTAGTAGAGTATCCAGTTTTAAATTACAATGACTGACAGACAGGAGAAGAAACAAATCTGTCTTGAGTGCTGTCAGCTTTCAGATACTTCCCGTAATAGCTGTGAAACCTGCAGAGCAAGTACTTCAGCGTGGATGCTGACTGCTGAATGTTTCAATGTGCTAGTCATCAGTGCCACTGTGTACTGCATCACTGCTGCTATGGAGTCTGTTGCTGAGTTTGACCAATCAGAAGTGGATTTAGTTAGGGCTAATGTTTTCTACCTTGGGTTGTGAACAACAAGCACACAGTAAGGCCACTGTTTAATTTGAAAGTATTGTGCAGATTTGTTTTATTTGACTGTAAAAAAGAATCCATTGGGATCAATTACATCTGCTTATCTGTTGCCAGTGTGTTTTTTGGAAGAGGTGTAAGAGGAAGTGATTTTCATGTTTGTATAATAGGCGTATGTATGTAGGCAAAATGTCAGCTGTTTGGGACACAGCAATGGGGTTTTCCACTCACACAACACAGGTGAAAAAAAAATTAAAACTCCTAAACCGTAAACCACAGCTAAATTAATGAGAGCTACAGGCGAAAGCATTTCCCAAGCCCAGCATTGTTTATAGACAACAAGATGCTGATATCAACCACAAGGGTGGAACACAAACCAGTTCTTATAATATGTATTCTAAAAAAAGACCTCAGGTTTCACTTCTTGATATGGCATTACACTTCTGTTCACAGCAGTAATATCAACACCTGTGCACACATACAGTGCTGTTTGAAAGTTTGTGAACCCCTTGAGCATTTTGGAATTTTATTGTGAGATTTCCAAGGGAAGCAAAAGAAACCCTGAAAAATAGGGAAAGCCATTACAGTTGTGTATGCTGTTACGAGATTAATATCATCTTGTTAACACAACTATTTCTGCTGCAGGAGTAGTTCTAGAAAATAACTGATTAACACTGACAAACACTGATCCTTGAAAGACGTGTCGCCATTTATTGATGTGAGTGAGCAACACAGAGATAGCGATCTTTGAATATTATCCGTCTCCTTTCTTGTGAAATGATTATCTCTGGTTCAAAAACACGCCCATGTTCAAAGACAAAGGGGGAATGCAATTTCGGAGAAAAAAAGCAAACCTGTTAAGCCACTGAAAGTAATGAGTGTCCCTTACCAAATTTCAGGAAGTTTTTACCGCAGCATGCCTGTTATTTTTTCCACTCAAGGGTTGACAGCCTCTCACACAAGCTCACAAGGTGTGTTTCTTTTAATACAGACAGGACTATAACAGCAGAAGAGAGATGCAAAGAGAGCAATGGTAAGAAAGCTGTCTGGTTTAAATGTCTTTGTCAATGGCCCATGTGTTAGGACTTTCTCTTGGTGTTGTGTGTTTTTTTCAGGAAAGGGCTAACCTAGGGCTTTTCACACAGTGACCTATTTTCTGATTGTACTACGAAGCCTTTGCAACAAACTGCAGCTTTGCCAATTGTTCTGTCTGAGTGTGTGCAAGGATTAAGGTAGTACTGAAATTGTTTTGATAGTCAGTCTGTTCGCTTTGAGTCATCTGCACGTGACTGGTTTAATTGACCGACCGAGGCATAAATCATAGACATGATTCCTTGACATGAAAGTGGATTTAAAAAAAATATCCCATTAAAGGTCATTCTGTAGAAAAGTTTTTTTTTTCAATCAGTGAATAATCATGATCTACTTCTTGTCTGTGCCTATGCTCTGTGAACCGATATGTAAAAGGGTATGTAAACAATGGCTCGCCGTAGCTAGCAACATGCCTGTTTACAGAGCCTTGTAAAGTCAAATCACTGCAGATTTCTACACTGGCTTTATTATCTAACCTATCTCTGTCAAATATCTTTATTTAAAAAATGTCAGATTCTGTTTTTGAATGATATGTTTACAGTATTCTTGATTCTTTATATTGTTCACATGTTGTTGAATATTACATTAATTTTCATGTAGTTCCATGTATAGTCCATATGTGGTTGATCTTCTTTTAACGGTTCTGGATATAATGTATATTTAATGATACAATTTGTAAGATGTCAAAATGTGTGTGTGTGTGTGTGTGTGTGTGTGTGTGTGTGTGTGTGTGTGTGTGTGTGTGTGTGTGTAATAAGAAGACTTAGACATGCTGATTCTGAAATAACTTGTGTGCTATATTTAATGCCTGCAATTTAATTTGACTGAATTCTTGGTGTGTAAATGTAACCACAATATTCCAGTCACATATTACTCATATTTGTGGTGAGGCTAAAATTGAGCGGTGTAAGCATGAACCTATAATGGAAGATGTGTGTGGGTGTGTGTGTGGGTGTAAGGTGCAGGATTAATTGCGAACAGATTAATTAGCCTCAAACCACATGACCAAACCTTTTTTTATGTGGTGCACCTGGATCCCAACCTTCACACTAATACCTACTAATGACACGCCACTCCGATTAATTTTCTCACCGATATGACAATGTTGACAAAACACATCATGGCTTTGTGCTGTGTTTAATTACAGCTCTTTGGATCATCTTTAAACCCAACTCAGCACATTAAAGTTGGAGTCAGCCATTCTGGAGAATGCTTACCTTGTTGTCAAAATCACTTTTTGTCAAAATCAGAGAATATCTCCTCATGATCGGGCTACCTGTTATGTACTGTGTGTGCGCTGAAAACAAAATCATGTGGCTAGCTACACTGGGCCCTCAGCAACACTTTTTTTCAGTGACACACAAGAAGATATTCACTGATTTTGACAAAGTGATTTTGACAACAAACGTTCTCCAGAATCTCTGACTCAACCACACTCATTGGATGTACACCTTAGCATACATGTCTTATTATCTTCACCTCTGTATCATTATGCTTTTCTTACTCGCTTCCACATCTGAACAGGTCTCCATCCAACAACACTCTTGCTGACTCACAGCCAACACTATGTGGAAGATTCTCTGTTCGGTGCAGTTAAAGAAACCCTGACAAAAAGGAAAAGCCATTACAGGTGTGTGTGTATACTGTCACAAGCATACAATACAACATCAAAAACTGCCGACATTGAGTCATGAGTTATTGGCACTGATCCTTGAAATGTGTGTCAGCATTTACTGATGGGAGTCAGCTGGAGATGGAAAAAACAACTCTGTTTTTTGGCTAAATACCACTAGTGTCTTTAAAAGACTTACTGTAATTGGGACCTCTTGTTCCTGTTTTTTTTTTTATATATATATATATATATAGAACATCTAAACTCAAATGATACCGAGGTTACAATGCACATTTTATAAACAGTATCTTAGCTTCAGGCGTCTGAGTCACTGATTCTCACGTCGGCTTAACATTTTTGGACCAGCCCAAAAGCCGCACCGTAAATTGTAATGACAAAGCTGGTAAATAGATGATGAGCGTCTATAAAATGAGGCAATTATCAATTTCAGAAACATGCAAGGCATTAATAATTGGCCTGGCATTCATCTGTTCAGTGGCAGATACAGTGTCAGAGTCAACCATGTCTAGTTATACCAACAACAGGCTGTGAAACAATGCAGTAAAGGGAGTAATGCTGGATGGAATGAATCACTCAATGATGTTTAGTGCCCTCAACGGAGCCTTCAAGGCAGCGCTGCCCTATCCCTAACTGTTGTGGCACAAAACACCAAACACAGAATGAATCACTATATAATTCATCTTCTTTGTCCCTCTCTAGCACTCTTGAAAAGGAATGGCAATATCTAAGTATGGATTGACCATATTTGGCCTTCTGGTGACACTCATCATTTTGGAAACAGGGAATTTGGTTGAATTTTCTAATCCGGCTCTACCGGTAGGTCCACTGTATTTGAGATACTGGGCAAAAAAAAAATATGGGACTTATAAATATAAATAACGCAGAGCAATTTGTTGAATCTGACCACTGTTTTGTTTTCACAGGCACACAGTAAAGAGGAACAATTTCTACCTCACACCAGGGAGAAAAGAAATGGTTTGTCTGATTAATTAATATTATTGAAAATTATTGACATTTTGCCAAATACCTTCCTTTCTCATATTTTCTACATATTAAGGCGAGGCGAAACACTGCAGACAGAAATGTCAATCACTGGTCAATTTTGAATTTTAATTGGTATAAATAAAATGTACATTTAAGTGTTTATTTTACTAAACCTTGTCTGTTTTCGTCTGTATCTTTCTCATATACAACCATCATTAACAACCATTATCTCAAAATTGTTTTTCTAAATACCCAAAAATTTCAACTTGTAAAGTACTTACCTCAACTAAACTTCCCATGATCATTCTTAACACTATTCTGGAGGTTATTAAAGAATGATCTCTTCATACGCTATTAATTCTCGGATTTATGATAAATGTTGTTGTCGAAAACATGACAAAAATACCTTTTTAAGACTTATTTGTTATCTTCTTGTCATGCGGTTAAAAGAAACCAGCATGAAACCACCCTGAAATCCACAACTTGTATTTTCCCTTTGGATTTAGTCTACTTAAACACCATATGTTTAGGCTTCAGTTGTCATAAATTAACATAGTTGTTTCCTATCACTTCAATCCTTGCAGTGCCCACAGGCCAGTGGAATTACATCATTGATGTTGTAGTTAATGCATCTGATGTAGAAACACTTGAGTTGATTCGCTCCTCCCTCAATGTTAGTCTTCCCATACAAGTGGATAACAACACAGAGATCTCTGAAATTAACATCACCACCGGTGAGAACCAATCTTGACCTTTTTTTGAATGACTTGATGGTAAACATATATAGCCAAGGTTCAGAGGGGGCTATAACAATACTAATCTTCTCCTCTTGACAGTTTGTTCCTCCACTGACAATGGCTACCGGTGCAGATGCGAGGAACAATATGCCTGGCCATACAGCAGCTGCGTCACATACGGAACCTGTGATCACATAGCCGATGGCACCTGTAAATGCATCAATGCCATTCCAGCTGACGGCGAGTCTTGCCAGCTAATTTCAGGTAATCAAGTTGTTAGGTATAATTAATTCCAGTCACAATGAATTAAGAGGCGTTCCTTTCTTGGTATTGCCTATTACTGGCATTGCCAAGGAAGAATAGGGAGTTGCGGTCCGTCATCATCGGACAATTTACTACAGGGCAATTCAATGCATTCCCAGGATGAACACAGTTAAATGGGTTACTATCCATATTTTTGTATTAACAATGGATCAATTCAAGCTTACCTTAATCAAAAATGGTATTGCAGGTTTTTTAAAGACTGTTCAGCAGAAATAGAGGCACACCTAATGTATCAAGTTTTGATTTGGAGGTTTATATTATGCTGCAGATGCTTAATATGGTTAGTAAAGGCTTCCCACACTGTGCTCACCAAAGTGCCTTGCTTCATATTTCAGTGAAAAAGAAAATCGTCCATTCCACTTGTAGAGTATCCATGTCCATAGATTAAGAAAAGGCCAAATGCAAATTTCCATTTTTAGGTTGCAGTGGTTGATATCAATGAATAAAACTGGTTGTAAAGTTGCCCTCAGTATTTAAATTGTGAAAGTATGTGCGATTAAAGGACCATCCCAGGAAACACAAGATTAAGTTTTACCTCCAACAACATGTCTATATCCATTTGATAGTGTCCTGAAACCATAAAACATGTTGTATTTTTTTCCCTATAGCGCTGCTTACTGAGGTAGAATACATAGTGGATGTGGAGGTGAATGTTACAGATGTCGAGACTGTGGACTACCTAAGGAGTCTCCTAAACAATGGCAGCTTTTCCATGGCTTTGGGTCCCAATGTGAACGCCACACACATTCACATGACTACAGGTAAGCATGCTGCTTCTTCCTGTCCAGACATGGCGGCCGCTAATTTAGTTAATCAATGTGAAGGGTGCAAAGGGTAGTCATGTGTGGGAATGGTAACTGGTCATTGGAATCCACTTATATGGCCTTTCTCTCCGATTTTCTCAGCCCATAAGCGCTTTACATTGTTGTTCCTCTTTCACCCTTTCATACACACACACACACACACACACACACACACACACACACACACACACACACACACACACACACACACACATACATGCTAATATTGCCAACAGTGGACTATCAATTATAACCGCTAAGTCTGGACTCCTATTTCTGGTCATTTATACAATACAAGAACCAATAGAATATTTACTTTTTTTTTTTTTGAAATTCTTTTTTTATTGTTATTTTCCAGGTCCATACATTTCAGTCAATAATAATACATATCATACTTCTCACTATGTCATCTGTAAATGTACATTTATAACCACACAAGGCCCAGTCAGAAGTACAAAAGTGAGCAAGGACCTATTAAGGCTTTATACATACTGTATTATACACATAACAATTTTTTTAAATATAGTAAAATAAGAACAAGAACAAAATAAAATAAACAAACATGTTGGGGTAAACCTCAGTGACACATAAAGCCCTCTACAGAGGGAAAATAAAAGAAAACAAACCGGACACACAAATCCACTTTAGACAAATGAAGGTCGTATTGGTGTGACATACATTATCCATCTTTCCCATCTTTTCAAAAAAGTTTCCTGTTGCAATCTCAAACCAAAAGTAATCCTTTCCATCTTAAAAATATCGTAGATAATATCAATCCATTCCTCCACAGAAGGCTTTCCTGGTTTTAACCATCTTCTAGTAATAGCTTTTCTACTAGCAGCACTTAGGATCCTAAATAAATATTTGACATTAGAAGAGACATTTTCTGATGTTAAGGCACCCAAATATAAGGACTCAAAATTACATTGAATGTCTGTCTGCAAAATGCTTCGCACAACTTTATAAACCTCCTGCCAAAATGGAATCAATGATGTACAGGACCAAAATATGTGAAAATGATTTGCTTCGAGGCACCCACACTGTCGCCAGCACGCCGAAGAATTTGTGTAGTGCTTCTTTTGAGCTGGAGTAATGAAAAACCTTATAAGGGTTTTCCAGCAAAACTCTCGCCATACAGTTGAGCTGGAAGTTTTCCACTGTGTCTCACATAAGTTTTCCCAATCTTCTTCCTTTATAACAATGTTTCCTTCACGTTCCCATTTTTGTTTTACATATAGTGAACTACATTTTGTTTGTTGTAACCCCTTGTAGATTCTTGAGATAAGTTTCTGGTTAGAGCCAGCAGAATAAGCATCTATAAACACTTTTAACAGAATATTATCCCAGCCTACTTGTGTACACCCCTTCTGCATTTGGTTAATATAATGCCGGACCTGAAGGAATCTGTAAAAATCATCCTTATCCAAGCCAAACTGCCTCTTCAGATTTTGAAAACTATTTATAGTCCCCTTATGCAAAAATGTGCAATATGCTGTTAAACCTTGCAAGCTCCATCTCTTAAATCTAGCGTCCCATCCTTTAGGCAAAAAATCTGGATCAAATGCGCACCATCTCAATACCTTTACCGAATCCTTCAGGTTATTTTGAGCTATTACCTTGTTCCACATCTTAAGTGACAAACATATCCATGGGTTCCCCAATTCCTTTAAATTGTTCAATAAGCCCTTATCCCCAATTGCAGCTTGGATTGGGAATCCATCTGATATAGCAACTTCAATCTCCTTCCATCTAGCACAGTATTCCGGGTTGCACCAGCATATTAATGGCCGCAATTGAGCAGCAGTGTAGTAATCTTTTAAGCATGGGAGAGCGACTCCGCCCTTGTTTTTTGCCAATTGTAAACTCTGGTATCTGATTCTTGGTCTTCGTCCCTGCCAAATGAACCTAGAAATATGCTTGTCCCACTCCTGAAATTGTTGGTCAGGTATATCTAGTGGAAGGGATTGAAAGAGGTACAACAATTTAGGCAAAATAACCATTTTGACAGATTCCACGCGTGATACGAAATTAAGAAAAGGTATAAGGTCCCATCTCCTTATGTCTTCTCTAATCTTTTTGTTCAGGGGGAGATAGTTAAGTGAGAACAATTTTGTCAAATCTATTGGAATGTTCACCCCCAAGTATCTAATAAAATCTGAATCCCATTTCAAATTATACTTATTTTTCACGTTTACAGAGGGGTTATAATTAAAACTGAGAATTTGTGTTTTTGGAACATTCAGCTTATATCCAGAAAAGGATCCATATTGTTCCAAGAGTTCAAATAACCGTGATAGAGATTGCTCGGGGTCGGTTAAATGCACCAATACATCATCAGCGAATAACGAAATAATTTGTTCTCCCCCATTCATAGTGATTCCTTTAATATTGTCATCCTGAATGATCCATTGGCTCAGGGGCTCGATAAAGATTGCAAACAAGAGGGGGCTAACTGGGCATCCCTGTCTTGTTCCTCGTTCTAATGGAAAGGGGCTGGATACAGCCCCATTTATTTTAATTCTCGCCCTTGGGCTATCGTAGAGAGCTCGTATTGTTTTAATAAAGGTACTATGGAATCCAAATTTGTCCAAAACCCTATACAAAAAAGACCAATTTACACAATCAAAAGCTTTTTCTGCATCTAGCCCCACTAATACTGCTTCTAAATTATATTCCGTTATATGGTTAATTACATGTAATGTCCTTCTGATGCTATCTTGAGTCTGTCTTTCACGAATAAATCCCGTCTGGTCAAGGCTAATAATTTGTGGCAACAATCCCTCTATTCGTTTGGTTAGTATATGGGTAAAGATTTTATAATCCTGGTTCAACACGCTTACTGGTCTAAAATTACCACATTCAGACTTATCCTTCCCCTCCTTCGGAATTAAAGATATTACCGCCTCCCTCCAAGAGGGTGGTATACTGTTCTCTTTAAGAACCCAGTTAAAGGTGGACTGCAACACTGGAAGCAAAGAACCCTCCATGACTCTGTACCATTCGGAAGGAAACCCGTCCGGACCTGGAGCCTTATTTGGTTTAAGATGTGATATGGCTGAACGAATTTCTTTCTCTGTTATTTTAGCTACAAGATTCCTACTTTGTTCATCATTCAATTTAGGCAGATTAATCTTCTGAAAGAAATCTTCCATTTTCTCTCCGTCAATTTGAGGTTGGGAGTATAGTTTTTTATAGTATTTCTCAAAACAATCTTGTATTTCTTTTAATTTGTAATGTATGGAATTAGTAATAGGATTTTTTATTTTATGAATTGAATTCTCTGCTTGCTGTTTTTTCAGCCTATAAGCTAATAATTTACTGGCTTTGCCGCCCCCTTCATAATATTTCTGTTTCGTAAAAATTAACTTTTTTTGTATGTCTTTTGTATAAATCTCATTTATTTCATTCTTTTTCTTCCGAAGTAGCTCTCTAATTTTTTGATCATTTGTGTCTTTGTGATTTTGTTCTAATTGTTTTAATTCCGCTTCCAACTGAACTAACTCTTTTTGCCTCACTCTCTTTAGGTGAGCACTATATCCAATTATTTTCCCCCGAAGCACAGCTTTACATGCATCCCATAATATTGGAGGGGAAACTTCACCATTATCGTTCTGTTCCAAGTATTCAGCAACATCCTTCTTAATTTGTTCCTTCATCTGGTTAAGTACAAAAGTGTTTAACCTCCATAAGGTGTCTCTCCGATACTGTTCAAGATTTAACTTTAAATAAATGGGGCTATGGTCTGAAAGGTCCATGCTCCCCACGTCGCAGTCACCAACCCTGTATAGATCTTTAGCAAAAGTAAGAAAATAATCAATCCTCGAATACGCCAAGTGTGGATTTGAAAAAAAAGTGTAGTCTCTCTTTGAAGGATTTAACTCTCTCCAGATATCAATTAAACCGATTTCTTTCATAGCCATATTGATTTTTTTGTTTATCAATTTGGGCTGGGATGTATGTGTGTTAGAGGAGTCCAGTTTAGGATTTAATCTAATGTTGAGATCTCCCCCGCAGATTAGAACTCCGTGGGTCTCTGCTGTTATCAAATCAAATATCAGTTTAAAAAACTTCCAGTCAGAATTAGGAGGAGCGTAAATATTTAATAGAGTGACCAATGAGCCCCCTAAGTTTCCCCTCACAAAAATAAATCTTCCCTCTGTGTCCTTTTTTTCAAAAATGGGTTCAAAACTAGTCTTGTTGGAAATCAATATTGCCACCCCCCTTCTATGCCCAGCAGTATAAGATGATGAGTACTGATGTTTGAAGCCCAATCGTTTTAATTTAGCATGTTCTGTATCCGAAAGATGTGTTTCCTGTAAAAACGCCACCTCGACTCTCTCTCTTTTTAGTTTAGTTAAAATCTTACTTCTCTTAATGGGATTGACTAGGCCATTCACATTATAAGTTGCTATTTTAACTGGTTGCATTCAGTGTACAAGAAAGGTAAAAAAGATAAATGAAATAAACCAAAAAACACACCTCCATAAGTGTCCATATGTAACATAAAGAATCACATGTTTCACCCCACAAGCTGCTGGGAACAGCAGCAAAAAACAGCAGCAAAAACTGCCACAACACACAGAACACAATAAGAACAGTAAAGGCATAAAATAAGACTTCCAACTGTGGGGTCTTAATATTGACCCTGGTGAAGCCCTGGTGGTAAGAGGGCTCTGAGGTAAAGCCTCCCCCCTATCAGGTGGGAGAGGGCCTTCATGCATGATGTCTCTGTCCCGGCAACATATAAAGAAAAATCCCCCCGACGTTTACGTTATAATCGTAGTTGTTTAGCCCCTATAATGCTTCTTTAATAAGCAGGACGTGTTAACAGACATAATTCCTCCCTCTGCTGGGAGTCTCCGGAGAGAAAGAAGAAGAAAAAATAAGGAAAATATCCACTCACCGGTCACACCTGTTATATTCTGAGCAAACTCGCACACAGCAATTGACAGTTAACTTACAGTCACCCTGAGTCCTGGCGTCTAAAAGCCTGTAGTTTTTCCTTATAGTCCGAAGTCTTGCCAGCTCTGTCCCGGTTCCCTGTTCTAACGGTGCGCCACGTGAACCGCTGGATCCGCTCCAAAAGCGAGTCCGAGTGTTTAATCACCGACACCGGTAGCCCCCTCTTCGCCATATCCTCCGTCGCCTCCTCCGCCGAGCCGTACATCACAACTCCCTCCTGGTAGAAGACTCTGAACCTAGCGGGGAACGGCGTCTGAAATCGGATTTTCTTCTCCTTCAATACCGCTTTCGCTTCGGCGTATTCCCTTCGCTTTTTCAAGACATCAGGCGCGTAGTCATGATCCAGGTTTACTCTTTTTCCGAGGTGTTGAAATCCTCGCTTTTGCCAGGCCGTTCTCAGCAGCTCTTCTTTCATCCTGTAGCTTGACATCTTGACAACGATGGACCTCGGCGGGGCTTCCCCGGGCGGCTTCGGCATCAAGGCGCGGTGAGCCCTTTCCACTCGTAGTTCAAATGCAGCCGGGTGCTCCAGTCCCTCCCGCAGCAAGCGCTCCACATACATCACCATCGACGGGGAATTTTCCTCCGCTCCCTCTTTAACGCCGTGGATTCTGATATTCTCCCGTCTGGAGCGGCCCTCCAAATCCGTTAGCTTAGCATCCAGGTGTATCTGAAGGTGTAGCAGCTCCTGCACGGTATCCTCCGCCACTTGTAACCGTGTTTCAGTCGCATCAATCCTTATCTCCGCCTCTTCGATCCTAGTATTGGTTTTGTTAATTTCTTCCCGAATCTCTTTCAGCTGCTGACGGTTGTCTTTTCTGAATTCTCTTAGCTCTTTGAGTATGAGGCCAAGGTCCCCGGTCTCTTTTTGACCCACTTCGAGGTGTGCACGCCTGTCTTCTTCATCCTCCATTACGCTGCTAGGCGAGGGAGTTTGGCTAGCTCCGTCGCTGTCGAATAACTCCGCCTGCATTGACTTTTTATTTTTCCCTTTAGGCATTCTCAAGCCCCACTAACTTAAATCAAACTGTAAACTGTTTTTTTCCAATATTCGGGTTGAAGTGGGTAAATTTGACTCAAATTGTCGGGAGCACGTTCTCTAAGCTGCCATCGCCTGGCTCGTCAAACCGGAAGTCCTCAGAATATTTACTTTTAAGGACTTCTGTCATAATAAACTTTGAATGTGCTTTTGATTTTGCTAAGAGGGGACTTGAATCCATGGGTGATATCTACATATGTAAGAGGGGACTCCATTCACTGCATTAATGGAGCTGTCTGTGCCTTTTGTTTCACTCAATGAGTGGTTGCTTGCTGCAGTTACCTCCTTTGTTTCTTTTTAAGATAGATTATATAACTTTAACTTTAACACTAGCTAAACATATCCCTATGATACAAATATTATGAACATAATCATGGCCATTAGTTGCAAATAAATATCAAATAAGAAGTAACTAGTTGGATGCAATAACAAAAACACTCAAAAAACACGCGCGCGCACACACACACACACACACACACACACACACACACACACACACACACACACACACTCATACACCAATCGCAGCAGCCCTACCAGCTTAGCCAAAGCCACATTTTTTCATGAAAGCATTTCTCATATTAAAGGTGCACTATGTTAGCATGTTATTCTTAGTATTGAATAATTCATCATAAATCAAAACAAAAATTAAATGTAAGACTAGAATATGTTTGTAAACAAAACTGTGGACCCCGCTGCTGTAAATTACAGTGAAACTAACTTTTATAGCCTTCTAATTTCGAACTGTGTTCCAACAAATTCAGTATGGAGAGTTTGTTTATTAAGGTAGAAGAATAAACCTTACAAAATGTTCACTTATCTGACACACCCAAAGTTACCTCTGGCCAGTCCCCTTCTTTGCATCAATACACATGCAAGTTTATCCTGTTTAATTGCTCACCTATTAACTCCAGATATATGGAGGAAGTGATAGAGCGACTGCAGACTCACATTATATTGGATTATTGCTGAACAAATAAAAATTAAAATACATTTCTGAATAACGACTACAGGTAGTCCCTGGTCATTTGCTTCAGCTGCTTGTGAACAACATAAGGACACTTTATATTTTATAATCTGACTACACAGATTTACAAAAAAGGCAACGTTAATTATTTACCACAACACTACAATGTTGGCTGTAACCCCTTGGAAATGTATACAACATTTTGTTGTTTTGGCTTTGTGGTCCATTGATTTTAGGTCTATAATGAAATGGCTAGTTGAAGTCAATGTGCTGGGTGTTTGCTTTCAGACTGGTCAAACAATCGGGGAAATTAAGCCGAATCATTGTCTGACTGCATGTTTAAATAAAGACTTTTAAAGGTAATCACCACTTGAACCCCAGTCCCTGTTTCACTTGACAACAGGTACACTGGAGTACAGAACCAACATTATATAACTGTCCAAATACGTCTAAACCACAATCTGTGTAAACAGGAAAATCCCTCTGGGGCTCAACACAAGCATGCACACATGAACTAGTTAAAGTTCAACCAGGAACAATCTAAAATCGTGACTCAATGACTGCAGAGGTGGCCTATCAGTTAATAACCTAATAGTTGTCTCACATTTTATTAATGGCTCCCAACCAAATTAGAAAAGTACTGTATATCAAATAGGCTGTGGATGTGTTAAATGACAGCATATATTTGAACACATTATTACTTCTCTCTTTTTTCTTGTGTGTGTGTGTGTGTGTGTGTGTGCGTGTGCGTGTGCGTGTGTGTGTGTGTGCGTGGGTGTGTGTGTTTTCTTAGTGTGTTACCCAAATGGTACCAACTTCCAGTGCAGATGTGAGGATCAGTATGTTTGGTCATACACCAACTGTATTACATACCGAGCCTGCGATGAGATCGTTGACGGCACCTGTGGGTGCATCAGCAGTATTCCATCCAATGGACAATACTGCCAGCCAAAGAAAGGTGATAACTAAAGCTGTACTTCAACATGTCAAAATACATAATGAAGTTTATATGTGATATGGAAAACATTGGCTCTTTCAGTTTTGAAATGAAATTCCCCTTCTGTTTTTCTTTACTAGAAGCTGACAAGCTGTATGAATACGTACTCGAAATGGAAATCAGCATCAGTGACTTCGCAACGATAGAGCGACTAAGAATTGTTCTGGAGAACATCCGCTTCCCTGTTAGACTGAGCGACACAATCAACATCACACAAATTGAAATAATATTTACTGGTAAGAATATAATTCTCCTGTTATCTGTATGTGATTAATTGAACAATAAATTACTATATGCTTTGTTGCCTTTTTTCTACATAGGCTTAATGTAGCACAACACTAATTGAAATGCTACACAGAAATATGATTGAGTATTGACCTTTCAAGAAAGCATAGACATACAAATTTCTTTTTCTAAATCATAGGTCCCATTATAAGAATGTGGCACTTCAATGGCATCTCACAGTCCTCATTCAGCAAATGTAGTTTGCTATGGTGTCGTCACTCGGCCTGAATTTGCAGCAAAGTCATGAAAAGATGTTTTGCTCTTTTCCAACAGAGCCTCCAGTTATTTATGAATATCAGATATTCATTGAGTTGAACACTACAGACACAGATCAGCTGAGAAGCACCCTGAAAAGCATCACTTTCCCTGTCCTCATCAGCAAGCAAATCAACATCTCCGAGGCAAATATCACCACAGGTAAGAAAAAATGGTTTGGCCCTCATAAGACAACATTTTTTTGCAAAAACAAAACGTGGTAATGTTTGTTTTTTACAGTTTGCAGTCAGGATGGCAATGGATTCCAATGCCGCTGTGAGGATGAACACCTTTGGCCTTGTGACAAGTGTACCACCTATGGGAAATGTGATGGTGATACAAGCAACACATGTGGCTGCATTAAAACTATTCCCACAGATGGAGAGTATTGCCAGTCAGTTCACCATCAAAGTGAGTACTATGGGCACATGATATTTTCTGCTGTTCTTCTACTTTCTAATGTTGAAACTGATTTTGAGATTTCTCTTCAATTTTTCCACCTGCAAAGTGCCTACACTTTGACACCTTTTCACCAAATATTTTTTGTTCCTCTCTACAGACTTTCCAGTGTGTCCTTTGACAACAACTTCACCATCAACAGGTAAAGTTCAGGAGGTGCTGCCGGTTTTGTCCAAAAAGAAAACATATGGACAATATCCTTGTTTACCTATGATCCATTCGATTTCTGTCTCAACTAAATTAAGCTGTGCAATTTTTTGTTTATTCTCTGCCTCTTAAGCTCTTCCTGTTGTCCATGAATACATCATCTCTGTTGATTTGAACATCTCAGATGTTGCAGTAATAAATCGACTGAGGACAGTTCTGAGAACGATCATTTACCCCATCAACATCACCAACCTCACACAAATCTCTGATGTCAACATTTATACAGGTACATCTATTATTTGGTTAATGCAAATCTATTACTGAACTATTTTTTATTCAACAGCTAGTTAGAACCCAATATGTCACAGTAAAAAAACACACATACAGCTCCACACATGATGTTTATTCTTAACTTTAATGTTATACAAAAGTGAAAGTGATTATGTTTTTCCATCTCCAGTCTGCTCTCAGAGCAGTGGTGGTTACCAGTGTAGATGTGAGGATCAGTACCGTTGGTCATGTGACCGTTGCTTCCTGTACGGATCCTGTGACAACATCACTGATGACACATGTGGATGCATCAATGCCATTCCTCCTGATGGACAATACTGCCAGCCTGTTGATCAGATCAGTAAGCTGTGCTACATAAACTACTGTTTGTTAAAACAAAACAGAATTTGAATCTTAGCCTCTTAGGCTATCTTGGCCTTTATTTTTAGATCGAAGTTGAGATGACAAAATGTGGGAACAGACAGTTTTATTTAGTTCAGAAACTACCTTTATCTCTCTTTATTACCTCCAGACTCCACCTATTGTCCTGTTACAACAGCCTCTCCACCAACAACAAGTGAGACTAAGTAGATTATAATTATTTCATGAACTGAATATAATATTTGCATTGTGAAAAAAAATAACCCTTTCCATCTTCTTGTCTTTCTTCCTTTGCAGTTTCTCCTGTTGTCCATGAATACATCATTTCTGTTGAGTTGAACATCTCAGATGTTGCAGTAATAAATCGACTGAGGACAGTTCTGAGAACCATCAGTTACCCCATCAACATCACCAACCTCACACAGATCTCTGATGTCAACATTTCTACAGGTACATCTTTCATTTGGTTAATGCAAATCTATTTCTGAAATATGTTTCATTCAACAGCTAGTTAGAACCCAATATATCACAGTAAAAAACACACATACAGCTCCACACATGATGTTTATTCTTAACTTTAATGTTATACGAAAGTGAAAGTGATTCCATGTTTTTCCATCTCCAGTCTGCTCTCTGAGCAGTCGTGGTTACCAGTGCAGATGTGAGGATCAGTACCGTTGGTCATGTGACCGCTGCCTCCTGTACGGATCCTGTGACAACATCACTGATGACACATGTGGATGCATCAATGCCATTCCTCCTGATGGAAAATACTGCCAGCCTGTTGATCAGCTCAGTAAGCTGTGCTACATTAATTATACCGTTTGGGAAATAAATAAATTAATAAGTAGATTAGCACGTAACACAGCAATTGTTATTAATGATCCAACCATTTATTTCATTATTTTTTCTATTGCTTTACAATGTCTTGTTCAAAGCACATGACTTTGTAAAAGCCTGATCAAAAAAGTGGACAGCTATATAGCATTTATCAAAATATTTACAGAACAATTTGAAGTATCTTAGCCTATCTTTTATATATGGAGGATGAGATGAAAACATTTGGTTTATGATCCATTGGATACACAGAAAGTACAAGTGGTGTGTATCTACATTTATTCCTGTTTAGTAACTACCTTTCTCTCTCTTTATTCCCACTAGACTCCACCTATTGTCCTGTTACAACACCATCTCCTTCTACAACATCCCCTCCGGTTACAACACCCTCTCCACCAACAACAAGTGAGAGTGAGTAGATTATAATTATTTCATAAACTGAATATAACATTTGCGTTCTAAAAAAAAATAACCCTTTCCATCTTCTTGTCTTTCGTCCTTTGCAGTTTCTCCTGTTGTCCATGAATACATAATTTCTGTTGAGTTGAACATCTCAGATGTTGCAGTAATAAATCGACTGAGGACAGTTCTGAGAACCATCAGTTACCCCATCAACATCACCAACCTCACACAAATCTCTGATGTCAACATATCTACAGGTACATCTATTATTTGGTTAATGCTAAAATATTTCTGAAATATTTTTCATTCAACAGCTTGTTAAAAACCAAATATTCACAGTTAAAAAAACACATACAGATCCACACATCATGTTTATTTTAGGGCTGTCAAACGATTAAAAATTTTAATCAGATTAATCACAGGACTCTGTTGATTAATTTTACCATTCGAAATATGCCCTAAAAATTCGAATTTTCTCTGTATATTGTTGTATGAACGGAAAGATAAAGGACAGAAGGTGGATATGTACATTAAAAATGACAAATGATGGTTTTAATACTGAAAACACATTTAAATCAAACTAAAATATATAGGCCTACCTACCACACTATAATTCAATTGGTCTGTCTCTTTACTATGTCTTTGGGCAAATATTGGCTATACAATGGCATTTATTTTGTGAATCTACAGGTTGTGCATTCTTGAATAGGCCTACAACTTGATTAGCCTACAGTCCGCGGTGTGTGTGTGTGTGTGTGTGTGTGTGTGTGTGTGTGTGTGTGTACACGCGCTAACACATCCTAGGGGACTGTTAATTTGTGCCAGGAAGCCGACGTTATGTTGATGTCTACCCACACACATCTCTGAAAACTGCAGACGTGTGTGTCCTCGCGGGCTCTGAACAGAGCGGACAATGTTTCTCCTCCTGTTGCTCCCGACATCAATTGTCATCCGCGGCAGTTGATTTTATATACTATCTATGCCCGTGACACAGACGTGGCCGTTAGCAGTTTAAAACACGGCATGGGCTAGCGTGCTGCTATGTTTGGCTGCGCGCAGCTACTGATCCTGGGTCAGCCACAACGTTAAAGTGACTGTAGTGCAGAGCCGGTGGGATGCACGGCGGATCGTTCTGCACATGCGTTAATCGCGATAAAAAAATTAACGCCGTTAATTCCAGAAATTAATCACCCTGCGTTAACGCGATAATTTTGACAGCCCTAGTTTTAATTTTAACGTTAATGTTATACAAAAGTGAAAGTGATTATGTGTTTTCATTTCCAGTCTGCTTTCAGAGCAGCGGTGGTTACCAGTGCAGATGTGAGGATCAGTATCGTTGGTCATGTAACCTCTGCTTCCTGTACGGATCCTGTGACAACATCATTGATGACACATGTGGATGCATCAATGCCATTCCTCCTGATGGACAATACTGCCAGCCTGTTGATCAGCTCAGTAAGTGTTGCTTCATCAACAATACTATTTGTTAAAAAACATTAACTTGTATATAGAATTCATATTTTATATTCACAAGTTAAGTTTCATAACTATATATACTGTACATATTCATAACTATGTATATATATCATTATTATTAAAAGTGGTGTTTGTCTAGATTTATTCCCTCTCTCTTTTTTCTGCAGACATCACCAATTGTCCTGCTACAACGACCATTCCAACACCAACCAGTAAGCCTGATAATATCATGTTTAATCAATAGACTGTATATATAATACACATAATAATTGATATTCCCAAAATCACCTTTTCCTTGTTAATATTTATTTTCTTGCAGCTTTTACTGTTTTTTATACAAGCAGAAATTACTATTGAGTTAAAAATCTCAGATTTTGCAGTCGACTGTTGGCAATGGTGTTATGTGTTTTGGTATTTGAGCAAACAGTCTTTGTATTTTATTTCATTTTTTAAATCACAGATTGCACAACTTTTGTGGAATCAATACTGTAGCTAGTCCAAGAAACTTATACACAAACATTTGTATTCAGATACAACCCCTGTTGCTACAACTGATGGGAACACTATAACAGCTGAAACAATCAACACCACTGCACTCACATATGTACCAACGACTGCAGTAAACAGTAAGTGTTTGAGAAATAGATGCTAGGTAAGTCTTAGGGAAATTGAAAACAAATAGTTCCAATATAGTGTTACAAATTACTTATTGACAGATGTTTTTAAAAATCATTTTAAAGTAGTCATTGAAGAGACAACTCCTAATGGTACTACAAATTTGAACACCACAACACCCATAACCTCACCAACAGCTGTAGCTACCAGTAAGCTTTTTATATAAGGGAATGATAACATTCCTCTTGTTCATATTTGATTGGAAATATACAGCAATGTATCCTTACTGAAGTACATTTTTAATTTTTAAAGCTACTACGAGTAAGTCGGCACGTTGGCGACACCTTTGAACAAAAGCGGTAGTATTATTACGACGCCAGCTGTCGTGAAGCTGTTTTGTAGCTCGTCCAGGGAGTGCAAGAGTCAAATAATCAGGAAGCAATATGGTGCGTGGCGTGTCCGTGTGTTGAAAGTGTGAGGGCACCGGACTCTTTTTGGCTCCGTGAGTCTATGGGTGACACAGCATCAACTAATGCCAGTAAGTGCTAAACACACCTGATTGCAATGAGTTGATGCATTGTCACCTCTCACGGAGCTGAACGAGTCCCCGTGTCCTCACACAAAGCGAATGAACGAGAGATGGCAGTTAGTTAGTATGGATCACGATGAGGTAATGTGTTGTTGTAAATAATGACTATTTCAGAGGAATAATGGTCATCTGATGATGCTGGTGAGGCAAAGTAAACTTTGTTTTAGTAGGCTACCGCTCATTCATTTAGGAGTAAACACTGCAGTCTAGTTTCGCTGCGTGAAATTGTGTATACGTTGCTTGGCAACGCCCTCCCGCCCGACTATCACTCTCCCTTTTAGCTTTTCTTCATTGCATTTTCTTTTCTTTCTTTGATGGTTCAGCCCCGTTATCAGTCATTAGGACGACAAATAACTGTCTCAAACAAGGCTCCCGCTCCCCTTCCCTCACCTGGAGGGATAGGCTTCTCAATTCACGTTCCTGCGCCACACTGAAATCTGCGACCAATACGGATATGTGACCATAGAGCATGCACGCGTGAACCGAAAATCGGACTGGGTGTACGACCAGATCAAATGCAGTAATAAAAACTATATAAAAACGTCTTTCTTTGCACTGATGGTCTCGTTTGCTGTTAAAGGTAATTTATGATTATGAGAGGAAACATGAGGCTGTTTAAAAGATATTTAAATGTTACTCGTAGCCGCTTTAATGCATTGTTGTAAATTTCTTTAGATTCCACACCTAATGCTACAACTGATTTGATCTCGACAACAACTGCAACAACACCAATAACTGGAACAAGTAAGTGTTCGAAAGTTTTTTTTATTTTTTTTATCGTCAGCGTACATATTGACATAATATCTACTGGTAAGAATATAATTCTCCTGTTATCGGTATGTGATTGATAGAACAATAAATTACTATACGCTTTTTTTTCTTCTACATAGGCTTAATGTAGCACAACACAAATTGAAATGCTAAACAGAAATATGACCATGGCAATGGATATTTTACCTTTCATGAAAGCAGAGGAATACAATTTTCTTTTTTTTAAATCATAGGTCCCATTATAAGAATTTGGCACTTCAATGGCATCTCACAGTCTTCATTCAGCAAATATAGTTTGCTAAGGTGTCGTCACTCGACCTGAGGTTGTAGCAAACTTTTTACAAAAAATTTTGCTCTTTTCCAACAGAACCTCCAGTTGTTTATGAATATCAGATATTCATTGAGGTGAACACTACAGATGTAGATCAGCTGAGAAGCACCCTGAAAAGCATCACTTTCCCTGTCCTCATCAGCAAGCAAATCAACATCTCAGAGGCTGATATCACCACAGGTAAGAAAAAATGGTGTGGCCCTAAGAGGACAGAATTGTTTGCATGTATATCTTAAGCCTTTTGAAAAGAAAAATGTGGTAATGTTTTTTTTATTTACAGTTTGCAGTCAAGATGGCAATGGATTCCAATGCCGCTGTGAGGATGAACACCTTTGGCCTTGTGACAAGTGTGCCACCTATGGGAAATGTGATGGTGATACAAGCAACACATGTAGCTGCATTAAAACTATTCCCACAGATGGAGAGTATTGCCAGTCAGTTCACCATCAAAGTGAGTACTATGGGCATATGATATTTTTATACTTTTTTTCTACTTTCTTATGTTGAAACATAATTGATTTCTCTTCCCTTTTTCCACCTGCAAGTGCCTACACTTTGACACCTTTTCACCACATTATTTTTGTTTCTCTCTGCAGACTTTTCAGTGTGTCCTTTGACAACAACTTCAACATCGACAGGTAAAGTTCTGGAGGTGCTGCTGGTTTTGTCCAAAAATAACTACAAAGGCACCAACAATAATATAATAATAATATGAAATAAGTGTATTAATTAAATGTACTTGTACTATAAGTGTAATACATGATTGTAAAAAGTGGAAAAAGTAAGTGGATCAGTTTACCCCACAGCTGGGGTAAAGTGAGCCACATGACAACTTTTTTTAAAACAATCTTATTTTCACTGCCCTTTGTTTTGAAAAAATTCTGCTAATGCCCATTTCTAGGAAACATCCTGAATTAATGGGAAATGTGTAAATTTGAGTGATAAATCATTTTAGCTCGCTTGGAGGGGAGCAAATGTAAAAAGTGGCTCAGATTACCCCGTTCTCCCCTACTTGTATTATAAGTGTAATACATGATTGTAAATGTTCTTTCCAGATTCAACAACATTTCCTACAACACAAGTGATTACTACAACAACTGCAACAACACCAATAACTGGAACAAGTAAGTGTTAGAAAGTTAAAAAAATATTATTTTTTTATCGTCAGCATACATATTGACATAATATCTACTGGTAAGAATATAATTCTCCTGTTATCGGTATGTGATTAATAGAACAATAAATTACTATACACTTTTTTTTCTACATAGGCTTAATGTAGCACAACACAAATTGAAATGCTTAACAGAAATATGATCATGGCAATGGATATTTTACCTTTCATGAAAGCAGAGGCATACAATTTTCTTTTTTTTAAATCATAGGTCCCATTATAAGAATTTGGCACTTCAATGGCATCGCACAGTCCTCATTCAGCAAATTTAGTTTGCTAAGGTGTCGTCACTCGACCTGAGGTTGTAGCAAACTTTTTACAAAAAATGTTGCTCTTTTCCAACAGAACCTCTAGTTGTTTATGAATATCAGATATTCATTGAGGTGAACACTACAGATGTAGATCAGCTGAGAAGCACCCTGAAAAGCATCACTTTCCCTGTCCTCATCAGCAAGCAAATCAACATCTCAGAGGCTGATATCACCACAGGTAAGAAAAAATGGTGTGGCCCTCAGAGGACAGAATTGTTTGCATGTATATCTTAAGCCTTTTGAAAAGAAAAACGTGGTAATGTTTTTTTTATTTACAGTTTGCAGTCAAGATGGCAATGGATTCCAATGCCGCTGTGAGGATGAACACCTTTGGCCTTGTGACAAGTGTGCCACCTATGGGAAATGTGATGGTGATACAAGCAACACATGTGGCTGCATTAAAACCATTCCCACAGATGGAGAGTATTGCCAGTCGGTTCACCATCAAAGTGAGTACTATGGGCATATGATATTTTTCTACTTTTTTTCTAGTTTCTTATGTTGAAACATAATTGATTTCTCTTCCCTTTTTCCACCTGCAAGTGCCTACACTTTTACACCTTTTCATCACGTTATTTTTGTTCCTCCCTGCAGACTTTTCAGTGTGTCCTTTGACAATAACTTCAACATCGACAGGTAAAGTTCTGGAGGTGCTGCCG
The DNA here is from genome assembly GCA_949357725.1 of Hyperoplus immaculatus. Classification (NCBI taxonomy): domain Eukaryota; kingdom Metazoa; phylum Chordata; class Actinopteri; order Uranoscopiformes; family Ammodytidae; genus Hyperoplus; species Hyperoplus immaculatus. The sequence continues at coordinate 22,089,260 of OX442368.1, read as the reverse complement.
GTTTTGTCCAAAAATAACTACAAAGGCACCAACAATAATATAATAATAATATGAAATAAGTGTATTAATTAAATGTACTTGTACTATAAGTGTAATACATGATTGTAAATGTTCTTTTCAGATTCAACAACAATTCCTACAACACAAGTGATTACTACAACACCAACAACAAGTGAGTGCTTCACAGTCTACGGAGCTCGATTTATATGTTATAACAAGCAGTAATTATCTAAAATTAATTTGTACAGCTATCATAACTTAAAATGGTCTTATCAGATTTTAAACTTAAGTTTTGACATTAATCTGTTAACTATAATGGGTTTATAACGTGTTTTATCCAGATTCAACAGCTGTCACCACACCAGATTTCACCACTGCAACATCAACAACAACTGTTACAAGTCAGTGAATAATTGTCTGGAGGGGTCAGAAAACCAGTCTTTTAATTTTTAATTTTTCTATTTAGTATCAATATGATTTACCTGTATAATTAAAGTTTTCAAAAAAACTGACTGGTTGAATGATTTATTTTTATAAATTGTAAGTAATACCTCATGATAATTAACACTGCTAAACCCAAGCTACATTGGGAATCTACATAGATCTATACATTGGTCTTCATGTATATGACATGGAAGTTAAACCATGGTACAACATTACAACATTCCCTTAGATAAGAGTTTATTGGAAATATACAGCCTTAATGTGTGTCCTTAATCAAAGTTGATTTTCAATTTTTAATGCATTGTTGTAAATTTCTTTAGATTCCACACCTGATGAAACAACTGCTTTTACTTCCACAACAACTGCAACAACACCAACAGCTGGAACAAGTAAGTTAACAAAATAACAAATAATTGTAAAAATGTTGTAAAAACAAATGACAGTATGTCTTCCAGGATTTTTTATTGTCAGCATAAAGGCAGTTTAACACATTTATAATGTAAAGTCTTCGTAAATCAAGTGTAATCATGAGTAGGTTTTCTCAAAGTTAAATCAAATTACTAATATTTTTGTTCAGATTCAACCTCTACTGCAATAACTGATGTTAACACTACAACAGCTGCAACACTTTACACTACTACACTCACAGACGTAGCAACAACTGCAGTAAACAGTAAGTGTTTGAGAAATAAATTGTAGGTAAAGTTTTAGGATTTTTTTTTGCAAATATACATTTACAAATGACAGATATTTTATAATTTTGTTAAATGAAAGTATAAATGGTCTATGCAGATACAACTCCTAATGCTACAACAAACCTGAACACTGCAACACCCACAACTTCACCAACAGCTGTAGCCACCAGTAAGCTTTTTGATACAAGGGATGGATAACATTCCTCTTGCTTATATTTGATTGGTAATATACAGCAATGTATCCTTACTTTAGTACATTTTATATTTTTTATGCATTGTTGTAAATTTCTTTAGATTCCACACCTAATGCTACAACTGATTTGATCTCCACAACAACTGCAACAACACCAATAACTGGAACAAGTAAGTGTTAGAAAGTTAAAAAAATATAATTTTTTTATCGTCAGCGTACATATTGACATAATATCTACTGGTAAGAATATAATTCTCCTGTTATCGGTATGTAATTAATAGAACAATAAATTACTATATGCTTTTTTTTCTACATAGGCTTAATGTAGCACAACACAAATTAATATGCTAAACAGAAATATGACCATGGCAATGGATATTTTACCTTTCATGAAAGCGTAGGCATACAATTTTCTTTTTTTTAAATCATAGGTCCCATTATAAGAATTTGGCACTTCAATGGCATCTCACAGTCCTCATTCAGCAAATATAGTTTGCTAAGGTGTCGTCACTCGACCTGAGGTTGTAGCAAACTTTTTACAAAAAATGTTGCTCTTTTTCAACAGAACTTCCAGTTGTTTATGAATATCAGATATTCATTGAGGTGAACACTACAGATGTAGATCAGCTGAGAAGCACCCTGAAAAGCATTACTTTCCCTGTCCTCATCAGCAAGCAAATCAGCATCTCAGAGGCTGATATCACCACAGGTAAGAAAAAATGGTGTGGCCCTCAGAGGACAGCATTGTTTGCATGTATATCTTAAAGGCCTACTTCACCGGTTTGAATATGAAGGTGTATTGAATTCTGAGATCCTATGTAGTATTTAAAATCGGTTAATCCTAGCCTGAGAAAAGGCAGAAAGAGTGTTTTTTAACCCTATATTTCTCTTTCTCGTGACATCACAGAAAGAGAAATATAGGGTTAAAAAAACGTACTTTGTAAATATTACTGTGATGTCACAGTAAAAGACATCACAGTAATATTTACAAAGTAAGTTTTTTTTTAACCCTATATTTCTCTTTCTGTGATGCCACGAGAAAGAGAAATATGGGGTTAAAAAAAACACTCTTTCTGCCTTTTCTCAGGCTAGGATGAACCGATTTTAATTTTTTTTGCACATTTATACTACAGAGGATCTCCGAATTCTATACACCTTCATATTCAAACTGGTGAAGTAGGCCTTTAAGCCTTTTGAAAAGAAAGACGTGGTAATGTTTTTTTATTTACAGTTTGCAGTCATGATGGCAATGGATTCCAATGCCGCTGTGAGGATGAACACCTTTGGCCTTGTGACAAGTGTGCCACCTATGGGAAATGTGATGGTGATACAAGCAACACATGTGGCTGCATTAAAACTATTCCCACAGATGGAGAGTATTGCCAGTCAGTTCACCATCAAAGTGAGTATTATGGGCATATGATATTTTTCTACTTTTTTTCTACTTTCTTATGTTGAAACATAATTGATTTCTCTTCCCTTTTTCCACCTGCAAGTGCCTACACTTTTACACCTTTTCATCACATTATTTTTGTTCCTTCCTGCAGACTTTTCAGTGTGTCCTTTGACAACAAATTCAACATCGACAGGTAAAGTTCTGGAGGTGCTGCCGGTTTTGTCCAAAAATAACTACAAAGGCACCAACAATAATATAATAATAATATGAAATAAGTGTATTAATTAAATGTACTTGTACTATAAGTGTAATACATGATTGTAAATGTTCTTTTCAGATTCAACAACAATTCCTACAACACAAGTGATTACTACAACACCAACAACAAGTGAGTGCTTCACAGTCTACGGAGCTCGATTTATATGTTATAACAAGCAGTAATTATCTAAAATTAATTTGTACAGCTATCATAACTTAAAATGGTCTTATCAGATTTTAAACTTAAGTTTTGACATTAATCAGTTAACTATAATGGGTTTATAACGTGTTTTATCCAGATTCAACAGCTGTCACCACACCAGATTTCACCACTGCAACATCAACAACAACTGTTACAAGTCAGTGAATAATTGTCTGGAGGGGTCAGAAAACCAGTCTTTTAATTTTTAATTTTTCTATTTAGTATCAATATGATTTACCTGTATAATTAAAGGTATCAAAAAAACTGACTGGTTGAATGATTTATTGTTATACATTGTAAGTAATACCTCATGATAATTAACACTGCTAAACCCAAGCTACATTGGGAATCTACATAGATCTATACATTGGTCTTCATGTATATGACATGGAAGTTAAACCATGGTACAACATTACAACATTCCCTTAGATAAGAGTTTATTGGAAATATACAGCCTTAATGTGTGTCCTTAATCAAAGTTGATTTTCAATTTTTAATGCATTGTTGTAAATTTCTTTAGATTCCACACCTGATGAAACAACTGCTTTTACTTCCACAACAACTGCAACAACACCAACAGCTGGAACAAGTAAGTTAACAAAATAACAAATAATTGTAAAAATGTTGTAAAAACAAATGACAGTATGTCTTCCAGGATTTTTTATTGTCAGCATAAAGGCAGTTTAACACATTTATAATGTAAAATCTTCGTAAATCAAGTGTAATCATGAGTAGGTTTTCTCAAAGTTAAATCAAATTACTAATATTTTTGTTCAGATTCAACCTCTACTGCAATAACTGATGTTAACACTACAACAGCTGCAACACTTTACACTACTACACTCACAGACGTAGCAACAACTGCAGTAAACAGTAAGTGTTTGAGAAATAAATTGTAGGTAAAGTTTTAGGATTTTTTTTTTCAAATATACATTTACAAATGATTTATTGACAGATATTTTATAATTTTGTTAAATGAAAGTATAAATGGTCTATGCAGATACAACTCCTAATGCTACAACAAACCTGAACACTGCAACACCCACAACTTCACCAACAGCTGTAGCTACCAGTAAGCTTTTTGATACAAGGGATGGATAACATTCCTCTTGCTTATATTTGATTGGTAATATACAGCAATGTATCCTTACTTTGGTACATTTTATATTTTTTATGCATTGTTGTAAATTTCTTTAGATTCCACACCTAATGCTACAACTGATTTGATCTCCACAACAACTGCAACAACACCAATAACTGGAACAAGTAAGTGTTAGAAAGTTAAAAAAATATAATTTTTTTATCGTCAGCGTACATATTGACATAATATCTACTGGTAAGAATATAATTCTCCTGTTATCGGTATGTGATTAATAGAACAATAAATTACTATACGCTTTTTTTTTCTACATAGGCTTAATGTAGCACAACACAAATTGAAATGCTAAACAGAAATATGACCATGGCAATGGATATTTTACCTTTCATGAAAGCATAGGCATACAATTTTCTTTTTTTTAAATCATAGGTCCCATTATAAGAATTTGGCACTTCAATGGCATCGCACAGTCCTCATTCAGCAAATATAGTTTGCTAAGGTGTCGTCACTCGACCTGAGGTTGTAGCAAACTTTTTACAAAAAATGTTGCTCTTTTCCAACAGAACCTCCAGTTGTTTATGAATATCAGATATTCATTGAGGTGAACACTACAGATGTAGATCAGCTGAGAAGCACCCTGAAAAGCATCACTTTCCCTGTCCTCATCAGCAAGCAAATCAGCATCTCAGAGGCTGATATCACCACAGGTAAGACAAAATGGTGTGGCCCTCAGAGGACAGCATTGTTTGCATGTATATCTTAAGCCTTTTGAAAAGAAAAACGTGGTAAAGTTTTTTTATTTACAGTTTGCAGTCAAGATGGCAATGGATTCCAATGCCGCTGTGAGGATGAACACCTTTGGCCTTGTGAAAAGTGTGCCACCTATGGGAAATGTGATGGTGATACAAGCAACACATGTGGCTGCATTAAAACCATTCCCACAGATGGAGAGTATTGCCAGTCAGTTCACCATCAAAGTGAGTACTATGGGCATATGATATTTTTCTACTTTTTTTCTACTTTCTTATGTTGAAACATAATTGATTTCTCTTCTCTTTTTCCACCTGCAACTCCTACACTTTTACACCTTTTCACCACATTATGTTTGTTCCTCTCTGCAGACTTTTCAGTGTGTCCTTTGACAACAACTTCAACATCGACAGGTAAAGTTCTGGAGGTGCTGCCGGTTTTGTCCAAAAATAACTACAAAGGCACCAACAATAATATAATAATAATATGAAATAAGTGTATTAATTAAATGTACTTGCACTATAAGTGTAATACATGATTGTAAATGTTCTTTTCAGATTCAACAACATCTCCTACAACACAAGTGATTACTACAACACCAACAACAAGTGAGTGCTTCACAGTCTACGGAGCTCGATTTATATGTTATAACAAGCAGTAATTATCTAAAATGAATGTGTACAGCAATCATAACTTAAAATGGTCTTATCAGATTTTAAACTTAAGTTTTGACATTAATCAGTTAACTATATTGGGTTTATAACGTGTTTTATCCAGATTCAACAGCTGTCACCACACCAGATTTCACCACTGCAACATCAACAACAACTGTTACAAGTCAGTGAATAATTGTCCGGAGGGGTCAGAAAACCAGTCTTTTAATTTTTAATTTTTCTATTTAGTATCAATATGATTTACCTGTATAATTAAAGGTTTCAAAAAAACTGACTGGTTGAATGATTTATTGTTATAAATTGTAAGCAATATCTCATGATAATTAACACTGCTAAACCCAAGCTACATTGGGAATCTACATAGATCTATACATTGGTCTTCATGTATATGACATGGAAGTTAAACCATGGTACAACATTACAACATTCCCTTAGATAAGAGTTTATTGGAAATATACAGCCTTAATGTGTGTCCTTAATCAAAGTTGATTTTCAATTTTTAATGCATTGTTGTAAATTTCTTTAGATTCCACACCTGATGAAACAACTGCTTTTACTTCCACAACAACTGCAACAACACCAACAGCTGGAACAAGTAAGTTAACAAAATAACAAATAATTGTAAAAATGTTGTAAAAACAAATGACAGTATGTCTTCCAGGATTTTTTATTGTCAGCATAAAGGCAGTTTAACACATTTATAATGTAAAATCTTCGTAAATCAAGTGTAATCATGAGTAGGTTTTCTCAAAGTTAAATCAAATTACTAATATTTTTGTTCAGATTCAACCTCTACTGCAATAACTGATGTTAACACTACAACAGCTGCAACACTTTACACTACTACACTCACAGACGTAGCAACAACTGCAGTAAACAGTAAGTGTTTGAGAAATAAATTGTAGGTAAAGTTTTAGGATTTTTTTTTTCAAATATACATTTACAAATGATTTATTGACAGATATTTTATAATTTTGTTAAATGAAAGTATAAATGGTCTATGCAGATACAACTCCTAATGCTACAACAAACCTGAACACTGCAACACCCACAACTTCACCAACAGCTGTAGCTACCAGTAAGCTTTTTGATACAAGGGATGGATAACATTCCTCTTGCTTATATTTGATTGGTAATATACAGCAATGTATCCTTACTTTGGTACATTTTATATTTTTTATGCATTGTTGTAAATTTCTTTAGATTCCACACCTAATGCTACAACTGATTTGATCTCCTCAACAACTGCAACAACACAAATAACTGGAACAAGTAAGTGTTAGAAAGTTAAAAAAATATAATTTTTTTATCGTCAGCGTACATATTGACATAATATCTACTGGTAAGAATATAATTCTCCTGTTATCGGTATGTGATTAATAGAACAATAAATTACTATACGCTTTTTTTTCTACATAGGCTTAATGTAGCACAACACAAATTGAAATGCTAAACAGAAATATGACCATGGCAATGGATATTTTACCTTTCATGAAAGCATAGGCATACAATTTTCTTTTTTTTAAATCATAGGTCCCATTATAAGAATTTGGCACTTCAATGGCATCGCACAGTCCTCATTCAGCAAATATAGTTTGCTAAGGTGTCGTCACTCGACCTGAGGTTGTAGCAAACTTTTTACAAAAAATGTTGCTCTTTTCCAACAGAACCTCCAGTTGTTTATGAATATCAGATATTCATTGAGGTGAACACTACAGATGTAGATCAGCTGAGAAGCACCCTGAAAAGCATCACTTTCCCTGTCCTCATCAGCAAGCAAATCAGCATCTCAGAGGCTGATATCACCACAGGTAAGACAAAATGGTGTGGCCCTCAGAGGACAGCATTGTTTGCATGTATATCTTAAGCCTTTTGAAAAGAAAAACGTGGTAAAGTTTTTTTATTTACAGTTTGCAGTCAAGATGGCAATGGATTCCAATGCCGCTGTGAGGATGAACACCTTTGGCCTTGTGAAAAGTGTGCCACCTATGGGAAATGTGATGGTGATACAAGCAACACATGTGGCTGCATTAAAACCATTCCCACAGATGGAGAGTATTGCCAGTCAGTTCACCATCAAAGTGAGTACTATGGGCATATGATATTTTTCTACTTTTTTCTACTTTCTTATGTTGAAACATAATTGATTTCTCTTCTCTTTTTCCACCTGCAACTCCTACACTTTTACACCTTTTCACCACATTATGTTTGTTCCTCTCTGCAGACTTTTCAGTGTGTCCTTTGACAACAACTTCAACATCGACAGGTAAAGTTCTGGAGGTGCTGCCGGTTTTGTCCAAAAATAACTACAAAGGCACCAACAATAATATAATAATAATATGAAATAAGTGTATTAATTAAATGTACTTGCACTATAAGTGTAATACATGATTGTAAATGTTCTTTTCAGATTCAACAACATTTCCTACAACACAAGTGATTACTACAACACCAACAACAAGTGAGTGCTTCACAGTCTACGGAGCTCGATTTATATGTTATAACAAGCAGTAATTATCTAAAATGAATGTGTACAGCAATCATAACTTAAAATGGTCTTATCAGATTTTAAACTTAAGTTTTGACATTAATCAGTTAACTATATTGGGTTTATAACGTGTTTTATCCAGATTCAACAGCTGTCACCACACCAGATTTCACCACTGCAACATCAACAACAACTGTTACAAGTCAGTGAATAATTGTCCGGAGGGGTCAGAAAACCAGTCTTTTAATTTTTAATTTTTCTATTTAGTATCAATATGATTTACCTGTATAATTAAAGGTTTCAAAAAAACTGACTGGTTGAATGATTTATTGTTATAAATTGTAAGCAATATCTCATGATAATTAACACTGCTAAACCCAAGCTACATTGGGAATCTACATAGATCTATACATTGGTCTTCATGTATATGACATGGAAGTTAAACCATGGTACAACATTACAACATTCCCTTAGATAAGAGTTTATTGGAAATATACAGCCTTAATGTGTGTCCTAAATCAAAGTTGATTTTCAATTTTTAATGCATTGTTGTAAATTTCTTTAGATTCCACACCTGATGAAACAACTGCTTTTACTTCCACAACAACTGCAACAACATCAACAGCTGGAACAAGTAAGTTAACAAAATCACAAATAATTGTAAAAATGTTGTAAAAACAAATGACAGTATGTCTTCCAGGATTTTTTATTGTCAGCATAATGGCAGTTTAACACATTTATAATGTAAAATCTTCGTAAATCACGTGTAATCATGAGTAGGTTTCTCAACGTTAAATAAAATTACTAATATTTTTGTTCAGATTCAACCTCTACTGCAATAACTGATGTTAACACTACAACAGCTGCAACACTTTACACTACTACACTCACAGACGTAGCAACAACTGCAGTAAACAGTAAGTGTTTGAGACATAATTTGTAGGTAAAGTTTTAGGAAATTAAAAAACAGCTCAAATACAGTGTTACAAATGATTTATTGACAGATATTTTATCATTTTGTTAAATGAAATTATAAATGGTCTATGCAGATACATAATTCAACAAACCTGAACACTGCAACACCCACAACTTCACCAACAGCTGTAGCTAGCAGTAAGATGTTTGATATAAGGGGATGATAACATTCCCCTAGATAAGAGTTGATCTGAAATATACAGCAATGTATCTTTACTCAAAGTTAATTTTCAATTTTTAATGCATTATTGTACATTTCTTTAGATTCCACGCCTGATGAAACAACAGATTTGACCTCCACAACACCAACAGTTGGAACAAGTAGGTTGAAAAAAATAATAATAATTGTAAAAATTTAGTGAAAACAAATAACAGTATGTCTTCCAGGATCTTTTTTTGTCAGCAAAAAGGCAGTTTAACACATTTATAATGTAAAATCTTCGCAAATCAAGTGTAATCATGAGTAGGTTTTCTCAAAGTTAAATTAAATTGCAAATATTTCTGTTCAGATTCAACCTCTACTGCAATAACAGATGTTAACACTGAAACACTTTACACCACTACACTCACAGACGTACCAACAACTGCAGTAAACAGTAAGTGTTTAAGAAATAAATTGTAGGTTAAGTTTTGAGAAAATTAAAAAACTGTTCAAATATACACTGTGTGCACAATTATTAGGCAAGTTGTATTTTTGAGGATTAATTTTATTATTGAACAACTACAGTGCTCTCGGTCAGTCCAAAATGTTAATGAACCTAAACCTGAATGTTTACGAAAGTAAAAGTGAGGTTTTGTCTTTCTTACGAGAATATATATTTGTTTTGCTATTATTAGGCAACTATTAGTGTGCAGAAATATTATGCAACTAAATAAAAATGTTCCCATCTCACTTGTTTATTTTCATCTGTTAAAGTGAGAATAATAAAACAACTCAAAATTTTCAAATACAAATTTCATGTTCTTCTTGAAAGATGCAGACTTTTTCCTGTACCACTGCTTGAAGAAAGTATCTTCGAGAAACTGGCAGTAGGTTTGGGAGTTGATTTTGAGGCCATCTTCAACCCGAAAAGGTCCAACTAGCTCATATTTAAAGGCAACTATTAGTATCTTTAAAGATGAGCTAGTTGGACCTTTTCGGGTTGAAGATGGCCTCAAAATCAACTCCCAAACCTACTGCCAGTTTTTAGAATATACTTTCTTCAAGCAGTGGTACAGGAAAAAGTCTGCATCTTTCAAGAAGACCCCGATTTTAATATAGGACCATGCTCCATCACATGCATTGAAGTACTCAATTGCATGGCTAGCTAGTAAAGGCCTTAAGGATGAAAAAATAATGACATGACCCCCTTCTTCACCTGACTTAAACCCTATTGAGAACCTGTGGGCCCTGCTTAAACGGGATATTTACAGTTAAGGAAATCAGTACACCTCTCGGAACAGTGTCTGGGAGGCTGTGGTTGCTGCTGCACAAAAAGTTGATCGTCAACAGATCAAGAAACTGACAAACTCCATGAATGGAAGGCTTATGACAGTTATTGAAAAGAAGGGTGGCTATATTGGTCACTGATTTATTTTTTTGACATGTTGGAAATTTGTATTTGTAAATTTTGAGTTGTTTTATTATTCTCACTTTAACAGATTAAAATAAACAAGTGAGATGGGAAAATTTTTTTTTATTTAGTTGCATAATAATTCTGCACAATAATAGTTGCCTAATAATAGCAAAACATATATATATTCTCGTAAGAAAGACAAAACCTCACTTTTACTTTCGTAAACATTCAGGTTTAGGTTCATTAACATTTTGGATTGACCGAGAGCACTGTAGTTGTTCAATAATAAAATTAATCCTCAAAAATACAACATGCCTAATAATTGTGCACACAGTGCAGTGTTACAAATTATTTATTGACAGATATTTTATCATTTTGTTAAATGAAATTATAAATGGTCTATGCAGATACAACTCCTAATGCTACAACAAACCTGAACACTGCAACACCCACAACTTCACCAACAGCTGTAGCTAGCAGTAAGATTTTTGATATAAGGGGATGATAACATTCGTCTAGTTCAGAGTTGATCTGAAATATACAGCAACATGTACTAAAAATAAATTTTTAATGCATTATCGTACATTTCTTTAGATTCCACACCTGATGAAACAACTTATATGAAATCTCCAACACCAACAGATGGAACAAGTAAGTGTTAGAAAGTAAAAAATATTGAAGAAAAGTAGTAACAACGTCTTCTAGTCTTCTTTGTTGATCGTCAGCATAGAGGCATTATTGCGAAGGCAAATTTGGGCCACTGTGGAGAAAACAATAGATAAGTATTTGATATTCTAAGAGAAACAAATGTATGTCTGAAAATACTCACATTTATATTGTCAAGGAATAGATATTAGTACAATTTAAAAGTCATCCATGGCAGGTAAACTCAACTCCTATAGTTTGATGAAGTTGATCCAACCTTTTGAATTGAGCAGATAGCTTCCTTTACACAGTCTTTGTCTAGATTCTTTAGATAATATATACTTTTCATACTCAAAACCTTTGGGTAGAAACATCTGAACAGTATAACACTCACTCATTCAAATGAACTTGTTGTCATAGGTTTTCTAATGTTATTTTAATTGCAAAAATTTGTGTTCAGATTCAACCCCTGTTGCTACAACTGATAAGAACACTGCAACAGCTGCAACATTCAACAATACTACACTCACAACTGGACCAACAAATGCAGTAAACAGTAAGTGTTTAACAATTAAATGCTAGGTCAAGTTTTAAGAAATTAAAAACAAATAGTTCCAAAATAGTGTTACAAATGACTTATTGACAGATCATCTATCATTTTAAAGATACAACATTCCCCTATATTAGAGTTGATTGTAAATATACAGCAATGTATCCTTACTCAAAGTTAATTTTCAATGCATTGTTGTAAATTTCTTTAGATTCCACGCCTGCTAAAACAACTGATTTGACTTCCACACCAACTGCAACAGCTGGAACAAGTAAGTTAAAAAAATAACAAATAATTGTGAAAAATTAGTTAAAAAAAATTGAAGTATGTCTTCCAGGATGTTTTATTGTCAGCATAAAGGAATTTAACACATTTATAATGTAACATCTTCGCAAATCAAGTTTATTCATGAGTAGGTTTTCCCAAATTTAAATTAAATTGATAACATTTCTCTTCAGATTCAACCTCTATTGCAATAACTGATGTTAACACTACAACAGCTGCAACACTTTACAGTATTATGTACTATACTATGTATCAACAGCTGCAGTGTTTAAGGGATAGGTAGAAACTAGGTAGAACTACATTAAGAAGTCAATAATTGATCAATTATTATCTTTTTACATTCAGTCTTTGTTGGTACAAGATATGGTAAGAGTATGATGACTGCAAAACCCACAGTTTAATTTGTGATATAGTTCGTTATGGTTTAAAGAAACAATACGGTTTTTATTATCAGCACTGACACGTTATCATAAACTGGTCCTTGCAGATTCTTCAACTATTAATACAACACATCTGAACACTACAAAGACAACTGCAGTAACTAGTAAGTGTTTGTGAAATACAGGAATTAAGTTAAAAGAAAATAATAAAAAGTTATTAATATTTAAATTATACGTAAGGTATACATAAAAAATATAAAACATTGTCTATCCAATAAAAAAATATATAATTTCAGCTTCAACACCTAATGCTACAAGCGGTTTGACTATCACCACAACTGCAACAACACCAATAGCTGGATTAAGTAAGACTAAGAAAAAAAGTTAAAAAATTATTGTATAAATGTAGAAAAAAGCAAATGAAAGTCTGCCTGGCGTCCTTTTTATTGATCAGCACAAAGGCATTAAAAAAATAAAATTATAATAAATACTTAAAATATTTGCAGACTCAAACTTCTACCATAACAGATATGAACACTACAACACCTGAGGGGTATACTACGAAGCGAGATTAAGGGCTGAGCGAGGTCTGTTGAGTCTAAAGCCTTAGTTTTCAGTATCACGAAAGGTGGCTCTCTTTCTACCTGGCTAGATCACCGTGGTAACAGAGGCTGCACGGCTAACCTGCCCAGACCAGTTTTTGTTTCAGAGTTTGAGCTTAAATTCGGCTCTTAGAGCGCTGCCCTTTAAGGAAACTACACATTTTGAAATCCCGCGGACCTGACTATAATGTCTGAGCGATACTTTTCACTGAGTAAACTAGTTAAATCAGTAAACTTATTGATCAGAAAGTTAATGGACGAAACGAAGCTGTGACATAAGGCTTACGTTAGAGTGAACTGTAACATCGTGCTGCGGCTTTTTGCCGCATGCATAGTTATTGATGCAGAAAATGTAAAATAGCCTAGACCTACTGTATGCAACGCCACTCTATGCACTCATCTCAATTGATTTTACCTGGCGATCTACACACGATGGCCCTCATTTATCAACCGTGCGTAGACCAGAAAAATGGGTGTACGTACATTTCCACGCAAATCTCGGCATTTATCAATATGGACGTGAGCGTAGGATACGCTCAAATCCCACGCCAGCTCTCAGCTCGTGTACGCAAGTTTGTAAACAGCATGGACTCGCAGTGCCGGGTAGTCGATGACTTTGTTGGACAATTATTAGAAGGTAATACAAATGCAGTGTTTGCTCAGACCGAAATAAAGATATTAATCACTTAAAATTGTGCAACTGAGTAGGAGAGCTGATTCAATAGTGCGCACACCGGCCACTTAGGAGTGCTGCATGGGACTGCGTAAGGGCAGTTATCTTCGACTTGGAGCAGCTGGGGGGACACTGAGGCACGGGTGCTGCATTCATTCAAAATGTTAGCCTAAGTATTAAATATGTAGTAGGCCTACACTGCTCTTTAGGATAAAAAATACACGGCACAACATTCAACTTAACATTTTATTTATTTGATGCACTTTTTAGATGTTAGTTCCTATTTTAATGTGTCATTGATCGCTTAAGCGAGCGATTTATTTCCACCGTTAACCGGCACGTTTTTCCGATCTGCTAGTGGAGCAGCTCAGCAGGACAGTGGGCGCTCTCACAGCTGATCGTTGCCGGGTCGGCTTGTGCAGCTGACGGCCGGGCTGACCACTCGTGCCAAGCGCATGCTGTCATACAGTAAAATGCAATATGTGTTATTTTTAGTTTTCAAATCCCTTTTGAGTAGTGCTATCTAAAAGGGCCAATACATTTTAATCATTCAAATATCTGCACATGTGTATTTCTTTTATGGGGACCATTATCGGAAAGTTGGTGCGTCTTTTTCTCCTCTACCACTTATATTATGCCTGCATGTTGGTTGCATTTCAGAACAGCAACACACTTTTTTTGTGGCGATTTTTGAGTCAGACCACTTTTTCTTCATCTATGTAAAGAAATGGCGACATATAATTGTATATGCTGTTTTATAGCATTTGAGCGCTGGAGATCGTTTGTTGTCAACATCAACGCTGTTGACCGCAGGAGTTATTTCCTTCCTAACTGCTGCCTTCGTTCTTTCGTCGTTCTTTGATCCAGCTTGTTATGCTCCGAAATGAAACTCTTTTTTTTCTTCTTTCGCTGTTATTTTGTCAATTTCTACTTCAAAGTAGTTCCTCTTCTGTGCCGTAATGCGCATATCCATGCAGTAAAACCTCTGGGCGAGGCCTCTAAACGGAGAAAATATAGGGGCGTGATACGATTGTTTTCAGCCGCCGCATTTATCAATAATGGCCTGGCGTACGCCGAGATTGGCGAGATACGACTGTTTGATAAATCCCACGCGATACCTGGCGTAGGGAGGTATTTGCGCCAGAATCTGCACCAGTTTCCACGCAAGTTTGATAAATGAGGGCCACTGGCTCTTAATGAAGCATTCTATAAAATCACAGGTTGCAACATTATTTCACTGTGGGCTTCTTTGTTTTCATCAGTAGCGATTACAGTTGGGACGTGACAGGTGACAGCTGCAGACTCGCAGGTTAAGCTTCTCACAGTAGATTCATATTTGTCCAGAAAATACAGACTACAGGTTTTGTATATAGGCTATTTATTTTAATGGTATTTATAAGATGCAAATAAAGGGCTATTAGCCTAAATCAAAATCTAAATTGTATTAATTTTGATGTGGACAGTGGCCCAAAACTAAAGTGATTTTCCACATAGGCTATGCTATTCATTAGGGGACAATGTCCGACTTAAATCAGATTCTTAAGTGTAGGATTATCAACTAGGCTAAATGGTGTACTGTTTAAATCCGAGTTCAACCTTTAATTGCTTTATAATGTCACGTTACGCACTGCGAGAACGATCTGTAAAATAAATTAATCACAATTTTCTGACAGCATTCCACTCTCTCCTTATTTGCAGTAAGAGTTTTTTTCGACTCTCTATTTTCTGCTGTTCTGTGTTCATTCAGACTGACATACTCTTCCTCTTAAGTGAAGTTAGCGACGCACTTTTTTTCTTTTTTTTTTTTACTCAGCTGCTCGCAATCAGTCCGTTTGTGTAACGTTAGCGGCACAAGATCAGTCCAGTCTGTGCGGATCCAGAGTCAAATGACGGGTCAAACGCCCCCTTTCATGGGGACGCGCACAGAGCCTGAAGCCGAAACCCTCGTTCAACATAAGAGGTTGATAACTTCCTTCGTGATATCGGTTAGTTCTGAGCGAGGGTATGTGTTATGTTGAACCAGATCAAAAAAAGAGAGCGAGGCTCTGTTGAGTTTCTTTCGTGGTATACCCCTCAACAAGTGAGTTGTAGTAAGTTTGTGGTGCTAAATTATATATTATAATAAGCAGTAATTATCTAAAATTAATTTGTACAGCATACATAACTTAAAATGGTCTTATCAGATATTAAACTTGAATTTTGACATTAATCAGTTAACTATAATTGGAACATGTTTCATCCAGATTCAACAGCTGTCACCACAACAGATACCAGCACTGCCACACCAACAACAACTGTTACAAGTCAATGAATAAATGTTGCAGTGATTTTCTTGTTTAACTGTGCAGTTTCTTCTTTAATTTAGGCTATGTGAAATATGTGTGTCGCTAGATGACGTAAAAGGTAAAATATATATATATGTAATTTCAGCTTCAACACCTAATGCTACAAGTGGTTTGACTGCCATGACAACTGCAACAACACCAATAACTGGAAAAAGTAAGTGTAAGAAATTTAAAAAGTATTGTAAAAGCTTAGAAAAAAACAATGAAAGTCTCCTAGGCTTCTTTTTTATTCATGAGCACAAAGGCAGTAAAAGAGTAAAATTATAATTTCCTTTAATATTAATAAATACTTAAACTATTTGCAGACTCAAATTTCTACCATAACAGATATGAATACTATCACCTGTAACTCCATACAGAGTAGGAGGTATTTCCTCTATTGTTGCTGCAAGGCAGCTACTTTAGGCATCTTGTTCAGATTAAACACCTGTTGCTACAACAATTAACAACACGACAAAAGTACCAACAATAATATTTGAAAAAAAGTGTATTATTTAAGTTATTTATTTCTGATATCCCTTGTATATTAATTGAGTAAAACTACACAATAAGTGATCTTGGTGTGAATCATTTTGTTTTCTTCTGCCACCATCAATGCATGATTGTAAATGTTCTTTTCAGATTCAACAACATTTACAACACATGTGAATACTACAATGCCAACAACAAGTGAGTGCTTCACAGTCTATGGTGCTCGACTTTATGTTATAACAAGCAGTAATTATCTAAAATTAATTTGTACAGCATACATAACTTAAAATGGGCTTGTCAGATATTAAACTTGAATTTTAACATTAATCAGTTTACTATAATTGGAACATGTTTTATCCAGATTCAACAGCTGTCACCACACCGGTTATCACCACTGCAACACCAACAACAACTGTTACAAGTCAGTGAATAATTTTTGCAGTGTTTTTCTTTGTTTATCTGTGCAATTTCACCTTTAATTAAGGTCATGTGAAATATCAGTTTAACCAATTGACGTAAAAGGGAACTGGATATGAATTGTTTATTGATATACATTGTAAGCAATACCTCATTATCATTAATACAGCAAAACCCAAGTTACATCAAACATAGATACATTGGTCTTCATGTATATGACATGGAAGTTAAACCATGGAATTTAACTGCACATGCAGTAGAAATGTAGTAAAAGATTTTGTCTTCAAAAATTGTGGCATTTTAAAATGTTCATTGCAGATACAACTCCTAATGTTACTACAAACTTGAATACTACAACACCAACAACAAGTGAGTGCTTCACAGTCTATGGTGCTAAATTATATATTCTAATAAGCAGTACTTATCTAAAATGAATTTGTACAGCATTCATAACTTAAAATGGTCTCATCAGATACAGTATTAAACTTGAATTTTAACATTTATAAGTTAACTATAATTGGAACATGTTTTATCCAGATTCGACAGCTGTCACCACACCGGTTATCACCACTGCAACACCAACAACAACTGTTACAAGTCAGTGAATAATTGTTGCAGTGTTTTTCTTTGTTTATCTGTGCAATTTCTCCTTTAATTAAGCTCATGTACAATATCAGTGTAACCAATTGACGTAAAAGGGAACTGGATATGAATTGTTTATTGATATACATTGTAAGCAATACCTTATGATCATTAACACTGCAAAATCCAAGTTACATCAAACATAGCTACATTGGTCTTCATGTATATGACATGGAAGTTAAACCATGGAATTTAACTGCACATGCAGTAGAAATGTAGTAAAAGATTTTGTCTTCAAAAATTGTGGCATTGTCTGTCAACATTTTTTGACAGATATTATATTATATTATTATATATAATTTTAAAATATTCATTGCAGATACAACTCCTAATGCTACTACAAATTTGAATACTACAACACCAAGTGGGTGCCAAAGTCTATGGTGCTAAATTATATATTATAATAAGCAGTAATTATCTAAAATGAATTTGTACAGCATTCATAAATTAAAATGGTCTCATCAGATACAGTATTAAACTTGAATTTTAACATTTAACAATTAACTATAATTGGAACATGTTGTATCCAGATTCAACAGCTGTCACCACACTGGATACTACACCCACAACTTCACCAACAGCTGTAGCTACCAGTGAGCCTTTTGATATAAGCGATGGATCATGTTCCTTTTGTTCATATTTGAATGGAAATATACAGCAATGTTTCTCATTCAGCTTATGTTGCTACAATATATGAGAACAGTATGATAAGAGCAAAACCCACAGTTTTATATGTGATATAGTATTGGTTTAAACAATATGGTTTTTATTATCAGCACTGACATGTTATCATAAACTGGTCATTGCAGATTCTACAACTATTTCTACAACACATCTAAACACTACAAAGACCACTGCAGTAACTAGTAAGTATGTGTGAAATATTGGAATAAGTTTAAGTTAAAAGACAATTGATAACAAGTAGTACATATTTAAACAATATATAAGGGATACATGAATTTATAGAAAATATAACAACACCTGTTACTCCATATAGAATAGGAGGTATTTCCTCTATTGTTGTTGCAAGGCAGTTACTTTAGACATAGTGCTCAGATTAAACACATGTTGCTACTACAGATAAAAACGCTACAAAAGCACCAACAATAATATTTGAAACAAGTTTATTAATTAAGTGTACTTGTATTATTTAAGTTATTTATTTATTAAATCACTTGTATATTAATTGAGTAAAACTACACAGTAAGTGATATTGGTGGGAAAAATTGTGTTTTCTTTCAATACATGATTGCAAATGTTCTTTTCAGATTCAACAACATTTACAACACATGTGAATACTACAATGCCAACAACAAGTGAGTGCTTCACAGTCTATGGTGCTCGACTTTATGTTATAACAAGCAGTAATTATCTTAAATTAATAATTTGTAAAGCATACATAACTTAAAATGGCCTCATCAGATGTTAAACTTGCATTTTCACATTAATCAGTTAACTACACTCAACAAAAATATAAACGCAACACTTTTGTTTTTGCTCCCATTTTTCATGAGATGGACTTAAAGATCTAAAATTCATTCCAGATACACAATATTACCATTTCTCTCAAACATTGTTCACAAATCTGTCTAAATGTGTGATAGTGAGCACTTCTGCTTTGCTGAGATAATCCATCCCACCTCACAGGTGTGCCACATCAAGATGCTGATATGACATCATGATTAATGCACAGGTGTGCCTTAGACTGTCCACAATAAAAGGCCACCCTGAAATGGGCAGTTTTGTCTCACAGCAAAATGCCACAGATGCCACATGCATTGAGGGAGCGTGCAATTGGCATGCTGACAGAAGGAATGTCAACCAGATCTGTTGCTCGTGCATTGAATGTTCATTTCTCCACCATAAGCCGTCTCCAAAGGCGTTTCAGAGAATATGGCAGTACATCCAACCGGCCTCACAACCGCAGACCACGTGTAACCACACCAGCCCAGGACCTCCACATCCAGCAGGTTCACCTCCAAGATCGTCTGAGACCAGCTACTGAGACAGCTGCTGAAACAATTGGTTTGCATAACCAAACAATGTCTGCACAAACTGTCAGAAACCATCTCAGGGAAGCTCAACTGCATGCTCGTCGTCCTCATCGGGGTCTTGACCTGACTCCAGCTCGTCGCCGTAACAGACTTGAGTGAGCAAATGCTCACATTCGATGGCGTCTGGCACGTTGGAGAGGTGTTCTCTTCACGGATGAATCTCGGTTTACATTGTTCAGGGCAGATGTCAGACAGCGTGTGTGGCGTGGTGTGGGTAAGCGCTTTGCTGATGTCAATGTTGTGGATCGAGTGGCCCATGGTGGTGGTGGGGTTATGGTATGGGCAGGCATCTGTTATGGACGAAGAACACAGGTGCATTTTATTGATGGCATTTTGAATGCACAGAGATACCGTGAAGAGATCCTGAGGCCCATTGTTGTGCCATACATCCATGAACATCACCTCACGTTTCAGCAAGATAATGCACGGCCCCATGTTGCAAGGATCTGTACACAATTCTTGGAAGCTGAAAATGTCCCAGTTCTTGCATGGCCAGCATACTCACCGGACATGTCACCCATTGAGCATGTGTGGGATGTGCTTGACCGGCGTATACGACAGCGTGCACCACTTCCCACTAATATCCAGCAACTTCGCACAGCCATTGAAGAGGAGTGGACCAACATTCCACAGGCCACAATTGACAATCTGATAAACTCTATGCGAAGAAGATGTGTTGCACTGCATGAGGCAAATGGTGGTCACACTAGATACTGACTGGTTCTGAGTCCCCAGAACCCCAATAAAGCAAAAAAATGCACATTTCAGAGTGGCCTTTTATTGTGGACAGTCTAAGGCACACCTGTGCACTAATCATGATGTCAGATCAGCATCTTGATGTGGCACATCTGTGAGGTGGGATGGATTATGTCAGCAAAGCAGAAGTGCTCACTATCACACATTTAGACAGATTTGTGAACAATGTTTGAGAGAAATGGTAATATTGTGTATCTGGAATGAATTTTAGATCTTTAAGTCCATCTCATGAAAAATGGGAGCAAAAACAAAAGTGTTGCGTTAATATTTTTGTTGAGTGTATAATTGGAACATGTTTAATCCAGATTCAACAGCTGTCACCACACCGGAGATCAACACTGCCATACCAACAACTGTTACAAGTCAGTGAATAATTGTTGAAGTAGTTTTTATTGTTTATCTGTAAAATGTATTCTTTAATTTAGGTCATGTGAAATATGTTTGTAGCCAAATGACGTAAGAGGTAAAAAAAATATATATAATATCAGCTTCAACACCTAATGCTACAAGTGGTTTGACTGCCACCACAACTGCAACAACACCAATAGCTGGATCAAGTGTTAGAAATTAAAAAGTAATTGTAAAAATGTAGTAAAAACAAACAAGTCTCCTAGTCTTCTTTTTTATTCTTCAGAAAAAAGGCATTAAAAGAGTAAAATTATAATTTTCTACAATATTAATTAATACTTAAAATATTTTCAGACTCAAACTTCTACCATAACAGATATGAACACTATCACCTGTAACTCCATATAGAGTAAGAGGTATTTCCTCTATTTTTGTTGCAAGGCAGCTACTTTAGGCATCTTGTTCAGATTAAACACCTGTTGCGACTACAATTAAGAACACTACAAAAGCACCAACAATAATATTTGAAACAAGTGTATTAATTAAGTGTACTTGTATTATTTAAGTTTTTTAACTCATATATATCCCTTGTATGTTAATTGAGTAAAACTACACAGTAAGCGATCTTGGTGTGAATCATTTTGTTTTTTTCTGCCACCTTCAATACCTGATAGTAAATGTTATTTTCAGATTCAACAACATTTGCTACAACACATGTGAATACTACAACACCAACAACAAGTGAGTGGTTCACAGTCAATGGTGCTCCATTATAAATTATAACGAGCAGTAATTATCTAATATTTATGTGTACACCATACATAACTTGAAATGGTGTTATCAGATATTAAACTTGAATTTATCAGTTTACTATAATTGGAACATGTTTTATCCAGATTCAACAGCTGTCACCACACCGGTTATCACCACTGAAACACCAACAACAACTGTTACAAGTCAGTGAATAATTGTTGAAGTGTTTTTCTTTGTTTAACTGTGCAATTTCTCCTTTAATTGGTAACACTTTACAATAAGGTACACAAAATTGTATTACCTACTACATAGATATGTGTTACCTACTACATAGGTTTTTTTTGTGTTACCTACTACATAAGTTTTTTTTTGTTGTGCTACCTAACACAGGTTTTTTTTGGTGTGTTACCTACTACATACGTTTTTTTTTGTTGTGCTACCTAACACATGGGTTTTTTTTGTGTTACCTACTACATAGGGTTTTTTTTGTGTGCTACCTAAGGGTGTATTCACACATGGAAAGTCTGTTAGTTCACTTGCTTTGGTCCAGACCAAATAGAATTTAGATTTGTTTTGTTTGGTGTGGTCCACTTTCATATTGCCCCTTTTGCAAGTGAACCAGCATTACGAAGCAAAACCACACGTGATCTGAGGTCATTCATTCATTGGACAGACATTCTGGGGTGGAGAGAAGCAGGAAGAACGAAGTGCAAATTTATCATTGATATAATATGGGGTTAAAAATAATAAAAAGGCCTACATCTACCCTATAAATAAAGAAGAAAAACATCAAATTATTGTTGTTTCATATGGTTATAATATGTAGCCCCATGTCAATGTCACGTTATGTGGCTTATAGCCAACGATGTGATAATTTTTACTGTATTTTTGCTGCTGGACGCGCGGCTCGCGAGGAATAGGCTCAAACTGACACACAGCTGATTAAGCTGTATTGGCTGGGTGTCGGCGCAGTTCAGCTCCAAACTGACACGGGGACAGTATTGACAGTCCCGTAGGGAAGACAAATAAAAACACACACTTCATGCAAAGCGCAGCGTGAACCTGTTGGCACTGTAGGCTACGGGAGACGCTCCTCTCCATCTGATCGCTGAACACATCAGCATGTGTACGCGTCATTATCAACTGTAATATTTTCGCTCGGGGCTCCCGGTCAAACCACAACTAATCTTCCTAACAATGGCGACAACAACACTTTCCCAAAATGTGAAGCTGATGGCGATTTATTAAAAAAGAAAATAAAGAAAAGGCGCAGTGCTTCCCGCAATTGGGTCGGATCGAGTCCGGCCAAATTCACACCACATACGAACTGCAGCAGAGTGCGTTTTGAAGCGCATCGAGACCACCTCTTCAGCTGGGTCTCGGACCGCTTGTTTGGTCCGCCCCCGAGTGCGATTGCTGTATTCACACATGTCTGAAAGATGCGCACCGAAGGCGGAAGTGCATCTGAGTTCGTTTCAACCGAACTAAACACGGCATGTGTGAATACACCCTAACACATAGGTTTTTTTTTGTGCTACCTAACACATAGGGTTTTTTTTGTGTTAGGTAGCACAAAAAAAACAACTTATGTAGTAGGTAACACACAAAAAAAAAACCCCTATGTGTTAGGTAACACAAAAAAACCTATGTAATAGGTAACACCTATCTATGTAGTAGGTACTACAATTTTGTGTACCTAATTGTAAAGTGTTACCCTTTAATTAAGGTCATGTGAAATATCAGTGTAACCAATTGACGTAAAAGGGAACTGGATAGGAATTGTTTATTGATATACATTGTAAGCAATACCTCATTATCATTAATACGGCAAAACCCAAGTTACATCAAACATAGCTACATTGGTCTTCATGTATATGACATGGAAGTTAAACCATGGAATGTAACTGCACATGCAGTAGAAATGTAGTAAAAGATTTTGTCTTCAAAAATTGTGGCATTTTAAAATGTTCATTGCAGATACAACTCCTAATGCTACTACAAACTTGAATACTACAACACCAACAACAAGTGAGTGCTTCACAATCTATGGTGCTAAATTATATATTCTAATAAGCATTACTTATCTAAAATGAATTTGTACAGCATTCATAACTTAAAATGGTCTCATCAGATACAGTATTAAACTTGAATTTTAACATTTATAAGTTAACTATAATTGGAACATGTTTTATCCAGATTCAACAGCTGTCACCACACCGGTTATCACCACTGCATCACCAACAACAACTGTTACAAGTCAGTGAATAATTGTTGCAGTGTTTTTCCTTGTTTATCTGTGCAATTTCTCCTTTAATTAAGGTCATGTGCAATATCAGTGTAACCAATTGACGTAAAAGGGAACTGGATATGAATTGTTTATCGATATACATTGTAAGCAATACCTTATGATCATTAACACTGCAAAACCCAAGCTACATCAAGCATAGATACATTGGTCTTCATGTATATGACATGGAAGTTAAACCATGGAATTTAACTGCACATGCAGTAGAAATGTAGTAAAAGATTTTGTCTTCAAAAATTGTGGCATTGTCTGTCAACATTTTCTGACAGATATTATATTATATTATTATATATCATTTTAAAATGTTCATTGCAGATACAACTCCTAATGCTACTACAAATTTGAATACTACAACACCAACAACAAGTGAGTGCCAAAGTCTATGGTGCTGAATTATATATTCTAATAAGCAGTAATTATCTAAAATGAATTTGTACATCATTCATAACTTAAAATGGTCTCATCAGATACAGTATTAAACTTGAATTTTAACATTTAACAATTAACTATAATTGGAACATGTTGTATCCAGATTCAACAGCTGTCACCACACTGGATACTACACCCACAACTTCACCAACAGCTGTAGCTACCAGTGAGCCTTTTGATATAAGCGATGGATCATGTTCCTCTTGTTCATATTGGAATGGAAATATACAGCAATGTTTCTCATTCAGCTTATGTTGCTACAAGATATGGGAACAGTATAATAAGAGCAAAACCCACAGTTTTATATGTGATATAGTATTGGTTTAAACAATATGGTTTTTATTATCAGCACTGACATGTTATCATAAACTGGTCATTGCAGATTCTACAACTATTGCTACAACACATCTGAACACTAAAAAGACCACTGCAGTAGCTAGTAAGTCTGTGTCTACATTATAACGAGCAGAAATTATCTAATATTCATGTGTACTCCATACATAACTTAAAATGGTGTTATCAGATATTAAACTTGAATTGATCAGTTAACTATAATTGGAACATGTTTTATCCAGATTCAACAGCTGTCACCACACCGGTTATCACCACTGCAACACCAACAACAAATGTTACAAGTCAGTGAATAATTGTTGCAGTGTTTTCTTTGTTTAACTGTGCAGTTTCTGGTTTAATTAAGGTCATGTGAAATATGTGTGTAGCCAAATGACATAAAAGGGAATTGGGTTTGAATTATTTATTGATTTACATTGTTAGCAATACCTCATGATCAGATTCAACACCTACAGCCCCCACATCTGTCTTTACCAGTAGGTATTCATAACAAGTGATGGAGCAACCGTCTTTCTTTATGATTGTTCAATATACATTTTAACTTTTCATGTATATTTTTTATATGTTATCTTCCCATCTCTACAGCAACTGGAACACCAACAAGTAAGAGCTTGAAACTATTTTTACAATTATACATTTGTTGTTCAAATGAAGGTTAATTGTTTAAAGTTGGTTAAGGGTTAACAATTATATATTATCTTAACATTAAGGATATTTTAAGTTACTTTAAAACACCACATGTTCCAGTTTTGCCATTTGTAGCCAATTGAACCGGTGGTCAAAATCTCAATTTCAAACATGGCACCACATTTGGTCAAGGAACATGTCAGTTGCTTTTCTAAATAGACTCCAAAGGGAGCTATACATTTTTTTCAGGACTTATTAAACCATACCTAATCCAAAATAAGTTTGTTTAAAATGCTTCATTTGAACTTTACCTCATTCTTAGTCAGTTTTTGAGAATCATATCTGTAGGACAAAGCATTTTCATATCTTAACATATTAGACCAATTGACATGCTAAATTACCAACAGTAAAAACAGTTCAAACAAATGCTAAAAGCTGTTTTTATTATACTGTAATGTATATTGTTATATTGTACATCTTTCTCCGTGCGAGTACGTCCTGTCTACCGCTTTACAAATAAGTTAAATGATTATCCATAGCTTACCTTGCATGTTTAATCTTTTTCTTTTTTCTTTTCTTTTTTAATATATTTACAGTATACGATGTGGACATGAGAGTCACTTTAGAGCTGACTTTCACAGAAGAATTAAATGACCCATCAAGTTCTACATACAAAACCCTCCAATCTAGGATGGATCCAGTGGTAAATGCATTGTTAACAAATATTCTAACTCAAACTATTATTATCAGCTTTTTGTGTTCTATTGTCGATATCACTAACCATATCCCTACCACAGTTGGAGGAGCAGTATAAAGGAATCACAGGGTTCATTAACGTCTCAATAACGGCATTCAGGTATTATAATTATGGCATTAATTATTGGAGGCAGAATTCTTAACATGTTTAATCACCACTTTGTCTTTTGTTTGTTCCTACAGGAGTGGAAGCACAATTACAGAGTTTGTTGTTCAGACAACACAAGTTATTTCGGACGAATTTATAGAGGCAAATCAAAAGCTCAGAGAAGCATTAAATCCTATTGCCCCAGTCAACATCCCAGTCACTGCATCGTACAACAGTGGGTTCCAAAAAAGCTAGTAGTTACTTTTTTGTTTATCTTGACTGAATTGCTAACTAATCTTTTTTTTATTTTCTTCAAAGGTTCAGATCTTATCAGCCTTTCGAAAGCCGTAACTTTTACTGAAGAACGCATGATATTGACGTGTGGCCCACCTCCTGACAACCTTAATGTGGGAGAAATTTCATTTGAGTGGAAATTTAATCAGAAGAAGATTCAATACAATCAAAGGATTAAAGAAAACACTGACAATGACAAGTCCGTTCTGACAATACTCAAAGTCCTTCGTCTTGATATTGGTGAGTTCAAAATCACCATACAATTTGAATAATATAGTAGTTACCCAACTTTACAGTTTATACAGCTGGGTGCAACATTTTATGATAATTTCAAATAAAATCAAATATGTAATATTTTGGTATTTTGAACTGTGCAAAAGCTTGAACAGTGAGTAAAATTACTGATTTGGCTGTGGGCACTGACATTTCCCCCCATGTTCATATTACAAAAAAAAACCTTATTACTCACTGACACTGCATTTTACATTAAATGTACTGTAAACCCTGGAAGTCATACACAAATACATACAATACTGCCCATGTATCATTATCAAAATCTAAAGTCACAGCCATTGAAAAACTATGATGCCAATGCAGTCAGTAATATTGTCTTCTCTTAATCACAGGACTTTACGAATGTACTCTAAAAGGAAGTGCACTGAATATCTTCCAGGAGAAACCTGTAACAGACGATAATATCAAACAAGCTCCCATTTTGCGACTAAAGAGTAAAATTCATGTTGAATGCAAAAAGACTGAGAGAGAAGTACCACTTAACTGTTGTGTGCAGTCACCCTATAAAGTCAAGTGGTATCAAGGCGATGTTGCATTATCAAGTGAGTATTAAGTGGTGTTTGAAAATCCTCAACCTGACAATGCGGAGTCTTATTTACCCAATGTTATAAATGTTCACAGCTACTCTACAGGAGGGACAACCAAACTGCATCACACATAATTACAAGCTAAAAGACTGCAGCCAATCTGAGAATACAATAAGTTTCCGATGTGCTGTAGAGGGACAAGGAGAGGATTATCAAATGACAACAGTAATGACCATTTTCCGTGGCGGTAAGAGCAACATTTGTAAAGTGACTATAATGCTCCTTTGCTGTTTTTTGCTATATATTTTTGTGTGAAACTAATGGATTATATTGAATTGTTAAGATTTTCTATGTGATGATGAGCAGTATGGGACTGGAAAAGAAGGAGACATATCAAGTATAGGATGCAATGAAGGTCAATCGGGGGAAAGGACTGCACGGTGTCAGGATACAGGAGATTGGAAACTTATTGAGGATACCTGTATCATAACACGAATTAAGGAATTATTAATCGTATCACAGGTAGGTGATCTACTGAGGATATCAAATCATGCCTTTTAAAAATCTCTGAAACATACACAATTCTGTATAGGCAAAGATGAGTCATTGACACCAAGTCAGGTACACTATGTCACTAAAATGATAGTTACGCAGGCCCGGTTGTAGAAAGTCAGACTTGGGTGGGCCTGTAGAAATTTTAGGTGGGCACACTTTTGAGGGAGGCCGAAGATGCGAGCGCACGTAGAGCGCGCGAGCAGACATTTTTTGCCCTTGTAAGATCTCTGCGTCTGCTTTTTGGCACATTTACTGTGAATTGTGTAGAACACAATATGCAAATAAACTTTGAGTGTTGCTGTGTGGGAGATTTGATTCTTGCATGTTTTTTTCCAAAATGTTTATGAATAACATATAATATAAATTATATTTTTCTTAATCGCAGTATTAACTGTAGGCAGCCTGAGCTGATTGCAGAGAAAGCTTTGGGACTGGGCAACCTGGATGGTGGTAGTCCAGAGCTATATACTATACACACTACTTTCCACTATTGCCTCTGATGTCCAGCTGGGTGAAAATAGTAGCCAGCCGAGGTCAAGACCCTGCTAGAGGGGTCCGGGGGTATGCCCCCCCGGGAGATTTTTTTTTACCTTTTTAGAGTGTAATGCATGAATCTGGTGCACTTTGAGAGGAAGATTAAGAGGCATCTGAGGAATCTGAGGAATTTTGTGTGAACAAATAATTTGGAGACACTGGGTCGGATGAATTAGAAGCTATTGAAGAAAGACACATGGATTTTCCATAGAAATATACATTTGAAATAAAATATTATGCAGGGTCCTCTGGGATGGGCTTGGTGCTCTTTTCTTTTACGGGACATATTTTTCTGTAATATAATGAATTAATTTAAAGAGGACCTATTATGCTACTTTTCTGGTCTTAATTTCTTGTTTTACACTGCTATAGAGCAACCTGACACGAATCACATCACAAAAAACTATGTAGATTTTCGGCAAGCTCTTTCTCTTATTTTGGCGATCCAGCACATCCTGTCAACACTTGAGTGTGTGTGCTTCGGCTCCCTCCGCCTGTGCTTCGGCCATCTCCGCTCCCCTCTCCCCCCTCCTGCAAACCCCACTCCGTTGTGATTGGTTACCTTCCTTCCGGAACACTTTCAGTGGCGGGAAGCGCGAGCATGGACCTATAAGGGCGCGAGGCAGACGCGAGGCAGACGCGAACAGGGAAGTGACAGCATTACCATACATGGAAACATCCGCGTGGAGACGTCACAAAGTTTTATGCGACGTCACAAATTATGAAAGGGTAGACCGCTTTGAACACGTGACTTCTCGACTGGCTAGAATAGTGTTTAGTGCTCTGCACAGACACCCCAGACGGTCAGCAGGGAATATGTCGAAATGCATGTAAGTCATTATTTGATAATTTAGTATGGTTAAGCATGACTATGAATCATCATAACAACGTTTATAGGTCATAAAAGTCAAAAAGCATCATAGGTCCTCTTTAAATGCAGTGAGAGGAACGAAGCAGAATAACTCTGTTGTGTTGTCCAGTTATCTTTTTTTCCACAGACGTCCCAGATGAACTGATTCAATTGTATTCCTTTTATTGTATGATAATTTACATTTACATAATATGATGTTGATATCAAACACACAAACTAAAAAAAAAAATTGGGGGGGCCCCCCTGGCAGTCGGGACCCTAAGCAACCGCTCATTTCGCTTATATCTCGGGCCGGCTTTGCTGACCAGTGACCACTATAAGCGGGTGGGTAACTTGGAGGCAGGCTGTCCTGCCCACCCAATAATACAATTAGAAGAATGGTATATTCTTTAGTATTAATTAATTGTCTGAATTTTATTTGACATTTTCTTGGACAGCGAACGAACAAGTCCGTCCGATAGTGGGTCTGGACTTCCACCTAAAAAATAAATAAATAAATGTTTTATTTTTTTTGGTTGGGTGGGCACAGCCCACATTTGGGTGGGCACGGCCCACCCTGGCCCCTGGCTGCCGCCGGCCCTGTAGTTACGTACGTAACTACGGTTCTGTGAGTTCCGGATGACCGCCAGAGCGGTCAGTAGGAACGAAATAGAATTGTGATATTTAGAGTTGGTTAATTTGCATTCGCTGATCCTATTTTAAGTTTTATTTATATAATTCCAATAATTGTAGCTTATCAACTCTGATAGTTTTGAACCAGGACCTCCAGTTTTTACATGATGAAGCTAGTGAAATTAGGTGGGTGAGATTAAGTGGTTACATCTGTTACTGTTACTGTTAGTGTGATTCATATTAGATCAATATTTAATCCTTCTACAAGGAACATATTAAAAAAAATCTAAATGGTTACGACATTTAGACATAATTCTTCCGCTGCTGACCATAAATTACTTGTAGCAGTAACATCAGTGGAAAGAATGCTATGTTTATATAGTTATCATTAATGCCTTTGCACAGGCCTGATCACCCGTAAACTTAGATACATCCATTTATGTGTATGAATGTGTGTGTGAATGGTAACGTGGGAAAGGGAAACAGGTCTCCCTTGGAAAAGAGTCCTCGGTCTCAATGGGATTTACCTGTATAAATAAAGGTTAAAAAAAATAAAAAAATAAAAATTTATAGCAGGCAGATCAGAACCCCCCCATGTTTTCTGAACATTTGTACTGGAATTAGTGATGACGGATACACAACATTAAAGGACATAGGTTTAGATGGTGTAAAAGAGAATCAGGACATTCTTAATACCAGACAATTATTCAATCCTGCCCTGCACTATTGTGGCTTAGAAGTTATTGGCTGTTGTCTACAACAGTTTCTAGGGAACAGCATTGCTGCATTTGTCATAGGTACAGTAGTTTTCAATCTAATGCTAAAAGAAACTTGTTTATTGTTTTATTCTTTCAGGATTTGGTTGAAGACCAAGTGGAAAAATTCACGGAGGAGCTAGCCTTCGCTGTCGAGGAAGACAAAGAAGAGATTGCAAATTCATCTGCAACCATATCAGCTATCGTTGATATCCTCACCTCCATTGCAGATATTTCTACCAATGTCAGTCAGTCCGTCATGAAGGTAGGTTAAACATTCCACTCTGTGGCCTCTTAGCAAACAATGTGTGCATTATGAAAACAGATGTTCTTTTTGAATTTCTGATGAGCTTGTGTTTCACATCTACGTATATCCATCTTTATCTGCAGGATGTACTCTTCACAGTTGATTACATCATGGGTGATGATTCGAGACAGTCCTGGGCATTTCTAAATGCTAATGAAACCCGTAACGTAAGCTCGGATCTACTGGGTTCGCTGGAGACACTGTCTGAAGGTTTGATCGGGGAGTTCTCAATCCGGACACCACGGATCCTGCTCAACAGAACCACGTTTTACAACTCCTTCAAGGCAGATCTGAACTCCAGCATCGTCATAGACATTTCGAACACCAACACCAACTACTTAATCACCACCATCGCCCTTTCAAGCTTCAACAATGTCATGCCATCAAGGAATGCCAGCGTCTTTAATGCCACCAGTGATTTTGCCATCAATGCTGCTGTGGTGCTTGTCCAAATAAATGGTACGATTCAGAATGTCACTTTAAGTTATGACAAGCTTAACAATTCCCTGTCACTAAACCCACAGTGCGTCTTCTGGAACTTCGCCCTCTTTAATGAACTGGGTGCCTGGGATGAAGAGGGGTGCACGTTTGTTTCCGACATAAACGACACAGTGACCTGCAGATGCAACCATCTCACCTCCTTCTCGATTCTGATGGCAACCGACATCCCTCCAGAACTGAGAGAAGCATTGGATATAATCACTTATGTTGGAGTTGGGATATCCTTGGCATGTTTAGTCATATGCCTAATTATTGAAGGATACGTTTGGAAAGCCATTACCAGGAATAGCACTGCTTACATGCGTCACGTTTCCATCATCAACACGGCCCTGTCTCTGTTGATCGCGGACATCTGTTTCATCATTGGTGCCTCTTTTGCTAGGAACCCACTTGAAAACCCAGGGGAGGACACTAAAGTTCCCATTGGGCCATGCAGCACAGCAACATTTTTCATGCACTTTTTCTACCTTGCTATGTTCTTCTGGATGCTCGTGTCAGGCCTTCTGCTCTTTTACCGGACAGTCATGGTCTTTTCCATCATGTCAAAGTCAGCCATGTTGGCTATTGGCTTCTGCTTAGGCTACGGATGCCCTCTGATTATAGCCGTCATCACTGTTGCTGTAACAGCAGGAGGAAACGGATACATTAGGATATACGACGCTTGTTGGCTGAACTGGACAGAGACAAAGGCCCTGCTGGCCATGGTGATACCTGCCCTGTCCATAGTTATGATCAACATTTTAATTACAATTGTGGTCCTGTTCAAAATACTGAGAAGAGGTGTGGGAGACAGCGCCCAAGCAGACGAAAAGCATACGCTGTTGGTTATTTTACGGTGCATTGCCATTTTGACTCCTTTATTTGGACTGACTTGGTCTTTGGGAGTCGGAACTATGATATCCTCAACAAATAAAGGAATCCACATTGCCTTTGCATTCTTCAATTCATTACAGGTATTTGCATTTCTTGAAAAACAAGGTTTTAATTTAGTGCGTACAAGGCAATATTGTTGTGAAATTAAACTTTTTCTTTCCTTCCGATGATAAAGACCATGCCATCTCATCTGTTTTTCCCCCCTCAGGGTTTCTTCATTTTAATGTTTGGGACACTAATTGATTCAAAGGTATGTTGACTCAAGTAAAAATTTTTACATTTTAGGAAAAAACTATTATTTGCTGTGTAACTGAGAGTTAGATGAGAAAATTGCATTCTTCCTGCATTTAAAAATGTTCTCAGGTTTAAGTAATTGTATACTGTTTCAAAGTATGTCAAATATATATATAATATGTCAATAAGTAACTTTTCTAAATAGCTGCCTCCTGGCTTTGTATAGATTCAGTATTTAATGCACATGTATGAGAGTATCAATCTTCTCATTTAATTCTTGGCCAAAAAAGCGAATAATCGTAAAATGTCACACTGTTTTTTTAAGTGCTAATCTTGCATAATAGTTTACTAATTGCACTGTAGTTGACTACTAGCACAATTGTTGTTTTGTATTCAACATAACATGAATTTCATTGTGCCTGTAGGTCCGTTCTATCCTTGTAAGGAAAGTATCCACACCAAGCACAGGCTCTAATCCAACAAGAGTAAGTGATTATTTCTCAGTATCCCAAAACTATTTCATAGCTTAAAATTTGACAGAATTATTGCATTAAAATATCAATGAAAATATGGAAAAGCTGTTCCTAAAATAACTTAATTTCACACATTTCTACTATAGAGTACAAGTGGTGGCCTTTCCTCTAACAGTGGACTAAACTTGATAAATCGACTGCTCGGGAGAAGACGTAAGTTGTTTTAAACTCTGCAGCTTTAAATACATTTATATTAATTCGATTTCAATAATTATTTATTCTTCCTTTCAGATGTCTACCATATGTCAAGTGCTGCAAACTCAAGCAGCAATGGAACATCGGAGTCCTTTTCCAATATATAAATCTGCAAAGTATCAATCTGCTGCCATCAAAATAAATGAATTACTGATTCTAAAAGGACAATGTTCACTGAGATGGTATCGTTAACGATGGTGTAACAAATGGTGTAACAAATAAACAGCTTTACATGATGTTTGCATGGTGATTTTACTGGTGCAATTCCTATAATGAGATGTAATGTTCAGTAACACAATATTGTGAATGGAACTGAATTGGTATTCTTGAAACAGTTGCCTCTTGCTGCAAGTTGACAAACAAATGTCTTGTAAGTCATAACCCGGGAGTCAGTGTCTGTGTTTGAGTAATGATACGTTATATTTTTTTTTATGAACACTCCAGTACTGACTAGTTTATAATATTTGATTTTTGCTTTGCTTACAATTACCTTAAAGATATATATCCCCCAAGCAATGGCATTGTACTACCTGAGGATATAAAGTGAGACATTTCAGGCATAAGCATATTTTTTTCAAGCACTGATACATTTTTGACTTTTTGTCTATTTTTATTCTTTCATATAAGTATGAATAAAAAGTAATCAATGAGCTTTTAGGTGTTTATTTGACTAAACATTCTGTTTGTGTCTCAATCTCAACTACTTATGCACTTACATCAACTAAACTTTCCATTATCATTCTTAAGCCCAGTTCAGACCAAAGATTCGCCTTGCAACTGCTTGTGACGAGACGGTTTTAGATGTGAACAGCGCGTTGCAAGCCGTTGCAAGGCGTCGCAGAAGATTCAACATGTCAAATCGCAAGGTCCAGTTTTAGAGCGTCTCAACCGTCTCGTCGCAAGGAGTTGCGAGTTGCAAGCCGTTGCAATGCGAATCTTTGGTCTTGGTCCAAAATATGTCTTTTAATATATTGAAAAAATTTAATAAAAATTTAAACTCCAACATCTAGATTTTTGTTTTTTAAAGATATGCCATATTGCCACATTTGCACATGTATTCAAAGATTTCCGGAAACAAAAATACAATTTATTTATTTTTTATTTTTTTAATGTAAGCAATCAACTGGAGTTTCCTGATTATATCTTTTAGTTAAAAATGTTACCCTATTCCCCTGCAGTGTCTCGCCTCCAGATTGTACTCCAGTTACCACACTTTAAAGCGGCTACGTGTAACATTTAAATATCTTTTAAACAGCCTCATGTTTCCTCTGATAATCATAAATTACCTTTAACAGCAAACGAGACCATCAGTGCAAAGAAAGACATTTTTAAATAGTTTTTATTACTGCTTTTGGTCTGGTCGCACACCCAGTCCGATTTTCGGTTCGCTCGTGCAAGCTCTATGGTCACATATCCGTATTGGTCGCAGATTTCAGTGTGGCGCAGCAACGTGAATTGAGAAGCCTATCCCTCCAGGTGAGGGAAGGGGAGCGGGAGCCTTGTTTGATACAGATATTTGTCGTCATAATGACTGATAACGGGGCTGAACCATCAAAGAAAAAAAAGAAAATGCAATGAAGAAAAGCTAAAAGGGAGAGTGATATAGGCTACGGGGGGGGGACGAGGGCGTTGCCAAGCAACGTGTATACAATTTCACGAGAGCGAAACTAGACTGCAGTGTTTACTCCTAAATGAATGAGCGGTTGGTACTAACACAAAGTTTGCTTTGCTTCACCATCATCAGATAACCATTATCTGAAATAGTCATTATTTACAACAACATAAACACATTACCTCATCGTGATCCATACTAACTGCCGTCTATCGTTCATTCGCTTTCTGTGAGGAGTCGGACACGTAATCTTTCAGCTCCGTGAGAGAGAGTAGTTAGGTGACACTGCTGCATCAACTCATTGCAATCAGGTGCGTGTGGCTGTGACTGGCATTAGTTCATGCAGTGTCAAAACCACTCTCACAGAGCCGAAAAGAGTCCTCACACTTTCAACACACGGACATGCACTATATTGCTCCCTTCTCAGTTCACACTCACGCGCCTGGCACGAGCTAGAAAACAGCTTTGCGACAGCGGGCGTCGTAAAAATACTACCGCTTTTGTCCAAAGGGGACGCCAACGTGCCATGTTACTCGTAGTGGCTTTAAGGTTGCAATCTCACTTATTTCACTTAGAAAGAACTTAGAATGAACACTTTATAGCAGGCTAATTGTGAATTCTAATGTGACATGGGTTGGTGTAATTTGAATGTTTATTGCCAAATGAATTAAAGGCCTATTTATGCCTCATTTTCTGCAACAGCCAAATGCTGGAGATATTATGTTGTGTTGAACACAAAGTTGATTAAGCTTATCAGCTCCATAAAACTCCATAATACTGTGTTTCTCAGTTTGGGAGTGTTTGGTGTCACACCCCGCCACTTCTTCCTTTCATGTTTTAATTGCTGCCACTCTTCACCACTTTTTAAATGTTTCAATTGTTTTTTTTTCTCTTCTCTTCACTTGTTGTGTATTTGATGTATTTGCATTGAATATTTTGTATGTATTGTTTTGAATTTGTTTTGAACTCGACGTCATTGAAAATGAGGGTCACCCCTCAATTGGTCTCTCGAGGATAAATAAAAGTTAAATGAAAAAAAAATGAAATGTTACATGAAATGTAAGAGCAATTATTTACATTACATCAGCTCTAACTTCAACTGTATGCTCATCATGCATGTCCAGGATGAGCATTGTAACCATATCTGATATAGCTTTACATGTGCAGGGGGTCCTCCTCCCAAAGGCCTTTTCTTTTGTAATATATAAGGATAAAATATGCAGCTAAACAAAGATATGTTATTATTATTTTGTTTTTCAAAGTTGAACTCAAACCGCCTTGTCTTAATGGAGTGTTGTTGGACTAGAAGCTCTTGGAATGAAGATACTGAAAGATAATGAAAAAAAACTATTTTATATACAGTCCATGGTAAAAACACAGTGTATTTTGGATTGTAAGCAATTTTTAACTTGTGAAAATGTTTAAAAAGAACAAAAAAACCTGACTGTTATTATAACCGATAATCAATCAAGTCCATACTTCCTGAACACACTCTAAGCCTGCTACCAAGCTCTGTTTTCTCAGCTCTCCAGATCTGCAATTCTCAAGCCGTCCGCCAGATGTCCTCTGAGTATTCCCCCAGACTTCCTCATTCTCCTGCTCACCTGCGTTCCCTTCCCTCATCAGCTACGCACTAAATATGCCAGCCCACTTCCTCTGTTCTTTGTCGGCTCCTTGTGTGTGTTTGGTTGGTTGTTTTAGTACCATATGTAACTCATGATAGTCTTTTGTTAACCTGCCAATGAGGAGCACTCCACACCTGCTTCATTGTATACATGCCTGTAAGCCATATCGTTCAATAAACCACTTGACTACCTGTGTGATAATGTCCTAGACATCTTTCCTTAGTGTGTGTGTGTGTGTGTGTGTGTGTGTGTGTGTGTGTGTGTGTGTGTGTGTGTGTGTGTGTGTGTGTGTGTGAGTGAGTGAGTGTGACACTGCTTACAGAAAAAAACAGCTTGAGCACTTAGACAGTTAGTACGCACACAGGCTATTTTCAGTAGACTTAACTCTTTTCTGTGTAGTACATTGCGCAATTGCCTCAAAGTGGCTCTGAAAGTTTGTTCCCTCATCGTAATTTGTCTTTAGTACAGAACAAATACAACCGCAGCGAAACAATGTTGTGTTTCTGCAGAGGATATTATTAGCATAACCAAAAGGTGTGACCTGACTGGTAGCTGTTGGGACAAAATAATGATGCTGACATATTGACAGAGTTGCCTGGAGGCATATTGTGACAGGATGTCACATCTCCATGAATTATAATCTGTTGTGTATGGTTGAATGTATAATCACAAAATGAATGTTTGACACACACACAACAGAGGAGTGAAGATGTAGGCTAATGAAGGCTTGTAATTATTTCCATTTAGGATTTCCATCGAGCAGCAACTGTAAATCTAGCACTTGTACAGCACTGACTGATGCTTAATACTCAGGTAATGAATGAGTGAAAAGTAACTAAGCTCCTTTGTAATACTGTCTCTTTATGCATCATATGCTCCCAAAGTAAAATGCTTGGTTTTATTTCCTAACTAAGCCCAATGACATGATGTTGAATCTTTAATTAGCCAGCTGTCCAAATTTTCATTTACTGGAAAAGTAGTGGGTGTGGTTAATTTCTGAATTGCATTGTTGATTGTACATTCCTCTTTTTAATATGAAAGCTTTCCAAAGGCTTTTTATATCGCCAAGCCTCAAACAGTGGCTGTTTCATTTTCAAATGGTTGCGGACCATAAAAAAAGAAAAAAAAGGCAAGTAAGCAAAAGAGACGCGTAACAACATGTACCAATAGCTTTATTATTGATGTTTAAAGTGGGGCATATTCTAAAATAAAATGAAAAGTGTCCAACAAAGCTCTGTGCTTGAGTCGTAATTGAAGAGAAAATGGATAAAACCTGTCTGCAAAAATTCCAGTCCTTTTGATTGTATCATATCAAGTAAATAGCTGTTCTCAGTCAACACTTTGACGCATTAAGTGCATCATGTTTTTTATGACACAGATGACAACAGCTTCTGAGGAAAATTCTTAAGGCAAGACTCTGCAGGTGAAAAGGGTTCAACATTTTGACTCAGATATCATCATGATGCTTTGCCAGTTGATTACTTATATTCAAACAATTGATTTTTTTGTATTACAATTTTTACAATGTTTGAATGAATACTGTACAAATTTTGCAATATCTAATTAATTATGCATACATTTAAATAAATGAAATCTAGATGTTTGATTAGCCACAGTTAAAAAATGTACAACATATAAGTGATATAAGATTTTGCAGAATTTATTGTATAAATCGTGAAATATATGTACAGGTCTTAAAAATGCAACCATAGAAACGTCTTGTTTTTAAGAAAAAAATGTTTCCCTAATCTGACAATTAAAAACATATAAAAATGTCCTTCTGTAATAACCTTCAGAATAATCATGGGAAGTTAAGTTGATTTAAGTACTTTGGAAGTTTTAGAAGAAAAATAATGTTGAGATAAAGGCTGTTAAAGATGGTCGCATGGAGAAATATACAGGCGCAAACAGACAAGGTTTATTAAAATAAACATCTAAATATACATTTTGGATCTTTTATTTATAATAGTATGAGAGAAGACATGTTATGGAAGCAAAATCTCAAAATGTACCTGTGCTTGGAAAAACAATATTATTGCCTGCAGTGTCTTGAATTAAGATATTATTTGGTCTTAAACTATTTACATTCCTTAAACAGAAAGAGAATTGTATATGATACTGTGACAAAGAGTCAAATTTGTTAATGTGGCTATATATACCTCAGGAAAACAGGCCGCATTGCATATGTTCTTTGTTTGAATGTAGATCCTCTGGCATGACCATTTTATTTTCAGTATGGAATAAATAGCCTAACACATGATAATGATTACCACTGTGTGAATACAAAAAATTGGATTTGAATACATGAGATGCCCATCAGCTTTTTTTTTTGTGTCACAATCACGGCGCTCTACTGTCGTCCAACCTGCCAGACAAGGTGTGTGAGTCATTTCTGGAAGTTATGTGATGGCACTTCTCGCATGTCGCATGAAGTTATGCATCTGAGGACAAACAGTCAACCTCCTTACAAGAGACATGACAGCCAGAAAACAGTGAGAGGTAAATCTTATTTTGATACTTCATTCTGATCTTATATAGGGTGGTTATTTATTTGTATGGATGAGGATGCTACATGTTACAGAGAAGGTAAAGGGTAGTTTGTAGCTTAGTCTGTAGTCGTGTGAGCCAATTTTACATGTAGTCCATTGTACTAGACAGATGAAAGCGAGGCTAAGAGGAATGCATTGAATATTTCTATCCTTGTAAATACGACAGATGAATGCCCTTTGAGTAGATTTTATGAGAGCATTCTGAGAACATTTAACTTCAAAGTGTGTGCTGGCAGAAAGATCGGATTTGATTTGAGTGAAGTTTGAGAAGAATAGGATTTGAAGGGATAGTTATGGTACTGTTCTGATGACCGCATACAAAGGGAAGGATAGTATGGGCTTTATTTTTACCTTAGAAATATCATCATGAAACAAATCCTTCTGAAATAATAACCTTGATAATAGTGCTGACAATGATTATGGAAAGTCTATGTAAGGGCTTACGAAGTTATGATTTTTGTTTAAGAGTTTTGAAAATAACTTATCGTTGAGATAATGGCCATTGAACACTCAAACAGACAAGGTTTAGTAGAATAAACTACTAAATGTACATGTTGGACAATTTGGAGTTTTCATAGATAATTCCCATTAATATGAAGTTGTTTGATGTCTTTTTTCTTAATGTCATGAAACCGTTCACGAAGAACAGATTAAAGTGATTGCAAAGTTGGCAAAGTATGTGTTTACAGGTCTGGGAGGAAAATCTTGCTGACACTGGAAATCTTTTAACTAAGCTATCTAGTCTGTGTTGAGACTAAACAGACTTCTTTTTATTTTTTATTTTATTTTTTTACTGTTTTACATTTTGTTGATACGATCAGTTTTCATTTTCAGTGGGTGACATTATGTGTCCCTCAAACAACATACATTTGATTGTATGTTGTTTTGAATCATCTTACAATAATAAATGTATACTGTACATTAATTTGTTTGTGTAATGAGAAATCACTTTATTGCTTGTGGTCTCTCTCCTGTCAGGATGGCATTATCAAAGGCAGTAGGATACTTTGCTGTTCTTCTGGTTATATTCTACAGTCTGGGGAAAACTGGATACGGACAGTCTCTGAATGTATTCTTTGAGGTAAGAATAAGAATGAATAAGTGATTACACTCGGTTGTGATTCTGCAACTGGTGGGATTTTGCCTACCGTATGTTACACAGTATATTTGTGTAAGATGGTTCATCAGTAGTTTAAGTTTTGTGTAAAATGTGTTATTAAGTCAGTTATTTCTTGTGTGTAGACAAACTGTACCTTTGGACTAAATAGATGACAATTGATCTTTCTAGGATTTGATTGGTACCAAAGTCTCGCACATTCACGCCAGAGAAAAAAGAGCGGGTGAGTCACATCTTGACACCTAAGTGATACTGTCTGTGTCTGTGTGTTCAATACAACAACCAAAAAATGCCACTGAGTCATAATTGTTTCATTTCCTTGGCACTGAAGTATGGACTATCAATTCAGCAAGAATACAGTATCTGATTGTCTGTTTTATGTCCGCCTAGCCACCATAATGTTTTGAGTTCATCTTTGGTGAAAATAGTATTTAATCAAGTATTTGAATTGTGCTTCTATATTTTACCTACTAAATGCTGTAGCATCTAAAGCAGGGGTGTCAAACATACGGCCCGCGGGCCGGATACGGCCCGCGAGATGATTTGATCAGGCCCGCGACCTGTAGAGCATAAATTTCTGAGTATGTCAAAAAAAAAGTAAGTCTCTAGCCCATTCCTGTGAGGAGTTATGAATTTTTAAAGAAATAACCGAAATGCTCACTCCTGCCGCTAGGGGCAGCCTAAATAAAAAAAGCACATTTTAGCAACGTGGGAAATGGTAAATGGCAATCCTGCTTCACCGCTATTAATGTTTCCTCCAGTGCTTTATGGCAAAGTAAAAACCAAAAAAAAAAAACATTTTTATTTTTAGTAAATTTTATTTTATTACTTTTTAATAAAAATAAAACTATTTTTATTTTTAGTGCTGAACAATTAATGTACTAGCAAGCGCGGTGTGTCTGCGGCTCTGTGTGCGCAAAACGAGCAGGAGCATGCTAGTGTAGGCCTACAAGATTTATTTCCTAATTTTCAATGCTGCTTTATTTTTATGTTTTAAATTGGGAAAAACGAATTCCAAAACAACCAATAACCTCTGTATTTAAAAATAAATCAAAACAGTAGAAGTTGCACTTTTATTTAATTGTATTTTGTACAGTCTGCATGTTTGCACAAAATGTGTACCTGTACATATAGTAAACAAAATTGGACAACTGTAAGGTCAGTGCCTGTTGTATTTGTGTATTAAAATAAACAGTTGTTTATTTCATTAGTGCACATTGGCATCTTTGAGCAAAATACCCCAACATTTTTGCTGCGCCGCTACGCGCCGCACTTCCTATTCCCATGGCCAGCAGCAACCTTTACTAAGACATTTCCTGGGGGGTACAGAGATCCCTTGTGATCCCTGATAATGTAGGTTACAAATGTAGGCTGAGTGATAAAGCATATTACTGAAAAATAAAGTTAGGGATTTGGAGTTATTTTGCCATTATTTTACTGGTCCGGCCCACTTGAGATCAGAGAGGCTGTATGTGGCCCTCCAACCAAAATGAGTTTGACACCCCTGATCTAAAGTGTGGGCCTTGTAGGCATGAGACAAGGAACCACATGTTACAAAAAAAAAGTAAATGCTTCCTCGTATTCTTTGGAAAAACTCATTGAGCCTGATAGTTGGTCACAAAACTCTGTGGCATGCGGAAAGATAAAACATCTAGCATTGTTTTCTAGTGAAGTGATACCATAGTTTTGATTGAAAAGATTAAAACTGTCCACTTCATGTCCTTAAAGCCAGCACTTGTTATGAGAAATGTGTCTCTGTCCTGCATGGATGAACTACAATGAAGATTGATCTAAAAAAATAATAATAATTAGAATGTCATGGAAAAGTCCATTCAACTTTCATATATTCTAATTTCATTACAGAAAGTGACATATGTTAGGCCTTTCTTTTGTTTTAATTTGGATGATTACGGTTTACAGCACATGGAACAAAAAAAAGTCCAGTATCTCAAAATATTAGAATATAACATACAATGTGGGTATGGTATGTGCTGTAGAAAAGCAACATCTTGTATTTTCCATTGTTCAAACTTTCATACAGTGTGTATGGATC
The DNA here is from genome assembly GCA_949357725.1 of Hyperoplus immaculatus. NCBI lineage: Eukaryota > Metazoa > Chordata > Actinopteri > Uranoscopiformes > Ammodytidae > Hyperoplus > Hyperoplus immaculatus. Next base: position 22,047,012 of record OX442368.1, on the reverse strand, counting down.
TGAGCTTGTACAGCTTCAATAGACCAGTAGGCTCTCAAGTAAAAGACAACCTAAAGAGTTTGACTAACATTTGACTATCACACAGATCAACACAAATTACATCATGATCAATGTACACAGTCAAAAGTAGTGACAACAAAGATAGAACTGTTCCACTGATTGTATAGTTGTACTAGAAAATAGTGTTTGATATAAGAGACATTGAATACAAAAAATAATGTGATACTTCAAATGATGCTTACATTTTCATTTCATTTTTTTTCAGGACCTGTACCTGATGCACTGGATGGTATGACTCATCAAATATAGAGATTTGTAGATTGTGTGTGTGTGTGTGTGTGTGTGTGTGTGTGTGTGTGTGTGTGTGTGTGTGTGTGTGTGTGTGTGTGTGTGTGTGTGTGTGTCTGTGTTTCTGAAGATTGTCACTGGCCATCTGAAATATAGACAAATTGCTTAGCTTTTCCATATACAACTATTTCAACGGTTTGGAAAATATACATTTGCCTCTGGGCTCACACAACTTACATTCACCACGTAAACTCTCAATTCAAGCTAAATGTTATTTAAATGTAATTTTGTTTTGGTTTATGTATGACTTGTTGAACAAATTGGCACTTTTAAGTTTCTGCAATAAACTCAGGGGCTTTAGTAAACCAAACTAGATTCCTCCCTACGGTAGCTTTGCTGTAGTTCAACTTCTTCCAGTGCGAAGTAATTGGTAGTTTGAAAAGCTACGCTTTTAAAGTAGTGCCCCCAACACTGCTTACTTGTATTGGCATCAGCATGGCTTAAGTTGTGCTTGATTATCTGTCAAACCTATAGTCATCTTATGTTAAGAATAATTGATGATGTAATGTTTTCTTAAAAAGTAAAAATAATGTAGCATAATGATTACATCTTAAATGTTGCTCTAGAGCAATTTTTTTGACATAGCGTATCATCATAATTCATGAAATGTGTTGTGCATAGTCATGGTTAAAGAGATCTATAATAGATTTTCTCCTGTTCTTCTCCACAGTCCTACTGGACATTGATATAGTCCTCGACTTGCATGTTCCAGCCCTTAGTGTGCCATCAGATTTTATTGACCAACTCAGGAACAGACTGCTACGTATCCCACTCCCCTCCACCATCAATGCCTTTGTAACGGTAGTAGACTTCAATTTTACCACTGGTAAGAACTTGTGCTTGCTTCTTACTTCCTTTTTTTATTTGCATTGCCGATTTGATGCTGTTTTCTTAAATAGTGCATAACCCATTATGGACTAAAGTTTTGACATTTCTTTGAAAGGGTGCTCTCCAAACTCCACTGGAGGACTGCAGTGTCAGTGTGAGGATACGTTTGCTTGGTCATGTGACAAGTGCGACATCTATGGTTCTTGCAGTAATGCCTCCACATCATCCTGTGACTGCATTAATGGGCTTCCTGACGGAGAGTTCTGTGAACCAATCACAAGTAAGCATTTGATATTGTTCAGCTGATTCAATAAAAGTGATATTTTTTGCTAAAAAGTAAGAAATAAATATCGGCAGTATGTGCCTGACTGTCTTACAGTACATGCAGTGTTCGGGAATAGTGAACTCCATGTAATTAAACAGTTACTGTACATTCATATTTTTGAAGTGTTTCAAGTAGTTACATTACTTTTTGGCTTTGTTGAGTGGTTAACTATTGAAACAATTGGTTTTGTTTGTTTACCGTTGCTTCTCTCTCTGATTGAACCCCCATTGACGAGCCCCGGCATGCCCAGGCAATGCATTTTTTGGACAGCCACTGGATGTATTTCTGTCTTAATTTCTTTAAAGAGGACCTATGATGCTTTTTGACTTTTATGACCTATAAACGTTGTTATGATGATTCATAGTCATGCTTAACCATACTAAATTATCAAATAATGACTTACATGCATTTCGACATATTCCCTGCTGACCGTCTGGGGTGTCTGTGCAGAGCACTAAACACTATTCTAGCCAGTCGAGAAGTCACGTGTTCAAAGCGGTCTACCCTTTCATAATTTGTTACGTCGCATAAAACTTTGTGACGTCTCCACGCGGATGTTTCCATGTATGGTAATGCTGTCACTTCCCTGTTCGCGTCTGCCTCGCGTCTGCCTCGCGCCCTTATAGGTCCATGCTCGCGCTTCCCGCCACTGAAAGTGTTCCGGAAGGAAGGTAACCAATCACAACGGAGTGGGGTTTGCAGGAGGGGGGGGAGGGGATCGGAGATGGCCGAAGCACAGGCGGAGGGAGCCGAAGCACACACACTCAAGTGTTGACAGGATGTGCTGGATCGCCAAAATAAGAGAAAGAGCTTCCCGAAAATCTACATAGTTTTTTGTGATGTGATTCGTGTCAGGTTGCTCTATAGCAGTGTAAAACAAGAAATTAAGACCAGAAAAGTAGCATAATAGGTCCTCTTTAAGAAATGTTATTTAAATGTAATTTTGTTTTGGTTTATGTATGACTTGTTGAACAAATTGGCACTTTTAAGTTTCTGCAATAAACTCAGGGGCTTTAGTAAACCAAACTAGATTCCTCCCTACGGTAGCTTTGCTGTAGTTCAACTTCTTCCAGTGTGAAGTAATTGGTAGTTTGAAAAGCTGCGCTTTTAAAGGAGTGCCCCCAACACTGCTTACATGTATTGGCATCAGCATGGCTTAAGTTGTGCTTGATTATCTGACAGACATATAGTCATCTTAAGTTAAGAATAATTGATGATATGTTGTTTTCTTAAAAAGTAAAAAATAATGTAAGGTAATAATTGAATCTTAAATGTTGCTCCACAGGTATCACTCAATGTCCAACTTCAAGTCCGCCTCCAACTCTACCTCCTGGTATAGGACAAATTTATATTTGTTTTGCATGGATAAAGTTAAACAGTCTTTAGTCGTTGAAGACCCTTGACAAAAAGTATAAAGAACATATTGATCTTAAAAAGCAATTTTTTTGACATAGCGTATCATCATAATTCATGAAATGTGTTGTGCATAGTCATGGTTATAGAGATCTGTCATAGATTTTCTCCTGTTCTTCTCCACAGTCCTACTGGACATTGATATAGTCCTCGACTTGCGTGTTCCAGCCCTTAGTGTGCCATCAGATTTTATTGACCAACTCAGGAACAGACTGCTACGTATCCCACTCCCCTCCACCATCAATGCCTTTGTAACGGTAGTAGACTTCAATTTTACCACTGGTAAGAACTTGTGCTTGCTTCTTACTTCCTTTTTTTATTTGCATTGCCGATTTGATGCTGTTTTCTTAAATAGTGCATAACCCATTATGGACTAAAGTTTTGACATTTCTTTGAAAGGGTGCTCTCCAAACTCCACTGGAGGACTGCAGTGTCAGTGTGAGGATACATTTGCTTGGTCATGTGACAAGTGTGACATCTATGGTTCTTGCAGTAATGCCTCCACATCATCCTGTGACTGCATTAATGGGCTTCCTGACGGAGAGTTCTGTGAACCAATCACAAGTAAGCATTTGATATTGTTCAGCTGATTCAATAAAAGTGATATTTTTTGCTAAAAAGTAAGAAATAAATATCGGCAGTATGTGCCTGACTGTCTTACAGTACATGCAGTGTTCGGGAATAGTGAACTCCATGTAATTAAACAGTTACTGTACATTCATATTTTTGAAGTGAAAAAATAATGTAAGGTAATAATTGAATCTTAAATGTTGCTCCACAGGTATCACTCAATGTCCAACTTCAAGTCCGCCTCCAACTCTACCTCCTGGTATAGCACAAATTTATATTTGTTTTGCATGGATAAAGTTAAACAGTCTTTAGTCGTTGAAGACCCTTGACAAAAAGTATAAAGAACATATTGATCTTTAAGAGCAATTTTTTTGACATAGCGTATTATCATAATTCATGAAATGTGTTGTGCATAGTCATGGTTATAGAGATCTGTCATAGATTTTCTCCTGTTCTTCTCCACAGTCCTACTGGACATTGATATAGTCCTCGACTTGCGTGTTCAAGCCCTTAGTGTGCCATCAGATTTTATTGATCAACTCAGAAACATACTGCGACATATCCCACTCCCCTCCACCATCAGTGCCTCTGTAACGGTAGTAGACTTCAATTTTACCACTGGTAAGAACTTGATCTTGCTTCTTACTTAATTTCTTTTATTTGCATTGCTGATTTGATGCTTTTTTCTTAAATAGTTTGTGACCTGTATGAGTTAAAGTTTTGACATTTCTTTGAAAGGGTGCTCTCAAAACTCCACTGGAGGACTGCAGTGTCAGTGTGAGGATACGTTTGCCTGGTCATGTGACAAGTGTGACATCTATGGTTCTTGCCGTAATGCCTCCACACCATCCTGTGACTGCATTAATGGGCTTCCTGACGGAGAGTTCTGTGAACCAATCACAAGTAAGCATTTGATATTGTTCAGCTGATTCACTAAAAGTGATATTTTCGGCTAAAAAGTAAGAAATAAATATCGGCAGTATGTACCTGACTGTCTTACAGTAGATGCAGTGTTCGGGAGTAGTGAACTCCATGTAATTAAACAGTTCCGTACATTCATATTTTTAAAGTGTTTCAAGTAGTTAAATTACTTTTTGGCTTTTTTGAGTATTGGTTTTTCTTTGTTTGCCGTTGAAGTGTAGAGGAAATGTTTCAGTTGTTGATTCTACTGCTAAAAAAAACTTGTTACTACAGCAGAAGGAATAATATCCATTTGGATCACCGAAGGCTTACCTCATGTAGATGTGCCAACAATGTTGTTAACATTCCACAACATTACTCATGGAGGCGACAGAAGATACACACTATAGCTTTAAGTAAAACTAATGTAGCGTAATAATTGAATCTCTAATGTTGCTCCACAGGTATCACTCAATGTCCAACTACAACTCCTGGTATGGAAACATTTTTATTTCGTTTTAAATGAATTAACAGAGTGTGTAGTCTTTCAAGATACTTTTTGAAAAGAAACATTATATTGATCTAAAAGCACAATTATGGATTTTTTCTTTTTTTAAAGGGACAAGTACCCCAATGACAACAACAACCGCAATGTCAATGACAACAACAACCGCAATGACAACAACAACCGCAATGACAACAACACCCCCAATGACAACAACAACCCGAATGACAACAACAACCCGAATGACAACAACCGCAATGACAACAACAACCCGAATGACAACAACCGCAATGACAACAACAACCCCAATGACAACAACCGCAATGACAACAACAACCCCAATGACAACAACAACAACTCCAATGACAACAACAACAACCCCAAAGCCAGCAACAACAACCGCAATGACAACAACAACTCTAATGACAACAACAACCCCAATGACAACAACAACTCCAATGCCAGCAACAACAACCCCAAAGCCAGCAACAACAACCGCAATGACAACAACAACTCCAATGCCAGCAACAACAACCGCAATGACAACAACAACAACCCCAAAGCCAGCAACACCAACAATAAGTAAGGGTATTAACATACAATGTAAAGTATTAGGTTTTCACGAGTAAGTTGTGACATATGTATCTTATGAAATTGTTTCTTTGTGATAACACTTTCTGTTGTAGGTCAGAGCTTCTCGTTTACATTTGACATGCCATTTAATGCTGCATACAATGAAGAAACCAATCAAGTTTACATAGACGTTAAGAGAACTGTAAGTCTTGCATCTTCAACGTGTCACTTACTTCTGTCACAATGCTGATCTACTGAGTTTATGTGATTTTTGATCCTGACTGTACTGCATAATTGATAACAAATAGGATATTACACTGTCTCAAACAGATTCAATCAGAAAGTAGGAGGCACATTCCAACTCTACAATCAACAAGCATAATTAGATTCCGGTAAGGCAAATGTATTCTTTTGGTTTGCTTTTGAATTTTAGCCATGGTGATGTTGACATGTGTAGTTTAGAATGAAATGTCTCAACAAGGATTGCTGTAAAGGTGTATTATACAGCAGTTGGTTCTGAGCGAGTGATTTGATTGGACGAGAGACCTTCTGAGCGTTCTGAAGGAGTGCTGTTATTAGCGAACAACATCACTCGGGACTGTTCACCAAACTGTAGACCAACTGTCAAAATCACTCCGCGGCTCACTGATGAGCCGGAGCTTCACTTGTGTGTTATCTGTGTGTGTGTGACTCAGGTTGACTGTGGCGAGTCTCTCCCCTGTGAGAGGGCATCGCTGCCACACACAGACACACAGACAGAGACAGTGTGCGGTAGTCGCTCACACTCACGTTACTGAAGACAGCAATAGTGTGTGGAGATAAACTCAGGCTGCTGAATAATACGAGCGCAGCATAGCTTTAGCCTAGCCTAGCTTTCCCACCTCATTGTATAACGTTACTTATCCCGGGCCGAAATACACTCATAAACTCTGGGAAATGAAGCGTGGGGGTTTGGATTGGGCAGCGGACCTTATTACCAACTAGATTAAGATCCGCCGTTCCGTTTCTTTGGTGATTTTTACGGGACATCGGGCCGCCGTGGTTAATGTTACCAGAGTAAACAAAGCAAGACGAGCTCACTCGCGTAAAGTTGTTGCTTAGCAACGCGCTCCGCTCTGACTGCTGTTGTCGAACTATTTGTGTTGGCGGAAGCAAATACATTCTTAAATGATTAAAGATAACATTTTAAAGTTAACTTGTGAATTTCAGTTGTAAAACTGCTGTATAAAAGCAATAGCACACTCGAGGTCGCATGTTGTCGCTCTATATCAGCACTGCTGTGTTTCTCTTCGGCACTCGGCCTGCGGCCTCGTACCTACGACCGAATCACAGCAGTGCTGATATAGAGCGACAACATGCTCCCTCTCGTGTGCTATTGCTTAATTGTTAAAAATGTTGATGATACTTTATCTTTTCCTTTTGCCCCTTTTTTCTGGACCAAATTTCAGTTTTCCCAACACTGAATACCTATTGACATTCCTATCAGCTCCAGCTGGTCTTCTTCTTTATTGTTAGTTAGCATATATTACGGTGCTGAAATAAGATCACATGTGCTTGGCATCAGCTAGTTGGAATTGTCTTTTCTTTTCTTTTCTGGCTTATATCAATGTGGCCTTGGTTGAATATTCCCACAGTCAAAAATAGCACCATATAAAAAAGTATCACTTTGGCTTTTTGATCACTTTCTTACCTCCTGGTCAGAAGAGTGTTTGAAACGTTCAGTATTAGTAATGTTATGATGTAAGAACAATTGAACAATGCATTATGTATTCATCTGCCTCATTTTGTAATTAACAGACTATACGCAATATATGATAAACTTGTTACCATATTATTTAGTAATTCATTACAAAATGCAGTAAACGCTTATTGAACAATAAAAGCGAATACTTATATTCTGATAAAATAATTTATTTATACATTTAATTTTTGAGTCACTATGATTCATGCTAAAAAAACATAAAATATATGTTTTACAATGTTGAAATAAAAAACACTGACACATCAAATGAATGAAGACTTCAATTGTGTTTGTTTCTTACATTAAGTAGGGACAGATCATTTCTGTAAATGAGTTGTAAGTGTTATTACATTATTAAGTGAAATTGTCTCTAACAGACACAGCAAATTGAGCATCAGCAAAAGTTATCTTGTTGGTTTCACTATCAAAACTATACTTTCATAACGCAAAACAACTAACCAGGCGGTTAATGGTGGTTAACGTCAAGTTTCCACAGCAGATATAGGCTACAATACAGTCCTAAATGGACTTCATTATATGCTTGTGATAGCATTCAATTGGATTCACTTGTCTATTACAGGAGTGGGAGCACCATCGTTAATTACACAATAAACGCAGCTTCTTTTCCAGATGAGGGCATTGATAATGTACAAACAGGGATATTTACAGAGCTGGCGAAAACTTACAGAGTGTTATATGACAGTAAGACATTTTTATATAATTTCATAAATATTTGAAACAACACAAATTATTGTTTTCATTGTTACATTAGCAGAGTTTTCCATGTTAAAAATACCTTGACATTCTGTACAGATGATGATATAATAATTGTGTAACCTTTATGTTAAATTTTTCCAAAGGCAAGACAGACTTAACGTTTGAACCAAAGGAACCTTTGTTAGATAAAAAGATGACTGTGACATGCGGCCCTCCACCAAACGACCTCCAATTTGGTATCGACTGGAAGGGAGAATGGAGACTAGATGGAAAGTTAATACCCAACGATACACAACACACATCTGAAAAGAGTGGGACTGTGGCATTGTTAACTGTGTTACAATTTTTTGGAACTGATGATGGTAAGAAATAGACTGGTATGGTGCAGTCCTTACATTTTTTCTATTTTCATCTCAGGTTACATTTCCAAATCATACAAATGTACAATGCAAAAGGCTGTCTAGGGCTTTTCTTTGTGTGCTCTCTCTCACATGTGTTATCCTTGATGGCGTTGGTGCAATATTTGTTTTAAAATGCAAAACCAAAAATGTTACTGTGTAAGTATAATGCTGAAATGGTTTAATATATTTTGGTTTTTGAATCAATCTTTATTATTGTTACGTGAGGTTACGTTACTTTTGCAGTTTAAAGTTTAAACATTTCTAAAGGTTGAATTCCATTAATTCTCTTGTTTGTTTTAAAACCAACTGGCACTGTAAAGAAAAATCCCTAAAATCGCTACAAATGGTTTTAGTACTTTTTCAGCTGTAAATATCCTACTAAGTAACAGTATTTTGACAAATGAATGCGTTATCATGAAACCGAAAACTATTCGAATTTTGTCTTTCTTTCATTAGAACATTACAGAGCAGATATGTATCCTTTAACAATTTACTTTCAGGTTCACTTAAAATATATCCAAGGTAAATATTTCAAAGGTTGTAGAAAAATGGCTTCCTTTTGATTTAAATTTTAATAGACTATCCTTTAATTTCAGGAAACTATGAATGTAGGCTGGAAAGCAGTGATGGAAAGAAAGTTTACAGACAGAGGGGAAACCCTAATTTCATAGGGACACCTGTGATCACAGTGACACCTTCAAAAAAGGTCAAATGTTTGGATGGAACTCCAAAGGAAATAAAGTGCGAAGTCAACAGCCCCTTTGAGGTGGAGTTTACAGGAGAGGATCTTAATGGTAAGACAAAATAACACCAAACAAAGGCAATTTAGCAACTGTGAAATCTTTTACGTATAAATACATTGCTCAGACAACTTTTGGAGTTGATGTCTATACATATTATATTATAATCCATTAATGAATGTTGATGTTCTTAGTCCAATGCCAAACCCCAGCTCGTGAGTGCACCTACACCTACAGAATTTCCTCTTCCGACTGTGGATCAGAAAAAACAATCACTTGTAAAGTGAAGGGCCGTACAGACACAAGACTAATAACACTAGAATTGTCTACAGAGGGCGAACGTAAGTATAGATCACAGTATCGTTACAGGTCAAGATATTTTTCCATGTTATTAAAAGTAAACAATTCTTTCTCTCTAGAATTTATATGTGAGGAAGACCCATTTGGTAGTGGAAATGTGGGTGACATTGCTAAACCTGGTTGCAAAACGAACTTCGTTGGAGAAAGGACAGCAGTTTGTCAAGATAATGGAACATGGGTAGTTCAATCAGACACCTGCATCCCAAAACCGATTGTTGAACTGCTGGATCAGTCTGAGGTGACTTAGTTTTCCAGCTGTTTCAGACACCACAGGCCTCATTTATAAAACTGTGCGTAGGATTGACGTGGAAAGGTGGCGTATATATGGAGGAATCACAGGAAGTGCTTGCGACAAAAATATTCAAGTTTATAAAACAGTGCAAACTCACATCCTACGTCCATCATAAATCACAATCAACTCCAAGTGTGGCGCAGCCTTTGTGGACTTCATGTTACGCCCATCATTGAACGCCCCAAATTAATATTCATTTCCTGACTGCATGAAAGCGATCGTGGCAAAAGCAGACTGAAAGGGAAAATGGAAAAATAGACTCCACGCGGTATAATATCAGTGTAGTCACATGCCGAAGTTCCTTTTGGGGAGGTTGCGACAAGGGGAAATGTAGTTTGGTGTCACAGTTTGAGCGTAGAGGCGTCAGAGTATGGTATAACTGTGAACGCTGCTGTCTCAGAAGGTCGGACTGCGGCGAAATAAAAAATAAGTTATCCGACATAAAAGTGCACGCCTAAAAGCTCATCACACAGCATTGTTGGCCAAATTACATACGTTATTTCAGTGTTTAACATTTTAAATAACATTTCTCTGTGTATTTATGATCCTTAATCATTTTATTTTTGTCACTAAATGGAGTTAAAACAATCAATCAATCAATCAATCAGGCGATTCTTTATTCATTGTAAGATGCGCTTTATCCCTATTTGCAAAAGGAACTCCTTATGACACATGACATGTAATATTTGGATTAATTTTGCACAAACACAGTTTATAAATGAGGCCCCTAATAGACTTACTACGAAGCAAGCTCAGCAGAACCTGGCTCTCTTTGCCTTCGCTGGCTCAACAAAATCTAAGTGTGTAACGTGACATTGTAAAGCAATTAAACGTTAAACTTGACTCAGCAGATTTAAACGCTACATCATTGAATTAATTAAAACACTATACCGCTGTCAAAACATTGCTATATTTATACACTATGGTAATACTCAAGAATGTTATTTAAGTCTGACATAAGCTACTGTTTTCCAGGAAAAGAGTGCTTTAAAACTCAGAAATATAGATATCTTAGTATTTACCCTGTTTGTGTTTTTAAGTATCTATCTTACATTCAAATTACAGCAGTGGCTCCTAAATGACATTCACAACATCAAATTTGCTGAGCTTCAGTTTTTGATAGTAAAACTATTTTTACCATCAAATTGGCTTGTCATTACATGAGTCAGTGGTGATGTTGCTTTGGTTTACTCTGTGACAGTCAGCTCCACCCATAAAATTAGAAGCTACCGTTAACCCCTGTATTGCTCAAGATTCAGTGTTCAGGTAATCCATGTTTTACTACGTGTACATCCTGCACATAGTATCTTGATCCTTGAGATATGGTGTGATGCTAAACATTTATTTTTTTATCTAACAGGACTTGACTGACAATTCACTGCCAGTTTTCTTGGGCCGACTCAGCAGTGTCACTACCAACTTCACTGAGGATGTGGTTAACTCTACTGCAACCATCAGTGCAATTGTTGAGATACTCAGCAATGTAGCCAACGCATTAGCAAATTTTTCCCCCGTAACCAACAGATCCATGGAGGTATGTGAATCGTTCTGCTGAGGTTTACGCATGTCCTACACGGTTTTTTATATATTAAGGCTGTCAAAATTAAAGCGTTAACGCAGGGTGATTAATTTCTGGGAATAATGCACCCATTTCATTTAATGCATGCACAGACAGAATGACCCGTCCGATATGTCTAACTTTTATTTTTAATCGTTTGACAACCCTAATATATATATATATATATATATATATATATATATATATATATATATATATATATATATATATATATATATATATATATATATATATATATATATATATATATATACGTATTTATATACAGTATATATACAGTATATTTATATATATAAATATGTATATATATATACTGTATATATACACATGTATTTTTCATTGTTTTATTATTTTCAATATGTATTTCATTTCACATGATCTAATCATTTTTACATGATCTAATCTCTTATTTCCTTTAAATTTAGGATATCCTAATAACTGTGGGCATCCTAACCATTGATGATGCAAAAGGTACATGGACCGTTCTGAATAAAAATGACATCGACAATGTTGCACGAACAAGAACCAACAGCCGAAGTGTCAGCTCAACATTACTGCTTTCTCTTGAGAACATAACAAGTCGCCTCTCAAACGACTCTTTTGACATTGACACGCCTTCTATTCTCTTAAACAAAACTACATTCAGCGACACTTTCACTGCTGACTTTAATTCTTCAGTGGCGATAGATATCCCACAGACGAATGGAGGAGAACAGTCAATCTCTGTGATAACATTTGCTTCAATGGATAACGTGCTCCCAGCAAGAGACGATGACAATTCGAGCGACACCGTCATTAATGGGAGAGTCATACTCGTTCAGTCCAGTGGCGCCGTCTCCAATGTTTCGTTCACATTCGATGTTATAAACGCTACTTTGTTCAACCCTCAGTGCGTTTTCTGGAACTTCAGCCTCTTCGCTGGTCTCGGGGGATGGGACGACGAGGGCTGCGAGTTGGTACACAACGTAAACCAAACCGTCACTTGCAACTGCAACCACCTGACCTCGTTCTCTATCCTAATGTCACCCTACAGTCTAGCTGACCCAGTGCTGGATTTTATAACCTACATCGGAGTTGGCATCTCTATGGCTTCTTTGGTTATATGCCTCATTATTGAAGCTTTCATATGGAAAAAGATAAGACGAAACACCACGTCCTACTTGCGTCACGTTTCCATCGTTAACATCGCCATGTCGCTCCTGATTGCAAACATTTGGTTTATTATCGGGGCAGCTTTTTCAGATCTAAGCAATAAAAGCTCACCAGAATGCTCTGCGGCTACATTTTTTAGCCATTTTTTCTACCTAGCCCTATTCTTCTGGATGTTAGCCTCAGCTCTGCTATTGTTTTACCGTACAGTCAGTGTCTTTGACGGTGGTTTGTCGAGAGGATCTATGCTGGCCATTGGATTCTCCCTAGGCTACGGGGCACCTCTCATCATCGCTGTCATTACTATAGCTGTAACTGCACCCAGCAAAGAGTACACCCGAGAAGCTGGGGTCTGCTGGCTCAGATGGGACGATTCCAAGGCTCTACTGGCCTTTGTGATCCCCGCACTTTCAATAGTGGCGATAAACTTCTTAATCCTGATTGTTGTGCTATACAAAATGTTGAGGAGAAGGGTAGTGACGGACGCCGCACAAGCAGCAGAGAGGCACGTATTGGTGGTTATTGCAAGGAGTTTGGCTGTCCTCACGCCATTTTTTGGATTAACTTGGGGTCTGGGAATCGGACTAGTGATCAGCCCACGCGACAGAGGAATCCATATTGCATTTGCATTCTTCAATTCATTGCAGGTACAAATAGAGAAGTTATCATTACTGATCGTCATATTACTGTGTGTACTGTGGTATCTGAAATCCATTGTATACTGAAGACTGAATTAGCCTTTTGTCATGAAAGCCCTCTTAGCTGATGCTACTGTGAATTTCTCTTAAGGGTTTCTTCATATTGGTGTTTGGAACGCTGCTGGACAAAAAGGTACGCATGTCTTCAGTTCACAATGTTAATCAACTCCCTTACTAACTAGGAATGGGAATCGAGAACCGGTTCCTGTTCAGAACTGGTGCCGAGTGAATCAATTCCTTGGAATCGTTAACATGCCTGCTTAACGATTCCGCTTATCGGTTCCGTTCGTTGCAAATGCTTCATGACTTCACACACGTGCTGCTTTGTTTTGGTTCAGAACGCAGCAAACATGGCGTCGAGGCAGAAGCGCTCTAAAGTGTAGTTGTATTTCACGCGAAAAGGCGACAATACGGCCACTTGCAACAATTGTAAAGTTTCCATTTCGCCAAACGACACGAGCACAAGCAAGCGCGCAGACTGCAAATCCGGACGGTTAAATGTTTAAACGTCCGCTGTCTTACTAGTAGTCGGCACCAGAATTTCCCATCACATGGATTTGAATATACATTGTATGAGAAATATTGTGTGTGTAGGCCTAGGTGTGGGCTGATAAAAGAGGGAGATACATAAGAAGGCGAGAGCAGCATAAAGCAAAGCAAAAAGGATTTCTTGACCGCTGCCAAAGGCCCGCTGTTTACTCTTGTTCATCAGCTGTTTTAATGCTGCCTTTACGCACAGCGGCGGAGACAAACCCAAAACAACACACAGCGGGACTCGGCGGTCTGGTGACAGGGAAACGTTTTACAAGACACTTTATAAAGACAATAAGACACACTTAAAATAACGATCCCTGCACAAAAAACTCTGCCTTGGATTATTTGATGGAGCAATCGATGTGTATAAAACCATCCGCTATGTGTGTCTGATGACAGCGCGCTTCACATAAGAACAGCATGTACATTGTAAAGCTGAGATGGAGCGGTGACTCCTCGTCGCTGGCGTGGTGAAGAATAAGCAAAGCAATACATTCTCTTTTAGCCTTCATGGCGTATTTATTCTCTTCTTGAATAGCCTACATGACTGACTACTGTGCAGACAGTTCAACAACAACGTACAACGTGACAGTTTTACCTGAGGCGTTCCCTTCACTTGAACATAGTGACAGAGCCCCTTCAGAGTAAGGGTGCAAGCATATAATAACACTTAACATACATTAAAGATCTCGTATCCTTCCTGAGAGGGCACACATGATAATTGTTCTGCATAAAAATGGTTAATTTGCCAAAGTTGATAGTTGGTCTTATCTTTTCAAAATATTTATTTGTATTTTTTTTTATGTCAGTTGAATTTTGTTTCAAGTGCAAATGAGCACTGTTAATATTCCAAAAGGCAAAAGCTCTTCCTTGACTGTTTTAAGTCAGTGTTTTTAGTTTTTAGGGCACATAATGCCGGCATTTGGGCTTAAAAGCCAAACATTTATTTTTTTGTCTGGACCAATTAATGTGAAAATTGACAATTTTCTAATCCTAAAGTACTCTTGGTAATCTTTCAAGGCACACACTAGGCACACTTCTGATTAGATATTAAAGAGAGTTAATACAAACAAACTAATTTGTACTTATACTCTCACCCAATGAGAATCGATAAGGAATCGGATCGATAAGCAGAATCGGAATCGTTAAATTCTTATCAATTCCCATCCCTATTACTAACACAAAGGAAAAATCCACTCTAAAGTAAAAGTAACATTTGTTTTTTCTCTTGTGTTTCATGGTTTACTGCTTACCAAAAACTGCATTGTATGTATAAAAAGAGTTAGTGCTTCTTTCCATTGTATGCTTTAACAAGGAATTTAGTACAATCTTTAATAACCTCTGAAGTCAAAATACATTGGTGGTAGAAATGTCTCTGAAATCCCACAAAGAATCCTTTATGTCAATCCTGAAAAACATTTTTTTTAACTGAAACAAACTTACGAGTGTTTTATTCTTGTGTGCTGATTTTTGAGATATTCACTTTTCAGGTGCGGTCAGAATTGGCGGTAAAGTCAAAAACTTCCAGCAGTGGTGGGGTGAGGGTAAGAATAGTTGTATTATTATTTTTTTTTTTTAAATATTACAATTTCTTAAACAGATTCAAATATTTCGTCATTCATGTTTTGCCTTAATTCTTGTTTTAGAGCACCAGCGCTGGAAACTCATCAAGTGCTTTTCAAGACTTTTTCCGGAACTGGAGAAGAGGAAGAGGTAGAGCAACAATTAAGCAAAGAAAAAAACATAAAAAACAGAAGCTCTGAAGTATAACTTCTAAATAGTTTAGTGGTTTCATTCACTGTGCAAAAGGCCTAGGTTGGTAGATTTATCCATTGCCTAGTCTTGATTGAAATATCTCAACAGCTATTTGACAGTTATATACAATTTGTCAACATTTTGATAGAGACATACATGTTCCTCATGTTATCTCAATAATGTAGAGTGACCCCGTGTGTGTGTGTGTGTGTGTGTGTGTGTGTGTGTGTGTGTGTGTGTGTGTGTGTGTGTGTGTGTGTGTGTATCTTTATATATTTATATAAACACATTATATATATATACATCACAGTATATACAGTATATATATGTATATATACATAAATACTGTACATATACGTATATGCCACCACAGAGCAGCTTGCTTGGCTGTATGGTCATGGTCAAGTTATTGTCATATTGTCACAGACTTAATCACTTTTTTTGCTGGGTTTTGTTTTGTTTCAGCTGGTTACAATGCGTCATCTACTGGCACGACCTCCGGTGCATCTAACTCCTACACAAACTCTTGAAGATCTTTGCAGACAGCTCTTGAAGGCCCGAATGACAATCAACAGAGCCAACCAGCGGTTTCAATCATTTATTTTCTGTCTATCTTCATCGCAGCTTTAACAAGTTCAATGTATGAAAGTTAGAATTGAAGTATAATATAACATTAAAGAAGAGTGATATTTTATTTCTTGAAAAAACTGAACAAAAAAATTGATTGGTAGTATTTTGAAAGTTGTATTTATTGAAAGCACTACTCACAACAACACTATGTAATAATGTCTTGTCTTTTTGTATCTCATTTTGGATATAAAGCATAGTCATTGTATTGATCTAGAAACTGCTTTTAATAATTTTTTGTTTAGATCACAATAGTTTTTGACCAAAAATGGGTTTTATCTACAGAGTAAATGGACATTGTGTTTATGTAAAATTCATGCAGTTGAACTTTACAAACCCGTATATATGTGTGGTTGAATATGTGTGTGTTGCTTCTAGAAATGTAGGTGACCACAAAGGATCTAAAACTTGGTCCTTTTTCGCCATGGAAACCAGTATAATGTGTTGTTGTGTATGTATGTATGTGATCAAACAAATGGTCCTCATTCGACATGGAAAACAGTGTGTGTGTGTGTGTGTGTGTGTGTGTGTGTGTGTGTGTGTGTGTGTGTGTGTGTGTGTGTGTGTGTGTGTGTGTGTGTGTGTTTGTGTGTGTTTCTAGTATACTATATTACACTTGGGCGTAATAGAGTTATTATCCCATCAACTAAATTTCCACAAAGTAGATGTAAAATGGCTCTGGGTTTGTTTTGGTTTGGTTTATTTTGCTAGTCAAATCAGTTAGACAAGGGAAGACTGTCTATCACAGACCAGTGAACTTATTTACAGATCACAATGATAAATTGACCTGGACAGGACTATCAGTCAAATATAATTCGAAGCAGGTAATGGGAGTGCCAGGAATAACGCAGTGGAAAATGTCGAAAGCTCATATTTAATATGAAGCTTTTTTTTGCTATTTAAGCATGCTTGGCAACAGGAATACATCTCTAAAAGTCACACAGACAGGCACGTGTGCGTCTATGTGTGAGTGTGTAGAACAAATGCCACTTGATAGAAAGAGAATGAATGAGCTTCATTCTTAATGCTGAAATCTGAGAAGAACGGTCAGTATATAGTGTTTGAATACCTCTTTTGAGAATACTGATATACGGCCGAATTTAAGGTTAACAAGTCTTATTGTCAATGTAATCTTAACATGTGATGCCTAGACTCATGAGAGTTCTGAGTGACTGAGTGAGGGACTCTGTTGTGGAGTGTCCTCTGTGCTTATCAGTTTATTTAATTTATTTCTCCGTGAGTTTCATTGAGATCAAAAATGTCTTTAAAAAAAGAGATCTGAGTATAGCTAATTATGTTGTCATGATGCACTCTTTAATTCCTACCCTGTATTGTGGCCAGTATTATGATATAAGTTTAGGAAAGAGAGCTGAAGTTTTAAATCGGTATACATTGGTTTATTTTGATGTAATTATTTACAATAAATATGTAAAACAAAAAAAAATGGTTTCAACTTTAAGAATGTTTAACGTTAGCCTGGCTCCGCCCGCCTACCTACTTCCGCTCAAATTTCGTTTTCCCTTCAGTAGTCAGTCTGGGGCTGCGATGAATTCATGTTTTCTAGCTGAGGAAAATTTCCGGCCGTCCAATCAGCGAACAGAGCGAATGACTGAGAATGAGGACGTCGAAGTCGCGCTCCAGTTTCAGTTGAATGCTGCGTTCCTTTATACTCGGAACTCGGAGATTTACGACTTGGTAGTTCCGAGTTCCGACCTGTCTGTGTTCCAGTGCATCTGCTCGCAAAAGTATGGACGCCTACAACCTTTCTCATCTAAATAACTAAACGTTAGGCTCTAGCAAGTTACCGTTGCCAGGTACTGGTAGATCCATAGACTACAATAGTGAAGTCGGAAATGTCCGAGTTCCCAGTACAACTGGAACGCACCGTCAGAAGCCGGCTCATGACATACGTCACGACCAAACGTTATGCGATTGGTTGGCTGATCCAGAGTGGCACTGGGCAGATCCAATAGTTTTAAACTTCAACAGACCCCCGCCTCCAAGTGAGTGAACGTTTGCTAAATAGAGCAGTTCTAGACCTCTGTACAAATGAAATGAAGTACGATGGTCTGGTTGTACCAGGCTAGTTATATGATATCTAGATATGATAAAACAAGATCTGTTCCAACCATCCAATATTGGATAAATATATAAATAAATATTTATATCAATGTAAACAGCACCCAGACTTATTGATGGCCATGCGTTTGTAAAATGTTTTATAATTTTCTTTCGTTGTGTGGATCTCAAAAAGTGTGCAGAAACTCTGCAGGCGTGCTGTATGTCTTTGTCAAGTCATCCAGGCTGGAGTTGTTATAGCTTGGCAGAGAAAAACAAAGCAGCTCCAATGAAAGTAGCAAATAAGTTCATTGGCATTCATTACACTTATGTAAAGCAACCGACGGGCACACTCTTATCATTGTCATGATCTTTCCATGACACAACAGGCTCCAGTGTTTTTCAAACAGGTTTCTGCATTTGATGTAGTTCTTCATGTAGTTTCTCACATGGCATTTACATGTTGTTTTGTTGCATGTTTTGTATATTGTGCATGTTGCGACTGCAGTATTGTTTTTTCTATTTGAAAAGAAAAAATGATGTCTTGATTTTGTGATACAACATGGTGCATCTCAAACAATTAGAATATCATAGAAAAGCATTTTTTTCTGTAATTTGATTCGGTGAGTAAAACTTTGATATGCAGTATTCATTACACACTAAGTGAAAATCCAGCATATCAGAATATTAGATAGCACATGAGACCAATGAAATATAAATATAAATGACGATCATCTGAAAATTATGTTCATTTATATTACATTTTATTATGTACTCAATACTCGGCGGAGATCTTATTTTGCATGAATTATTGCAGTAATGCAGCTTGGCATGGAGGCTATCCGTCTGTGGCACTGCTGAGGCGTTATTGAAGCCCGGGTTGCTTTGATAGCTTCAGCTGGTCTGTATTGTTGGGTCTGGTGTGTCTCATCTTCCTCTTGACAATTGCCCATAGATTCTCTTTGGGGTTCAGGTCTGCTTTACAGAACCCATCCGGCTCCATCTGTTGTGTTATCAGACAGAGTTACAGACTGTGCTATTAGTATCTGTTCAGAATTGAGATGTGGTTGAAATCTTTCTAAGGCCTTATTTATAGTATTACAAATCTGAGTATGTCACTGTATTTTAACATTCATACGTGAAATTGATTAACAGGATTGTTTGCAAGGGAAAGGTTTTGGAACATGCAATCCAACAGCATTCAAGTTCCCATTACATGTTTGTCAAAATATTTTGGGAGCTTCATCACGACGGCTACTTCACACTAAAAGACACACTCATCTGCATGAATATACACTTTGATTTATTGCGTTTCTGCTCTCTCAAACCAAACATTGTTCAGTAGACTGGGCCGGCCCAGTCACAACACCCTGACTGTAGCTGTCCCATTCAGCCTGTGGTTTATTTGTGTGGTACATGTCCGTAGAAGGCAGTGGAGAGATTTGCATTGGCTGATTTCCTATTGCGAGTCAACCGTGCTACTAGGTCAACAAGCCATAAACATTAAATCCAAGAACAAAGGCTGACTGAAATGAATTTCTAGGAAGAACTTACGTAATAACAGCTAGGCTCAGGGTCTCCATATGGCCTGATAAATCCACTTAAAGATATGTTTTAAGAGATGTCATGGCGTTTATTTTTTTCTTTATTTTTTGGATGGATGCCCTTGCTGCTTTGCAAATACCCAACATGTCAGTTTTCTAACCTTAAGTAATAAAAAATTAAAAAGTAGTAACATAAAAAGTAGATGAGAAAGTTAAATGCATCTACAGTCAAGTTCACAGCCCCTCAGAAACGTTCCTCTGTCTGACCTTGACATGTGGCATGACTTGAATTAAGACATTTAAATCAGCAAGGAGGCCATGACAAAATGCAAAGAGCAGAGTTTGCAAGAGTTTGTTTGTTTTGGCCATGCTTTGTTTTTTTGTTTTTTCTTTTAAGATATTTTTTTGTAATTTTTATGCTTTATTGATAGTGTAGAGACAGGGTTGAAATGGGGCAGAGAGGGGATTGACATGCAGAGAACGACCGCGGGCTGGAATCGAACCCGGGTCCGCTGCTGGCCAAGGCCCTTGGGGGGGACGCCCTACCAACTGAGCTAAGGGCGCCCCCTGTGCTTGGGTTTTGTCCCCTAAAGCAGAAAGTGGTTTATATTTTTGGTTTTGAAAAATACTTAAGCATGTATTGTTTCAATGGTTGATAGTCTATAGCTCATATTGTGTGGTAATTATTCCTGATGATGTTGTACGCTGCAACCACCCCACAGTGGTCTGTGTGTCATCATAAACTGTGGTCAAGTAATCAGATCTTTTTAAAAGAGTAGAAATTGTGCATTCTATCCCATTTAAAAGTTATAGTCAGCGACACTTGTTCTTGTCAAAATCACATTTGGAGGGGGCGCCCTTAGCTCAGTTGGTAGGGCGTCCCCCCATGGGCCTCGGCCAGTAGCGGACCCGGGTTCGATCCCAGCCCGCGGTCGTTCTCTGCATGTCACTCCCCTCTCTGCCCCATTTCAACTCTGTCTCTACACTATCAATAAAGCATAAAAATGCCAAAAAAAATCACATTTGGTCAACATCAGTGAATATGTCCTGACATAACAGCTACCTCTCTGTACTGTTTGTGCGGCGAATTAAAATCTAGTGTTTTATGACACATTTTGACGACAAGCATTCTCCAGAATCGCAGACTCCACATTTAAGTAAAAAAAAAATTTAATTAGCTAAATGTTATTAAATTATAGAAGGATTGACTTTGCAGCCAACTTATAACATTGCATAGCATACTATTGGATTGTTGTTAGTGATAGTATGGGAGAGCTAATTTGATTAAGTTAATATACTGTTGGGAGGTTCAATTTACGGTGGTATGTGAATTAACAACAACTAACTGAGAAAAAAAACATAATTTTATCTATTGAAATGCAGGGGAGTGAAAATATCAATTAACATAGTATAAAAAACTCAAGTAGAGTACCTCAAATGTGTACTGAAGCACAGCACCTTCAGCCTCTGACAAAAAGCCTTACATTGGTCTGTCTACCGTATGTGGCACGTAATTGGCTATTTGTTGATGACCCCACTTATTTCGCAAGATCAAACGCTCATTGCTGGATTGGCAAACCTTGTGTTTAAAGATGTAGGGAATAAGAATCTTTGGAATAATCAAGGTTGGATGACTCACAGACAAAAACTGCACAAACTGAGCTGGTCTCCTCAGATGGTTCTGCTGTCATGTGACTTCCAGAAGGAGAACACTAAATTTGCAAAACAAATATTTATGGAAAGCTGGCAGGCTCTGTGTGTATGCCAGTCAGTCCAGCTGAAATGCCTCCCATGCAAATAGACAGATATGATCCTCAACACACACACACAAACATACACATCCACCCCTCAACACAGTCTTTCTAATAGATGTGCTCGATGACATTGACTCTGATATGGAGAACAGATGGCTGTCCTATTTCTGATTGCAGCGCGCTTGACGGGTTAATCATCTGCTTTTTGTGTGAAGCTTAGTGCAAAGCCAAGGTAAGAGCTCTTATTATTGTGTTTCAAGGTATTAGTGTAAATAGAATATATATAAAAAGATGCATAAGTGTAAAATATTGTAAAAAAACATTCCCATAACTTCCTCCATTAAGTGTGAACTGAGTGTGTCTTGTTTAAATCCAGATCCCTCTCTATAATCAGCCTTTCAAAGTCAAAAACCCAAGTAGTCTAAAGATTTCTCTGCTCTTCCTTCAAGGGCCAGAGACACAGAGAGCAAATGCACTACGTTAATATAGGATGTACTGCATTGAGAATTTTTCTACTTACAGGTGCGTCACAAAAAAATAGAATATCATGGAAAAGGTCCATTCAAAAAGTGAAACTTTCATAGGTTCCAAATTCATCACACAAAGTTAAATATATTAGGCCTTTCTTTTGTTTTAATTATAACGACTACGGCTTACAGCTCATGGGATAAAAAAAAATCCGGTATCTCAAAACATTAGAATATTACATAAAACCAATCAAAAAAAGGATTTATAATACAGAAATGTCAACCTTCTGAAAAGTATGTTTATTCTAGATTAATTTCTAGAATCTAGAATGAAAGTTTCTCTTTGAATTAAATTACAGAAAAAATATCAACTTTTTGAGATGCACTTGTACTTGAATAAGGGACTAGCTGCAAGTAATCTAAGGGATGAATTGGGGTCTACAATACAAAGTTGTACAGGGAAAAGGTTTTATCCATGGGGGAAAAAAACAACCCAATTGAATGGTAATGTAAGATTAATTATATCTATCTTCGGGCATTGAGATCATTTGAATGACGAAAGCGCTTCAGGAAAAACCACCAACTTGCTGTTATGGAAGTATTAATAGTCCAAATTCAAAGTGATGCAAACAAGTTTGGCAAGCTGAAACACAGGCTTCAGAGATGGCCGCTGACAGGAGTGTCTTACAGTAAAAGCTTGAGGATAAACATGTTATAAATGTTAAGATGCACTATCACTGTTAGACTGACTGATGCTATTAAGTCAAATGTAATGTTAAAACAATATGGCATAAAGACGATTTTATATGGAATGCTTCATGAGAGGTAGGATTTGCATTGCAAAATGTAGATTGCATGAGCTATAAAAAATTGTTATGACTTCGTAAAAGTTTGTATGGCTTTTTAAAGGCACTAAGCTGTATTCACATACAATATATTATACTTGATATATTAATATCTATTAGTATTATATGAATTTCCCAGCATATCATGTTAAAACATAAAAACTATAATATAAAAAAGAAGACAAATACAGAATAATATGGAAAAAGCAACTGTGACATCATCGGCAAGTTTTTTAAGGGACATTGACAAGCCTTCAATTAATTTAGAAAGCCATTGTAAATTTGAGCACTTTACTAGTTTAAGTGATTTTGTAGCTTTTAACTATTTTGGTATAACATAATTGATAATATTGTGGAATATTTAGTTGCTAAAGGGCCAGATATTTTCATCTTCCTTATTGTAAGGTCAGGCGGTCACAAGGAACACGGATGGTCTTCAGAGTAAACATCATAATCCAAAGATTTTATCTTTATTTTTTTTTAGTATTCTAGTGTGTCCATGTTTCAACTTATTTCATTGCTATTTTTGTCCTGAACCTCTGTCATGTCTGTCTGAAGCATTCGAGTCAGTGACATAGAATGTTTTTGTTTTATTTACGGCAGAGGAAGTCTCGTTTATTTTTACATTTGTTAAGCAAATGTCAGTGGCAGCTTGAAGGCAAAGTACACAAACACCTTTTCAGTTTTGGGAGGTGGATACATTCATATCCATGCATTTACCCAGCATTACACCCATGCAACGGAGGGTGTGTTTTTTTAGGGATTATTTGTGTGTGTGTGTGTGTGTGTGTGTGTGTGTGTGTGTGTGTGTGTGTGTGTGTGTGTGTGTGTGTGTGTGTGTGTGTGTGTGTGTGTGTGTGTGTGTGTGTGTGTGTGTGTGTGCCGTGTGTTTGTAAGCATGTTCTCCTTGCTCCTTCATTGCTGCTTCTGTTAATTCGTCTTCTATGTTTGTTTTCATCAGAGTAAGAATGCGTTCCAGGCTATTTATGTGTCTGATTGCGGCATACCTCTACTATCAGGTAAACATAACCCTCCGTTGAATGTGTTATTTTTGAATATTGATTCAATTCTTACATGAATTTCATTTGTACATTCTTGTGTGTAAGTGAATAAAACCGTTTATAAACATGTAACACTGACTAAATATTTAAGTGACCAAATATATAATGCGTCATTGGTTGTATATCCATGTCTGGCATGCTGAAAAGAAACAAGATTATATATTTAAATTTGACGTGGTACTAATTTACACCTTAAGACAGATAGACTAATTCTGTGCGTCTGTTCTTGCCCTTACAGGTCATTGCAGTAGGTAAGTCTTCAGTAAAACACCTGAGAAAACATCCACAAATTGGACCAGTATGAAAGACACGGTCCCACCAGTCATTTTGTCACAATTAGCGGTTTCCTTCATGTGGGGGGGTGGGGGCAAGTCAATCCATGCACATTTTTTAAGAGTGCAATTTTGTGACCCATAAATGTACAATAGTGTCCAGTGCCAAGCTGTATTTCTAGTGCTGACCTCTTAGGGGACAGAGAACCAGAGAGTCCTAAAAAGAGGAAGCTCTTGTATCTTATCAGCTCTGGTGCTCCAATACATTTTTAAAACCTCCGCCATAGAAGTAAAAACTCTCCCACTACTGAACAATGGTTTGCAGGCCGTTATGTTATGAGACCTGCAAACACATGTTTTGAATCAACATTCAATTATTTTTAATATTGCCCCATCAGAGAATGAGCTAAGCCTGGTTGTCTTCCCTTTCTTCAACACATTTTTTATTTTAAGAACATGGCGTACATTAGCGAAAGTGAAATGTGAGTGAGAGAAAACAGTGCAGTATAGAGAAAATAGTGCATTGAGATTTACTTCAGCTGGCAGGCAGGTTAGCATTTAGGTTGCTAGCTATGCAAAGACATTCCGATTAATTTTGCCGCACCCTTTTCTGATGAAACCGGGCCTTTACACTGAAAGACCTACTATGCACTGAAAGATAGATCGAATAGAATACAAAAGAATATAATAGAAAACTTGTAGATCTTTTTTGTCCACAAGGGTGGAAATGTGTCTTTGGCTCACTTATGTGTAACCACAGAATGTTAACAATTTATCTTATAGGATGAGAACAAAAATGATCACTCTGCGGTCTATGTACTATTGCATATGTTTGCAGATTAGCTATGTTTTAGTTATGTCAAATAGAACATATATAAATACAATTTAGTGATTATTGTGTTGTAACTTCATCAGGGCAGATATATATTTATTTTTTTCACCTTTTTGCAAAGTCTTCCATCCTGACTTCTATGGGTTTGTTTCATATTCTTGCCATGAAATCATGGATAAGCATTCATACACACACATAGACTAACCACTCTGACTCAAGGCAATATCTCATGTTGTTACAGGAAACCTCTTCTCCTCAGAGATGATGTTGGACAGTAATGTCACTCTGGAAAGCAAGACAGTGCTGTCCATTATGAAGAAAATAACTGTTATGACTGTGAACGCAACTAATCACACAATTGACGTCACAGACACCGAGATAACGGCAGGTATCGTAGAGCACATTTGTCTTTCTTTGGTTGTTCTTTAAATTGTTCTTCTAGAATGAAATGCGTGGGGTCGCGGGGGGTGGATGGAGGTAGGGCGCATGAAACACAGCTCCTCCTGCAGTTATCAGGGATTGTGTAAAGGCTTGTAGTAGCTGTTGGGCACACATTCAAATTCCATCAAGATCGAACTATACAGCCTTTTTGGCACACTCTAAACATGCTACATTCACCCAGGTAACATTATATTAAATGTAACACAGAGAAGTACTTTTGTCATCTTCTTTTTTTAAGATTTGAAATCAAGCTTTCTGGGGCTTTAGGGATTTGACAAGTTGGCTTCTTTTTCTAGAGTGCTGGGTTGTCGGAGAAGAAACCAACTGCAGCTGCTCTAAAGGGTACACTTGGAGCAACGATGTGTGCTACAATCATTCATGTTGCAGTGATACTGAGTGCAAAGTAAATGTGTCAAACTGCACGCAACTCTGCATTAAAAAGATTGAAGGAGGTAACAGTCCAGACGCATGACACACTTCTTATTCGTCCTGTTTTTTCATCCATTATTATTTTGCAAATCAGAGGTGTGTTCCTGCATACCACTGGGTTGTTGTTCTGGGTTTGGTAACACTTTACAATGAGGTACACAACAGTAACTATATAGTTATGCATTACCTACTACATAGGTTTTTTAAGATTTTTTTTTTAACTACCTAACCTAATATTTCACAAAAACATTAACTCCAAGTCTGTGTATCAGTAACTAATCGATAGTGATTGAATCCCAGTCAGATATTTTTTCAAATACTATGTAGCAGGTTCTGAATAACTATATTGTAGTTACTATCTTGGTTTAGTTACTGATTAACTATGTAGTAGGTAATGCATAACTAAGTAGTAATTACTAAAATGTTGTACCTTATTATTATAAAGTTACCCTGGGTTTTATACCTGTCCTTGACAAGTGTGTATATTAACAGAAATTGAACTAACGCTAATGTTATCAATCAACACAGTTCGCATCAATGGATCAGTTACACCTAAAAAAAACGGGATAGAACAACAGGTATAACTCTCTTCCATCACACATTTAAACATCTTTAATTACATATTTTATCAAACATATTCATAAAAGGGTTGCCACTGTAATACATGACTTTAAATGAACAAATGCACTTTCTTTTCAAAGCTCCGAGGTGCCTTTGGAAAACTGAATGGCTTTCAGTCTCTGATAACCAATTTGAGGTATTGTACTTTGCAAAGACATTTACGTAATTTCCTTTTTGGCTAAACTGAAAGATGTGACAGCACCTATAACTAGTTGTTACCTTAAACATTTGATGGGGGGCCATTAGAAAATCATGGAGGCAAAGACCTTTCTTTGGTTTAATAACCTTACGCCATCATTGTTGGCCAACAATAACAAAAATGTGACTTACCTAAAGCCTGTTAAGGCGAGACATGAAAGGTGAATAGGGTCGAATTTTTATCTTATAAAATTCAATCATGAAACTTTGCCAGTTGATTACTTCCATTAAAACTATTATTTTCTGTATTACAAATTTGGCAAAATATGTAATTATGTGTAGATTTGCATTTCTAAAATAAATTGTCTAATTTACGAAACATTTTCCTCATGAAAACATGCTGAAAATCAATTTTCAAGACCTGTACATAATGTTTTTTGGGCTGTATCCAAAATAATTTCCGTAAAAGATTTGGACACTAATTATGTTGTAAAAAAAACGCAATGCAGATTTTTACTCTGACCTTGTCCAAAATCGAGAGTTTTTTTTCTAAACAGATGCAACTTTACAAATAATACGTTTTATATTGACAAATTTACATATTTATTCAAACATTCCTGAAAAAAAATCATATAAAAAATAATGTTTTAATGTAAGCAATCAACTAGTAATCCATAAGTAAAAAATGTTACCTTATTCACCTGCATTGAATGTTAAATAAATGAAAACAGAGCATTGAAACATGCATTTAAACTGTAATCAGGAAGCCACAGCATGGCCGCTGTCACACCTTGGTTGTAAGCATTTCAGTTGCAAATCTCATGTTCTCACATTCTGTCTCACTGACTAATCATCTCTCATCAATCCTCTCCAAATCCTAAGCGCCGACCCAGCTCTATTTGAGGCAGAATTCAACGTCAAATTTACCACCTCTAAACTTCAGGAAGTAGTGACGGAGCTGGAAAAAAACATAAGCGCTACGGTTCAGCTCGACACTTCGGGTCAGTGAAAAAGTGCTGTTGTTTATTGTTATTCATTTAGATAACATTAATGTTCTAATGCCTCGTTTCCACTGAGCGGTGTGGTTCGGGTCAGCACAGCATATTCGGTAACACTTTACAATAAGGTACACAAAATTGTAGTAGCTACTACATACCTACTACATAGTTCTTTTTTTTTTGCGCTACCTATGTGTTAGGTAGCACAAAAAAAAAAAACCCTATGTGTTAGGTAGCACATAGTTTTTTTTTTTTGTGCTACCTAACACATAGGTAGCACAAAAAAAAAAAAACCCTATGTGTTACCTACTACATAGTTTTTTTTTTTTTGTGCTACCTAACACATAGGTAGCACAAAAAAAAAAAACCCTATGTGTTACCTACTACATAGTTTTTTTTTTTTTGCGCTACCTATGTGTTAGGTAGCACAAAAAAAAAAAACCCTATGTGTTAGGTAGCACATAGGGGTTTTTTTTTTTTGTGCTACCTATGTGTTAGGTAGCACAAAAAAAAAAACCCCTATGTGTTACCTACTACATAGTTTTTTTTTTTGTGCTACCTAACACATAGGTAGCACAAAAAAAAAAACCCTATGTGTTACCTACTACATAGTTTTTTTTTTTTTGTGCTACCTAACACATAGGTAGCACAAAAAAAAAAAACCCTATGTGTTACCTACTACATAGTTTTTTTTTTTTTGCGCTACCTATGTGTTAGGTAGCACAAAAAAAAAAAACCCTATGTGTTAGGTAGCACATAGGGTTTTTTTTTTTTTGTGCTACCTATGTGTTAGGTAGCACAAAAAAAAAACCCTATGTGTTACCTACTACATAGTTTTTTTTTTTTTTGCGCTACCTATGTGTTAGGTAGCACAAAAAAAAAAAACCCTATGTGTTAGGTAGCACATAGGGTTTTTTTTTTTGTGCTACCAATGTGTTAGGTAGCACAAAAAAAAAAAACCCTATGTGTTACCTACTACATAGTTTTTTTTTTTTGTGCTACCTAACACATAGGTAGCACAAAAAAAAAAAACCCTATGTGTTACCTACTACATAGTTTTTTTTTTTTTGTGCTACCTAACACATAGGTAGCACAAAAAAAAAAAACCCTATGTGTTACCTACTACATAGTTTTTTTTTTTTTGTGCTACCTAACACATAGGTAGCACAAAAAAAAAAAACCCTATGTGTTACCTACTACATAGTTTTTTTTTTTTTGTACTACCTATGTGTTAGGTAGCACAAAAAAAAAAAAACTATGTAGTAGGTAACACATAGGGTTTTTTTTTTTTGTGCTACCTAACACATAGGTAGCGCAAAAAAAAAAAAACTATGTAGTAGGTAACACATAGGGTTTTTTTTTTTGTGCTACCTAACACATAGGTAGCACAAAAAAAAAAAAAACATATGTGCTACCTAACACATAGGGGTTTTTTTTTTTGTGCTACCTAACACATAGGTAGCGCAAAAAAAAAAAAAACTATGTAGTAGGTAACACATAGGGGGTTTTTTTTTGTGCTACCTAACACATAGGTAGCACAAAAAAAAAAAAAACCCTATGTGCTACCTAACACATATGGTTTTTTTTTTTTGTGCTACCTAACACATAGGTAGCGCAAAAAAAAAAAAACTATGTAGTAGGTAACACATAGGGTTTTTTTTTTTTGTGCTACCTAACACATAGGTAGCACAAAAAAAAAAACCCTATGTGCTACCTAACACATAGGGTTTTTTTTTTTTGTGCTACCTAACACATAGGTAGCGCAAAAAAAAAAAAACTATGTAGTAGGTATGTAGTAGCTACTACAATTTTGTGTACCTTATTGTAAAGTGTTACCGCATATTCTAGTACAACAAAAGTTAATCGCAAGTTAATTTGAATGACCTGAAATCTTATGCTGACTAATGTGTGTAAAAACCACTCCAAACAAACAATAGACTGATGATTTTGGAGTTCTACATTTTGCTAAGATGGTGGTTATTATATAAAAAAAAATCATTATTTTTTTCCATTTAAAAGCATAAATGTGCTGAGATAACTTCCTAAAAATCTGCATGGCAAATTAAGAGAGGTATTATGTGAATTTGACTAAATAGAAAGATTTCATCGGACTGGTGGTGCTACAGCATATATAGTTAAAAGTTAAAAGATAGATAATGACTATTTGTCCCCAACAATGTACTGTATATCCACAGCAATATTTTTGATAATCAATTCATTTTCCAGTTTTGGAGGGTACATTTTCACTATTCAGCAAACACCAAAATCATTAGCAATTGTCCACGGAGTTGAGCATGCATCATGGCGATGGAACAAGAAGGAGTTTAGGTGTCGCTCCGCTGAGCAAAGCTTTGGATAGGCCGATGACTAGGGACTTGACATGTGTTTATATTGCCGTCTTCACACAGGTTTGGTCACCATATCTCCAAATACTAAAGTGTGCTACCAGTCCACTACAGAATTGAAATGCCTGTTTGATGAAGCAACGGACAGCGCCGCCTGGACCTTGTACTCATTGAAGAATGAGAGCTTTGAGCTCAAAGAAGGTAGTGTGGTGACACTGTACCCTCCCTGCTCCAACCCGGAAAATAGCTCTTGTGTTGCAATTGAACTCCAGGGGGTGACAGGCATCTGGTCAGGCAAGTGCACATTCAACACGTTCATTCTTATATTAAAGCCCCTGTAAACCCAAATCCTTCTGAATATGTATTTCGGGAAGTATGTTGCCTTAAAGTAATATTCTAAAAAGGGTTAGGAATATTTATCAATCCAAATTAAAGACATTGTCATTGTGGACCTTTTGAGCCGTTGCTAAGTCTCATCTGTGAATTGAGTACTCTCTCTGTTACCCTGCGATGTTGCACGTTATCCACTTTGTGCTGCAATTTGAATCACAGTGATGTAATGTACAGAATGTGCATGGCACTGTCGGCTGTGTATTGACAAGCCTGCCGTCGTTTGCCATCAGCACAATTGGATGGCAATGACCAGAATTACGGCACTAAATCAAAGTTTACTTTACTATGTGAGTTGAAAAAAGTGACACAAAAGAGAAATGTCCCGTCTGAACTTCTCAGATGATTCCATTTAATAAACAGTTTCAAGATCAAAAGTTTAGAATATAAAAGAATTTAAACATTTAAAGAGGACCTATGATACTTTTTGACGGAGAAGCACAAAGCCTGGTGTGGAGCAGACTGCTGTGCTCGCTCAGATGAGAGGAAGAGTTTCCCGAAAATCTACATGGTTTTTTGTGATGTGATTCGTTTCAGGTTGCTCTATAGCAGTTTTTAACAAGAAATTAAGACCAGAAAAGTAGTATAATAGAAGATCTTTAAACATTTGAAAATGTACACAGATTTGTGCCACAAAACTTTGCCTATGTTTTTTCTTCTTGTTTCCTACCCCATTGGTCACGCCCTCAGATTTATTTAACTTTATATGAAGTAGTTAAAACACGCTCCACCTCGACCAGCTACAGTACAATGCTGCTTACACATTGATATATCAGTATTAAAAAACGATGGCAAATTTAATAATATATATCATAAATATATCAACCACAGGGGACAATTTACCCCACAGAATGCCTATTTTTATTTTGATATTTTTAAGACCCTTTTGCTGATAATACATCTGTGCCCAACACTAGGAATTGAAATGCATGGTTTGCTTCTTCAACCAATACCAGTCAGTTGTATACCACATTACTTGAGTGTGTTTTTGAGTCAAATCTGTTTGATGAAACATGATCTGAGTCATTTTTGAAAGAAAAAGTCATATCAAGCCCATTCAAGCCGTAGTGTGAATTTGCTCACATGTTCCCTGCAGGCACATACGTGTGTGGATTCACCAAGGGCTCAATCAGGCACACAGCCAAAACAGAACTGAAGGTGGCGCTCCTACCTGATGATATCAGCCTGACGATCACCCCTCTCACTGCCGACTGTTCAATAAAGCCTAGCCCTACAAAAGAGGTCGAGGTCACTGCTACCATTTTAAAGAGTACAGAGAACTATATCGTTACCTTTAACGGTGCACATTCATCAGAAGGAACACGTAAGACCAATCAGTATTTCTTTGATATATCTATACTTTTTTCTTTTTTGTAAGCTACAGCATGGAGCACTAGTTTAAAGCTATAGTGCGTAACTTTTTTCATATAAATGATTGTCGGTTACATTCAGGCCATCGCCAAACAAGTTGACACACATTTGATTGAACTTATCAGCTCCCGAAAACTCTCTCTGTATTTCTGTCAGCATTTACTCTAGCGTAGGAGCTCAAAAAAGTCTCAAGAAGCGTCCAAGAACATGTTTCAGTTATTGATTATACTGCTGAGAAAAAGCCTGGACGTCTGCAGGAGAAGGTATTAAATCAATGCGCGATCACCGAAGGCTTACCTCATGTGTCAACAGTGTAGTTAAGATACCTCATAATTCCTCATGGGGGCAACAGAAGTTACGCACTATATCTTTTATTGATAACATTAATGCAAATTGAAATTCACAATATTTTTCGCAAGATTCATGCAAATTCAACAAACCTAACCTTCAAGCTAACAGCATCATCTTTCTTTACAGCTGACGGAAAAAACCTGCTGTACAAGTTCAATGTGAATGTCCCTTGCGAGAAAAATCCCAATCCACAATCTGTTAACGTCACCTTTAAAAACACGATGGAGCAAAAAAAAACGGCCTCAGTGAAAATCCCAGTAATTTATGGTAACTGATTTTTATTTTATATCTGAATTCTTTTGACTTCGAAGATTAACTTGCCTTATTATCAAAGCAGCTGTAGTCTGGTAGACTCAAGTTTTGAGAATGATGTGTTTCTTTGTTCATAATTACATCGATTTGCATTGTCTCTTGCATCAGCTAATGATTTCCCTTTGTTTTTCTCTGAGATGGTGAAAGTTTTTGCAAAAATGATAGTAGGAATGAAGATAACTGGCCAAACACCCCATCTGGAGATACAGTGATTTTCAGAACATGTGCAAAGGGCACGACTGGCTATAAGTCACGCAGTTGTGATGGCACTACCTGGCAGAAAGTTTTATTTTTCTGCGTC
The DNA here is from genome assembly GCA_949357725.1 of Hyperoplus immaculatus. NCBI lineage: Eukaryota > Metazoa > Chordata > Actinopteri > Uranoscopiformes > Ammodytidae > Hyperoplus > Hyperoplus immaculatus. The sequence goes on along the minus strand of OX442368.1, from coordinate 22,014,427 downwards.
AACAAAGAGCTCAATGAGATTTTAAATGCTGCAGATGTGAGTGCTGCCTTACTACTGATTTCTTTATTTAAACAATTGTTTAACCTTTTCTAAGATTCTGGAGAACGATTTATATTAAAATCACTTTTTTTTTCAAAATCAGTGAATATCTTCTTTTCTGTTTTCTGTTTGCTGGAGATACTTTTTCTTTTTGTTTTGTTTCTAGAACTTCCAGAAGGGACTAGGGGCTACCCAAGAGGTGGCCAAGAACATATTTGGAAAACTTCTAAACAGCTCTAAAGACTATTCTTCTCCATATCAGAACAATGTGGCTGACGTTAACGCTTCCATTAACATCCTTTCTTTGATGGCGAATGCATCAAAAACTATTGAGTTGACAGAGGGAGTCTTGGATGTAAGCCCTATCTAATTAATATTACCTTTTTATGGAATACATGTGGAGTTTTGAGTTTTAAGGTTAAGGCTTCACCTTGAAAAAGTCAGATAGAAAAAAATATTCTTAACACAATATCCAAAGCTACGTGGGTTGTTCCACATGTTTTAGATTTGCTTCATTTTGGCCGATACTGATTTGTAAAATTATGACCGGATCAGCATCAACAATTGCCTTGTTTTTTTCATTCTTCTGTTTCAGACTTTTGTTGGTGCAGCAAGCAATATGTTGAACCAGACATGGGATAGCAATGGTGACGATACTTCTATTCAAAATATGTCAGCAAATTACCTTCAGTCTGTGGAGGGTCTGGTGAAGAATATCAAGATCAACACCAGCACTGGATTCCAGTCTCCAAACTTGGAGCTCAAATTCTGCTCAAGTAGGGAATGTAATGTGACCGTATTTGGCATTGGCGTGAATCTAAACAAGACCAACGGAACAATGAAAACTGTCGCTGTGAAGAATCTGATGCATAAATTAAAAAACAAATTCCTCAACACTGAGCGAACGGACCTCTTGATATCGGCCACTCTAGACAACAATGCTTCGTCTGTAGAAATTGAAATGGCTTTCCCCATTGAGCAGCAGGACTCTGCTACACCTCTCTGCGTCTTCTGGAACACCACGACGAGGGACTGGTCGAAAGAAGGATGCGTTGTCAAAATTGGGCATGGTAACGGCACAGTCTGCGAGTGCAACCACCTGACTTCTTTCTCTGTCCTCATGTCTAAGAGTGGTGTATCTGATCCAGCGCTTGATATGATAACCAATGTGGGTCTGGGTGTGTCCATCTTCTCCTTGCTGATCCTTCTCATCGTTGAGTATCTAGTGTGGTCGGCTGTGGTCAAGTCCAACCTTTCACTTTTCCGTCACACGGCCCTGGTGAACATTTCCGTGTTCATCTTGCTCGCGGACTGCAGTTTCTTGGCTTCCACCTCTCCCAAAGATCTCTCTGATACCTGGTGCCTAGTTTTTACCATTTGCAAACACCTCTTTTTCTTAGCCGCGTTCAGCTGGATGATGTGCCTGAGTATCATGCTCATGCACCAGCTCATCTTTGTCTTCAGCCCACTGAGGAAAAAGGTCTTCATGTTCCTCTCCAGCATCCTAGGCTATGTTTGCCCACTCCTGATAGTGGGATGCAGCTATATCTACTGCGAATACATGGAGACGGATTACTATGATGTCAACACCTGCTGGCTACTTTATGTTAGAGTCTTGGAGGGTTCCATGCATGCTTTCATCCTCCCCGTGGGAACGGTTATTTTGACAAATCTCTTTGCCATGATGGTCGTCATTCTCACCCTGGTGAAGTCCTCTGTCCCTGATCAGAGTAAGGCCGATGACAAGGAGACAGCCAAAAGCATCATTAAAGTGGTGGTTTTTCTTACACCCGTTTTTGGAGTAACATGGATTTTTGGCTTCGCTCTATTCATATTGGAACATGGCACTACCATGTATACTGTTGCTGAGTACAGTTTCACCATCCTTAACTCATTTCAGGTAATTTGAAAGTGAAAACACAGAATTTTATAATGGTGAAAAAGAAACTGTATGTACCTGAACAGCTCATTACAGTCAATATCAGCGTATTGGATTTGAGCAATCCAGTTAAGTATACATTGCTTTATACACCAAATGATACACAGTGACTAAATCTGACTGCATGAACTTCTGATAGCCAACCGTTATCATACAGAATTTGTAATATCTGATCCAACCATACCCAGGCACAAAGGTCTGGTTAGGCGACTAACAACTAAAGTAAGGAAAATATCACATCATGGTTAAATATATATTTCTTAAAATGTAAAATTGGGCCACTATTCTGTGTAAGGCACATATTTACACACTAATCCAGAACCTCTATTCTCTAAATCACCCTTATTGTACTTTTTATTTCCTTGGATGAACTCCAGAATACTTTTTGCATTGGTAAAAAAAAAAATGGGACACAGTTATGGCAGGTGAATTATGTACTGTATGTGATTCAGAAGTTAAATGCTCAGACACATATACACTAACTATGGTATACAGTATTTGTTTATAACTAAAATATCTGTATACAATCAACTGTTATTTCTTTTCTTGCAGGGCCTTTTCCTTTTGATAACAGGGTGTATTGCAGAGCAGAAGGTAAGTGTGTCATTTTATCATGGGCACTCGTCCATCATGCTCCAACAGTGTCAACTCTGTATATCCATTGTTTAATTTAAAATCTCTCAAAAGTCCGGTTTTCATAAGCGGGGAAATATTTAGAACGGCTCAAATATTGAGTTTGACCTGTTCCATGGGCGGTATGGGTTTGATTTCTGGGGATCTTGCAAAAAATATATATATATATATTTGGCCCAGAAATGTTGCTACTAATAATGTTGTTAACCTTTTACCATCTGCTCAACTTCTAAAGCAATCTATTTGTATTTATTTTTTTGTAACAGGTCAGAGAAGAAATTATAAAGATCATCATGGTAAGTTTCTATCTAATCCAGAGGACCATGAAATGATTTTCATCTTTCATTATAAAATCTATTTGTTTCTCCTTTCAGGCAAAATCAGGAAGAAGTGAGAGCACAAAGAATTTGACTACAACCTCATTTACAAAGGACAAATGAAAACTGAGGTCAGTCCAATATTAGTATGTCAATACTAGCCCCCACATCTCGCTCCACCTCTAGTTTTGACTTTAATAAGATATTTGGAGAAAAACATTTTTACTGGTGATTCAGTGGGGATATTTTCATACCCATCCAAACATTAGAACTAGAAGTGCTCCAACTGTGATGAGATGCCATGTAGGATTGTATTATGGAAAAAATTAACCCTAACCCTTTTTTAAATGATTGAATAGCCTATATTTATTAAGGCCCTACTTAATATAACATTGTTTTTTCTGTCTTAATTATAAGATTTATATATGCAAAAATGTAAAATAAAGTGGGGACTTTTCACTGTAAACAATTGAAAATAAAAAAAATAAAGGGAGCTAATGCTTTTAGCCATTTGGTTCATTTAACATTGCTGTGTCTGTCAAACAACAAGGCCCAGTGGCAAAGACTACTGCGGTAACCATAGCAACCAGCCTCTTAAAAGGCTTTTCCAAGTGACATGAAAGTTGACATATCAGTTCTGCATGTGAGCGGAAAATACCCATTGGTGAAAAGTGCATGCCTTCTATATATTCTAAACCCTTGGTCGTCTTTTACATTTCAGATTGTGGCGACGGAAGCAGCAACTCACTCCAGAGAACCACACATTAGGGTTTGCTTTCTGTTAGACTATAGTTCGTATAGACTGTTACAAAGGTGTAGAAGGGTGTCCCAAAATCTGGTCGATTGTTAACAAAGGCTTACTCAATAGAACAGTAAAGTGTTGATATTATTTATTTATTTCGATAGTATTGCCAATTATTAGTGCCAGTGATACTAGCAGGGATTGCCACCATCCTGAGCTGAGGCTAACAAAGCTTCACATGAAATCAAACCCTGCTCTAGGGACTAATATGTAGATCTGGTTAATGTAAACACTTTGACACCATTTAAAAAAATGTAAGCCTTAGATACAGATTGTTTGTGATATTATTTATATCTATTTTGGTGTTGTTCCCTTTTTAATGGAAAGTTTAGCCAGAGTTGAAATGGGTAGAGAGACGGAGAAGACACGCAGTAAATGGCCCGGGCCGGAGTCGAACCCGGGTCCGCCGAGACAATGACTTAGCCTTCTCCTGTTAAGCAACCGGGGCACAGCTTTTGTCGCATTTGCGTTATAATAAATTACAATGAATGAATTGTCAAGTCAGTGAGAAAGATAACTGAGCTGTCATTGTATATCTACTGACACAAACCACCAAATTGTTTGCCCAAATTGTATATAGAGCTAAACTAATTATTATTATTTTTTAAAGTTTGTCTTAGTTTGATCATTTTGTTTAAAGCCTGCATAAACTGACATGAACAGTTAACTTTTTACTATATATTTCTAGCCATTATATTGTATGTATTCACAAATATGTACTGAAATAAATACAAGGAATATAATGTATTTTGTTGTTCATTTCACTGTGCACCCTTGAGACATGTCAATCCAATCTACACATTTTCCATAATAGAAGTCCTTTAATAACTTTATAGGATTATTTCTATCGTACAAATGAAACAAACTCAGACACACAGAACTACTTGTGTTTTTGCAAAACAAAAAAGGTTCATTTATGCTGGCAGGCTGAAGTGTAGTTTTTCATTTACTTCCTCTACTGCTTCAAGATAAACGCATACATCTTAAAATTATTTATTTTCTAATGTGGGGATGTACTAAAGGCCAAGGATGCCAAAATAATGGTGTGTCTATTGCTAATAGGGATACTTCTCTCCAGGGCTGGGGCTATTTTAGCTGTGAATTACCTACTGGGTGAATGCAGAGGGCTTGTTGTTCCTCTGAAATGTGTGTTCACTGAGCTCTCCTGATGACGCTGAAGATGGCCAGTGTCAAAACTACCATCCCTGCTGCGCCACCAATCAGAGCTCCCAGAATGCTTCGGTCCATTTTTAGCTCCTCACACATTTTGCCAGTGTAGAAGGTGGTCTGGCTTGTTGCACACCTGAAAAGCAGATTTAAAAAATAAATAAATCATGAATTAATGTCAGAAACAGCTAGCAATTCCCCAGTGCAAAAATCTGTCTACTAGCACCTCTAAAGCTCAATTATGTATATATGTTGCATCTTGTCTGTTAAAGCAAAAAAATTGGGATTTTTGAAGTGCTATCACTTATCTTTACACAAAACAGTTTATCCATCAATCTGGCACTTCTGTGCAACAACCTTAAGTTGACGGCAATACTCCAAGTAGTCGCTGCTGCTAGCTTTTGTTATATTACACATTTAGTAATGCAAGTACACACGGGCACCCCCTGCAAACACAAACACACACACACACACACACCTGCATGAGGCTTCTCCTCCGGCCTCCACACACACGCCTCCATTATAGCATGGGTTGGGGTGGCAGGGGGCGGCAGCACGTGCTTCTCTGTGTTTCGGAGCCTCCGGTCGCAGTTCCTCCTCTCTGTTTGGCTTTTCATCTGGGATGTCTTCCCTCTGGGCGACTGGTTTGACAGGCACTTCAGTCTTGATCAGGTGGGTCAAATCTAACAGGAGAGCAAATTAATAAAAACCTTGGATTAATGCAAACATGACAATATTTGTGTCAGGGTTTAAAAGGGAAGTCAGAGATTCTAGGGAACACTTGTCAAAATCACTTTTTGTCATTATCGGTGAATATCTCCTCACGATCCGCTACCTGTCCATACTTTGTGCGCTGAAAATAAATCTGGTGTTATTACACAGCCTAGGCTCTGTAAATGGGAATGTAAATAAAGGGTAACAAAAGGGGCCCACTGTAACTAGCAACATGCCCTTTGACAGAGCCTCGGCTGTGTAATAACAATGGATATTCTTTTTTCAGAACACACACTGTATATGGACAGGTAGCCTATCGTGAGGAGATATTCATTGATTGTGAAAAAAAAAATTCGACAACAACAAGCATTCTCCAGAATCGCTGACGCCACCTTTAACGTAGACGAGGAAAGATGGGAATCTGAAACTGAATATATGCATTGAACAGGTACTAGCTGGCAGAATTTGTGGAAAACTTTGAAGAAAAAACAACATAACAATAATTTGCTGTTGTTTGGCAGACTGTGTGTACCATCGCATATTCAAGCAGAGCCAGGCAGAAAAGCTGAAGTTTTGGATTCTCACCATTGAAGTCGGCAGTAATGATGAGGTCATTGTTCTTGAGGAAGCTCCTCCTGTGCAGATGTTTGTGAGACATGAAAGTGCCCCAGCCACGGTCTTCACCACGGTAGCACTGGCAGCTCGCATCGAACACTGCTCCTGAAGTAGCTGTTGGTTTGTTCCAGCGAGCGTCTGTGTCTGGGGAGGGGATGGAAACAATTAGACGCTGTGCCTTAATTCCTGAATTTTCTGAGATTTTATTGGTGCTGGCCTATAGAGTGGGTTAGTTCGTCTTTTCTGAAAACGAGTTTGAAGATTAAATGAACTAAAACAGTAAAGCTGTGGACAGTAAAAACCCAATGCTAAAAAAAGAGTCTGTGATAGTTATGTGTGGGTTCATCACCTTTCATATTACCCATACAATATTACATGGAAATGGTAAAAGTGTAAATGTCATTTTTCAATGTTGTCACCACCACAAAATCATGTCCCATCTAGGGCTGCATTTCAGGAAAACATACGATATGTGACAACATTGTTGAATACTATGACGTTATCAATTGCAATAATTTCACAAATACTTAAATATACTATAGGATTTATAACACAGCCTGTCTTCCTCTATCTTCTACTAAAGCTGTAATTGTTTGCAGTTCAAGAAGTCATTACAATTCACGCAATCCTTGCAATTTGTATACCGCGATAGAAATATTCGCGATAACAATACATTTTGGATATATCGTGCAGCCCTTGTTCCTTCCACCTTCATATTATTTGGTGGAAGCCGAAATTTCAATTCCTGGAGAAATAAGCATAACTACCTGCATGGCTAACCAGTTGTAGTTGAGCTTAAGCAAATCTTTCATCTTGCTAGTGAGGCCAGCGACCTGGGCCTACCTGTGGTGAAGCTTCTTGTAGAAGACATCCTCAATTTCACATCGGGATCCTGGTCCATGGCAACGATTGTCGCCTGTCTGTGTTGTGCCGGCCACTGCATCACTGCATCGTTTTCCCCGCTGCAGAGGTGCAAGTACATGCCCACGTAGTCTGGGTAGGTACTGTCTTTTCCGTTTGGGTAAACACTGATTCCGAACGAGTAGCCCTCCGAGTTGTAGAAGCACTGGCTTTTAATGGGAGTGCCGGTAGGGGTGGTGGCGAGTACGCCGGTGATGTTGTGAATTTGCCAGACAGCGTTGGGGCAAACGGTCTCAGTGAGAGTGATGTCATCGATTAAGATGGCGCCCGAGGAGCCGGCCGATCCTCTGACGCCTTGGAAGAGATATCGGAACTTCTCTGTCACCTTCAGAGTCACGTGGGCTATTTTCCAGGCAGCATCTCCATTACCTGAAATACACAAAAGCTAGTGATTTAGTGACTTTGTACATTTGTAAATGATTTATTCATAAAGTGAGGTAAACTCAAAGTCTTAAAATAAAGCAACTATTACGAGGATAGAAACAGTTTTGAAGTGGCAACATTTTAAAAAGCACTGTACAATAGCCAATAGTACAAAAGTGTTTTCTATTGTAGCATATTATGAATGATCAAATGAAACACCTTTTATGGTGTGGATCTTTCTCATACTGGTTACATTCCCTCTCCCGTCATCAACCCTGATCCACACCACCAGTTGGTCACCAGGCAACCCGCTCATCTTGTAGAAGAACTGAAGACATTGCTGGTCTCTCTTGGGGTAAAGGATACGTGACTCCAGCAAGGCGCTGCTTCCAACTGCACCGGAAGCTGTGTCAAACTTCATGAAGTAGCCAGAATCTGAAAAAAGAAAATCGAATTATAGTGTTGAAGTTCAAAGGTTTTTGCTCTGCTGTTAATACGCTGAACTGCATTTCATTGTCACAGTTACTTGGACTGTGCTATTTGACAATACAGTGAAATCTAGTCGAATATATTCTAATATAGATAACTGGGATTATAATAAAACGTTATTCATGGACCTTTACAATAGTATGTACCATAAAATGTTTTAACTTTACACTCCATTACATTATGAAATCAAATAGTGCATATTTTTGCTCCAGGTCATTTAAATACCCTCCCTATCTTTCTCCAAAAAAAAACAGATTAGCCGTCCTTCAGCAAAGAGTAAAAAACACCATAACCCTCCCCGTTTTCTCAGTACCTCTGCAGCGCCCTGCCAGGGTGTGGTCTGTATCGGCGGGACTGCTCAGCGTCTGCACCCAGTCTGCGTTGTCCTCCTCATTCTGGATCATTCCACAGATGTTAATCAGCTCAAAGGAGCACTGGTCCAGGAGAGTGTGTGAGTTGGCTGCAACAGAACAGTTAGCAAGGGTTAGGCTACAAAGCTTAAAGCACTGTGGAAAGGGCAGGGAGGACTGCATGCTTGAATACATTCTGGGAAATGTGTCCATGAAAGTCTCAGCAAACAATTGCCTTTTTACTCATCCAATAGACACAGTGCAGCATTAGCACTAATTTGCTGTGAAAGCTATGGTGGGTAACTTCTGTTGCCCCCATGAGGAATTCTGAGTAATGACAACAACACTGTCGGCACATCTACATGAGGTAAGCCTTTGGGGATCGCGCTTGGATTTTTTTCTTAGCAGTAGAATCAACAACTGAATCAGGTCACACCTAGAATTTGCTTCGCGAAAGGAGACACTCACCACAGTCGTACATGCGGTTGACCCTGGTGATGTCTACGGCGCTGAAGTCCATCCTCTGACCAATGACCTCATTAAAGTACGGTATGGCGGTGGTGATGGTGGGGATGCTCTCATTCTTGTTGAAGGACAGTGGCCTGTAGTGCATGATGGACTCGTAATCATACGGCGTGTTCATATCAGTGATGATGTCGTCCTCGTACTTTGCAAAATTGTTCTCCTTCCCTAAGTGGAGAGAGCAGCATTGTCATGAAGACAGTCGAGTGACAGTATATCAACTCCTTCAAATTTTGATTTTGGAGAAATGGCATCCATAAAAATAGCAGAAATTGTGTCCATGACCAAATACATGCCAAACTAAATACATTCCCATCAGCCTTAACTTTGCGTGTAGCACTGTTAGTATTAATTTTGTGAGTGTGTTAGCATGCTAACATTAGCATTTTGCTCAAAGTAATAATTTCATAAAATGAGTTCCGTGATTACATCAATTGTGAGAAAAATAACAAATGCTATTGGCTTCTGACGGGGGAATATGGAGTTTTGGATTTTCATATTTTGTATTATGATTTTTAAGTGTATTTTTTATTTTATTTTTTATTTTTTTATTCTTAACCTATTTGGCTATCAGGGAACTGGACTCCCTAGTATGTCCATAAAGTAATGCTTGTGACCCACCTTCTTCAATCTGGTCCCACCAGATTTTGACATAGTCGTCTCTGTCTGAGCGAGACTGTTCGTGGTAGAAGCCCAGAGCGTGGAGGAGCTCATGCTGCACAATGGCCTTAGTGTCACACCTGGCCCCGATGGACACATTCTGGCCTTCTTTAAAGTCTCCAACGAATGACCAGCATCTGAATTGATAGGATGGACCATTCAAATAACAACACAGTCAACACTAGCTGCTGGTAGTGCACTTCTTAATCTTTAGTTTATAACGCCTGGAGTTTGATGACATGACATAAGGGCTCATAAAGTTGTGCAAGAGCCCACATTATCCCTGTGTCTTTGTGGCAAATGGCAGCTCACCCAGACAGCTTGGTGAAGGAGATGTACGTAGATTCTCCTTCGTAGGGCTTGAAGTCCACGCATGATCTCAGACGGTATTCCTCAAAAGCCTGGAGGATCACACCTTTGGCATTCAGTTCTAGAATAATGAAAATTGATTTCCAAATCAGTACACGTTTCAGCTACGCTTCAAATTATTTGTTGATAGAATTTTGTATTCTTTTGTGCACAGCGTACCCAAAGAATCAGTTAAGATATAGGGGATGGGAAACTTCCATCTCTTTGTTTGATTGAGGATTGCATTTCTGATGGGCTGTGACACACAATGAAAGCATTGAGAATTATTCTTTTAAGTTCTTGACAAACATTATCTCTGCACACAAGTCTCTGTATACTTACATTCCCAGCAATGTCTCCCTCAAACAGATGGTCCAACCCTAAAATGTGAAAAAAATAAAATAATAATAATAAAAAAATAAATATAATAATCAGTCGAGATTGATATTGATCACGGTGTGTATATTTAAGCACATGACATGGCTTAAGAAAGAATACTGTACCTCTATTGATCTCAAGTATGTCGTCTCTCAGCTCACCAGCATCTACATTATCACCTGAAAGACATATGTATTGATTCAGTGAAAAGTAACACACAAGCTTCTTTTAATGTGCATGTGAGCAATTAAATTATTAGGGACCAACCGGTACGTGTCGGAAGAGCTTGTACCTAGCACACACAAAGAGATGCATTTGAGTTTAAACCATCAACGGAGACTTCTTTTCAGTCTCATATTGTACACTCACACACAAACTGTTTCTCACTTCCAATTCCACTTCCAATTCATTTCAAAATTCCCTACCTTCAAAACCACAAAGACTCCAATCAGAACTGCAATTTTCCTCAAACAGTCTCCCGAGCCCATGTCGTGATCCGGACGGAAACGTGTTGCTCTGAGGCCAGTGTAAACATGCCCATAAAGACAGCAGCCGCCAGAGGGGAACTTTGATCAGGATTATAGTGTTACTATTGAGTAACTGGGATAACTGTGTCCTTGCCACACTCCTTTATGACAGGTGTTATTTCATGTACAGGTGATGGATGGCAGTAAACCCTCGACCCTGGACAGAGGCAACAGAATCGACAGTAGATCGGTGTGATTTGATCTTGAGTCCAAAAAAGCTGGATAATTCTTATCTTCTTATCAATGGGTTTGACCTCTGACTTCTCTGTGGCTGGGGACAGTGAGACATGTAGTATGGCTCTTCAGAGAACGCTTGCTGTCAAAATCACTTTACTTTCAAAATCTGTAAATATCTCCTCAAAATCCGCTATAACCTGTGTTCACTTTGTTATTTCATAGCCTTGGCTCTGTAAAAGGGCATGTGGCTAGTCACACTCGCCCCCTTTTGTTACCCTTTGTTTACATACCCATTTACAGAACCTTGGCTGTGTATTAACACCAGATTATTTTATTTTCTCCAGAATCACTAACTCCACCTATAAGTGAAGAAACTGCTTGCATAGTTCATTTAATGCTCCTGTGGTGATTGCAATGACGATGCCCTTGAGGTGTGAATTAAAGTGTGAAGCTAGATAATAAACATGTAAACAAAGAACAGAACACAGGACAGGGCTGTAAATAAAGTACTGACACTTCATCATGTTGTGCCTTTACACCCGTAACAGATGATAAGGTGCCAAGATAGATCTTTCCTTATCTTTTAGGGTTATCACTGTGCTGATGTGTATCAAATGTCTACATAGCTGATTTAGTTGATATCAAGACAGCACTTGAGCAATTTATTATTGCACTTTCAGTAAGTCCATGGTCCTACATGACGCTACGTATAAAGCCCAATGAGTATTTGATATTGATAATCTTGATGACTTCACCTCATTAATTCAGCCCGACACTGTGCTCATGTGAGTCTATTTCTCCAGCAAGTGAACTGTCCATCCCACCAACGTAATTTTCAGTTTTCATGTTAGCTGTTTTAGCACTTGCTAAGATCAGTCAACTTGTTATCAATTGATTGATCATAGAAATGTGTAAATTTGGGATTTGTTGTTTGTATGTGAGGCATTGTTTTAATCTCACCCACGCTTGTTGTTTCTTACTGCAACTCTGCTAAGCTTGGTCAATTGTTTTCATCTAACACACTAAAACCAAATGGAAATGTTACTCCATCAATTCAAAACTTTAAGCATACATTCCTCTATTTCATGGGCACTAATGGCCAATATCATGGCAGCCATTTTCACATCACAAAACGAAAGAAACATACCACAGGCTTCTTCCTTGATAGCTTTTATTAAGAGAACTATTTATTGAGCCATACGTTTGTTGTTCAGAAGTGAGGGATATGAACATATTTCCACTTGAAGCCATGGTTGACATACCACTGTAATTACTTTTTGTATATGATGCTCATAATTCTGATATTGTGTGTGTCACTGCAGTCGTCCTGCAATCTTTCTTCCTCTTCATCAGGCTCTTCTTCTCAACCAAGCAGGATATGGCACCTATTATTTCAAACTCAAAAAGTATTTTCAAGTCATTTTCACCACCACTTAACAGTGTGCTGTCATTATTCAAATAGAAAAGTATCTGATGTCTTACCTCTGGTTAAGCATGACATTAAATCCTGCATCCCTTCACTCCTTTGGCTTTATAGGAACTTCTGTTTTGATCATTGATGTTATATCTGTGGACAAAGACGTTTTCATGTCTGCACCACAACATACTAAGGAGTGGTATCATTGTTTTTTTATGCATTGCATTTCCACACACAACACTTCAACACAGACCACTAACCCTCAAAGTCAATGAAGATGATGAGGTCATCGTTCTTGAGGTAATTGCGCCGCCTGAGATCAAAGTGCTTGACGAAGTTCCTCCAGCCCCACGACTCACCCCTGTAGCAATTGCAGGAATCATCCCACATCCCCACCTTGGACGGATTGTCCCAAAGTAACGTTCCATTTGATGCTAGAGGAGTACAAAAAGACAGGGGCCATTATGTGAGGATAGATCCCACTCTTTGAATGCAAGTCACTGAAGATCTACTTTTGGCTTCGAGTTGATGAGAGCTGGCATGTGTGATGGTTGAGTGGTTTGAGACGGACATTTTTTTATAAAGAAAATTTCAGTGATCATGGTTGCAGCAGGTTTTGGAAGTTCACCACTCTGAAAACAAACCTATCACTATGTTATACTTGTTGTGATAGTGATACTGGATTACACTTACACGTCGTCATGTCGGTGGTGAGGCTGCGAGCGGTGGACATCCTCAGCTTAATGTCTGGGTCTTGGTCCATCACCACCAGTGTAGCCTGTCTGTGTAAGGCCGGCCACTTCATCACCGCATCGTTCTCCCCGCTGGCCAAGTGGAAGTACAGCCCAACGTAGTTCCCTGTGTAGTCAGTGTAACTGGACAAAGGATTGACGCGGATACCGTAGCCGTAGCCCTCGGGACTGTAGAAACGAGGGCTGTAGATGGCCGTGTTGTTGTCGGCCGTTTCCATGATATTGCTGAAGTTCTGGATCCTCCACACGGCGTTGGGGCAGCGTGTCTCCGTCAGGCTGATGTCGTCGATGTAGGTTCCACCGTCGGATCCGGTGGGGTCGCCTCGCACTGCCTGGAAAGCATAGCGGAACTTCACCCCCATATCCATTGGGACGTGGGCGATTTTCCAGGTGTGATCGGAATCCGCTTGGGAGACAAGGGAAGAGAAAGGATTGATGAATCCTAACGTGTGTGGGAATATGGATTGCACGTTAAGAACGGGATAGGGAGGTTTGAGGTATCACTTTTTGCATCATTTCTGTGTATGCTAAATATTAGATGTGAAGGTCAGCAATTCACCTATCCAATTTCGGATTTTTTTTATTACAGGTCATTTTTTTCCAGTTGCTTCCGGTGTTTCTGCAAAGCTAAGCTTGTCACCTGCTGAACTATTCCTTCAAACATATTAACACAGTAGCATACTTTACTTTATTAGTACATACCTTTTCTGTGTAGTAAGCTAGTGACTGTCTTCCTTGTTAGTTTTATGATGCCTCAGAATAACTCCATTTGAATATGTTTTCTAAACTATGTAGCAGCTAAACAAATTTATATTTGCCTAAATGCAAAGAGTTTACAACGAAGTTCCAGGACGCTGCCGTGAAATATGTGTCCTCCTCCACAAACATTTTGTAAGTTAATAAATACCGTTGAAGGTTTGTATTTTCTTCATTCTACGAACGGTGCCTGTGCCATCATCCATCCTGACCCAGATCACCAGCCTGTCCTTCACGCTTCCGGTCATCTTGTAGAAGAACTGCAGACACTGAAACTTCCTCTTGGGGTAGAGGGTTCGGGATTCCATCAGAGCGGACTCTTGAGGCTTCCCAGTCATGGTGCTGAAGTGCATGAAGTACCCAGCATCTAGAAAGACAGGCAAAAGACAGAATAAGGGAAGCTTTTACTGCATACCACTTCAGTTCTGCTTAGTTCTGCTTAAACTGAGAATAATGAGTAATTGGGATATTAAAGCCATAGTGCATAACTTTTTCACATAAATGAAGGTCGGTTACATTCAAGCCACCGCCAAACATTTTGACACAAATTTGATAAAGTATATCAGCTCCACAAAAACTCTCTGTATTTCTCAGTATGGTAGCGTTTTCCCAAACTGGTGTCGCCCCCCGACACTGGTGCAATGGCTTAAAATCCCAAGAAGGGCCCATGAAATGTTTCAGTTGTTGATTCTACTGCTAAGAAAATATCTGGACGTGCAGAAGAAGGAATGTAATCTATGCGCGATCACCGAAGGCTTATCCCGACAGTGTTGTTGTAATTGCTCAGAATTCCTCATGGGGGGCAACAGAAGTTACGCACTATAGCTTTAAAATAGGAATTATTCAATTCATACCTCTGCATCTTCCCAGGAGTGTGTGATCCTCTGAACCCACGCTGCTCTTGGTATGGACCCAGTCTGCATCATCGGAGGAGGCCTGGATCATCCCACAGATGCTGGCGTACTCAAAAGCACACTGGTCCAAAAGAGTGAGAGGGCCAGCTACGGAGGGACGGGTGTGGGGATTAGGATAGTCATTTCAAAATGTTGCCCCATTTTGTGTTAAGCAGACTTTCATCGTCAACGTTTAAAGGTGGAGTCAGTAATTCTGGAGAATGCTTGTTGTTATTTGCTGTCCGTACTTTTAATACACAGTCTAGGCTCACAGTTGGCTTTTGTTTACATACCCTTTGACTGCGTATTAACACCAGATTTTTTTTTCAGTGATTTCGAAAAAGAGTTAAAGTGTTCTCCAGAATCAGTGATCAAAATATCCATAAAGGAAATGTACTCTTGCAACATGTACGTACAGCAGTTGTACATCCGGTTGAGTCTGAGGGCATCCATCTTGCTAAAGTCGAGGTACTGGCCAATGATGTTGTAGAACTCTGGGATTTTGGTGGTGATTGTGGGGATGGAGGCATTTTTATTGAAGGAGAAGGGCCTGTAATGCATTATGGACTCATAGTCGTATGCCGTGTTTTGATCGGTGATGAAGTCATCGTTGTATTTGTTGAAGTTGTGTCCAAGTCCTGCGGGAAACATCTTTGTCATTTAATCATTCCTACCAAACAAAATGCCTTAATAAGGATTAAATACATACGGATATAACTGTATACCTTAGTTTACATAGCATTTCCTAGCATTTCCCAATAATTAAATATGGTTCTAACAGAACAAAAACCAAAAACTAGATGGAACATGAAATGAATAGACATACCGGGTGTAACCTCATCCAGCCAGATGTCGACGTAGTCATCCCTGTCTGTGCGGGACTGTTCATGGTAAAATCCCATAGCGTGGAGCAGTTCATGTTCTATCACTGCCTTATGGTCACAGCCTGACCCCAGGGAGAGAATTTGACCGGTCTGCTGGTCACCAACGCTGGAGAAACACCTGGGGCAGTAGACGTCTGATTAAAGTTGTCATCCAAAATTAAAACTTCAATTTAAAAACATTTAAATATAAAGGGACATTCTGGGACTTTCTGACTTTGTATTGTACTTCTGTAAAGTTGGGTGACTCATAAGAGAAGAAACAGATTCAAAAGCAGCAGCTTTTTTGTCTTGGACACTTGGATCCTACATTTCCCATAAGGCAATTATTCCTTTCTTTTTTTCTTTTTTTTTTGCTCTGAGGTCTGTGGCCATGGTTTTCAGTTGTTACGTTGGGAAAATTATTCACATTGGCTACTTCAATACATAATTGAAACTGATTTCAAGAGTCAGTCCAGACACAATGTAACTCTATACAGTATACTGGTATCTATTCTGCAGCAGCCATCAACAGTGGATTTTGCCAATTGAGCAGAGCCAAGTAAAGCAGCCAGTCATACCCTCCTCTCTTTTCAAATTTGATGTATGTCTTCTCTCCCTCATAAGGCTTGAAGTCAACACAGGACTTCAGTCGGTACATTTCAAAGGCCTGGTGGACACAGCCCTTGGCATTCAGATCTGAGGAAAGAAAAAAAGAGTCAACACACAGAACAGAACAGCTTGAAGTGTTATCTAACTCCTGTCTGAGTTTTAGAAAGATTGCATGCATGGTATTTTATATTTTGGTAAATCTGGTGCTTTCTTCTGTCACTCAAATGGTATGTAATAGTCTACATTCAAGGCACAAACTAGAGCTAACATTTACATACAATAGTGATTATTTACAGCTAATTAAGTGTTTAGAGTTACCTGAATATTAAAGAAACTCACCCAAATCATCCCCCAGAATGTAAGGAATTGGAAATTTCCATCTGTATGTTTTGTCAATCAGGGCATTCTTTCCTTCCTGTAAGCATAACAGAGGTGCTTATAAAACGTAAGTACACAAATTGTGGTCGTAAACCTAATCAAAGCTCATAAAAGGGAACAATAAAACTCATCTTAAGTCCCACTGTAGTAACTCAAGAGTACATGAAACAATAGTCCTAACAGCCACACACGTGCATACTAAACAATAAAAAAAAAAATCTGAAAAGTAAGAAAATGTTCCAATTAAAAAAGAACTTGCCGGAAGTAAAATGTCCCCTTCAAACAGGTTGGCATCTGATCCTGCAGCACAGGTAACAAGCAGCGCATTTTATTCAAATCTACAACTTTACATATCATTCCAGTAAAAACAACAACACTGTGTTGATGTATCACTGATGTTGCAAATTAACCACTAAAATGTTGTAACTCACCCAGGTTTTGAATGGGGTTCTCGTCCTCGCCATTTTCATACACCTCTGTAACACAAATACAGTCCCGTCTTTTCACAGCTATTTTTACAAACGTTTATTTCTGTTCAGAAGAAAAATGTTTTGGCGTACCGTAGACCTCAGGGGAATGAGGTATCTTAACAAAAAAGAAAACAGTGTGTGTAAGTCAACGCGCATTTACCGGACATATCACATCATGCTCACCGAATCGATAACTACTTACAGTGTATGAAGTGGCTAGGGCCACAAGTCCAAACAATAACAGCACTGTCTTCATCATCTGGCTATGTGAGTGTCACCAATGATGTTTAACTGCTTTGCTTTAAATGTGCACGCTGACAAGATATGACCTTTAAGCCTTTGATGAAGTTTATGCCGGCGATAAGTGGAGGACTTTGACTCGACAGTGTTACTGATTGGTGATTGGTTTTAGTACATGATAAAAAAAAAAAGGTTGCAGTGGCTTCCATTCTTTTTTCATGGTCGTACTTTACCTGTGTAAATGTCAACTGGCTTGTCATCTGATTTTATTCATCTCATAGCACACACCTGAATACAACTAGGATGTGTTGTCAGAATCAGAATTGGTTTTATTGTCAGGGACGTTCTCACATATAAGAAAAATGCCTTGGTCTGATGATGCACACAATAAACTACAATAAACATAACCATAGAGAATATATAAATAGAACAACAAAGTACAATACGAGAGGACTATGTGCAATTATTTATTATAGAAGAGCTGCAATAATAATCCTTATAATTACTGTGACCTAAGAGCTTGAAGATTCTTAGTAATCTAAAACTGTGTGTCAAATTTTGGAACAGGAAATTCGAAAAACAGAATATGACAAGGCTTTTTTTATATGTGGAGTGGAGTTTGCAAAGGTGAAAGTGATTGCTGGAGGAGCTAAAAAAAAAAGATTCAGGTTTCTTTTACTTGTGTTTTCCATGATGTAATTCAACCAATAGACCACTAGATGGCAACAAATACCTATGCTTGCACTGTTCTGTATAACGTATGTGCACAGTGCTTCTCGCTCGAGCTATTCAATTGAGGGGGCGTCACGTGCAAACAATAATTTTGTGGAAAAAAGTGCTTCAAGCTCGAGCTTTTAAATTGAGGAGGGCGTCAAGTGGCCACAAACAGGCCGCAGCCGGACCTTGGCGGTGCACATTGACACATGCAGCAGAGGTAAGCTATAGAGCCCGAGTTCAATTGGTTTTAAATTGGTAATTTTAATAATTTACCTATTAAATACACAGCGGTCAATAGTACAACTTAAATAATAATATGAGTAGGCCTACAAAAAAACTAAATATAACAACAAAAAAATAACACTAGGGAGGAATAAAGACTTACTTAAAGACATTTAAAATAACGCGAGCTTTTACAGCTCACAATTCCATGATTAACCATCGACGACGATGACTTTAAAGGGCTGCAAAGGATTCAATACAATGACCCATGCAATGACCTCGAGGGCGTTTGATAGCTAACATTTAGTAGCCTAGCTTGAGCAACTTTAGCAATTGCCGTACATGCGGCTGGAAATTATTGGTTTGAAGCGTTAAAAAGGGACATATAAGCTCGACAAATAGAAGTTATTCGATAATGTAGTTATGAGCTTGGCACTAACATTGCCTATTCACGCCGCAAACATCATTTTTAATCAAACTTCTTATGCATAGGGACTAAAGACGACGTAATGCAGATGATACAGTCATCGGCATGTTATTGACAACTTTTTACATTAAGTCGCAGCAACATTAGCTCAATGTAAGCTACAGAAAAGCATGTTACACGCACGCGCGTTAACTTTATGACGTAACAGTACTACGTTTTGCAGCACCGTAGACGAGGTGGCCGAGTGGTTAAGGCGATGGACTGCTAATCCATTGTGCTCTGCACGCGTGGGTTCGAATCCCATCCTCGTCGACACTTTTCAATCGTTTTCCATTCTTCAGAAATCTACGGTCTCGTACATGTGAATTTTATAGATTAATACATGTTGTCCCCTTTTTAGTAGACCAGTGGTGTGTGCATTCACGAGTTTATTCGGGTTGTTGTAAAGAAAAAACACAGTGTTTACACTGTGCTTTACACACAAAGAGTGCTTTACACACAGTTTTTCTTCACATAGTTTTATTTACACTACATTTCATAACCCCACCACACTCTTGAGCAAGCATTATTGCATCACTTGTTACAATTTAAATCAAAGCTTTTACATCAAATCCCCGATTCATTTGCTGTTCTTCTTTCAGCGTTCTTCCAAGTCATCCTCTTCTGCCTGATAGGCTCTGTTTTGACATCCTACATTTCTGTCCATATGTTTCTCGTCACAGCTCTGCTGGGGATCAGCGGGGCGCAGTACATCTCCTGTAGCTCCATAATGACTGCTGCTGTCTGGTCCAGAAGAGAGGTGGAGCGTCTCTGCCTGTCCTTCTATGCCGTTTTCTGCTGTTTGGCTGCTTGTTTTCTATGAGAGAGATGGAGGAAATGCAAGAGATTCCATTGATCTCATGTCTTGATAGATCACAAATGCTACTGAAGAGGTATCTGACACGATACTGTAAGGTTTAGTTTTTGACAGTGTACTTGTTTTATTGATTTATAATTGTACGTTACCTTGTGGGCACGATGATATTGATCTATGGCATACTGGTATTTGGCTGCATTCAGTCCTAGTGCACCAGCTAGTCTCTCCCCAAGGACATCACAAGCTTATGTTGGAAAACAACAACAAAGTAACTCAGTGATATGTGTCTTCATGGCTTAAACAAGGCATTCTATTTATTAAAGGTAACATGCATTAATGCTGTTGATTTAGTCAAAATCAGTGAACATCTTCTCATGCTTTGCTACCTGTCCGTACTGTGTGCGCGCTGTTAACATCTGGTTGTAATCCACAGCCTAGGCTCTGCAAACTGGTATGTAAACAAAGGGAATGTAAACAAATTGGGCCCACCATAGTTAGCAACATGCCCCTATACAGAGCCTCTATAGCTGTGTATTAACATTGGATTTTTTTTTTCAGCATACACACAGTACGAAGAGGTAGCCTACCGATTGTGAGGAGATATTTACAGATTTTGAACAAAAGGGAATTTGACAACAAGCTGTCTCCAGAATCGCTGACTCCACCTTAAAAGTTGAAAAAACATTCAGAAGTGCAGTTTGCATAATGGGTGAGCCATAAGTACGCCGTTAAGGTATTTAATCAGCACAGTGCTTACCCAGCAGTGAAATCCTCCCAAGTAGAAAAGCCACATTCTTGAATGAAAACCTCGGCTGGAGAAGGAAGAGGCAGAAAAAAGATGACATGACTTGACATGGCTGCTACTTAATAACACCTATCCAGACATTTCTCCAAAGTGTCCCACCCTATCTGCAGGTTCTCTGAAGGGAGGCCTGCCTTCAGACTGCTCCTCTTCCTCCTCACTGTTCTCTTCCTCCAGAGTTTCACCGCTGGCAAAGTAGATGACCTTCCTCTGTTTGGATGCGGACGGACCCCCAAACTCTGTTTCTTGGACGTCTGGTGACATCTAACAGATTGCACAGGTCTTTGCGTAAACGCTTTGTTCTTAAAGCGGCTACGAGTAACATTTAAATATCTTTTAAACAGCCTCATGTTTCCTCTGATAATCATAAATTACCTTTAACAGCAAACCAGACCATCAGTGCAAAGAAAGACGTTTTTAAATAGTTTTTATTACTGCATTTGATCTGGTCGTACACCTAGTCCGATTTTCGGTTCACGCGTGCATGCTCTATGGTCACATATCCGTATTGGTCACAGATTTCAGTGTGGCGCAGGAACGTGAATTGAGAAGCCTATCCCTCCAGGTGAGGGAAGGGGAGCGGGAGCCTTGTTTGAGACAGTTGTTTGTCGTCATAATGACTGATAACGGGGCTGAACCATAAAAGAAAAAAAAGAAAATGCAATGAAGAAAAGCTAAAAGGGAGAGTGATAGTCGGGCGGGAGGGCGTTGCCAAGCAACGTATACACAATTTCACGCAGCGAAACTAGACTGCAGTGTTTACTCCTAAATGAATGAGCGGTAGCCTACTAAAACAAAGTTTATTTTGCCTCACCAGCATCATGAGATGACCATTATTCATCTGAAATAGTCATTATTTACAACATAAACACATTACCTCATCGTGATCCATACTAACTAACTGCCATCTCTCGTTCATTCGCTTTGTGTGAGGACACGGGGACTCGTTCAGCTCCGTGAGAGGTGACAATGCATCAACTCATTGCAATCAGGTGTGTTTAGCACTTACTGGCATTAGTTGATGCTGTGTCACCCATAGACTCACGGAGCCGAAAAGAGTCCGGTGCCCTCACACTTTCAACACAAGGACACGCCACGCACCATATTGCTTCCTGATTATTTGAATCTTGGACTCCCTGCACGAGCTAGAAAACAGCTTCACGACAGCTGGCGTCGTAATAATACTACCGCTTTTGTTCAAAGGTGTCGCCAACGTGCCGACTTACTCGTAGTAGCTTTAATCTATATCATTTAGCTGACACATTCTCTTGTAGCCCATTACCTTTGTCCAGCATGTGATCATTGTATAGGCTTTTTCATGTACAGGCTACATAGTGAAGATTAACCAATGGCTACTAGTATAGTAACACACAGCTATTGAAAGTTAGCTAAAACATTTGCCAGAGTGGCACTGAACACAACCTGAGTTTGTTTGTCTTGCTTCATTATTACAACACTTACTTCCTGGTGGTTCATTCTTCAGTCACTACTAGTCTTTCTTTGTGGCTCCAGTGCTACAACGTTAATTGTTTCTTTCTCATTCCAAAGCCACGCTGTTCCGTAGGTCCATCCACGCTGACTCTGCTGTCCTGTGTGCTGACAAACACCTCCAGGATACAGGATCAGCCTTGAAACCAGAGACGCCAAAGACAGCAGCAGAGCAAACGTTAACCCAGCCGGGCGAGTCTTTACTTACTACAATCACTTTCGTTCTTGGGGCGTAAGGGGCCGGACTTACTGAAGTGTGTACAACGTCATGGTTTATTGCCAACTGTACTCATATCTAGTAGGTCATATCTAGAACAGCCAAACATGCCCGTCACACCGATGGCATCTTGTATTCCTTTGATATTATGCACAGGTTATAATGTTTCATTATGTCAAAACTCATCACTGGTTGTATTGTTTCACTTGTTTATTTTAATTTAGAATTATTTTTAGTGTGCCCTTGATTCCCCCACAATGCACTGCATAAGGAAGGAGCTGCTGAGAAGTTTAATTGGCAACAATGCTCAAAAGTAGCAGTTGATAGACAACACACTATAATTTCCTCATTGGAAAAGTGTGTTGATGGATATGCTGACTGATAAAGTGTATTATGCATCCTGTATAGATTTGCTGCGTAGAATAGATTTGGACCACACCACAGTCTTTCTGTCTCTTAATCTAAAGCGGAAAAAACCCTGATTACATCATGTTTTTTGTTTTTCTTAGGCTTGATGATGCTCCTCCCGAAGCACAGAAGACACAACACCATTGTTTTCACACATTAGCAGGTAACCATGATCAGTCAAACTGACGTCCACATGTCAAATTGGTGGAGTAGTGCAGGATGAGACTTTGTAACCACGTTGACAAAAGCACAGGAAAGAGTGGATTTTTATGGATGATTTAATAGCGTTTGAAATACATTGTACATGAAGCACACCATTAGAGGAATAATGAGCTATTGGAGTATACACTGCAATGGTGATCTGACAACCTTTTAATAAAGTGTGTCCTTGTAATGGATAAAAGGTCTAGCATTGGTCTGAGGTCAATGCAATGTTAAATGTGCTGTTACCGGTATAGCGAACAATGGTTTGAACGGCTCGGCCATGAGATCCCCCACTGAAATTCCTGCACAACTCAATATAAAGTGCAAAAGATTTGTTCTGAAATCCCATGAAGTGAGAAACTTAAGCTTGTTTGCTTTTCACTACTATTGGGAGTATCTCAGGGTAAGCTAATATACACATAGGGGCATAAAGGAGTATGTGTGAGCAGTACAGATTACAGTTTATATAAGTTTTCAGCAATTGATCATTCTGCTTTAACCAACGTGAATTTGTTTTCAAAGTGGGAGAGTTTTGGACAAATGCCCATGTCTCTCTCCCACCCTTGAAATGTGATAATGCTCATGTCCAGATATTTGTCTTCCAAGGAATGGAATAACCCTCAATATAGATGTACAGTACATACATTATGTCAACTACGGACATAGAAATGAAAATCAACATCACCAAAAGCGTATGATTTGAGTTACATAGAATCGTATACTGTCGTAAATGTTTTATAGCCATCAACTAAAAGATTGTGACTTAACAATAGAATTAAATTAGGAGCTACTACTTCAAGGGATATATATCACAGAATCCCTACGAATGTTAAAGAATGATTCAGCCTCATCCAGCAATAAAGTTTTTTAAAAGTGAAGCAGAAGTATAAAAAGAACAAAAAACAGCTATGCTTTATGTACAAAAAGAGCTACAGCACATACATCATGTTGTGATCTAAATCAAATATTGATTGTAAACTGCTACAGCTAAAACAAACCAGCACCAGCAATAACACATGCATGTCCGATACTGGTGATTGCATTTTTGATTATGTTCCTTAACATAAATTTGTTTTATGAGGACGTTCTGAACGAATCATCTGAAAGTCATTTAGTAATACAGGCTGATAGTGGGAATGCTATTTTCTACATTTGTTCATTCTAGGAGGCCACATCACGTTCTAGGTAGTTGTCAATATTCAATATAAAAGTATTCCTATCGTTCCAGCCACTACTATTACTATGATATATTTTTAGTTTGGATCCATATCCATGAGGCCATGTTAAATAATCCAGGTTCCATTATTTGAGTTATTTATAACAAGGCCAGAGCACTTCAGTGCCAAAAAGGACATGTTGAACACCTGCCACTGTTTAAGGGTAATAGGTTTACAATGCAGCCAAAGGCACCATTGATAAAAGGATGTCACCCATGAGGTTTATTTATAATTGTTCGACTTGAAATGACCTCATTTAAAGTCCTTACAGCTGACATGTACTTACAATAACGTGAAAGAAAATTCCATCTTCTAAAATGTTGCAGTTTTACTTTCTGAGAAGCAGTTAAAGATAAAGTGTATGATTCTGGCTTAGATGTAAGGGTAATGTCAGTCATACTCAAATACATGTTACAGCGTAAATGTAGAACACCATGGATTATAATTACAAAAAAAAAAAGGTTTTCCTATGGAGGTTTACATGAGAAGAGATATGGATGCCATTGTTACAATATATAGTGCTGAATCGCGAGGCCAACCCTGGAATCTGTGGAAAGTTTAGGAGAGGACGCAGCCCGTGTCCTTCTGAGGCTTCAAATCAGGCTCCTTTACTGGTTTCACCTCCTCTTCCTTGACTTTGGCCTGGAGGTAAAGAGACAATAACACAAGCAATTAAAAGTGTGCACCGGAAGTGACGTCACTTCGACGGAGCCTCCAATTGAAAACAACCAGGGATGCGACAATATATAAGCAAGAGGCAAGATCAAGGCATATGTTACCATGAAAAAAAATAAGTAAAAGTATATGCTATCTAGATTATTTTATGATCAGCTGTAGAATGTAGAATAGGAAAAAGAAAGGCCCTAGCGTTCTTTTGATTTAGGACATCATTTGTAGGCATGAAACTTAGAGGAGGAACCCCTGTACCTTGTCATTCTTGGCTCCCTTGGTCAGGTCAAAGGTTGCGTAGACTTCAGCGGTGCACTGCTCACTGAGAGGCGGCAGCTCGAAGGCCTGAGGCTCAGCAAGGCCGTAACTCGCCTTCAGCTCCAGCTGGGGCGGCTCCACCGGGACCTTGTGGAAGTATCTGTCGAGAAATGTCCAAAGTAGCAATCAAACAGGGGAAGTTGTAGTGTTTAATGCTGTGTTCCAGTTCAACTGGGAAGTCAGAGTTTCCAGGGGGCACTCTTTGACAGAAATATATATATTCCCTATCTGTGATGCAACAAAAAGTATTTGTGTGTGTGCACGTGCATGTGTGTCTGTGTGTGCACATGCATGCGTGTCTGTCTGTGTGTGTGTGTGTCCCACCCACTAACTCACATAAAGCCATTCTCTCTCTGGCACTTCTCCAGTGTGTTTTTAATCACGCCCCCCAGTTTGACGAAGAACAGCTGCTCCGAAGGTTTGGCCGTGCTGCCCGGGCCTTTGGTCTGACGATACTCTTTACACAGCGCCTCGGCACGGGAGTAACCTGCACACAGACAAGAAGGCCTCGCGTTAACATCAAAGAAATCCATCTCTTCATTCATGAATAACCGCAGCAACACACAGGAAGCAAACACTCAGGAAGCACCTGTGTTTTGACAAGCAGTTCACTCTGCTTCAAATAAATGTTGCTGAACCCAATGGAGCATAATCTACGTCCTTAAACATTAGCTAAGATGGAACCCACACTGAACAATACATGTGTGCATGAAAATATACAGCACTTAATGTAACAAGACATTAATGAATGTAACATGGCAGGACACAATTAGTATATTAAATCAACCAAAAGAAGATGTAAGTACTGTTTGCTGTGTTTGCTGACATAGATCAATTCAGAATGAAGCTGAATGAATTTTAGCTGATTCGATCACATGATGCACGGCTATATTTAAACTAGGGCTGTCAGCGTTAACACTTTATTTGATTACAGTCGGAGCATTAAATGTTTGTTCCTTTATCGAGTTAATTGCGTTCTCCTTTTTTGACCCTTCAACACACCCTTCCTTTTTGTCAAGCCATTGTTCTTCACTTCCTATTTTTTACTTAAAATAAAATAAAACAATTCAAAAGGCGTAAGTCAACAAGTCAATGTGCACCTTGTGTAAAACAGAATTCAAATATCACCTATGAGCTTAGCATACAAGTCAGTCGGATACCAACGGGCACACATGCAAAGCAGCATTGTGGAGTGTGCAAATTGCCACAGACCTCGTTGTTGATGAGGTATCATTTACTTTCTGTTGAGGGCTAGCTACATTTTTGAAGTAGACATTGTGATATCATTGCACTCCTCCTTCTGATTTAAAATCAAATCTAAAAGTTAATAGTAACTTTCTTTGGATTTTTTGGATTCCCAAAAATCATACAATGTGAATAATTGCTTTACATTGTTCATATGGACTAAATTTTTTTTTGTGAAATGCAATTTATTGGAATTTTAAAGATGCGATAAAAATGCCAATAATAGTGCTATCACCTTTGTATAGTTTGACAGCCTTAATTTAAACACATCTACCAATTTACTAAATGTAATCCTTTGAGGTGCAGCAATAGATGAGGAAATAGTTTAATACATGACAGATATACATACACTTTTCGGCTTCCTGGAGAGATCTTATTGCCTCCCCACACTTGTCACTCGCCAGCAGTGTCACTCCATGGTAGCAGTACGCCTGCAAACAGGATGAGCATTATCAGAGGCTAGATATGTCACTTTTTCTACTGTCTTTGTAAAGAAAAATATGTTTCCTCCAAAGGTTGCATGCTCAGTGAGGTTGTCTACGGCTTTGGGATGGCCATTAACTTACATAAGCCATGTAAAAGTGCTGCTTCAGCTGAAGATACTTCCTCCACTTGCTACTGCACTCTGGCTCCAAGGTGTTCAACGTGTGGTCTGCAGACACAAACACTGGCCTTTAATAGCCTGGTATAGAATGATTATAGCTTTTATTTGGTATTCTCTTGGTGGCTGATCTGAAATGCTGTTCGTTTACTACCATTGTCTCTTTGTGTCTGTGGTGCTGCAGCAACAGCATGACATAGGAGGGTTGTTGTTTTTAACCCAAAATACCTCAAAATCAAAGATCCCTATGTTTTCTAGTTAAAATAAGGGTCACATAAAAAAAGATGTATATATATTTGATTATAACTTTCCTGATAAAGGCGAGACACTGCAGGTAAAAAAAAAAAATTATTTTCAAGCACTGGTCAATTTTAATATTTGATTGTCTATTTTGCTTCCATAACATGTTTTTTTTTCATACTATTATAAATAAAAAGGTCCAAAATGTACAGTACATTTATGTGTTAATTTGACTAAACCTTGGCTCTTTGCGTCTGTATATTCAAATTCTCTGAACCAGTAATCTAAACTTCTAAATAACTTACATCAACTAAACTCTCAATAATCATTCTCAGTTCTATACTGAAGGAAATGCTGTTTGTGTAATACTTATTGCTATTGTAGTGTTATACAGTAGGCACCTTACAACACACAGTTATCTCCATGTTTTACAAATAAAACTGCATAGAATGACTGCTGTGCATTGTACTGTGGTTTGTGCGTCACCGATAAGGTCCTCGCCTCTGTGTGATTAATTCAACAGACATTTTCACATTCAATGTGTGCCAAAACACTGACCAGCTTTCTGATAGAAGTTTGCAGTCTCATATGACAGCGCTGCGATGAGTGTGGCGTTGTGCTTCAGCTCAATCGCTCTGGCAATTGTCACTGTGAAAAAAAAAAAAAACAGATAGCTCAAAAACTCAAGCATGGACCAATACCATACCCAAGTTAAGATTTATATTGTTGCTTCAAAAAGGCTGTGTTTTACTCCACACTGTGCACTGCTATTATACTGTGTATATTTCACTTGTGTCCTAAAGTGACATGTAATGTGACTAGGGATGCTACTCACCAGGGAATCAAGACCCTTTCTCTATTGACCAAGATCTAAAATGACACAGTTTTGTAACCGTAGAGGCTGAACTACACCCACCCACACTGTTCTTACGCTCAAAAAATGGATAATATGTGGCATTGTTTTATATGAACACCGTTGTACAGGTTAGTTAAATAAAAACAAATGTGGACAATTGCTGTAGGGAATTAGATATAAAAGTGTCAGTTACAACTAAGTAGTTGCATCTTTAAACTTGTCTTAACTTAACTTAAGTTATTCCGTTTCGTGTTTAAAATCCAGTGCCTAAAAGAATGTTCAGACATACTTAGCTGGGGGAGGATAGCTCTATTTGGACATGCCGTGAACTTTGTGTTTCAGAAAGTAAACTTCAGTAATAGATGGCGCTGTTCACCAATTGCAATACCACTGTGTTTGATAGACAAGCAGCATGCCAGATGCACGATAGATGAGGCTCCAAATGATTCCATAGGCGTTCCTGCCTGGAGCTACTTTACCTTCTTGTGCCTCTGCTTGGCACTGGATGATATATGCATCCATCACTCTGGGCTCCAGGTCTCGGCCCTTTTCAGCTGGGGTGATGAGACGAGGGATGTGGACCTCCTGTAGACAACATGCATTTACATTTTGAGCTATTGATTTATTGTTACTCTATGCATTTCCTTGCTATGAGTTTGGGACTGTGTGTTTGTATTAAAAAGTTGACAGAGGCTGCTCCACAAGCCAGGGGAAGTAAAAATAACCAGAAGTGATGTCATTTTGGGGTCTTAATAAAAATCTGGGCTTGACACATCCAATCCCTGCAGCTCTGTAATAACCGTCTGTGGATGCAGCTCACCTTTAGGTTTTTGAATATACCAGCAGCAACTTTCAGGCTCCGGTGAACATCTTTTGCTTCGGTCTCAGTAATGCTATTGCACAGACAAACGAGACGAAAAACGTTATTTAAAAAAATTCAAGAATCTTCAATAAACGACTGAATTTGACATAAATACAATTAGCAATAGCACATACTTCTCTTTCCCTGCTAGTCTCGAGGCAAACTTGGTGTACCAGAGGGCTACATTGAAGGCCATGGAGACCAGTTCAAAGATGGCGTCCTGCTGTGCACTAGGAGGAGAGACGGAGTGTTATACAGAGAGACGGGAATAAGCACACTTGTGTGAGATGTTAAGATCAAATGAGATAGAGGACAGCATTGATGTTTCAATCGTATTGCCACTAATGTCACGTGTAAGAAGAGAAATAGATTTATTTATTCATGTCTATAAAGTTAGTATTGATCTATACTGTCCAGAATTCCCCTCTTAGATGCTTTGCAATGCCAATATCAATGTGACATCTTGAAATTGGGGGATAATGGCCACCTGAAAAGCATGTTAGAATGTTAACTGTGGTCCTCCTTAAAACGGCAACCCATCCACTATATAGCACCAAACGGCCACGGAAGCTAGATAAAAGGCTTGTAAGGACACTGGAAGTATTCAGTCCGTGTGTTCGTACCTTGGTGTGTTTCCTTGTAAGGTGTCAGTCCACTTGAAGTTCTGGATGAACCTCATTTTGTTCTCCTGTGTAGTTCCATCCAAGGATGAGATAAAGCCTATTGTATCATAGCAACGATATTTATATAAAGAGAAGCTGATGGTTAGGTGCAAAGCAAAATCAAATAAATTAATGCCATGTTAGAAAGCAAACAAAGACACAATTTACAATAGTTAACAATACGATCATTTACAGTAACAATATAAGAATGCAATTACTTTTTTCAATCAAAGTGATGGGTGATGGCATGCCAAGATCATGCTTATTAACTGTACAAATTTGAAATATTAGCATAACATAATCAACTGGCTTTTTTAATCTCTTTAGCATCATGTTTTGACAATTATTATTTTTTCCTCCAGTATCTTTAACAGTTGGGGAAATGATCTTATTCCACTCTGTCCATCAGTATAATATGCATCATTTTCTCTATCAGCTAGTTCCAACTCTTAACTGCAGTGTGATGTTTACACTTGGTGAAGTACTCAAACTCAAACAAAAACTGTAGATGTTTTTATGGCTGCACCATTTGTTCAAATGGAAACAATTCAGAACAATTCAGCCTGTCTCAATTGGTACCCAGGAAAGCTTTGTGATTTCTGCTAGAATGAAACATTCTGTGTGATCAATGTTTGACTGCAATATTTTCTGGAACATAAACCAACCTTGTAGGAGGGAGAAGTATGCGTCTGTGGCGTTTTTCATAATCTCAGAGTTGCAAGTGACATCGGTGAACATCTCCAGCAGCCTTGCCCTGGTTGTCCTCAAATCACTAAACGTGTAAAAACAAATAACAATCAATTGGTCTGTTGGTCTGCATATTACTTAATTCAGAGTGGTTATTCCACACACAAAAAGGCAGTGTCATCATATGAGCAAAGAGGTTACTTAAATGTGGTCACAATGACAGTAGCATGCCACAGCAGGGCAAGGACAAAAACAATGGACTATTTATGTCCTTCTGTCATGTCACAGTGACAGTAAAACATGATAACACTGTTCTCTGCGTATTAAGCAGAGATAACACATACTTGCATATCTTATTGGCGGCGGGGCTCCCTGCCACTCCGTAAAAATTAAAGGACACGGGCGCTGTTGCCTTCAATGGGTTTCTGTGAAACCAGTGAGCCATCCTGTGGGTGAGGAGGGCACACCTTAAGAGGGTAGAAAACATATTGACAGCTCATGTCATGTATATGTATATATACCATGTGATAGAGACAGTGAGGTCTCATAGTAAGGTTTATAGTAAGTAGGCATCATGGGCTAGCTTATGTGTCATCTCGGCTAATGTCATGTTACCGATACGGTCGCTATATTTCGCTAGCCGTGTGCTCTCACAAGGCACTATTTTCCCATTCCCAAAGTTACCTTATTGATAGCTGTATTTTAAAAAATGACATTGCCTTTTAGTACTTTGAATTGTGTATTTATTGTGATTGTTTGCCTGTGTATTGTAGATAAAAGCCCATTACGTAAGCTACGGGCAGCAACAGCTAACGGCTAACAGTGGCTACTTCTACAAACGTAAAGGTGAATAAGAGATGTGACAACTGACTTACCATACGGCTAAACCAAGTGATTGACATGGTTTATATGAAGTTTAATCTTAGGTATTTACCTGTCGTTCAGAGGCTGTAGCTTTGGGTTTTTTTGGTAGTCCGAATGGAAAAGTATCACACTGATAACAACTTACTTCCGGAAATAAACACGGAGCAGTGGCTGGCCAATGAAAGGGCGTGGTTCCGTCACATGACGTGGGCACGGAAAATACCTCAACTCTCCAACCAGCTTAGTTGTTCAAGGTTCGGTGGCTCCTAAAGGCAAGGCCCCAAACCATTCATGATGTGACTATTTCTAGCAGCCGTCAGATCACTCACTTATAATTTGTGTGAAACCGGATTAGTCAAATTAGTTGTCGTTGTATTGTTTTATTTGAAAGGTCCCTTCATTTCCTCTCACCATTGTTTTGGATGTTTTCTGCAAACCAATCTGGTTCCAATTATGAGCAAACCACAAGACAATGTCCTCAGAGTTGTAGAAGTTTAGTTTGCCGGGTTGGTTCCAGTTGCCTTGAAATAAATGCTACAAAATAAGGGATGACTGAAAAGAGAAAAGCCTCGTTCGACTTAGAGCCGTCTTGCTCAGACCTGCGCAACTATGACGCGCGTCTTGCTGAGCGCACAACAAAAATGCTGCAAAAATGCTGTACGCTCAGCAAGCCGAGCGTCATAATTGCGCAGGTCTTAGCAAGACGGCGACATCTCAAACGAGGCTATTGTTACCAGTTATTTTGTTTTAATCACAATGAGACAAAAAAATTAAAATGTTGCCTTTTATTTTTTTCCCATTTGGCAAACAATAAGTGAACACAGTACGCCTATTTCAAGTGATTATCGAAAAAAAAAACAAGGAAACAAATAAAAGTTGGTCTTATTTTCAACATCTCACTGATATATGAATCATCAAACAACCCAAAAACACAGACATGCCAGAATAATTCATTTTTACAAAGCACATCTTTATGTATTTGGCCGTTTGTATTGTGCTTTTAAACATAAAATATAAGATAACCAATTTCATTATCACATTTCATATTTATCGGCCAGGAATCTCCATTAGGCACCCATGAGGTGCACCCATATATCTGAGATGCAACCACTGATTGTACAATTTTTTTTTTAATATACTTTTTTTTTTTTTACCATTCACATTCCCTCACATTTTCCCTCAACAGCTCACTCACCAATAAAGGCAACAAAAAAACATCTACCAGAAGAACTACAAGTCCCCAGCTCAAATAAATGCATATAAGTACTTGGTCAACAACAATGAGATCAGTGCACCTTTAAAAAAAACAAGTTTAGGCACAAAGGAACGATCAAAAAGGCACTTTTGGCATCAACATGCTCTTTGTTTTACACTGTAAAAACATAAATTAATCTAATAGAGGAATATATATTTTTTACATCTCTTTGCTTTTTTATAAAATCCCAATGCTATCATTCTGTTTTCATTCGGCTGTTATATCCCAAAATTAAATTCTTACAAAGAAGGTGAAAATACAGAAACGCAGAAAGACAGGTGACCCTGATGTTTGCACAACGTAAAATCTTAAACAAGACTCCAAAAGGTCACTTTTCACATATCTGAGAGCAAATAAACCGTCACAACCAAAAGGGAGGGGGGGAAAAATCAACATCAAGCCGGCTCTCTTTTTGTTGCAACCAGAGATCAGTACAGTGGGAAGTAGGAGACTGATTCAGTGAGTGGTGTCAGTTGGCCTCACCTCAAAAAATACCCCTGGTTTCAACAGACAGAAAGCAAAGGTTATATTCATTTACACTAATAACATCACTTGCATGAAACCGTTTTGACATGACATGTTCAACAACTTTCCCATTACATTTCAAGATTGTTATACACATTTTGATCAAATCTACAAGTGTGTCAGCATGTGCCTTTTTGTCGTGGCACTTAAACATCGTACCATTAAAAGCACGCTAGAAAACATTGATGATTCATAGAAAGAAATGCAAGTCCTTGAG
Organism: Hyperoplus immaculatus; assembly: GCA_949357725.1. Lineage (NCBI taxonomy): Eukaryota > Metazoa > Chordata > Actinopteri > Uranoscopiformes > Ammodytidae > Hyperoplus > Hyperoplus immaculatus. The sequence goes on along the minus strand of OX442368.1, from coordinate 21,981,529 downwards.
TCACCACACATTTACATGTTGAAACTAGTTGAAACCTCTAGTGAATAAACATCCTGTTCGGTTTTCTCAGTCAAGGAATAGATTTGCAAATAAAATTGCATGGTGTGTGTAGTACTGTATATGCACTCTATCTGTCTCAGACTTAAACACGCACAGACACACATGCATGAGCGCACGCACAAGTACACTCACACACCCTCTGATAAAGTTTCCTCTTATTTCCCCATCACTGTGCAAGAAAATCAAAACATGTTTTGGCTTTTAAGACACCCAGAGATAAAAACAGCACTTGTGCCATGACATTTGTGACAAACTACACAATTATCAAGAAAAGTATTTGGCAACTGCACGACTTTGGTGATTCAGACTATGAGATTTAAAAAAAAAAAAAAGCTGAAGTCTAGGTGTGTGTGCGTGAAACATGTTCGGACTTGATTTGGTCCCATTTCTCGCTGGAATAGAACTTTAAAAGGGTAGATTCAGCGAATTTTTCAGTGATTATCTCCTCAAAATCCTCTACCTGTATTGTGTGTGCGCTGAAAAGAAAAATCCAGTGTAAATACACAGCCTGAGTCTATGATCTGAAAGCAGGCATATTGATAGCCACGGTTGGACCCCTTTGTTTACATACCAGTTTACAGAGCCTAGGCTGTGTATTAACAACCCGATTTTTCTTTCGTAAACACACAGTATGGACAGGTAGCAGATTGTGAGGAGATATTCATGGATTTTGTAAAAAAGTGGTTTAAACAACAAGCTTTCTAGATAATTGCTGACTCCACCTTTAACTCACTCACAAAGTGAAAACACAACCCACTGCAGCTTCTGAAAAAACCCTGAAAAGTTGTGTATGACTTGAACACCAATGAACATTTGACCCATTTTTCTGATAGAAAAGCCACCCCTTAAAGACGATTGGCGTAGTTATTGCATAGGCTATGGTCTCTAATGTCCCCCCATCCTCCATTCTTCATGTGGGGCTGGTGCTCCACTGGTCCTGCATCTGTAAGGACAAGAGACTTAGGAAAAAGAGCGCTCTTGGCCATCTTAAGGCTCTCCTCTGCCTTCTGCGAGGCCCACTCTGGCCTGCAGTCTTCCTTCTGGTGAAGCCCACAGTTCCCCGTGTGGAGAACCCTGGAGCCCTGCGCTGCCAGCACCTTGAGGGGCTTTGTGATGCATGCCCCCGACAGGTGCTGCACAGTCCAGTCCCAGTTGTAGTCGTCGTAGGTGCAGAATTCTTTGCTGCAGCCCATCAGTTTGTAGTACACCTCCCTGGAGATGCCCATGCCTATGTTGTGTTTAGTGGACAACCACCCAGTGGTCGACACCTTATTGGACTTACTATTAAAATCATTGAGGTCGTTGTGGTTACCCAAAGCCAGCATATCGCAATCGGGGCAGCTGCTCTTCCTGAACTCTTCTATGGTTTTGTAGAAATGGAAAAAGTCCGGGAAGATGTAGTTGTCCTCCTCCAGGAAGATTGCAAAGCCAGTGTAGCCCTGCAAGGCCTTCACTCGCTCCCACACATAGTGCAGCTTCCACCACCAGTGGTGCTTGGTCTGTGTGATGAAGGCCTCCCGGTAGTGGCCGTAGCTGTCCGGGTACATGGCGTTGAGGCATCCTGTTTTGAGCGCAGCGTCCTTGGACAGGTCTCGGGGGCAGTCTCGAGGATCCTGCCCAGGAAACTCAGCGGGATATAGCTGAGTGCTGAAGGGGAAATAGATTTGCAGCACTTTGCAGAAAGTTATCCCTTGCACAATGGCGTTTATTTCCTCCGAAATGTAGTCATGGCTGAAGATGACCAAGAAGCGGTGTACTTTGGAGGCTCTTTCCAGCGACTTGACGAGCAGGCGGAGGTATTCAGGCCTGTTGTGGACCTGCACGACCAGCACCAACTGGAACCCCGGAAAAGCATCCGCATTGAGAACGCACTGCTTGTAGTTGGCGCGGTAAACGGACTGTGTCAACTCTGACAGCGACATGTAGTTAAACGTCACAGTGCTCTCCTGGCATCCATGAGCTAAGTTGTGTTGTCCAGTCGTGTCATTTTCAGACGATAATAACACGCGTGTCACAAACAGGGATACCACGAAGGAGACACCCAGCAGCGCGAGCAGATGCTTTTTGATCAGCCGTATCCTCATCTTCTCAAACAAACTACTGTTTACTAATATAGGCATAGGCCTACAGTCCGGAATAACAGCCTGTGCTTTCATTCACCTTATCCTGATTATATGCCCCTGTAAAGCACTTTGAATTGCCTTGTGTCTGAATTGTGCTAGGCTATAAATAAACTTGCCTTGCCTTGCCTTATCGCTCGCGACCTCATTGTAAACTCTGTCCTCGTGCGGTGAAACTCCCAACTTTTAAGTAAAGTCCAACTTCGCAGTCAACAAAGTGCCATAGGTAATCTTGACGGCTGCTCTCCCTCTCGCAGGACTGTCTCTTCGCTTAAAAACCGAGTCATTTGCCGTTAGTTTTGTTTTGTTTTGTTGTTGGCCACCTGTAGATAGAGCAGAAGAAAAGCGAGCGGAGGTGAGTGAGCGCCGTAGACAAAGTTATGAGATCATTTGGCGTCAAAAGTAGCTAACCGACAGTCGGTTACCGTAATTTTCGCTTACTCCCCACTGCCTTGCACTAGGTGTAACGTGACAGCCCGCTCATAACCAGGAAGAGAATGATGGGACTCTTTATAGGTCCATGATCCATGATCTCCACTAGCCAAACCACTTATTGACTGCTGACGTGTACAAGGCAGCCAACGGGGGGAGAGACAGAGCTCGCGCGCTCAACGAATCAGTGGCAGTGTAATATGAGCACGACATAATTTGAACATATTTGCACACAGTGAACAGTATGAATGTCTCCTATAGAAATTAATGTGCATGTACTGCAGTAACACCTGAACAAAACCCACCCCAAGAAAAAAGCTTTAGGTTAGCTTTGTCAGGTTGTAGTAGCTTATCTGAATCCGTTTTGTGTTGTGAGAAATGTCGCTCCTGGGGTGTAGGCCTATCTGAAGCTATAGTCTCAAATGCTGGAAAACGTGTTATATATGATAGGAAGGGGCAACATGAACCAGAAGGACTGGTTTACTGGTGGATTCCTGGGGCTATTTGGTTTCGAACCCAGGCCTAACTAATGTAGGCTACTAAACCAGGGGTGTCAAATATGTCCATATTCACAAAGGGCCGAATTAAGACATGATAATCACACTGAGAGCCAGACATGTCGCTTAATGACATGCCTTCTTTTTAACCCAAAAATTAAACAACATATCTAGGTATATAACCTGCGACGTCACCCTCTTAAAATAATGGCCAAAGTAATTTTTTCAGTTTTTTCAGGAAACACAAAAAAACTTAACTAAAGATTGATATATTTATTAATCATTTCACTCAAACAGGTTACGTCAAAATATGACTTGACATTTTGATAACAATTTCTGTCAATTGTGTTACAACATAAAAGGAATGAACCCTTTTAATTCATGTTTAACTTGCGACTTAAGCCATTTTTCACCCTTGTAAAATTTCCTTTGTCACTAAATATTCCTATATTATATAACACACTGCACCTTTAAATGAACTGAATTGAGTATGTTCTCAAACAGCATGTGAGATGTATCATGGAAAATTTGCATATTATACTTTAGCTGGATGTGTTTTTGAGTGCAGACGTTCCCACACACCCTAAACATACCAACAAAAAGATGTGCTTGAAGCAGACCCAAAGGCTATAGGCTATGTACGTTATGTAACATGTAACTGGAACGTTCACATAGTCTCAGGGTTCATAGGGTCTACTCCGACCAATGACACAACCTACACTCCCACCTGCAAAGTTTACAAAATTTATAAAATCAGTGCATAATGAAATGCATTTTTATTTTAAGATTATTTTTTGGCATTTTCAAGCTTTATTAGAGTTGAACTGGGGAGACAGAGAGAGAGGGGGGGATGACCTGCAGTAAAGGTCCACGGGTCGGATTTGAACCGGCAACCACTGCAACGAAGGCTGGAGCCAATATGGTACACGCTCTATCCACTACACCACCGGAACGGTCCAATTAAATGTATTTTAACCGAACAATGGTGCAACTGCATTGAAAACATGACAATTCATAAATGGTATTGGTCATACAGAATGATATACAAAAAACCTTTTTAAAGAAAGTGTCTAGATAATATACAATTGTGGAGTAGGCTACATTAAAAACTGATCTATTGAATATCTACAAACGTGCGCACACATTAGCGGGCATGACAAGAACAACCAACAACATCTGAGATAAATTGAGAATAACAAAAAAAAAAAGTCAAGCTAACAATGTACTAGTGTTCTAAGCACTGACTCGAGGGGCCTTGTGAACTGCTTGAGACCGCTACACTGTGGCACTGTATATGCGCTTAATATGTGCAAAAAAAATATATATATATACATATATATTATATTTGTTTTTAATATAAATATGAGGCCCCAGCACAGGGCGTGGTCTGTGTTTAGGTATGATGAATCCACAGGTGCACTCTAAATACCGACACATTCACGTGTGCTTTTTGAGCGGTAACAAGTGCTGTACGTTTGGTATGTGACTTAGCTCAGAGGAAGATTTGCATATTGTGTCTCGTTGGGTTCCTGGAATTGTACAAATAGCACAGGTGTAACTTGAACACTCAAACTGTCATCGCCTCAGAGTAATTACCCTTTCATCTGTACCCAGGGAAAAAAAAGTATACTTTAAAGAGGACCTATTATGCTACTTTTCTGGTCTTAATTTCTTGTTTTACACTGCTATAGAGCAACCTGACACGAATCACATCACAAAAAACTATGTAGATTTTCGGGAAGCTCTTTCTCTTATTTTGGCGATCCAGCACATCCTGTCAACACTTGAGTGTGTGTGCTTCGGCTCCCTCCGCCTGTGCTTCGGCCATCTCCGCTCCCCTCTCCCCCCTCCTGCAAACCCCACTCCGTTGTGATTGGTTACCTTCCTTCCGGAACACTTTCAGTGGCGGGAAGCGCGAGCATGGACCTATAAGGGCGCGAGGCAGACGCGAGGCAGACGCGAACAGGGAAGTGACAGCATTACCATACATGGAAACATCCGCGTGGAGACGTCACAAAGTTTTATGCGACGTCACAAATTATGAAAGGGTAGACCGCTTTGAACACGTGACTTCTCGACTGGCTAGAATAGTGTTTAGTGCTCTGCACAGACACCCCAGACGGTCAGCAGGGAATATGTCGAAGTGCATGTAAGTCATTATTTGATAATTTAGTATGGTTAAGCATGACTATGAATCATCATAACAACGTTTATAGGTCATAAAAGTCAAAAAGCATCATAGGTCCTCTTTAACATACTAAATTTAAGCACACTTAGTGTACTTCATAAGCACAAAATTATTGTACTCAAAGTGTGTTATTTTCGAGTACTAAAAACGTACTTAGTATACTAATGATATATCATTATTTCTACTTAAGATATACTAAAATACATCTTAGTGTACTTGACTGTACTATTTTGGGAAACACTTAAGATTAACTTAAATATACTTAAGTACACTTTTCTCTACTAATACTGTACTTATTTATAATGTTCTTTAGTTCGATTTAAAGTATACTTAAATCCACTTTTCAGATTACTATTAATACATGTAGAATATACTGGAAATGTATTTCTAATTTAATCTTTATGTATTGCCATTGTATTTTAAATATATTTACAAAAAATAAATAAAAATTAAAAAGTTGTACTTAAGCATATTATAGTTCATCTTAATGTTGTCTCAAAATAGTACAGATAAGTACACTAAGATGAACTTTAGTATGTCTAAAGTAGCACTCATGATATATCATTAGTATACTAAGTATATTGTTAGCACATTGAAAATAATATACTCTGAGTACACTAATTATGTGTGCAGAAAGTATACTAGATGTATTTCATTAAAGTACACTTCAACAGTACACAGAAAGTATATTTTTTCTATAATTAATTTGAATTTCAAATTACTTTAAGTAAACATAAAAAATGTTTAGAACATACTTGAGGTAGAAAAAAAGTTTATTTTTAACATGCACGGCATTACAGGGAAAATGTGCATAATAAAGTACATTTAAATACATCTTTAACAACTTCTTAAACAACATTTTCAAACAGTTTCTCTTCATCTACGACGACCGATTTCACGGCACACACCAAACAGATTTGTGTCCCCGCCCCCCCCCCCCCCTCCCGACTCTACGAAGGCGATTATCGGGCCGGTGTGTCCTGGCCTTGCGACGACCGATTTCACGGCACACACCAAACAGATTTGTGTCCCCGCCCCCCCCCCCCCTCCCGACTCTACGAAGGCGATTATCGGGCCGGTGTGTCCTGGCCTTGCGACGACCGATTTCACGGCACACACCAAACAGATTTGTGTCCCCGCCCCCCCCCCCCCCCTCCCGACTCTACGAAGGCGATTATCGGGCCGGTGTGTCCTGGCCTTGCGACGACCGATTTCACGGCACACACCAAACAGATTCGTGTCCCCGCCCCCTCCCGACTCTACGACGGCGATTATCGGGCCGGTGTGTCCTGGCCTTTATCTCACCTGCAATGATACTGCACATCTTATCTCCCCTGTACCGGCCTCCCTTCATTGGTTACCAGTGAAATTCAGTAATGATTTCAAGACTCTATTTGTTTTGAAAGCACTATGTGGAGTGGCATCTTTAAGAACTCCCTTTTCTAGAAAACACTCTGATATGATTGTTTATTTGTTATCTGTGCAATGTGCCTAAAATGTGTTATGTTATAATGATTCTATCCAAACAATTGTTGTTTTTCGATAATCTACATTCGGTTTGAAATGTTAAAAAGAGCATAAAATATACATATACTTTTCTATTTCATGATGTAAATTCATCAACATTATTTCCAAATCACGCTGGAGTACATTCCTTAACCACATGTCTGTCACATGACTGTCAGTGACTCAGGCTGTGAATGGGAAACTTGAATGCAGCAGCAGCTCACACTGTGCTGTTTTCATTTTGAGGCCAAACCATCGTGAGGAAATCTTGTTTTCCACGAAAGCAAAAAGTGAGCCATTGATAAAATTTTCATTTTATAATCGCCCATAGTCCACTCATGGTTTAAATAACCACATCCTCCAGATAACACTAACAGGCCTCTGGGTGGGTGCGTGTGTGTGTGTGGGTGCGTGTGTGTGTGTGTGTGTGTGCGTGCGTGTGTGTGTGTGTGTGTGTGTGTGTGTGTGCGCGTATGTCTATGTGTGAAACTGTCACACTACCGGAAATCATTTAACATGTAAATCATGAGTCCTGGATCGCAGTGCAGGGAGCATCTTTATCTCTAGGAAACAGCATAGGCAGAAACTGTGAATGCTTTCCTATATTTTTTATTGACACAGTGCTGCTGAATTCACTTGCAACATACTGAAGCTGTAAATTTAATTTGTTGGGAAAAGTAGTACTAGGTCAGAGGTCATATTCATCTATCACTGATAAGTTGGTTTTTAAAGAGGACCTATGATGCTTTTTGACTTTTATGACCTATAAACGTTGTTATGATGATTCATAGTCATGCTTAACCATACTAAATTATCAAATAATGACTTACATGCATTTCGACATATTCCCTGCTGACCGTCTGGGGTGTCTGTGCAGAGCACTAAACACTATTCTAGCCAGTCGAGAAGTCACGTGTTCAAAGCGGTCTACCCTTTCATAATTTGTGCCGTCGCATAAAACTTTGTGATGTCTCCACGCGGATGTTTCCATGTATGGTAATGCTGTCACTTCCCTGTTCGCGTCTGCCTCGCATCTGCCTCGCGCCCTTATAGGTCCATGCTCGCGCTTCCCGCCACTGAAAGTGTTCCGGAAGGAAGGTAACCAATCACAACGGAGTGGGGTTTGCAGGAGGGGGGGGAGGGGAGCGGAGATGGCCGAAGCACAGGCGGAGGGAGCCGAAGCACACACACTCAAGTGTTGACAGGATGTGCTGGATCGCCAAAATAAGAGAAAGAGCTTCCCGAAAATCTACATAGTTTTTTGTGATGTGATTCGTGTCAGGTTGCTCTATAGCAGTGTAAAACAAGAAATTAAGACCAGAAAAGTAGCATAATAGGTCCTCTTTAAAGCATTTGTGTAACTTATTACACTGCTTAGAGACCGTTTTATTGTGGTGATGTGTTACAAAAGACAAATATAGGACACTTTGTCCTATATGAAAAGCTAACATACATTTAAAACTTAGAAAGGTATTGTACAACTTGTTTTTGTGTTATTGTCATTCATGCTTCATCAAAACTACCAATATAGAATGGTATTTTTATTTAAATTGAAAATTTCAATGCTTTTCAATCATGAGTTCAAGATTATAGAGTGTGAACTAAGGCCTCCTTGTGGATGATCAGCAACAATGGAATTGAATTCACGCTTGAAATGATTCAAGTTTTAATCTTCCCGGATATGGCCACAGCCACGGCATGCCATTCCAGCATGCACTAGTTGAAAGCAGAAATAACCGGGAATAGATCATTTGATTTATCCTATATTGTTACCTCATAATTCATGAGACAGGAAGCGATGTATATATTCTCCTGAAAGTTGACCAACATGATGAGAAATAGACACAATGTTCAATGGTTACTCTTCATTGTCGTCTGGGCCCTTATCATGTAAACCCCAACATGCCTATAGCTTGAATGCTGCCCCTTGTGTCTCCACACATATCATGACATTCTATAACATAGGCTACCATCAGTTAACGCTACAAAAATACAGGTTTTTAACTAAGCAAGGAGAAGAGTTAAAATATATTTGAAGAAAAAAAAATCTATTTTGAAATTGTTCTTGTTCTTTTAACACGCATGTCCTCTGCGTCTGTGAAACCCCCAAACAGAAAGAATGTGATGCCAATAAAACACAAGGGTTAAATTCCTTTCAGCTACGGTGATAAGACAGTTTGCTTTCCTGTCTGCTGACCGGAAGACGCTTCCTGCTTCAGAGTGAGTCAAAGTGCCCTGCCATTTGATTGTATCATTGAAGAAATGTGTGTAATAGACATTCATCTACTGGGGAATATCTCCTCTAACATGAGTTACTATATCCAACTACAGTGTGTAGTTGAATAAGGTTTATTTCTCTCTCTCTCAACATTTACAATAAAACACCCTCATAAATCACTTAAGCTTGAATGTGTGGCTGTGCCTCCTCATCAGGGACTCTGTATCTTACCTTTAATGTTGGATATGTTACACCTTGTGCATGGAGAAGGACAATACAGGACTTGGCCATCATTTACTTTGATGATATTCCGTTTTAAACTAATGCAACCTTAAGGTGGAGTCAGCAATTCTGGAGAATGCTTGTTGTCAAAATCCCTTTTTGTCAAAATCAGTGAATATCTCTTCATGATCGGCTAGTGTCAATACTGTGTATGTGTGCGCTGAAAATAATCCAGTGTTAAAACACAACTGGTATGTAAAAATAGTGTATGTAAACAAAGGGGCCCACCGTAGCTAGGAACATGTCTGTTTACAGAGCCTAGGCTTTGTATTAACACTGGAATTTATTTTCAGCGCATGCACACACAGTACGGACAGGTAGTATACCGTGAGGAAATTTTCACTGATTTTTATTTTAAAGTGATTTGACAACAAGCATTTTGAAGAATGGACTCAAATAAGGATGTTCATTTGTAATCACCAGGTTTGTTTTTAACTGCATCAGTTTAGAGCTGCTAAACTGGTCTGGCCCGGCCAGTTGACTGACCAGCCAGGTCTGACTACAATCTTCATTGTGTTTGGTTTATTAATGGCCGTAACCACCAGTTTTCTCCCATCAGGAAGAAAGTGTCTGACTGTGCTCATCTTTGGCCCACACGATGAGGGGGAGTGAGACTGTGCCACAGTTGAGGGAGCCTGAGACACACGCACAGAGGCAATCCCTGGACACATAATAAGTCCTTTATACAGCAATTTTCCACACCATTCAAGGGTATCTGATACTGTTTTTACAAAGTCACTGAACAAAAAACTGTCTTGATTAATTGTTTTCTTTCGCACTCCCCTTGTTAGGGGCCAAAATAACAGGATCAAAATGCAATCGGACACAATATGTCTACTTGCTTCCCTTCCGAAAAGCCAAGGTAAGAAATACAAATGTGTTGTTTCTGTGCATTTACCTACCAGCAGTTGAGCTTGTAGGCTACTTTTTTGAGCCTCTCTTACTGTAAAGCCAGTCTATGAACGCACAGAATGTGCATGCTGTCTGAATGCATGGAATCTTGAAATACACCTAATGCAAAAAGGGGGGGGGTTAAAAAGTACACTATGGTTGATCCTTTATCACCACCAAGGTGAGGAAGTAGCCAGTTGGCAAAGTATATTAACTGTGAAACGACAGAAAATGCAAGTTGATAGCAGCAGCTAGCTTTGTTCAAATTAATTAAAAGGCCACACAGCTTTACTAGTCATTATTAATGTCCACTCTTTGGCCTAGATGATCAAGCTGGGATATTGGTCTCATGAAAATTGTACGGCTCATTTGTGAAATCACACACGTTTTGAAATTGTTACTGGCAAGGTCATCATTCACTGGTTGTTTCCTGAAGGTCTAACAGAAGTACACCAGGCCTGTATTTGCAACAGTGCACATTGTCACAAGAACACTTTGTTTAAAAATATAAATAAAAGTTACAATTGCCTGCCGTTTACAGCTCTGAGGTAGCTCGATATCATTCAATAAAACTAGATCGGAAAGCCTTAAAGCTGCATACTGGTAAAACAGTCTAAGTCAATTTCTTTAATTATAATCTGGGATATACACTGCTTAGAAACCTATCTCCTGCCAAACTCTCTGATTTAAAATGGCTCCATGGCTACTATGACACGTTATACTTGTTAAGCTCCTTACATGTTCCTGAAAAGCTTTGTATCGTTCTGTCCATATTTCCTCTCTTGCTCATTACTCAGGGTAGAACATGTAAAGCCCAGGCAGATAAAAACAATGAACTGATAAAGTGTGCATGAATCAGACGTCCCAATAGAATGAGTCATACACTCAGTTAATTTCATTTTATAGTGGCCACTAGATGGTAGCAGACATCCACAGAACACATTAACAGTCTCCTAGTTTTGACCATGACCCTCTTGGGATGCCCTGCGTCTCTGTGAACTCCTACATACACCCAACATAGTGGCTTATCAGTGTCCAGGTCGCTTGAATTCTGAATTGAAAAGATTATTTTCCAATTCTGAGTCCCTGAGTCTACCTGCATTTTCTGTTATTTGATTTATAAATACAGCTCTTCGAAAAAATTGAGAGACTACATTATGTTCATAAAAAAAAAGTATTTAGAATTTGGCCAAAATATTGTCTGTAGTCTATAGGTAATGCTGTGTTGAACAAAGCTAGCTGCTGCTATCAACTTGCATTTTCTGTAATGCTTTATATGAATCTGCTTATAATTTTCATAAAAGCAATACAGACCCATTTATTGAGTCCAACTTACTTACCTTACGTCATTGTTAAACCTTAACTAATCTGTTTTTGTTGCTTCATTGAGGTAAAATGAACTGTATTATTAATTTACTTGCCGTTAACTATGCACTTAATAAACTGTTAATTGTGCTTTTTGGAACTACCGGATCTAAAGAGAGAACAATGCATTATTAGGGTTAATAAATCCGACTTTCTTTTCAAACTTAAATTCAGAAAGTAAATATGCACATACACATATAATAGCAATGCCTATACGTTATCTATACATATCTCATGAAAAGGGGAGCCCTCTGTCTGCATACTGCCTGTTGGAAAAGTACACTATGTCCTCCTCATCCTCTCTAGACTGTGAGAATGTGGAACCAATCAATAGATGGCATCAGTGTTTTTCCTCCCTGATGAAGCAACGGAATGGGCTGTTTTGTCATTCCTCAGTCAGCCTTACACGCTATTTGAGAAGTCATCCATGTGGGAGACAGAACTGTTCAACATGATTACATCTGTAAAATATTACCTTGCATTTCTGGCAATACAACCTATGTATTCAATCTAACGTTCTGCGTTGGTCTGTCATCATGTATTTGGTGCAGCACAGTCCCCTGACAGGCCTCCGCCTTCCATTTTGTACAGGCACAGTAACAGTAAAAAGAACAGTATTTTGGAGTGTACTCAGAAGTGCACACATGATTGTTGCCCTTTTCGTGAAAACTCCCAGCTATAAATGAAAAAGGAAACTGGTATTTTTTTTTATTAACCTTGGTTCAGACTGTTAACTCTCTCAAAGTCTGATCGCAGTGTCAAAGGCCGTTCAAACCTTTATGTTGAATATTTGGTGAGTGTTCTAGAGTGTTCTTTGAATGTTTAATAATTAACCTGACTTCAAGCATTGTATTTGGACACTTCTTCAGCTTATTTGGGTTCATGCAGTTCATCTCCCCATTCTACCAGTTTAAAATTACATAACATGGAAGTAGTGCGCTTTTTCCTATGTTGTACGGGTGAGGGGGGGCCTTCTATGTGTCATTGCCCAGAGGCCTCTCTATCCTATACTCACAAGAGATAGATTTTAAACAAACAATGGTCAAATTCAAAGCAGCAGAGTCCGAGACATGAATTTATATAATCATGGGTTTGGGGTTTGGAGAGTCAAAACACTTGATTTCCTGCATTCTGGTGAATTTGTATGTACCAATTTGGGCCTTTTTTGCATTCACTTATGCTGGAAAGGTCTTTTTTTATATAAAGGAAAAGAAAAAAACACAATAAGATTCCTGGTGACACAAATATAATGGAATATACTGCAGTCTGTATTGCTTTTAAATATTTATATTAGTTTTTCTAGTGTGGGTCAAGCTCCATAAATACTCAACCCCACATTTCTGTTGTCTTCTGTTGAGCCTTCGCTTCCAGGTAAATGCCTCAATCCTTCTCAACTCAAAAACTCCAGCTGGTAAGAGAGGCTAATAATCCCAGACTTGAGAAAGCTCCCTTCAGAGCAACAGAGGACACTTCACAGCCTGCAGTGTTTCTCATGGCTAGTAAACTGCACTTGAAAAGTTCAATCAGTGGAGTGCCTTTTGAAGTCAAAGTGGCCCACCATCTTCATACTGTTAAACAACCAACATATGCATATTTTCTTCAACAATACTGGAAGGTATGACGGCAGTTTTGAGTCTGTTTATCGTTAAGCCAGAAAGTTTGGATAAAAATGCTTGAGTTCCATGAAGGCAGCAGCTGAAATGGTTCTCTTTAGACACACTGTTGTATTTCATTGTAGGCAGTGTGACAGGATTTGTTTCAAACCCTTGGCTAAATGGATATACTGTTGCTGTATCTAAACATGTTGACTATTGCAAACAGCATTCCTCTGCATGGAGGTCGCCACATCTGAATGAATTAATGTTAAGATCTCCTCTTAAAGTCCAATCCCAAAAAAATCAGGCTATTATAAAATGCAGTCTGAGTGCCTTTGCCTCATTCACAGTGTAACAGTCTCAGAGTTAGTGTGCATCCTTCAGACCTGTAAATTGCTCCTCTGTAATTGTTGCAATAAACACTCAGTTAGTGGGTAGTCGCCCACAAGCACAAGAGAACAATTTTCTCGATGCACATGCTTCCTTCTTATGCACAATTCAAGTTACTGCCCAGCTTCCACAGAAAATAAAAACCACACTTGAGACCGAATAAAGAACAGGATAAGGGTGTAGAAGTCATTTTGGATAACATAGCCTAATACCTCAAATCCAAGCTCATTGTCCCACACAGCCGACCGTTTTTCTTTAACTCTTTCGGCGCTATAGGAACTTAAAACGCAATTAATGCACTAAATATGTAACAATACAATACATGTGAATTATATAATGAAACTCTAACACCCTTGTTGAGTGTATTACGTGCTGTATACTTGTTGCATATCATCTAAGAAGGTATTACATTCTGCACATGTTCATATCATGATGTTGGTGCTCTTTTTGTAATATCTTGACATAAAACTAACAGAGATGAAATGTCTTTGAAATAGTTTTTGGATACTTTTATATAGTTAAAATAGTTAAGACACAAACCAACAATATTAAAGATGTTATATTGTCCTGTTAGCCTGCACCATGGGTTCAAGAATTCGCTGCATTCATTCTGTTTGTGAATCGAATATCCTTGGATTTGTTTTGTTTTGTTTTCATATCTCCAGCAACGGTTGCATGTTACAATTATGGATTTTCCGTTTGAATAGAACAATAAAGTCAGCCAGCTGTTTTTTCTTGCTTCTCTCTTGGCAGGGGAAAGCGCAAAGTGATTTTACTCCATGGCGCAACATTTGCAGGCATTTTCAAAGATAATTTAAATGTCACGGACGTCTCCTGTGTGTCCTTGTCATGATGCATTCATAATTTTTGCCTTGGAGAAAAACAATATTTTCTTTAGTCAGTGCTTAAAAGTGATTCCACATGCACCAGATGTAGCAGCAGGCGACTATAAAACATGGTCCCTTCCACAGTAGTTCAAATACAATAGACAAAGATGAGAACGCTAACAAATACTAAGAAAAGTGGAATTCGGTTAACCAAACATGTTTTAATGTGGAAGGCTGATCCAAAAATTATTATTGGCCACAAAACTGAAATATTACCAATCTGACAGTAGGAGAGAGTCAGAGAAGAGAAAAGTCAAAGTGCATTAACATATCACTGGAAAACAGTCAGATCATGATTTGTGTGCAAGTTCATTTTATCACTTTCACATTTACCCCCATGCTGTGAAGGAAAAAGGATTTATACTGTCCCTCCACATAGTGCAAATAATTTAAATGTAGCCGTTTTCATTGGTACACGCTGCTTTGCTATATGTTCAGGATCCAACCAACTGATTCAAAGTAACGTTCCAAAAGGATTTATGGTCCAGAGGCATGTGTCAAGGCAGAAAACACACACAGTGGTTGCATTATGAAATATAGACGTCTTACTCGGATTGAGACTTGGCCCTCACAAATCAACTCCAAAACTTTTAACAATCTCAGCCTCAAGTTCTTCAGTTCAGCCCCTTACCCCTAACCCTGTGCAAAAAACGATTTGGACACATTCCTATATGCTTAAACAAGGCCGGGTTGAGATATACTATTGTACTCAACAAACATGACAATGATGATGAGATAAAATGCTGTTTTCACTATATCGTAAATAACCAAACGTTAGGCTTCTACAACTTGTTCTTATGGTGATAAAAACTTGGAAATAGATGTGCCAGGATTGAAACAGTGTCGGAGTGTCCCTGCTTTAACCCTGGCTAAGTAATACCATCATAAATTGAATCACTTAAACAGCCAATTACACACTATGGACAATGCTGGAGACATTTAGGAAGACGTTGTGTTGAATACTTGCCAGGAAAAACATTATGCAGACTGAGCTAATCCTTTTGATTTTGTCCCTAAAAGTGTAGTCACTGTAGCAAGAATCACTTTGTAAAGGTAACTAAAACGTCCTTTAAAGCTGCTCTAATCAATGTTTTTACAAAGGTTCAAATGAGTAAGTTTAATGTGAAATGTGTCACTCATTGTTACAAAACCCACAGGGAATTATCACCGATGGACAGATATTTTTAACTAATTGTTTGGTTTTACGGCCCACAATTGTCTCGTTTGGGTTGACTCTCACTCACCATTCCTGGCATTGCGGGCAGCTGTTTTCAGCTGGAAATAGGCCTACTCTTACAATCAACACTGTACAATCACTTCCTGCAGAGCACAGCGCCAAATAGCAAACAGACAAAGTTAACAGCTAGCTGGTGAACAAAGGTAGCATTTAGCAGCCGGATATATTATGGTGGGGACCAAAGCCGAACTTCTGGATGTGTAAATAGGCTATGCTTTTTGCTTACACTTTTGCTATATGGATTTAATAATATGCTATAATATCGCATTGATATGGCTCGTTGCACTGCCCGAAGTGACCAAACTAATCACAATTATTTATAGAAGTATTAAAGGTATCTATTACAGGTAACTTTGAATACCACTCCTTTGGCAAAATATACTATTGTGGCTGATTTGAAGGCAAGGAGACACTTTCAACAAAATATGACATAAGTTAGATTTCTGGTGGAGTATCACTTGAAGCATTTGACAATTTTTTGTGGTCGTGTTAATTGTTACCAGTTGTTTCTGGTGTTTTCTGAGGTTTTCGTCAAAGCAGTTATCGCACAAAAAATGTCTGGATCAGCTCTCTATGGAACAACAGAGTGGAGTGGACATAACCACTAGAGGAATAACAATTAGGGGTTTTGGGACAGCCCCATTGGTTGAAACATGCCATTGTATCATTTATGAAAATATCCCTGGCCTGATGGCCCTGTGCTTAAACAGATGACCTCATCATGCTCAAAGCCTCAACAGTGAAAAATAGCAGCTCCGGCTCAGGGAAAACAGTGAGCTAACTGCTAGCGTCACGTGTCTCTTTGAAGATAAGACAGGCACAAAATATGTGTTCAGAGTTCAGAGTATAATACGTGTGACATGTATTAGAGGTTATATGAGTTAACGGTTGTCATGTAAATAAACTGAGTTTTTATTGTTTCTCTCCAGAGTAAATTGGATATATCTCAACATGCTGGATTTGCAAAGCCAATTCTTATATATATTTTTCCATTGACATTGTTTGCAACCATCAATGTTGCGGGACACAAGATCATTTAACCTTCATATGACTCAGAATCAATGTTAAAGAATAAAATCAAGGTATTTCAATGTTTGAGAATGCTGAAAGTGAGGCTGAATTTGGAGCCTGCCATTTATAAATCAATGTCAACAATGTACAGGCATAGCCAGGTATAGGTTTGGCATAGGCTATGCTGCAAGCATGCTTCCTGTAATGTTTTCTTGACATGTGGAAATGTGATAATTACAATATAAATGTATATACTACATGCCCCCTGGAAAACTATGGTGTTTTAGGGTGGATTAAAGATAAACAGACATGACCGTGGGTGTGTGTGTTCAACAGAGAGTAGAGAAAAACAGAGAACAGATCAGACAAAGAGAGCAAGAGAGAGGAAATTATGAGACTTGGAAGTATCTCTAGTGAAACACACAGCGAGTTTGCCGGGTCAGTTGTGCTGTGTGCCAGGGTCGTGACACGGAGACGGAGTGAGCGGTAAGTGAAAGCAGATGAGAGCCGAAGCCATGTGAGAACGCCCTGGTCCAACACCTCAGATTGTCTTTCACGCCAGGAAATGAGAGAATGCTTGTGTATATTTTTGCATATTTGGCTGGATGTTTTTCTATGTGTCTTAGAGTGTGTGTGTGTGTGTGTGTGTGTGTGTGTGTGTGTGTGTGTGTGTGTGTGTGTGTGTGTGTGTGTGTGTGTGTGTGTGTGTGTGTGTTTGTCTGGTGTGTGTGTTTGTCTGGTGTGTGTGTGTGTGTGTGTGTGTGTGTGTGTGTGTGTCAATGCTAGGATCAGCGAGAGGAGTTGGCAGTGTGTTTAAGGGGGGGATGTGTTTCTCTTATCAGACAAATGTGGGTTGTATGGTAAGTTGTTCCAAGTTAACTCTGTCAGTGCTGCTATAAATTTGCTTCTTGTTACAACAATTTGCTCTCTTTTTCTGCATGGTAAGACTTTCTTAGCAGACTTTTGGTTCAAAATCACACAGGAGACCTCACACATCTTGCTCCAGAGTTTACTCTAATCCTTGAGTGATGAATTGTGAAATCAAACAATTGTGGATATAGGGTCTTTTCCAAGCCCGCCCTGTGTATAAAACTGATTTAGTTTTTCTATAGATGCCAAGGATACTCTCTGTAGAAATCATTATAAATTCTGTGCTGGTGGGGGGGGGGATCAGTCAAGCCATCTTGCTGTTTTTCAAATGGTTCATAATCTTAACCTCCCAGATCACCCCTTCCAAATTCCTCTGGAAAGGAATTTGGAAGGGGTGATAAAGGAAGAACGAAACCTTTATCTTCTAATTAAAACAAGTTTGCATCATGCGGCCTAGCAACAACTGTAATACGTGTGTTTTCCAGGCAGTTAATCTTGATTTTCGACGCGATTAAGTCATGTTCTGTAACGCCCAGCCGTTGAAACAGCTTCATTATCTGAAAAATAAGATATTAAAAAATGTTGGCTGACATTCTTCACTATTCTTGTTCTCTATTATTTTTTCTTTAATTTCAACTCCGGCTGCTGTTTTTCTTACCATTTAACACCCAACCTCATTCTTAGTCGTTTTATGTTCTATATTTATCATAAATGCACATGAAAATCATTATTTATCTTTTTGTTACAAACTCACCCTTCATCCATCATTCTTAAAGAAACATTGTTTTAAATTGCCCACAGCTGCATGAGAATTTGAAGACTAATTAGATAAGATAAGACAGTATAAATATAATATATGTTTTTAGTCCAAGAACTTGCACTCTCCAACTTGAAAAAGAAATGCTATCAAACTTCAGAGGTTTTATAAGGAAGAGTAACTTTACGAGGTCCTCACTGACCACAGAGCTAAGGCAGAGGGGAGCACACACCTCTTTAATCTAGATGTTTTACCTTTTATATATATATTTAATTAGTTTGCAATTACTTTTTATGTATCTGACATTAGGGCAATTCCCCAATCCCCCTCCCCCTCCCCAGTTTGACTATCTATTACCCTGAGGTCATACAAGGGGAATTTGATCAGTCAAGTTCCTCATGTCTTTAACTAAAGGCAAAAAAAGGGCTGAGGGCACTAAGGGCAACCTAACACATGAGCCCACTCACTCCTTTTTTGCCCCTTAGGTCACATAAAGAGGCCTTTGAGTGATTGTTAGTGTATAAAGGGTTATAATATTCATCCCAATGTTAGGACTGTCAGCACGCAAGGACTGCCCATATGTTAACCTCCCTGCCCCTTAGATAGTCTGTGCACGCCACTGGGTGGGAACACCTATTTTGTCTCTGCTCTGGAGCAGCAAAGACATTCAAGAATGTGTAGTTGCAGTCTGCAAAGCTGAGCCACTAGAATGTATCGGGATAACACATCCTTTAAACAAACTATTAATATACTCGTGACTCTCTCCTTCCAATTTTAAGCAAGATCTGATTATTTTGAGTTTAAGAGACTGATTGTTGCATTTATTCATCCACTTTGAACAGCCAAACTCAGAAGCCCTGTTCTGGTTCCACGCTGCCAATAAGGCTTTACAACGTTTAGCCTGGTTAAGCCACTTGATTTGCAGATTTTCAGGAAAAAAGAGTGGGAGTATGTCTATCAGAGTATGTGAATTGGGGAGCTTACGTTTTCCATTGGCATTCACTCATTTTACATCCTCAGCAGCAAAACAAGCTTCAAGCTAGCCTTGTATTTGTTGACGCAGTCTGAGGGCTTGATGATGAGATAGAACACTGTGCAACGGAAGCTCCACATCTGCTAACAGACCCGTTGGAATCACACAGAGCGGCCCAGTGTCCACATGGCCTTTGCTGTTTCCCATGTGCTAAAGCTATAGCTACAAGTGCTAGACAGACAGCTGTAAAGGCAGAGAGATGTTGAACTGTTACCCAGTGCTGCTGGCGAGTCACTGAGCGGAGGAATGTTTTGCAAACAGAGATGATTGATTGGAGGATGAAGGAGAAACCAGGAAGTGTTTGGAAGCGGCCAGTGGCGGTTGGTCGGGGAAGTTCTTGAACAATCTAGAGCGACACTTGAGGAAACAAGTGGTGAAAAGTGTGGTTGGTTGTTTGTTTTTTAGTCACAGTTTCCATAGTGTCCAGGCGGGGACAGCATTGTCTAAGGCCCGCTGTACAACAGTAAACAAACACCAATGTCTCCTGCATACAGACATATAGGACAACGAAGAGAACGCATTACAAGCAATTTGTTAACAGTAGCTATTGAACACATCAGGTCGTTCTGCCACAGCAAAGGGTCATGTCAGGACCCCTCAGACTTATCTGGTGACCTTTGGGAGGAACCACTGACCTATTTGACTGTTTATATACAAGATAAAACTAGCCCTGCCTTGAGAAGATACACTGGTGAAATGCTGCTGAAATATGGATACTTCTGCTTCAAGTCAAATAATGTCAGATATAATAATGGTGCAAATTATTATTCCATTGTTGCATTGGTACTTTTACTTAAGCAAAATATATGAGTCCTTTTTCCAACACCGGCATTTCAGAAAACTTGACAGTATTCTTATAATTCATATGGTCAATTCAGAATAATTTAAATTTCCAATGCACCAACTGTAAAACCACTAATTCACCAAGCAGACATTTTTCCCCAGATAAAACTGTCATCCCGTATCAACACTACAGATAGAGTTCAACACACTGTCAGGCATCAAAACATCTCTTAAAGTTGTCCTACAGTTTGAACAAACAGACGAGGGACAGTGGCTTGAAACATAACTGTGAAAAGCTTCCAGAAGGCTAGGAGCACACACACACACACACACACACACAGTTCATCTTGTCTCGTTAAAAAGTTTTAAAAGACGTGTCCTCAAGCCAAGCCTGTCTCGAGGGCAGCTGCGGTGACTGTATAAACGTTATAATAAAACTGGGTCTGTGCGTTGTTATGGGTGGATTTACAGGCAGTTTATGATTTAAGGTTGATACAGTCCAAAAATGCGATATCAGCACCTTTAACAGCTATTTTCCAACATGACAAAATGCCCTTTAAGGACAACATGCGTGGGATTCTCACCATGGCCGACTTTTTAGAGGAGGTTTGTTCTTCTCACAGTCTGAGCAGACAGTCAGAGACGGACAGATAGCTTACTGATCCCACTAAATAAAAACAGCTGGAAGATTACTAAGGAAATACCAGCTACTGCAAAACAAAGCCGGGGTTGTAGAGCGTGGTGTGTGTGTGTGTTTGTGTGTGTGCCCTCTCGTGTGCGTTTGCGTGCCATGGTGCATACTTGCTTTGTACTCATGCGTGATTTTTGTAATTTCAATGTGGAACAGAAACAAATCATATTCAGCCACAGGATTTCAGGCGGCATTATCTCTGAGTCAACTGAGCAAACTTTTTCCTTAAAGTTGAGTATTACTTAAATCATGAATATTATATTTTGGAATCATGTATTATTGTATTATTATTAAATTATTGAATTTAGTTTATCCGTAACAGTTAAAACATTCCAAGATGCAGATTTTATTGAGCTGTACGATACTGTTAAGATGCAAAAAAATTTGGGAAAACTGTTAATCCTGTGTCTACAAGTGAATCTAAAATAGTAGGCCTATGTCACTATTTTTTACCCAACCGCTTCTCAAAACAAATTGACACCTAGCTTTATATAATACAGAACGAAAACAACACTAAATAGGCAGGAGTTTCTGATGATTCAGCAGGTTTTTTCAGTAATGTGTCCCACAAATTGTTTATTAAATCTACAAAATACCAGACAATGAAGACTTTCAATAATTTAATACAGAACATGCAGGCAAAGTATCTGAACCCATATGGCCGTGGTGTAGATTTTCTCATAAAACAAGCAGAGCTGCTTCATTAGTGGGGGGTTTGCTCCACCGTAGTGGAGCCAGGACAACAAACAGTCCAGATAAGCAGCAACAGAACATAGTGGATGGGCTGGGGTGAATGGTTTTAACATGTCTTTGATGTAGGATGGGTCAGATGTTTCGAGTCAATAAACAGCACTGTTGTTAATTTCCAGTTTCCTACAGTCAACATAACTGGTATTTACCCTAAATGTAACAAAACCAAATATTTGTCCCGTCATGAAAGCTGATGTATTTGTCATTTGTAACTTTTTTTGAAAGTCACAGACAAACTATGTCATCGTGTAGATAGGGGCAACAGATCAGAAAGCGCTTCAATGTGTCGCTCTAGAAATCTAGGACGTTTTCATTTGGAGGATTTGTTAGATAAGAGATATCAACGGAATCTTAAAATGGAAATGGAATCTTTATGTTTTGTAGTCTAGGCATGCAAGTTTCAAAATATAAAAATAAACTATCATGTTTCTCTGTATCACAGTGAATGTAGCCCCCTTGAGGACATGCATTTTTTAAACAAGAGAAACATTGATGACTTTACAAAACCTTAAAAAATGACCAGCCCTTTCTTTGGTCCTGGATATGCATTGTGCATGTGGATGTTCACTTTAAAACAACAACTGTGAGAGAGCTAGTGCGTCACTTCTTCATATTAAAGAATGTTGGTGACATTCAAGCCGTTGCCAAATGAGTTGCCACAAAGTTGATTAAGTCTATCAGCTCCACTAAACTTTCTCTGTATCTCTTAGTATGGCAGCGTTTACAAAAGACAACAGCAGCTCTCCGCTTTGGAGAAAAATCCTGTGCTCCCTGCTGTTAAGTGTAACAAAACATCATTAATTTGGGCTACCCTGGTATGAATGGGACTGCGCTAACAATCGTAGCTTTCAGCGGGCTGGATAAGTTCCCGAAAATAATTTCTGTTTATGGAGGCAGAGCCAAAATGAAGGAATGCTCCAAGTGATTAAAGGTTTTGAATGTGGATTAATTATCACTCCATGAATAATTCTGGTGAACACGCTGACAGCACGGGTGGAGACTGGTGGTACTGGAGAGAAGACATGTTTTGTTTAATTAGGATTGGTTTTCCTATCCTCTATTCCATATTCAATTACAGTCATTCTGCAAGCGTTTTGAAATAAAATCCAGATTATCATCCCCAATAGTATGTCCTGACATTAGGACACAAGTTGGGTTGTGTTAAATCATATGTCGTTGCTGCGGTGATTAAACATCTGAACACTCTAAAGCAGTGTCAGGTATTTTAGAAATGAGCCGAAAAACATCGGCAGCATACAGTATATTTTCAGACTCTTCCCGAACCCTAAGGCTGAATCTCAAGACGTGCAAGCTCCCCCCTTCGTCTCTATTATGCAGCACATTTGAGGCTGCACTACTACAGCAATTCGAACCATGTGGCAATGTTATCTTACAATGCCTGGTTTGATACGAGCATTTACGATGTGCAAGGCAACTAAAGACAAAATCCCTAAACCGTGCTCTGGATGGAGTTTTACTCCGCCTGTTGCATAACAGCAGACCCATCTTTGAAGAGGCATTTTTTCCTCTCTGTGTGTGTGTGTGTGTGTGTGTGTGTGTGTGTGTGTGTGTGTGTGTGTGTGTGTGTGTGTGTGTGTGTGTGTGTGTGTGTGTGTGAATAAGTGAGGGTGTTGTGTGTATTGTTGAACTTTTTCCATTGGTCAGACCTCATAACCACATGTTTTCAATCTGGTGAGGTTGAATGGTGACTAACGCTGAATCTGAGTTCCAATATTATTGAATTGGATTAGTTTGACGCTGGCGGCCAGTTCACCAAGAGAAACTGGGAACAATGTAACCTGCTGTAAAATTAAAAATGATGAGAGACAGATGGAGAGAGAGAGAAAGAGAGAGAGAAATGACTAATTTCAAAAGGGTGTGCGTCATAAACCAAATTTTTTCATTTCTTGTTTGTCCTCTCCACTCACCAGACATCATATCTGAAAGAGAGAGAGAAAGAGAGAGCACAAACCACAGCTGCTGCTAATGTCACGCAAGAACTGAACATTCAGTACTTAGATATCCCATTAATCATTTCAAATAGATGTGGGAAAAATTATAAGCAATTTTATTTTATCGGAAAAGTTTTAAAACCCCAGCTATTTTTAATTCATATAGCCATCAGAAATATCATTCACATGCGTGCGGTGACCCGGGCAGCTGGCCACACTCCAGTAAAGGTGCTTCTCGGGTTAAGTTGTTTACATGAACCTTTGGCAGCATGCGCTTCACTGCCGTTGCCTTAAATAAACCAGTTAGCCAAATGTTCCTGTGCCCCTTCACGATGTCCGCATCATGTGAGGAGTTAAGCGTGTGTCGGCTACATGCATGTAAATGTATGTGCCCCTTTAATAGCTTTAAGGACTTTAAACCTTTACATTTCCACAGCTTTAAAAACAATGTATATACTGTATATGCATGCCTGCCCGACACTCTAAAGCTGATCTTTTTATAATAACAATGTATCAAATTAGATGAAAATGTGATATATATAGATAGATAGATAGATAGATAGATAGATAGATAGATAGATAGATAGATAGATAGATAGATAGATAGATAGATAGATAGATAGATAGATAGATAGATAGATAGATAGATAGATAGAAAAAAATTAAAAACAAGAAACTCAATGTTTATCTAACAACATACTACAGAAACGTTTATACAACAGTTTTTGGCATATAACGCTAGGTAACCATTTTCGTCATGGCAAACGTTTTGGAAAGCCCACCCTGTTGTTTATTGGAAAACAAGGTATCCTGCTACTTCTGGAGAAGTCTAAACTAACCCACATAAAACTAATTTACAAAATGGACTTTTACCAAATGAAGCGGTCCTCAGACCTTTTCTTGCTTAAACCTTGTAGGTGATGTAACTTTTCTTTGCCGGGAAGATGGATTATGCATCGGTTAAATATCATCCAGGAACAGCCCATGCCCCATTCCCATATTATGCATGCAGTCGCTCTTGAATGAGCATGCCATTACGTTTTTAAGGGATGCTGGAGCATTCAGCATAAGGAAGAAAGCGGCAACCATAACCACTCCCTTAACTGTCAATATAAGACAACTTAATACCGGGCCAGAGACCGAGCACAGTCCTTTCCAAAACTGTGGTGTTCCGGGAAATGTTATAAGAAATCCCAACTTGCCAACCAAACATTGCGCTTTGGCCTATTGTTTTTTGAATTCAAATCGTTAGCAGTTACAGCTGAATTTTTCCATTGTGCGCCTTCAGTGTAGAACTTATTTTTTTTTCCAATGACTGTTTGTGGTTTGTCTGGTTGTAAATGCATTAAGAAGTTCTTGTGGTCTCCCAAAAAAGACCCGCAAAAACCAACCAAAGGCTAATGTCTATGGGGCTTATTAACAATGTCCTCTGATAGAAGTAACTCTACCGACTTGCACAGGACACCATCCATTTATTAAACTTTTAATTTTTTTTTTAATTTTTTTTTTATTCCCGGTAAAGGGTTTTTACTGGGAGTTTTTTCTCAGCCGAGCTAAGGGTGTAAGGGCAGGGTGTCATATTGTATCATATATCATATTGTATGAAATGTAAAGCCCACTGAGACAAATGTATTTGTGATTTTGGGCTATACAAATAAAACTGATTTGATTTGATTTGATTTAAACTGAATACAATTGGCACTGCAGCAAGCTACTGCCGAACTGGATTTATGACCTGGCATATTAGTGGTGTAGTTTTATTTATAAGAAAGGGTCTCCATAGCGATACAAATAAAATTGTTTCCAACAGGGATTTGTGGACAAAGACACATGTTTCTCTCAAATCATCAGCTAATAAAACACCTCATCCAAATACTGTGTATTATTTAGACTGCCAGGAACAGGTACCTCATCGGGGAATGGGCAATTTCCCCAGTCCTTGACTATGTTGTTGACTAACAAGCATTGAAAAATAGTTGTCACTTTTTGTTTAACAACTGGCACACGCTTTCGGGTAAAGGCTCAAGGCCACCTAGGAGCGCCAACGCCTGGATGTGGACCCTTAGCGGCTAAAAATACTCAAGTCAAGTGGTCACACTCCTTGTGTTTCAATGGGTTCGCTTGACATGCCAAAAAAAACATACAAAGAACATTGAGAGTGATGACATATGTGTATTATGTAATTCATTGAAGTTCACAGGCCTACACAGAGATAAAAAAAGATGGCAATTGTTCCAGTTCTGATTATGATTACAATAGCCTACTGGAGGTCCTTAGTTACAATTAAAAGAGTATACTTGGGTTATACCTGTGTTATATAAAGGTTACATCGACGTTCCGTAAACCTAATAGGCTACAATTCTTTGTCAATGTATAACTACACAATAGTTATTTTTTATATTAGCACAAACACAATATTTTTTTGACAACTTAAAATGTATCTTTATCAAAAACACTGCCAATGGTGATCAATATTAGAAAATATTAATAGCAGCTATAATGGTGGTGATGCTAGCACAAATGCTTGCTAGTGTTAGCGCTAGTTTGGCTGCCTCTGAAGACTGTGTGGACTGTAACATACTGTAGCTGTCTGCAAAGTTTTCATGTGCAATGAGGGATGATCACTGCCACTTACTTTTATTTTTTTTAAGTACAACACTATCATGTTTTTATACTGTCAAATGATAGTCCACCTAGCAGGCTATTACGCATTCAGCCAAGGTTGAATTGATTTATTAATATTTAAACTTTTGAACTGTCTCATGCTTGTTGCCAGTAAACTGGTTTCCCAGGATGTCTACTCTAAAAAGGAAGATGCTCCACAAATAATATAGATTAATCTTCACGATTCCAAGGTCAACAGAATCCCTTGAGGCAAAATGAACTTTTTGTCTTCATATGAAGCCTATTTGCTGAGTGGGAAATTAATCTTTTACTGACAAAATGAAGCACAGCACTTGAGAATTGAAACTTTTCTTCCTGTGAGTAAAAAAAAAAGGAAGTGCGTCCCAAAAAATTAATGATGCAGTTCATGACGTCAAATCATCCGTCGGACATGATGACAGAAATATTATTTTCGATGCGACATTTCTGAAGCATGAATTGCACATTCACTCACACTGGGAAAGACACACACTCCACATACTCACTCTCAAGCTTTGGACCTCACACTCTCTCC
The DNA here is from genome assembly GCA_949357725.1 of Hyperoplus immaculatus. Classification (NCBI taxonomy): domain Eukaryota; kingdom Metazoa; phylum Chordata; class Actinopteri; order Uranoscopiformes; family Ammodytidae; genus Hyperoplus; species Hyperoplus immaculatus. The sequence goes on along the minus strand of OX442368.1, from coordinate 21,954,836 downwards.
CCATACACACTAAACAGTCAGTGGTTGTCAGTGACACATAGTGAGCAGTGATCCAGGCCAGAGAGAAGCAACGGGTCACAGATGATGCTGATGGGTTTGCCAGTAACGACTTTAGTTTGCCTTGTTATTTCTACTGCTATCGTAAAGCGTGGGCCGACATGGCTGCCAACTCAAATACTACTCACTGTCCCGGAGAACTTCAGCAGCACACAACGCACATGGAAATTATTCTTCCCCAAAACTGAAAACTAAACCTCTATGAAGCCAACTAAACCCATGAGATGTGTAAAAACCGTCAAAAAGGAAGCATTGCTGGTTGATGCAAAGTGTTGCCAAGAAAAATATATTCTTTTGGTCATAGGATATTATTTGTAACCGTCAAAATCATATGCTACGATAGGGTAAAAGGACCACAGGAGTTTTGTTTAGAATATAGATTCCCTGATATATATTACATGGAAAAAGTGTTGTGCTATCTTTAGATGAAAGTATAATTTTACCAGGAAAAGGTGTCCTTTTTGGTGAGCAAATAAACCATATATTGAGAATAGAAGACATAATATTGCCAGAATAAAGTCAGTGTTATGAGAAAAAGGTTGCTTTGCGAAAAAAAATGCCATTTGTTATGCTTGAATTCAACTTATTAGTATTTCCTGACAGTCCATACTGAAGTTATTATTTGTAATTGCAAAATATCTGAGTTTGGACTGCAGTGTTACTTTCCAATGGCATGTGCAACTTCCAATGCAACGTTTTTAGATTTGATTATCCAAAAATCTGTCATAAAATAAGATGCACTGCTTATTAGTGAAGCCTTTAACTGCAGGAGCATACAAGTTGACACAATGATCTTTTTCCTACGACAAAGATTTAAAATCTCAAACTTTTTTTGTCCAAATAATCAGACTTTTGACTTTTTTCTTCTAATTGTTCAGCGTTATTCTAAAAATATTTTTTTTCAAATTTTTGTGATCATCTTTCATATTTGAAATACTTGATTCTCAGAGCAGTGACCACAATAGCACTTCCACATTTTAACAATATAAACCAGGGGATGTCTGGCAGTATGTTCAATAAAGGGATTGCTGAATTTGATTAATATATCGAGAGTTCCTGAGCCATAAGAGTTTTGAGGCCAACATTGGAGGAACACTGAAAGACTTTCCAAAATGATATCATGGAAAGTATTTCCCTAAAAGCCATGAGGTACGCTGTAGACTCTAAGATTGTGACGTTAACACACTCAGGTCTTAATCATAAAATGTCATGGAAACCACAAATGTCCCCATGATGTTCATTGTGATGTCAGACCTAGACTTTGCATCATTGCTTGGAACAAGAGTCACAGAGGGCGACATGGAAGTTTGCTGTTAGACATCACAGGATCCGAACCGATTTAATCAAGCATTTTTTTGTATGATTGTTTGAATGGATTAAAAACTCAAAGTTATTTGAGTATATTTATTTATTAGGTTGGTTTGGCAGGTTGGTTAAGTAAACTTACTTACTGCAAGCTAAATTCCTATTATTTATTTATATATTTGTAATATATATTTGTCAGTTTGAAGTTAAGTTTATTGACTGTTTTACTAGTACCATATCTACCGTTTCTCAATGAATAAATTCAGTTCAGAATTCAAGATCAGAATTTTGGACTCCATAATCTATCAATTCCTACCCTTGTAGCTAAAATGCAATTCCAACTACATTGGAAAAATGAGGGTAGAAATTGACAGTCGCCTTTGATAACATTTACTTCTTTCTTGCCTTGGAAGTGATTATAAAATATTCATTTAGCGTATAGTTGAATCAGCTTTTTATCTCAAAGCTTTCAGGGACTAGCATTAGCCTAAATAGAGCAGATAAGGAAACGTTTGACTCTTCTTCTGCGGTTGACTGACTCCTCTAACTCAGTGGGGAGCACAGACAGCAGCCCCGCTTTACCAGCTGAGTCACACACCAGTGCTGTAGTACAGTCATCTAACGAGGAAGACTCTTTGCGTCATGGAGGATTATCATACATTTCATAGTAACCATGTCTGACACCGTCACAGAGGTTAATTGGTCAATGGCTTTTTATTAGAAATAACCAGAAAGTTACTCCCCATGTTTCCAACATGACCTCTGACGGTTTCTAAGTCAGCTTAGGTTGATTTCTAGCACTAGGAGCTTTTTTATTTAGTTCCCGACAAGATCCTGAAAAGCCATGATGTAAATTTGTCACTGCTTACGTAGATGACACCACATCTACACACCCAGATATGAATGAATTGCACAGAGTGAGGCCATGTCTGACCATTGAGTGATTATATTAACATACAAATTGTGTCATGGACTTTCCAAATAATATTCAGTCGATATGGTCATCCCTCATGCCAACTTCACGTCTTATTTGTTTAGTTTTGTTGTTGAAGGAGCTTATTACAGTTCCAAACCTTGGTCTCCTAATTCTTATGGAATAGAATAATTTTGAAACATGGCTGCATGCATAAGTGTGCTGCTTTACTTCAACATCCACTGGTTAGTATTTATTTTAACTATAATCATTTTACTTATCAATGTTCAGTAAAAGCGGCACAGGCCTGATGTAGAAAAAGAAGATCAGCCAATCGGAAGCAATCTCATACAGCATTTTATAGTAAGTAAAGATAACTAATTTATGACCATCGGGTCTGAAAGAGTGGAGGACTAGTGAGATGACCGCCATCTTACTTGCGAGCCAAATGTATTATCTTTGCTCCATTTGAAGTTTTATTTCAGCTCAAACACAAATTGTTCAATAATTTCTCGAAGCTCTACAACTAACATCATGCAACAGTATCTCAAAAAAACATTTTTCTTGGTCACATTTGCGAGTTGGACTTGCTGGTTCGTCATCTGCTCCTCATTTAATTTTCAGGAAGTGGCCATTTTTGAAAAATATTTTTGTCCAAAAGGTTCATATTGTCCCAGCTGGTGTATTGGAAAGACACATATTGGACCGAAATGCAGTCAGTCAGTCAGTCAAGGCAACAAGAGCAAGTGGCTTGGGAACCAAAAGAACAGAGCAGTGTACGTCCTGGGAACTGGACAGGGGGGAACGCAGGAGACCTCGGAAAGACAGACGAATGGAGGTCTGGGCTAGAGGCCAGAAAGTGAGGGATGGTTGCTGGCAGGATGCTTTCAGCGGCAAACGGGTGTTTAAGTCACATCTTGAAGCTATCCAGAGAATGGATTGAAATGTGGTACTATCCTTCTTTGGATAGGCATACCCAACTTGGGTATGGGGGAGTGGACCCAAGTGCAGAGAGGCGATGTAGCAGGATGATATTAGAGGTTTATTTAAACACTTACAGACACGCACAGGCAGGGAGGCAGGTTGGCAGGGATGGGATCAGGTGGTGGCAGACAGGCAGTTATCGGTAAGCAGTATAATAGACAGGCTGGAACTGGTTTCAGTGGCTAAAAAGCAGAGAAAAAACATGACCAGGCAATTTAAAGGTGGAGTCTGATTCTGGAGAATTCTTGTTGTCAAAATCAATTTTGTCATAATCAGTGAATATCTCCTCCCAATCCACTACCTATCCGTACTGTGTGTTTGAGGTGTTTGTGATTATTATTTTTTTTGATTGAGTCAGTTCTTGTTCTCTACTTCATATGAGAAAAGAAACTAGACCAGTGGTGCTAATCATCAACCAGTTACTTGTTCATTTAGTGTCAACAGTTATTTGACATTTTAAAACCTACAAACGTTTACCGAGATTGAACACATGATCAATTGAACTAATATTCTTCATTTAAATGTGCTGTATTATCGTTTATTTACACATTAATAAAATACTGGTGTATGAAAAAAAAAAATGTCTCATGTCCTTTGCCTACAAACGTTTTGCTATTTTTAGATCAAGACATTAAGTCTGGTGAAAGTAATTTTTCGGGAACTAAAACTGACAGATTCAACTTGTATCAGTGTTCTGAGGAAATGAAAATGTACTTAATGGCAAAAGGTTGGACATCCGAATATCTTACATCAACAGAAGTGAGTCCAGGCAGCTGTGTGCTTCCTATAATTAAACAAAGACATACTTTATAATGGTAACAAATTGTTGTTTGGAATATGATGTTTCTCAGTCGGGCAGCACTTAAAATGTGTTTGCATTTCAACTGAACTACCTCATTCATTCATTGTCTGGAGTCTGGTCCAACCGATGTTGTGTTAGTGTTCTGTACAGGACCAGGGACTTAGATTGGAAATCAATTAATCAAAACTTTTCTTTTGTCTTAAATTACATTCTTCCTGAGTTCCACACACTTTAGGCATACAAATGGGAAATGCTGTCGAGACATTTTTCCACATTTTTGTAAACTTGCTATAATGAAAATGTTTGGAGTAGATAGCCATAACTTCCTTCTATAGTTCCTGTAGTAAAGTTCAAATACAAATAGTTTATCTGCAGACATCTTAATTCATGAGATCGACTTTCTCCTTTGGCACTCCCTCTTTTTAAACGTGCCGCTTTTCTGTATCCTGTTGCCCACTGATAGACATGAGAACGTAAATAGACGGAAACACAACCAGGAACCCGTGTGTTTACTGGAGAGGAGAGCGGGCCAAGACAAGGAGCGCACATTCAAACAAAGAGCCGAGCAGTTAGAAAGGATTTAGCTTATGTAGCGGCTCGGCTGTTGGCAAAGCCACACAGGAACTGAAGGGTCTGCCTCGAGAGTTGATAGAGAACAGAAACAGAGCTACAAGAGGTTGAAAATTAAAGGTCAACAATTATGCAAAAGGAACTTTTTCATGGTTTTTCAACATTAATATGGGTCCTCGTTGTGACTAGACTCCCAAAGCATGAAAAATACAACCTTCTTTTTCTCCACCTGCCAACTGTGTTCCTTAACCCCTGTCAAATGTATCGCCCCATATGATGCCATAAGGGAAGAAGCCACACCCCCTCTGAATCTAGCAAGCAGTTAGATTCAAACTGGCAGTTAGATACAGGGCCAATACTACGCAATGAAAACCTGTTTCGAGTAGAAATCCAAATTACAATTTTGAACCTGAAGATGAGCATAATATGGGACTTTTATACTTAGAGTAAATTCATCGGGTGGCCTAAAATGTTGCTGTGTCAACTTCATTTGTGAAAATGTGCCCATATTATGTTCACAGCTTTTACGGCTGTGTTTTCAGTCATTGTAGGTTTAAGAAAAAAGCAACAATGTGAAGCTTCATACTGTTTATTTTGACCCGCGTTTTCTTTCAGTGTCACTAAAATAGCTGCAACGATAGCCTATATTCAGGACTTTTTCTAAACTTTCTCTGGCTTCAGACAGAGTTTTGAGCACTTAAATCAATTTCAATCTGTAGACAACGTAGAACAGAATGACTTAGCAATTCGTAAATGGTTATTGGTTACAGCGGTGCTGCCTGTGAGCTGCGGCCTTGTTCCAGATGTGTGGTTCTGAGTGAAACAATATGAGCTGAGAATTCACCGTTGCTTTAACCACAATGAAATTCCACAGTGCCACAATCATAACATTAGAGTCGGCCATTGTTTGTCTTGATGTTGAATCTATTGAAATATTTTGGATGATATTAAGAGAAGATATGTGAAATTATTACAAATGTTCTTTTTGAATGAATTCTCCATTGTTCTCTATTCCTTCAGGCCAGGGGCACTGGACAAATGCATGAGCATAATCCAACTCTGAAGTATCTGCTTATATTGTCAGTAGGTCTAACTCACGGACAACGTTTTCATTGTTTTAAGCCTAGGCCAGTCTTGCGCAGTTTCATTCAAAACTCAAAATAAGTGTCTTGGTGTTCAAACAAGATACAATGGTTCTACGGGCCTCTGTGCCACTTGTCTTGACCTGGCCATTCTCCTCCAGTCATATCGCTTCATTGTGGGCATTCCAGTACAACTTTGATCCTGCTTTACTTCACTCTGCTGCAGTGAAGTAAAGCCAGAGCTGCTGCCCGAGATTTCCATTTCATTATGCCAACGGAATGTTGCTGCCAGCACCTTTAAACTTGCCAGGATGTTTGTGTCGGAATACACCCATTTTTATCAGCCTTGGACACAAACGGTGCCACAATGAGAAGGGAATACAATGTTTCACAGTCATGCTGCCTTACGTGCTGTTTTTTATTATTATTTTTCCATTTCTTATTTTTTTCCTTACTGCCAAATACAGCTGCATACACCAAGATTATATCTCCTCCAACAGATTTTATACAGCCCAAATCATACATGTGGTCAATAATTGTTTTTCTAACTTAGCTTTTGTGTACACTACAACTACATTGATATGTCATAAAAGGTCATTATTGCACTCTGATTGACTTCAATATGATGTTTACAGTGCCTAGGCAATGTATTAACACTGGATTTATTTCAGCGCACACACACAGTACGGTAAGGTAGCGAATTGTTTGGAGATATTCACTGATTTCGACAATAAGGGATTTTGACTCCAGAATCGCTGACTTCACCTTTAATTTTCAGTTTAATCAATCATTTTAACACAGGCAGAAGAATCGTGCCAATCACCATCCATACTTTCAGCATTCATTTTGTGAAGTCTCTTATATGTTGCAAGTATATAACAGCTGCATTTCCAATTCAGAGGAGTTCTAGGACATACATTTGGAGATGGGATAAGGGAGTATTCCATAGATATCTTTTTCCTACTTGACTGGAATGTGACCTGTATAAATCATATGCTACTCTTTATGTTGCCTAACAATGCACTTTTTTTTATATGCATCCAGTTATGGTTAATGGGAATGTGTGTTGATAAAAAGAAAACTGTTTCATTGATATTGGTACAAGTTGAATTTAAAACCTTCTGTCTGTAGTACAACCTACCAACATAGTGAATAAATAGTAATTGAATTTCTGATGTCAATATTTGTACATATTAAATATCTAATGCACTCTAATCATTTTTATAGCTAATAACTTCTTATTCTTATCTTATACAGGTATTGCAAGATTCTTATTGTTGGCTATACCCTGTGGCATTATGCGCATATTCTTTACACTGTTTTTTTTATACGTATGTTTCTATTCCAAATTGGAGCAATTTCCCCTCTGGGATCAATAAAGTATTTCTGGTTCTGATTCTTAAGGCGAAGTAACTATTTTCTTAAGGCCTACATTGTGGTTTGACATGAATGGCAACTTAAGTACATAAACTTTTTTTCTAATTCTTAACCTTTGCAATAGTTTAACACAATTATTAAAAGATTAGCTGGACTGAACAGGGATTGTCTCAACGCTGCAGGTTACTTCCTCGCTGCTCATATTTGTTTGAAATTCAAGCCATAAACCAAAACATATCACAAAAGCAGACTGAGAAAGTAGTGGACTGTAACCACAGATAGGTCAGTGCACTGGGGAAACGGTTGTTTTACACAGGGGGTTTATGGTAAAGCCTCGCTGCATGGGAAAGTCAGGTCACACTCACAAATTACATCTTGGGTAAGCGGGGACTGACAGGAATCGCAACCGCCCCTCCCCATTTCCACCCCACCAAGAGTACACTGGAATTTGGGAAAACCTTCTTAGGAACTTGGGTTCCCCACAGGTTATTATTCTCCAGCTATGACTTCAGGGAGCTTGGTGTGGGACTATTCCAAGAAGCAGAAGGGTCATTTCCCAATGAGAAACGTTTGTTTTGCTGTATTCCTTCACCATTCCATACATATACAGTATACGTATGTAGTGGATATGCGTATTATATACCAAAGCCGTGGAGACAAGAGCACAGGATGTGAGGGATTAGTTGCCCTACACACGACCTACTGCATATGAACTCTGGACGTTTTTCTGTCATGGGATTGGAAATACATGAATTCCTTAGGAAGATGATCTCTAGAGCTCCAAAGAGAAAAGAAAAGATAGAACTTTGTACATCCCGAAGGAACCTCTTTTGCCAGGTTGCTACAAAATTACAGATACAAGAATTCAAAATAAGTGAAATATAAAATATACAAAGAGAGAGGGAGCTGATGTGCGAATTGAAAATGATGGATGGGAACTCGCCTTTTGTTGAAATCTAAAGGAGCAGCGACATCACTACACACTGGCCCATGATTGTTTGGGAAAGAAAGATGTGTTCCTTTAAATCTGCAGCTCTGTAATCATCTTGATTTGCAGACTTCCACTCTCATGTTTTCATTCTGATGTTGCTAAAGCCAGCAGCACGAAAACAATCAACTAGTCAAATATTATCATAGCTCTGCGTTGTGTGTGTGTGTGTGTGTGTATGTGTGTGTGTGTGTGTGTGTTTTGCTGGCCTGGTACCCATCTTACATGGGTCCGCGTTGTTTGTTCTTGTTTCTGGGGTCACAGGAAGTTCATAATATTTCTGTCAGCATGCCAAGATTGTCTCCTTGAGGGGAGTCCGTCTTATTTACCATAGAAGAAGGGAGAACAGAGGGGATGGGGTTCCTGTCCATCCCTCCATACATACATCTGTCAGCGGGCAGCAGCGTTCAAGGTGGGAGTTTAGAGAGCAGGGAGGAAAGCTGAGAGGAAACGCTAGTGTTACTGGGCTTTGTAAAGGGCCATGGGGGGAAGTGCAGTTTTTGGCACTGCAAACACAATGAAGTGGATTTTCCTTGCAATAAATCTTCTTAGGGAAACAATATAAGAACCAAAGAGCTACTGTCTTGTTACTACAGAGTTATTTCGCAAAGAAAAATAAAGTACAATAACTTTTAAAAGTTCCATCAAAGTTGTCAAGATTCATATTTGTACAAAACTAAAGTAACCTAGGAATAGCTATGTAACTATGTAACTGCAGACTGTGGCCACAAATGGCACATTAGATGATTATGGCACATCAGTTGATTTCCCAAATATCTCTTGAGCCATTTGCAAACATTGAAAATGAGTGTAACAGAAATATACTGGCCTCTAGGGGGAGCTCTGAATGGAAAAGAGTAATTTTTGACACCAGAGAGAGACGGCAGATGAGGGTTTCCCTGCTTTCCAAATCGCATACTCTTTCTTTTTAGCTGTCAGCTGACCATAAAAAGTAAGTAGTTTGCATGCAGTAGGCATACAATTGGGACATACTTATAGCTTGCTAACATTAGCAAATATTTGTAGCAATACTGTAGTGTTTTACAACTTGTGAATTCCACAGGGGGTAGGATTGTGTCATTAATTTTTTATTTTAAAACTAACATAGCCTCTCTCAAGCTCATAGAACTTGCGCTTCAACATGACAAATACATAAAAGGGCCATCACCCTTTGTGGGGGCCAGGTGTTTTTGCTGATTAATGCTTATAAGGAGAGCAGATTAAAACTGCATCTTTATATTTCAGTGAGGAGGAGAGGGAACCCTGAGGAAAAGGTTTTAACTGTATACAGAGGGCTTTATATTCAGTGCTGCTATGAATCTGTCATCGAATAAAAAAAATGGTGAGAGTTTGTGAGGTTTAAAATGTTTTCATTGTATAATCATATACTCATTATGTTGTTTTGAGAACTTTGTACACACTGCAGCTTTCCAGTCGCGTGGCTGACCGGGCCACAAGGTCCTGTCATAAGAGAGGCAGTTAGGACATACTGATATGCGCCGGCTGGAATAAAGGTCGCTGTTTATATTTAGGCAGCTATCAGGCTGACATGCCCCAGATGGAATGAACCAACAAGTTCCCAGAATACCTAATCATAAATAGACTACGCAATGCTTGAATGCTTGTAACCAATGTGAGAGATGAATAAAAGGCAAGACGGGAGAGAGGAACAGCGGAGTTGATTCTGAGCAGCTGACCTCTCCCCAGTTCGCAGAAACTGAGCTGACTGTCTCTGTGTATCATTGTGTCTGTGCCTCATTTTGTCTGGTTGAACTAGCACCTGGGTTCCTTGTCTTACACGCAAGTTTGATAAACCCAACAATTTGGTCCTTCGAGCCGGATTCCAAAATATCGCCTACCGAGGAGAAGAAGGAAAGGACGCACCGAAGTCTGTCGACAGCCAGGGTCCAGGACTCTGATAAAAGACTGGGGCCGTGAATTCATCTCCAGCCGGTGTTCTAGCAGCCCTCACCCCCTTCTCTTTGGGCGACGATTGACGGGATCCAGACCGAGCCAGACACACGATATACGGTGAGACAGATTGCGGGTTATCTCCACCCTAAGGAGGTTGCGGGTTTCTCCACCCTAAGGAGGTTGCGGGTTATCTCCACCCTAAGGAGGTTGCGGGTTTCTCCACCCTAAGGAGGTTGAACAAGCGCTATATAAATTCAGATCTGTGTGGATTCCCCACCCTTAAGGAGGGGAAAAGGGGCTAGTATAGCCTACAATAACACGCATATAAGTAGACTGTTGTTTTAGAATTGAAATGAATGAATGCAGGGAGAACGAATGTTGAGCAATATATATAAGAGAAAAGACGAATGAAGCAAATTATGTGCCACAAACTGTATGTGATGAATGATATACATGTGTGTGAGTCTCTGTACAGAGGGGAAGGAGAGAGCCTGTCTGAGAAAGAATGTGTGTGTGGGAGACCCAGTCTCTATGCAAGGAGAAAGGGAGGGCCTGCCTGGGAAAGATGTGTGTGTGTGTGTGAGCGAGTGTGAATGAGAGAATGTGTGTGTCGAAATGAGACGCAAGCAAAGAGGAAGTGAGAGCCCTGTGTGTGCTTTGTGTACATGGAGACAGGGGAAGGGGCAAACGCCTCAGTGATAAACATTTTTATTTGGGCTACCCGACACAGACAAACATGTGGAACTCAAGTATGAAATCAATCCTATTCAAAAATTTACATTGCCATGCGTCATTGTGACTTAGAACAAGCAATGAGTAGCGGGCTGATTTGTTGATGGCTGTTACTGTTTTTGTCTAAAATTGTTGACAAAAAGCAGCAGAAAAACAATGTGAACTTGAAAATGCATTTCCTGCTGAAAATGCGTGTGAATGCTGAAACAGCTTATGCTAAACTGGATAGCTGAGTATGAAGATTTGAAAAAATTAAAAAAGATTTTATTTTAAACCTCCCCTTGTGATAATATATAGAGGTTTGGATAAAAATTTTGTTTTGCTTTTTTGCTTATAGATTCAATTAAAATAAAAAAAAAATAGTGCTACCACGCAACTTTATATATATAAAATGGTGGTTAGAATGAGTCATGGGCCGAAGCAATGAATCAAGAGTAGGGAGATATTGCTATGATAACAAATGTATTCCGTACATACAACTTTACACTTTTGTAGAGCATGTATATCTGGTTGATAACGTCAAAATATGTGATGATGCAGAATCAGAAAACAGAGAACTGCATGAATAAATGACACAACTCTTTATAAATCTAACAGAGTTATGAGAACAAATAACTGCCAGAGTCCCTATGTCCCCACAGGAAGCTGCATCAGACAAGCTGTTGGTCAAGAGAATGGGAGTGCAAAGTTGGAGCTGCACACTGGGAAAGGCCCTGCCAAATCCCACTGACAAACTTCCAACTACAGCCAAAGTCAAAAGAACTACAAAATCCAAGTACCCACTGCAGGAAGACGTGAACATTCCTAAACAACAGCTGACGCTTCTACATGAAGTCATGAACATTCCTGACAACAGTGGACACATACACATTAGACAATTTGAGGAAAAATTGTAGTATCAGCTCAGAAATAACTGATTAGTGACGGACTCAAGCCATGTTTTGCTGCCCTGTCTCTCTTTCACCTTGTAGCCCTGAGGAGAATAAACATTCGTGTTTTATGCTCCTCAGTGCGGTGGTTGCAAAGACCAGACTACAAAGGGAGGTTTTCTTGCTTAGGAGATACTTGTCTCAATTCTGGCAGAAGAGATTCAAAGCCCACTTACGAGATCTAGAGTGAAGAAGGAGGACAGCAACGGGTAAAACGAGAAGGTCATGATCCACAGAGGGAAACCAGAGCGAACGCTACAAGTAAAAGGGGGTGTTACGTCTGCACTACCATTACAACATGAGCTGATTCACACACTGACCGACAGTCAGACTGTGTGATCTCATGAAGACCCGCCCCCTAGAGAATGGAACAATCACTGAAGTGAATAATCAATGTCCAATGCCCTTGAAAACTGCTAAAATGCTGGAATATGGTTAAAAATGAAAAAAAGTAGGGAAATGTGAGGTTTAAAATGTTTTCATTGTATAATCATATACTCATTATGTTGTTTTGAGAACTTTGTACACACTGCAGCTTTCCAGTCGCGTGGCTGACCGGGCCACAAGGTCCTGTCATAAGAGAGGCAGTTAGGACATACTGATATGCGCCGGCTGGAATAAAGGTCGCTGTTTATATTTAGGCAGCTATCAGGCTGACATGCCCCAGATGGAATGAACCAACAAGTTCCCAGAATACCTAATCATAAATAGACTACGCAATGCTTGAATGCTTGTAACCAATGTGAGAGATGAATAAAAGGCAAGACGGGAGAGAGGAACAGCGGAGTTGATTCTGAGCAGCTGACCTCTCCCCAGTTCGCAGAAACTGAGCTGACTGTCTCTGTGTATCATTGTGTCTGTGCCTCATTTTGTCTGGTTGAACTAGCACCTGGGTTCCTTGTCTTACACGCAAGTTTAACAGAGTTTTTGCATGTTGCCCAGAACGTGTTGGACTGTGTGATTAATCTTTAGTCCTTTTCTGACATGGAACAATAGCAGGAAATTGAGTTGAACGGGCACATGTGCCAACAATTTTACATGGTTTTCTGAGCACACACCCTGTTTTCCAAGCCGTAACTGAAAAACAGACAATAAAAAGCAACGTCTCGCTGTGATTTCCTGTTGGGACCGCGGCAATGATGGGAGAGTGGGTTAGAAGCTTTGGAATCTCTGGGAGAACAAATTCCTCCACTTGGCTTGCCCTCTGCTTCTCTCATAAAAACACCCTGACCGAGAATAGTCAGGCTTTATGTGAGAGGAGGCAAGTCCAGTTCAGTAGATTCCAGCAATTAAGTGTGGCATGAAGAGACAGATTGCTCTAAGCCCTATTTCAAACAACATGGAGTGGCAGTTATTACCAGGTACCATCACTCTCTTACACCTAATCAACTACTTTCCATCAAGTATTACAGGGCTTATTTTCTAAGTCCAGTAAGTCTTCTATCCAAAACAGCCAAATATATTGTTTGTATAGAGAACGCATATAAATATATTGTATAACGATTAATAACAAGTATAAATAATGTTGGTGTTTTCATAGCCTTTACTTGAAAAACACACTAATACCACAGACTATACAAATAATGGAGTCCGGCATTAGTAAACACACTGAAGTAATATTGGCAAAAAAACTAACAAATATAAGTTTATATTATGTACTTTCTATTATTGAGTCATGCAAACCAAGTTCTTATTGGTTTTGTGTTAACTATTTTTATCTTGAATCATAAGTGAGTTACAAAACCGTCACTATCATTTTTAAAGGAGAACAAGAGCCCGATTCTTTAATGCAAATATTTCCTGTGTTCGGGTCAAAATGTCTTTCAAAACCAATCAGATCCACCAGTGTCAGTCATTCAAGAACCGGAAAATAAATCCTGATGAATGTACCTGTTTTGTGATTAATCTGCCACGAATACTCTGATAATACTACTGTGTGTTTTCTTGAAAAATATCATAGTTTGAGTTCAAAATCTTTTCCTTCTTTTGTTTCATTGCGGTCCACGTTCCGAACAGAGTCAATCAGGACCCAAAACAAACATGTTGGAGATGACAAAGATGCTTGTTTAACCTGTAGGATCCTGAAAGGGCATTTCCTGCCATTGAGGCGGTAGATCTACCTTTTCCCTCTCTGCGTTTCAACACAGGACATGATTTACACGGCCCATATTTATCTGTGTGTCTCAGATGGTGAAACACAATATCCTCGCAGCGAGTTCCTCGTAGGTCAGCGAGGGTCAAGAATTGCAAAACCATGACTAGCCGAGATAGGCCGGTTCGAAGGATGGCCAAAATATTTTGGACGGGATCTAAACATATTACTTTGGTAACGTCATGTTGCTTCATTACACTAGGTGTCAGTTACCTAAAAGGGAGAAGCTTTTTTGTGAACTGAAGGCTTAGTGAGTATAAGAACATTTTGATGCATTTTTTCTGTGTGATATTTGCCTATATGAATAAAAATGGTTTTGGAAATTGAGCGGCTAATAGTTTTTACATGTGTTAAGCTATAATGCGGAACTTTTTCATATAAATGAATGTCAGTTCAATTCAAGCCAACGGCAAACAAATTGACATAAAGATTTTTAAGCCTATCAGCTCTACAAAACTATCTGACTGTCTTTCACGGTATGGCAGCGTTTACAAACTGTTGTCTCCCCCATCCCTCGACACTGGCACACTAGCTCAGAAAAATCCCAAGAAGCGCCCCCAAGAAATGTTTCAGTTGTTGATTCTACTGCTGAGAAAAAACCTGATCGTAAAGCAGAAGGTATCAAATCTATGTGCAATCATCAAAGGCTTACCTCATGTAGATGCGCCTAGAGTGGTGTTGTAATTACACAGATGTAATTCCTAATGGGGGCAACAGAAGTTATGCACTATAGCTTTAATATCACAATATAGCTTGTTACCACAGGATCATATGAGTGTTGACAAAAGTCTACTATGTCCCAATAGTACCACTCATAAAGCAGTGACTGAGACAGAAGTAGGTAAAAGACATTTGTCTTCCCCAATTTTAATGAAATAATTTCCTGTGAGGTCATCACAGGAATGTAGATCTTAGTTTTGTAATTTTAGCCGTCATCCCTACTGATAAATTACGTTGAATTTTGAGATTTTGGAAATGTAATTGACATCGCAAATGGATGACCCAGATTAACCCAAATAAAATAAAACTAACAAAAAAGCTGTGTTTACATTTAGAATTATCCATCACGTGTATCCTGGATGTGTTGTGTTCATTTTTATTCCTCAGAAAACAATTACAACATTTTAAATCCTGTCTTTCCTTCTGTGGTTACTATCTCTTCTTCTTGACTGCTTTTGTTTTTGCATTGATACATTTAATGGCACTTTGCTGCCCCCTTTGTATTAGTGGAATAGTGAGGGAACCATTGGCATGACTGTGCGTTGCTTTAACAGCTCCATAGTGATACCAGAGCTCAAAGACTCCCCAACTGCCCTTTAGCAGTAAAATGATTCCCCCAAAGGATGATAAGTACACTAACAAGTTCTTGCCTTTAACTAAGGCTTCTTGAGCTTGCTCACATGTTGTAATTAAAGGCTAAATATAGGAAGATACAGAAAGTATCTCAAAAATTCCAAAAAGTCGTATCAAATAATTGGTACCATTGGATTCATAAAAACGTTACTTTAATAATATGAAGTTGTCTAATGAACTGCATTCAGTTATTGTTTTGCGTTTTTAAAAGAAAATCTATTATGTTTACCTATTAAATGCGGAGAACATGGAGAAATTACAATCAAAAATCTAAATTGACACTACTATTTAAGGCTCAAATTAACTATGGCTGAAAAGAAATCTGCCAAATAAAAAAAATATTTTGAAGATAGATTTGAAGCAGTGGTGACGATTTTCAGGACACTGATAAGTTGTGCGTGTGCATGTGTTTACATAAAGACCAACCACTCCCTAGAAGGGGTGTGGGGCACAGGAAAGGTCATCACGTTGGTCAATTTCTGTGTGTGCCCACTGGTGCCACCCATGACATAGCAACGGAGCTTACTCAATTCCTCTGGGTGTGGGAGGCACAGGGGAAGTGATAAACACAAGTGTCACGTGTGGAAGTGCGCGCACATTGATAAACACACACACACTGACTGACGACAGAGGATATTTGCAGGATTTTTTTGAGTTTTGGTCATTATGTACAGATAGGATTATGTACATATAGGTGCTCTCACTGTTTTTTTAAGACATACCTACATTTGATTTGACTAGCTGCTGCGGTGGTTGCGGATTGTATATTGTAATTGAGGTTTACCTATAGTTTATACAACTCTGTGTCTGACAAATGTTTTTTCATAAATCAGTTCAACAAGGCACAGAAGTTTCATTCACAAACTACTGGTTGCACTGTATATTATGTTCGTAAAAGGGTCGTTAAAAACGGAGGTACAAAAATGTTTCGGTTTAACATGTAGCTGCAATTCATCCAATCAATTACACTTCTCACGTATTTCTATGAATTTAGCAGTGTATTGCACTCAGCCTGTGCCTTTCTCTTTGCTGCCCTGTACCAACAGGACAAAGAAGCTGACATTTGGGTGTATACAGAGTTTCAGCAGGAAACTAGCAAGGACTGCACAGATCGGTCAAGGTAAAGCCGCTTCAACAGGTTTAAAGAGAACTATGGAGCAATGTCACAATTATTCAATTAAAAAAACAACACTGTACCGAGCATGTTGTTGGTGGCCCAGACTCATGACCCTGTCAGATTAACCGCTCATCACATGAGTTGACTGTGAAAACACAGTGTAGGTGATGACTGGAAAGAGCAGGCTTTGATTCAGGAGAAACAAAACATTCTTGAATGCTCGCCCTCAGTGTGGGCATTAAAGATAGACCTCTGAGAAAATATTTACTGGGACCCACCACCAGTCTCTAGACACCACTCGTTAAGATTACACGGAATTGTGTGTCACCATATTGGACGCAATCCATGTCGCCCGTTGTTAGGCGTTTTGGAAAAAAGTCAGAATCTTAAAATTGAGAGTTTGCAGCTCAAATAAAAAAAACACACAACAGTGATAATTTTGTTTCTACGTGGTGAACAAAGGTTTCCCTTTCCTGTACGCAGCGGTCACATCCCCTCCGCCCCGCTCCATCCCACCACACCCTTTTCATGAGTGGAAATAAGAAGGCACTAAAAAAGCATGGAGCCTACAACGGAAAATAAGTTTTTTTTTAATAATAATAAAAATTAATCAAAGGTATATTTCACTTGTGAAAATAATTATTATTTATATATTTTTTTATCTGCCAATGGAACAAATGTATGTGGTACGATTTCTTGAAATAAAATGCAATATTTAAGACTTTCAATATAGAAGAGAACTTGAAATTAGCTGGGAAAATTAATTTTGAAGTATATTTTACTAATATTAGTAAGTGTTATGTATCATAATAAGCCTGTATTGATCAAAAGCAGTATTCTTCCCATGACTTGTCCGTGTCATTCTCTCCATTTCAAGTGTAATTTAACTCATTTCAAATATTACATAGATAATCACCTACTTAAAATAAGATAATTAAGTGATATTTCAGCATTTTGAGGAGAAATATGTTGAAGTTAGCTAGAGAAATCATATATTGAACATCTGCTACTACTAAAGGGAAGAGCTTTTTTGTAATATAAACCAGCCTCGTAATCTTCATTTTCATTTCAGATTCATTGAATTTACGAGTCCCTATCTCTCACTACTAAAATGTTGCTTGTTAGTGACTTGTGTTAAGTGCCATGAGATATTTTTACTAAAAATTATACTAGTATACTTGGTAAGATTCTGAATTTTTGCAGTAAATGCAGTGAAATGTAGCCACTCCCTGTCTCATAAATGTCCGTCATCACAGTGGTAAGTCATTTTTCGGGTCTCTGAATACGCATTTTGGTTACCGCTGATTCACAGCTGATTTACATAATAATTCCCTTATAATTCAGCACTAAAGCATTTGGCTCATCTCCAACTACAACCACTGAGTCAGTGTGTGTGTCACTTTGGGAGGGGATTGGAATCTGCTCCCAATCAAAACTCCACCTGGAAACTAAGCAGCTCACGTGATGAGAATGCAGGTTTACATGATGTAGTTCTCATCACATTCTTGTGTCTACCTCCCGAGACTGTAGGAAGTGTGTCCGGCCCTCTTGTTCTTACTTCCTGTTCGCAGCCCAGTCACTTTCCCCCCTTGAGGAAGGCAGCCCTCTTCCTCCTCTGGCAGCTCCACAGACCTATGAAGACGCTGAATTGATGATTGATATAAGATTGACCATAAGTCAGACAATACTACCTCAACAGTTATTTTTGAAACTTAAGGAAGTTCGTCCACCTTCCCGAATCCATGAGTCAGTGTCTCTCCTGGAAGGAGGGTTTACCTGTTTCTATTATTAAGTACATTTTAAACTCTACTGTTACAGTAACTGGGATATTTGTTCAGAGTTATCAATTAAAACTACTGTGTTGGATGACTGGCAATCTTTTTTTTACTAACTTGTAAGGATATTAGCATTATATTTGATTATATCGATTATTTTAGATTCGAAAATTCTGAAAGGAAATTCCCTTCTAAAAATGAGTGAGACATTAAAGGAACGGCCATGCTTGTATTCCTTAATTGTCTCCTGATCTTGAGAAAACAATGCATGACAAGTTCTCCAAAATAAGTTTAAAAAAAGTTAAATCTGGTGATTTTGAGAATTTGGCTTTTTTGTTTTCACAAGATAACGTTTAATCAACCTGTCATCATAAGATAACAGCATTAATAATTTCAAGCTGCAGTTCTCAGCGTCCGTACTGAGGAAAAACATGCAAGTTGCATTTTAATGCTATATCAGGCCTTGGTGCTTATAACACAGAGGACATCATTAGGTTTAGTAAAGATCATTTGATCCCATGTATTGTATGTATAATAATATGTAGTTAGTTTCCCTGTGATGTATATTATGATAATATTAAATTGCATGAATTGAATAATACCTTTATTAATTTACATAATTTGACCACTCAAAAATAGCTTCCTGCTCTACCAGCTTATTTTATTGTCTCCATCTTTTTTTCTTCTTTAGTTATTCTGCCTTCAACTAATAACAATTTGAGGGTCACATGACAAAGTAACGATAAATATTAAATATTAAATGTCAAATAGTAACTTTAAAAAGCATTATACTATAGGCCTATAATCATCTGCCTGACTTTTTCTCCTTTTGACAAAATATTAAGTGTATCGTAAGTGCATGCCAAAAACAGAGGTCCATTTTCCCATGAGACGAGTTTAACAGGAATTTAAAAAATTAAATAAATATTATGGGAAGAGTCACCCATCTCTTATTATAAACTCACGTACACGCGCGTGCATGTGTGTGTAAGTGCGTTCTGTCTGTGTGTGTGTGTGTGTGTGTGTGTGTGTGTGTGTGTGTTTGATGGGCCAATCTCTTTGTGATAAGGGATTTTGGGCAGCAGCGTGTGGGTTGAGCAATCAGACCGGGACTTAAACCACTGGAAGGGACGGAACTTCCTTCCTCCTCATGGTCCAACAAAAAAAAATACAGAGGGTTTTATAAATGGGACCTAAGTTCAGCTCAGCGACTATATCGGCATTTGATCGTCGAACGCGCAGGTTCAAACCACAGTCTGCAGCTTTTCTAACATCGACATCATGACTACCACAACAAACGCACTTCTTATTTACGTGATTTTCCTCTGCTGGCTGGAGGAAACGGTCCTCTCTCAGCACGGACATTGCGTTGGGAAACAATGCTTTGCACTTTTCCAGGAACCGGAGGACTTCCAAAGCGCACGAAAACGTTGCAAAGGCTTCGAAGGACAGTTATTAATGTCCATCCCTCAACAAGTCGATAAGATATTGAGCGGGATGAATGGTAGTTACTGGCTGCAGCTGGACAGCACAGGGGAAGCTGCGGCAGCTCTCCAGGACTGCTCCTCCATCACCGTGACGACGGGACAGAACTTTACGCTATCGCGGGAGCCGTGCAGCGAGAAGCTGAATGGATTTCTGTGCCAATATACAATCGATGACCCTTGTAGCGGTTTGCAGACAGGCGCAGGCGCACATATGAAGTACACATGGCGCATGGGCTTCGAGGTGAAGGATTCGGAAACATTTCCACAGGGAACCATCGCTATAGAGGAAAAGCTGGGCGCTAAATACATAGACTCGAGGCACTTGTGTTACAACTCCACCAGTTGGTTACGAGCTCCCTGGAATTGCGAGGTGTTTCAGGGCGGCTGTGAACAAAAATGTTTAACAACAACTTCAACAACACACACCTGCACTTGTCCCGCGGGGCAAACCCTCCATGCCAACAAAATCAGCTGCATCGCAGACCCGTGCGCCAGCTGTGCGCAGTCTGCGCAAGAGTGCCAAAAGGAGGGCGACACCTATGCTTGCAGGTATAACCAAACTCTGCGTTGTTTTGAAATGAAGGAATCCACACTGGTTTCTTTGTCTGGTCTGATTTGTTATCATTCTGTAGAACACTTTTCAAAATCCCTTTTGGTCAAAATCGGTGAATGTCTCCTCATGACCCACTATCTGTCTGTACTGAGAGTGCACTGTAAAGATTTAAAAAGAAAATCAGCTGTTAATACACAGCCTAGCCTCAGTAAACTAGTTTGTAATCATAGGACAAAGGGGGCCCACCATAGCTAGCAACATGCCCGTTTACAGAGCCAAGGCTGTGTTTTAACACTGGATTTTTGTATACTGAAACAAACAGTATACAGTACACAGTATGACTTTGACAACAAGCATTTTCCAGAATAGCTGACTGTTTAAATACCAGTTTACAGAGCCTAGGCTGTGTATTTACAGTGGATTTTCTTTCAGCGCGCAAGAAGTATGGACAAGAAGTGATTTTGACAACTAGATTCTCCAAAATCCACCTTTAAATATTCATAATATAAACAGATAAAACGTGCTAATGGCTGGGTGTGTTTCAACCTGCCACGGGCACACTCGTGCATTGGCACATGTAGATCTCAAAGGAGACGTCCACTGACCAATCGAAATACGCAATGAAAATAAAACCTATTTTGGTGTTAGTTGATTTGACCATGGCAAGTGGATTCACTCCATAACTCTTGTTCTACAGGTGCAAAGAGGGCTACAGGCTGGCGCCGGACGGTGGGCGCTGTGTGGACGTGGATGAGTGCAAAGAGCAGAGCCCGTGTACACGTGAGGGGGAGGAGTGTGAGAACACCAAGGGAAGCTACCTGTGCAGGTGCAAAGAAGGCTTTGATGATTATGACGGAGTGTGTGAAGACTTTTCAAACTGTCAAGACTGCGAGCACATGAAGTGTGAGAAATTTAACGGGGTTTACGAGTGTGTGTGCAAGAAAGGCTACAGGGTGTCGGCCAAAGACAAGACCAAGTGTGAGCAGTACTGCCCCGAGAAAGACTGTCTCGCCATATGCATCCATAACCCTGAAACTGTGGGGAAAGAACAGTCGTGTTCCTGCCCAAAAGGTTATCTTAAAGATGAGCCCAACGGCACGATCATTTGCACCGACATGGATGAATGTGATCAAGGGATGTGCTACCCAAACAGGTGTGAAAATAACTTTGGCAGTTACAGATGTTTCTGCGATGAGGGCTTCAGGCTTAAGGGGGAGTCCCAGTGTGTTCCCCTGGAAGACTACGATGAGGATTATGGTGGATCAGGCTTGCCTCCTCCGCACCCCACACCGGTCAGATCTAGTCCATCCGCCGTGCCCTCTTACATCAAGACCGGCAGTGTCCTTGGTATCACCATGTTCATGGCCCTGTGTGCGGCACTGCTGTATTTCCTGGTCCACAATGCAGCCAAACGTTGCGGCAAATTTGATCTTACTCCCCTCAAACGCCCAGATATCGACATTTTCTACCTGAACCAGGTGACCACGGAGACGTACAAGAGGTTATCCTTCGACAAACAGTCACAGATACTTTAATCTCACCCATGAGGACGTATGCTGCTCTTTTCAAACCTTCTCATGTCACATTGTACTGTTTTCTTTCAAACAGACAACGTGGGACTTTCTAAGTTATCCATTGGCTGTGTTAATGCTAAACTGCTCATCTTTTAAAGCTGCAAGCAATTGCACACTGTCACAGTGAGCTAAAAAGTAGTGAAGGCGCATAAAAGAAAAAATGGGACTTTGAAGGAAACCCGTCGTGGTTTCTGAATGTAAAGTAGATTTTCTATATATAATTGTTATCTATTTGTCTTGTATTTTCAAGATTAATTTGTCATTTTTGTTGCAGAAATAGAAAAAAAAAGTCCCTTTCAGCTATTAGCCAATGTTTGGTTCTATAAATAATATGCTGTTACTCTGAGAAGGATAATTGTAAATACTAAAAACTTTGTATGATCCTAATTTGTAGTTAAAGTACAGTTTCCTCAAAAGTGTTACAAATATGAACCTGTTTTTGTGTGTGTCACGTGAATGACAACATAATCCCATTAAAGAGGTAAATTTGATTTCACTTTGCTGCTGTCTAATCACACTGTATTCAAGTTATTTTAATGCAAAAAGTTAATGTGCCTAAGTATTAGCTTGTCCTTTTCATTTAAATATGTCACTTTTCACACATTGATTGTAACACTGTATTTGTGAACTACTTTATAAATCTAATTTGCCAGTCTTTTTGTGGGTTACAGTGACTCTGTGATATTTGCCCATGATTTCTGACATGTGAGACGGATACACTGGTTATCTAGTTTGGAGGCCGACCACTGTTTTCATCTTAACAGCGGGTTCAGGACAATTCACGCTGTCTAGGGAGACAGACACTATAATTGTATATTACCATATTCACTGATAGTGACCCCACAGTCACTGATAGTGACCCACAGTATAGCACCCCAGGTGCTATGCTGTCTGTATACTGTTCCCACTGACATGTACACATGATGTTGAATGTTCTTAATTTTACAGTATAGAGATGATCTTCTGGAGTTGGGCTAATGGTGAATGTAATACTGTGCTGCTATGGTCCAAGTATATAAACAAGAAAAACACATTTGCACCTCATTGTGATTTGCCCCGCCACTACATGTGTATTGCTTATTGCAAGCTCTCACCTGTTGCAGTGTTAGGTTTGTTGGATGGTTAACATGTCAATACTGAATAATAAATTGTACGACCAAAAACTTGACGATAAGATTTTATGGTCTGTTTTTGTTTTTCAAATCTGGCACATATAGCACGTTTATATATATTGCATTTTGATGATCTCTTGACATTTAGACTGTTTGACTCTAGTGAGAGCAATGTGTAGTAACAGCCACACTGTAAAAAGCATGATTACTGAACCTCTTAGAGGCAGTATGGGACATGAAGATGACTTGTAAGTGTCACAGGGCCTAAGCAATAATAACAGAATAACAAGAAATAAAATTAACAAATATAAAGAAGATGTTGTGTCAGGAAGAGAAACTGGACACCTAACACTAGTTGATAAAAAAATAACATTCCTTTCCTTGTACCATATGTCCTCACATCATCGAGCTGGCTGCAGTTCATTATCTATACAATAATGCAGTGGAGTCAAGCACACAATCCACTTACTTTATCTTGTTTTTTGCTAAACTGGCAACAACTAATACAATCAGTATTTCTGTCACTGCTGACCTCTTGTTTTAAATGGAAATCACACGCACCCACACATTTAATTGTACTTTCCTCTCTGTTATTGTGCCCTACTTTGAGATGTAATTAAGTTAATGTGTGGAACATGTCTTAAACGGGAACGTTTTTTTGTTTTACTCCACCAAACTGTCTTTTAACCTGCTTTTAAGGAATGCTGGATTTAAAGCCTTGGCCACCACACCAGTCGAATTGCTCGGACTGACATTTTGTAGAGTGTTGTTGGGAGGGGCTACTGCAAACAGAGTAGATAGATGCCCCCCTTGCGTGTATGCGCTTAGCTTCGATGCGCATGTGCGTAAAGCTGTGCGTAATTGGGAATGTAGTAGGCCGTGCCGAGGAGAAAGTTTGTGAAAGGAGAGTGAGCGCCACAGCGGGCTGATTAAGAGCCACTTCCTTCCTCTGCCGAGGCGCTAGCATGGAGTCGGGGGGTTATAAATGCGAGCAATACATTTTCTCAAACAAACAAGCCGTTATGCTTCTGCTGCTGGAACGCGCAAGACCTTAGACAGACTCAACCGAGGTTCAAACATGAAGAATGTAACGGGACTGCTGGTCGTCTTGTTGTCTTGCCTGATGGGAAGAGCCAGCGGGATCGAGCCGAATAGCGGATACTGCATCGGGAACCAGTGTTATACAGTGTTCCAAGATCCCAGCGATTATTCCACCGCGGAGGATCAATGCAGTGCCCAAGGCGGCCAATTAATGACAGTGCGCTCGTCCGTATCCCATGATATTCTTTTTATCTTGTTGGGGAACATGTCTGGGCGGTTCTGGATCGGGTTGCATCTCCCTACCGGCTGTCCGGACGCTACTGCCGAGCTGAAGGGCTTCCAGTGGGTCACCAAAGACAGCGAGAGTGACTTCTTCAACTGGGCACCGAATTTTGACAGCAGCTGTTCTTCTCCTCATCGCTGCGTCTCGGTTTCCCCAGAGGACGAGTTTAAATGGACGCAGGAACCATGCAGCGAACACAGGGCCGGTTTCCTCTGCGAGTACAGCTTCAAAGAGCCGTGCACAAGTCTGGCGGCTGCAGAGGGCGAGACCGTCACTTACAAGACCCCCATGGGCTTTGAGGGCGAGGACGTGCTGTCTCTGCCGCCCGGGAGCATCGCTATCCGGACGCCCGCCGAGACTACGTACGTTTGCTTCTCTGAGCAGTGGCTGCAGGCGCCCTGGAGCTGCGAGATCCACAACGGTGGCTGCGAGTCCAAATGTGCAGTGAGCCCCAATCAGGTGCCCTCCTGCTACTGCCCGCCGGGGCAAACCGTCAACCCCGCGAATAAAGTCACCTGCGAGAAGGCGACAGAAGTGGAGGACCCGTGTGTGCACCTGCGCTGCGATCACGCCTGCTTTAAGAACGAGGGCTCTTACGCATGCATGTGTGATCATGGCTTTAAGCTGGCGCCGGACGGAAGGTCATGCGTGGACTTCAACGACTGCAAAGACGAGCGCCAGTGTCCCGGGGAGAACTTCAGGTGCGTCAACACCGTGGGAGGGTTCGAGTGCGTCTGCAAGGATGGCTTCCAGATGAGCGGAGGCGGCCAGTGCGTCGACGAAAACGAGTGCGAGTCCGCTCCCTGCGAGCACGAATGCACCAACAGCCCTGGGAGCTACGAGTGCTCTTGCTATGCGGGATACAAACAGGATCCAGAGTCACGCAATAAGTGCAAACTCCACTGCGGGAAGGAGGAGTGCCCCGCCAAATGCGACCCGAATGACATGTTCGAGTGCTACTGCCCGGATGGGTACATAGCAGAGGAAAGGGGGGACCTCACGGTTTGCATCGATATAGACGAGTGTTTATTCTTATATTGCGATCAGGACTGTCAAAACAAATTCGGCGACTTCGTGTGCAAGTGCTCACGGGGGTATACACTTATTGGCAAATCCAGGTGCGTAAAAAACGAGGATACGGACTCGGAGGGCTCCGGATGGACTCCAGACACCCCCACAAGAGATCCGCCCACAGCCCCACCTGTGACATACCCAGGTCCAACCAGGAAGCCGTCAGCGCTGACGGTGGGGGGTCTGGTGGGGGTAATAGTGTGCACTGCCTTTTTTATCGTGTTGCTGGTTTGTCTGGCTCATCACTTCCTTTGCAGTAGAGGGAAGACAGAGGATAAATCTCCAGAGCCTGAAACGCACGGTTTGAATCAGGTAGCAAGCGACCCATGAAAAGAGCAAACAAGAGCAGGCTTGGGAGAGACAGCTGAAGCACGACGTGTGAATGTAGGCCTACATGGCAAGACTCGGACACAGAACTGACGAGACCGTTTTAGACACGTTTTGATGGGTTTCACAGCAAAACAGGAAAAGGTGGTGACGGGACATGGGAGACAAACTCAACCGTAAACTCACACAAAAACATAAAAATATTCTACCGTTTTCATCACGGAATGATGTTCAATGCCTTATGGAACTGGGTTTTTGTCTGCCATAAATTTCACTTGAAAGGTGCACTATGTAACTTTAGGTGTCTCAAGAGAGGTGAACATTTTGTTAGAAATACTGAATAAACCAACTTTTCTCACAGAACAATTGGATCCCTGGAACACCCATTGAAGTCAGAAAGCTACCTTAAAAGTTACTGTTGCTGTAGTTGTATACAGCAGCAGACAGGGCCCACAGTTTTGTATGAACATATTGTCTTACGTTTGGTTCAAGGTGCCTCAAAATGATTTTGTTATGATTATGAACTATTCAAAACTAAGAATTACATGTAGAGAAAATATACCATCTTCAGGCTCTGCACATATCAACAAACCCACCCTCCCCTGAAACTGCATAGTGCTCCTACCTGAACATATGCATTTTACAGATGACAAGGAGCTTTGTTTTGTGCTGGAAAGTAATTAAATTATAAATGTAAAAAAAATGTGAATGGGGATGTCTTTTTTCTTCTTCTTGTGATTGCTCTCTCAGCCACTCTGTCCTTTGACCCACTGGCTGACTGCCCCACCGTGTGGTAAATAAAGTGAATTACAGGTCGCTCGTGCAGAGACCCAGCTACAAAGACCAATGCATAACTTAACATTACTACAGGAAACATGTTACATGTACAACAAATTACTTTCACTAGAGTCTACAGTGTCTTAACTAGCATACATATAGTATTATAAATGTCAATATATGTGTGTGTGTGTGTGGCCAGAAAAGAAAGTCAAACACTTCTACTCTAGGCCTATGTATTTTAGATTTTAGCCTGCTCGACAGCGTTTACTTGCTAGCCTGGCTCCCCCCGCCGGCCAAATTTCATTTTCCCTTCTGTACAAATGAAATGAAGTACGATGGTCTGGTTGGACCAGGCTATTTACTTGCCACATAATTTGAACTATTTTACTTCACTACCTGTTCACTTTTGTGTCTCCTCTGTCCCGCTGTTACCTTCACCTTCTTGAATCTGGTGAAAAATAAATAAGATACACTTAGAATAAAAAATATAGGCCTAGTGTTGTTGCTAGGCCTACTTAATTTTAACAAGATATCGACAGCTGGCTATTGGCTCCAGTAAAAATAGCTAGTCAGCCCAGCTAGCTTACAGTTTAGCTTAGTAGCCTACATAATGACAAAAGGAAATAAGACTTTCATTTAAATATTTCACCCATGAGTGTAGGGACATATCAGTAGCCTACCTCCTGTTACGAAGACTTTTCTCTTTTTTCTGTTGAAGAAAAACATATAACTAAACTTTGTTGGCCAGTCTTTTAATTTACACCACTTCTTTTTATAGTGTTAACCTATATCAGCTTCTGTATGCGCGCGAGTGAACGCTCGAGGCCTAGACTAGCCTGACTGTGTGCTGGAGAAGACGAGGACGATGGGTTGAACAACATAAGCTGGTAAAGGCTCGAACATGATTTAAGTGCAATGGTGACAATGTCATTAGCAAACAAAGAATAACACCTATGCTCACCTCCACAAACAGACACGACATCAGAAATATTCTAGTTTTCTTCACGGAAGGATTTGGGCCTAGTCCTACCATTACATTCACATTAACAATTGCGATAGGCCTATAATAATAACAGATGACAAGGAACTTTTTGTGCTGGAAAGTAATTAAATTAGTCCTATTTAAGAACATTTGAATGGGGGTGTCTGCTTTTCTTCTCGTTTTATTCTTGTGATGGCTCCCTAAACCACTCTGTAGGCTACTCGGACACAGGGTGACTGCCCCACCATGTGGTTCATAAAGGGAATTACAGGTCACTAATGCAGAGACGCAGCTGCAGAAACTTCACGTCATAAAGGAGATAGAAAATAAAAGAATCCATCACATCTCATTCTTGATTCCAAAAACCCACCTTGAGGTGAGACATTGGGGGTGAATTTCATCAATCGTCATCAACATTTGCCAGTTGATTACTTACAAACAAGAAGGCCTATTTTTTGTAATAAATTAAAAATAAAAGTAATAAATATGCACGTTTGGCAACAGCAAAACATAGGCCTACAGCTTTTTTTCATTTTATAAATCAAAAACCTACAGGTCAACAGTTGAGGACCTTTATATAAATGGTCACTTTGCTTCATTTGATCAGCTAGTATCAAAGTTTTCACTGTTGAAAGCTAAATTCTTCAGGTATCTACAGTTAAGGAATTATGTCAGGCAGAATATACCATCCTTTGAATCTCTGCCCGCAGATGATTCATTGTCCAAAGTTTTACTGGGCTCACCAGAAGCTAAAAACCTGATTTCATCTTTTGTGGGAATATTTCTAGACCGGAAGGACAAATCTACATTAAAAATAAAGCAAGCCTGGGAAAAAGACTTAAACATTAGAATAGCTGACGACATCTGGGAGGGAGCGCTAAAAAGCATAAAATCCTGCTCTATAAATTTGAGGCTTCAGTTAATTCAATTTAAGGTCACACTTAGATTGCACTATTGTAAGGTTAAACTGCATAACATTTTCCCAGATGTTTCGCCTTTATGTAACAGGTGTAAGATTGCCGAGGGTACACTTGCTCACCACTTTTGGGAATGTCCAAATCTTTACAACTTTTGGTGTCTTGTATTTCAATGGTATTCTAATGTTTTAAATGTGTTTTTTTTTGTCCATATGTATTAAAACATAATACCACTAAAATAAAAGTTCCAATAAGAAAAAAACCTAGCATGTTTTAGGAACAAAATGTATCATGAATCTGACAGTTAACAAAATATGAACACATTATTCTGTAATGACCTTCAGAGTGGAATGATTGTGAAGTTTAGTTCATGCAAATGCACAAGTTGAGTTTTTGGTTCAGACTATTGGGGAAAAAATAGATATTGAGATAATTGCAGTTAGAAGGTTGAATGAGAAATATACAGATGCAAACAGAGGGTTTAGTCAAATAAACACCAAATGTACAATTTGGACCTATCTAGTATGAAAGAAGACATGTTATGGAAGCAAAATATAGCCAACAATCTAAAAATGTACCAGGGCTTGAAAAAAACAAATGTTTTTGCCTGCAGTGTCCCATCTTAAGGAGACACAGAAAATGTTACAGCAGAAATTGGCCTAAGAACTACGAATGACTCAATATAACTGTAGTTGAACTACCAGCAAGCTACTGCAAAATGTACCGGCTAAAGTAATTATATGTAGGCCTAGTTCACTGCTCCCCAACAATGGTAGACAATCAGGCTACAGCAGCAGGCCAGTGGTAATAGTAGGCTAACATTTTGAAAGCCATGTAGTAGCTGTCAGTGGTGAAGTTAGATGTCACGAGATGAAGAAGTCCATTCTGCAACAACTGGAGCGATACAATGAAGAAAGTTGTCTCTAATAGAGGAAGACGAAATGTGTTAATTTGGGATATTGCAACATTCCTAGGTTGTGTACAACGAGGGGAGGGGAGCGGGGCAGCCACGTTTCCGTGTGAAAGAGAGGGAGACAGTGAATTATGAGTGAGGAGCGGTCAGTTTGGTGATGGTACAGGGAGGAAGTGTCGACTCTCCCCACACAACAAATAGGCTACTGTCAAAGTTTTCCAACACCTTCCCACACAGGTAAGACGTTCTGTTCAATAGCCTACCATTTTATTTGTTGTCAGGGACTTTCGTGACTGACTCGCTTAATTTATCCGTTTTGTGGACTAGGTCCTATATGTATCAGACTTTTGTAAAAAATAAACAACGTAGGCCTACCTATGTAATACGCTATTTCCTCCGTGTTGAAAGACGTCCTTGTTGTAAACCAGCCACGCGATGTTCTACACAACACAAGAAACCCCATGTTAACCTGCCTTTTCATTGAGAAACGGGAGACATTACTCTCGTTGATCATAAAGAATAACTCATTTTAAAGAATTGTCGAGATATCGAGGGTAATCATGGAAGTCAATGTTGGGATTGTGCTTTTAGAATGATAGGCAGGGGACGTGCGCAGTTTATGAGAAGGTGTATTAACTTTAAATAGCCTATTGTGGCAGTACCGCCCCTTTCTTCAGTTAATTCTTCAGAGACTGCTTTCAGAGAGAGGCTGTGGGAAAAATATCAAAGCTGCCATAGAAAAACACAAGGTGTGTGTGTGCTTTGATGTAATAGCACGTGAGCCATTAGCCAGACTTTCATGCCTACCTTGTATTGCTAATATTGGAAACCAGTAATGGGCCAAAATTAATCTTAAAGGCACCTGCTGCATGTGTTTGGGCACATAGAAAGTCCTGATGCATTTATGGTTAAACAGATCCAAATCCTGGTTAAGATTCACACTGCTGTATTACGTGACTTGGATTGAAAGTATCATACAACCCCTCTGTAATCAAATCATACAGGAAATTAAAGGTGTCAGCAATTATGGAGAAGGCTTGATGTCAAAATCACTTAAGTCATATTGTGAATATCACGATCCACTACCTGTGTTAATACACAGCCTTGGCTTTTGTAAACAGGCGTGTTGCTAGCTAGGGTGGGCCTCCTTTGTTTACCTTTGTCATACCAGCTATTCTCATCAATCTAATGCCTGACACACTTTATGGGCAAACACACTTATCCAATATAATAGTATCCACTCCAGTACGGCAGGTGCAGCAATTATCAAAACACTGTGACTCATTTCAGTTATCAGCTCAAGGCAAACAAGTGGAGTTAATCACGTTTTTTAATCTATAACAGGCATGAAATGGTTGTTTTCTGAGCGGTGTGACAATGAAGCTGCACCAATGAACCATGAACCTTCCAAAGCAAACAGTTTGACTCAGTTTCCCCTTCTTGCTCTATATACTCACTATTATTTTCACAGTTGAGCCATCGCAACAACACCGAATCCTTTAAGCTTTGCTAATTTTTCACTTTCTCTTTGAACCCTATCAGGACGAGGACAATATGTGGATCCTGCTTCTTCAGTTGGTTTTCAGTGGTTTATACCTTGAGGTATGTGTAGAGCACTGATCAATTGTACTTTGTTTTCCCCAAACTATACAGTTAGAAAACCGTAGAAAACAGAATTTAGGTTTAAAAATCTAAAGCTATTCTTAGATGTATATTCTGACAAGAATAAAGGAATATGTATATACAGTATATTTAGGGAAATATACTTTTTCATATATTTTCAGAGGGTCAGTTTTGAAAGACCATATCACTCTAATAATTGTACTGAATATGACACTACCAGCAGAATCAGAATTTGTTTTGTTGCCTATAGCACACACTAGTACAGACAGATAGCAGAATGTGAGGCGATATCCACCGATTCTGACAATGTGATTCTGACTACACGCTTTCTCAAGAATCGCTGACTCCACCTTTAAACTATACAGTTGTGATGTAGTGAAGAGGTTATGTAGTGTAAGTTATTTGTCATTTTTACAAAAAAATAATGTAACCTTAAAGGCCTACTTCACCGGTTTGAATATGAAGGTGTATTGAATTCTGAGATCCTATGTAGTATAAATGTGGGAAAAAATTGAAATCGGTTCATCTTAGCCTGAGAAAAGGCAGAAAGAGTGTTTTTTTAACCCTATATTTCTCTTTCTCGTGACATCACAGAAAGAGAAATATAGGGTTAAAAAAAACTTACTTTGTAAATATTACTGTGATGTATTTTACTGTGACATCACAGTAATATTTACAAAGTACGTTTTTTTAACCCTATATTTCTCTTTCTGTGATGTCACGAGAAAGAGAAATATAGGGTTAAAAAAACACTCTTTCTGCCTTTTCTCAGGCTAGGATGAACCGATTTTAATTTTTTTTGCACATTTATACTACACAGGATCTCAGAATTCAATACACCTTCATATTCAAACCGGTGAAGTTGGCCTTTAACTTCTGCAGGTACATACAAGCTACCCATCATGCACTTTGTATGGTCTTCTGGCTGATTGCAGCTCACAGCACCACTACTGGATTCCTGCTTTGCCTCCCAACATCACCCACCTCTTCCTGGAGATGAACTACATCGGCGAGATCAACAGCACCGTGCTCCGAAGCTATGACCAGCTGCAGCAATTAGATCTTGGAATGCAGAAAGTGCCACTTCTTGTCATAAGGAACAACGCTTTCCTCAGGCAGAGAAAACTGACCAGGTTGGTCCTAGGCTACAATCTTGGCCTTCAGCTGGAACCAAGAGCATTTGCAGGACTGTACAATTTACAACACCTCTTTTTGGATTATTGCAATTTGGCAGATTCCATACTGTCGGAAAACTATCTGCAGCCACTTTACTCCTTGGAAACGCTTGATCTCTTTGGCAACAAGATAGAGAGACCCCATCCTGGACTGTTCTTTTCAAGACTCACAAAGTTCACAGAGCTAAACCTTAAATTGAATCAGATTAAAGGATTCTGTGAAGAGGATCTTGTTGGTTTTCGGGGAATACACTTCACACATCTGAACTTGAACTCCAATGACTTACACATCATGTTTAGTGGAGAGTTTGACTTGGAAAAATGTGGGAACCCTTTCAGAGGTATGGCCTTTGATACCCTTGACTTATCCACCAATGGGTTCAACGTCTATAATTCAAGACAATTTTTCAAAGCAATAGCAGGTACTCCAATTTCTCACCTTATATTCACTGGAAGCATGGGCAAAGGCTTTTCACATGATAACCTCCCCGATCCCGATGAAAGCACATTTGGAAGCCTAATCAACAGTTCAGTAAAAAATTTAGATCTGTCTGGTAATCTTATATTTGCTTTGCAGAAGGCTGTTTTTAGTCCTCTAAAGGATGCAATAATTATCGACATTTCCAAGAATAAAATCAATCAAATAAACAGAAATGCCTTTGATGGTTCTCAAGGACATTTACTACTGCTCAACCTGTCATCCAATCTCCTAGGAGAAATATATTCTCACACATTTGCCAATCTGACAAACCTTAAGGTGTTGGATTTGTCTTACAACCACATTGGTGCATTGGGTTACAAAGCATTCAGTGATTTGACCAAATTACGAGCATTATATCTGACAGGAAACTCTCTGCGAGACCTTGGTTTTCCTTCGGCATTACCAAATTTGGAGTTTCTTCTTTTGGGCGACAATAAGTTGAAAACCCTAAACAGTATCATTGACTTGGGAATGAACAGCATACATGTGGATGTTACCGATAACAGATTAACCAATTTGGAGGATGTTTACGTAATTGTAACTCATTTCAAAAGTCTGCAGAATTTCTTCTATGGTGGCAACTTCATCAAGTGGTGCACACTAAGTTCAAATGTTACAATGCCGTATAATAGCAGTTTGCGGGTTCTGGATCTTCATGACAGTTCCCTGCAGACAATTTGGGCGCAGGGGGAGTGCCTCGACCTGTTTGATAATCTGGACAATCTGCTCGGTCTAAATTTAAGTTTCAACTCTCTAAAGACTCTCCCACAAGGGATTTTCAATGGTCTCAGCTCGATAGTTGAGATAGATCTCTCATCCAATGCCTTAATTTATCTGCAGCCAGATGTTTTTCCAGTCAGCCTGATAAGGCTCTACCTCACAAAGAACTTCTTAGTCTCCCCGGATCCAACAACTTTTCGGTCTCTCAGCTTCCTCAACCTGGCAGAAAATAGGTTTGACTGTGATTGCAATCTGGAGAGCTTCCTGGAGTGGCTAAATGTGACAAATGTAACCTTCCTGAGCCCAAAGGAAGAGCTACAATGTGAGTTTCCAGCTGCTCTCCATAACCTTCCTCTGCTGAATTACTCCAAGATCATTGAACCGTGTGAGGAAGACGATGAAAAGGCTGTCCAAGGTCTTAAGTTTGCTCTCATCCTCTTCTCTTCTCTCCTCATCATCACTGTCATCCTCAGCGGGATTGTCTACGCACGTCTCAGAGGGAAAATATACATCATCTACAAGAAGATTGTTGGTAGGGTTATCGAGGGCCCAAAACCAGAACCTTGTGTGAACAAGGTGAAGTACGATGCCTTCTTCTCCTTTAGTGAAAGTGACTACGGGTGGGTGGAGGCTGCTTTGCTAAAGAAGCTGGATAACCAGTTTTCAGAAGACAACATGTTTCGCTGTTGCTTTGAGGCCAGAGACTTCCTGCCAGGGGAGGATCACCTTTCCAACATCAGAGATGCCATCTGGGACAGCAGGAAGACTGTTTGCATCGTCTCCAGGGAGTTCCTTAAAGGTACAGTTTTTTCCCGATGTTGATCTGCAGTAGTGGTTTGAAGGGTTAGACTTTGTCTGTTGACTTTTTAAGCTTGATTGTATTCCCTGTTTCAAGACTAAGTTTGACATTTCGATGTTTGAGCGTTTGATGGGAGGATCCATACCACTAACTTATATGTAACGCCCCCTGAAAGTCTTGTTTTTGCTAACTTCTATTGCTACAGTGACGTACAGGTGTACTCCAGGGCCCCATAGTTAGGTGTGGTGACAGGTTTAACGGTGACTGAGTTTATACTTGAAGCCTTACAGAGGGTTAGGGTTAGGTAGAGATAAATGCCGAACAACAGCCTGGTATTAAAGGAGAAGTAAGTGATATGGTCATTCCTATCAGTGAGTGTAGTTATTGCATAACAACGGCAGGATACTCAAAATTTGATTTGGCATTCATGACTTCTCTTTTAAGTCTCTCTTTAAACATGAAATTACAGCCAAACACTGGTTAGCTTAGCCTAGCATTACGACTGAAAACAGGGAAAGGAAGCTTGCCTGGCTTTGAATGTTCAAACGTTAAAAACAAATTAAACTGCTTACCAGCACCCTTGTGGTTCCCTAATAAAGACTCAACATTTGTTTAATCAGGTTTAATCAGGTCATTTGTTTAATCTTGTTGTCTTTGTAACATTACCAGGCAACCAGCAGAGGGTCAAAGTCAGTTTGGCCAGCCATAGTCATCCAGAAACTTGTTTTTAAAATAATGTTATTTTGGATTTTATCTTACCCTTGAACAAAGCAAGTTGTTTCCCCATGTTTCCAGTCTTAATGCTAAACTAAGCTAAATGTCTGCTCTGCTGACCCTACCTTAAATTAAATGAGATGAAGCTATTATCTTTGTCATCTAACTCTCAGCAAGAAAGTCAAAGCCAGCATGCTAGCTAGCATCATAGTCATAGTAAGGCTCTGGTTCTTTGAGCTTTCTTTTTATTTCTGAATAACAAAATGAATTATTAAATTAAAAAGGGTCAAAGAAAATAACTGGGTCTTGCCTTTTTCTAGATGGTTGGTGCTTGGAGGCGTTCACTTTGGCCCAGGGCCGGATGCTGGAGGAGCTGACGAATGTCCTGATTATGTTGGTGGTAGGGAAGGTGTGTATTTGGCTGCTGACATACTTAACAATTCCATATGATCATTCTGTGTTCTCCCTTTTACATATGAAATTGGGAAAGGAAAGTGAGATTTGGTAAAAAAAAAAAAAAAAAAAAAACAGCCATATGCTATTGGCTGTCCTCTGGTAGCAGGTGCTTGACGGTCTGTGGAGGAATAAGTAGCATCACAGATCAGGTCATAATGGGCGATCAGTACCCGCTATCCACCAGTAGATGCCAGGCTTCATACAGATTTGAATTAACATTGCTTTATATATTGAAGAAAACTAGTGCTGTGCCTTTTTATTTTTATTTTACTAAATTCAAGTGCAAATGGAAGTTCTTTACCTTCATTTCTATCCAATATCTCCATTCATCTAGGTGGCTCACTACCAGCTGATGAAGAACAACGCAGTCCGAACTTTCGTTCAGAGGAGGGAGTATCTTGTCTGGCCCGAGGACCCTCAGGACCTAGAGTGGTTTTATGAGCGCCTTGTCACACAGATGCTCAAAGATACTAAGGTGAAAAAGTTTGCAGAAGACAAAGCAGATCCTGCAGCACAGCCTGACATTCAGCCTCAGAATGAGGACGGAATCCAGCTTGAGGACATCCAAGTAGCTGCGCTGTGAATTCTGACTGTTGAAGAAAACCTGCTGATACCAATGTTCCTACTTAAAAATGCCTCTCTGATTTAACTCTTTTCAAGGAGAAAGGGGAAAATGGTTGTTGACAATCATCTTAAGAAGTTGAGGCAGAAAATCCTTAATACTTGAGTTCTATGAAACCGGATGTTGAACCAGTCAGAACCTGCTACTTCTACTCTGCTGTAGACAGTCCTGTGCACTTTAGTGTTTTAAGATATGTTAAATCTATTAATAGTTAATTTTCTACTTTTTTTCCCACTCCAAGACCCAGTGATATGTACAGTACGAACACATGATTGTTGTTAAGTTATTGAAATGAGTTATATGTAATGTAAACTAAGTTTAATGTGTCTGATTATGATGTGTAATACATTTTAGTGAGCATTTTCTAGTCAGCTGCTGTTCTCACTTATATCAAATGTTGGTGCAATTACAAGACTGTTCACCCTACACAGCCTGCAGGATGAAGCACACATCTCCAGCACAACTTTGACATTTAGAAGAGAGCAACTCTGTTTTTCGCTGAATATCAGTAATGAGTGTGATTACCCAGATTGGTTTGTCAATATGTGAAGAGCTACTGGTACATTTGTTTGCTAGACTGTTTTTTTCTTCTTCCAATAGGCCTACATTAATTTACATGTAAAATCAAAGTGTTTTTCATTATTGACCTATTATTGATGATCAAAATCGTCGTTGACTTAATACATTTAAAAACAAAATTCTCTGTTTCTCTGTTATGTGTTCTTAATTAACTTTTTTTAAAGCCTTTTGGAATCAAATTTAATATTTTTCTGGTTGTGTAAATCAAACTTAGATTTGTAATGACTGTTTTTACCACTAGATGGCAGATGTTAGCCGGCTGTCTTCATTGGCTCTTCATGTCAGTCTTCACTGGGCTGGGAGGGGGAGGGGGGGTCAGTGACATCCAGTGCAAGAGGTTGGTGAACACTACATCATGGCTGACTAGGATTGCACTAGGTGTGTGACATTCAATGAGGATTAATTTCAATGACACCATTCATTATAACAGCATCTGCAAATGATACCATATCTCTAAGCATTTTAAGCATGTGGTTGGGCCGTGAGACGAGAGCCAGTCTGAGGTCAGCCGGGGTTTGAGCTGTACGTGTGTCTGAAAACAGGAAGCTACTGGGCAGAGGAAAGCTTCCGTCCTGTTGGCCCCGCTTGCATGTATCCTCCCAGCCTTTTATGAGCCAGCTGTTCTGAACATTACAGCCCCACTGTATGCTCCTGCTGCTTATACACTGTGGACAGTCCATTAATCTGAACCCAGAGCCACATTAACATCTGTCCGGCCTAAGGTTAGTGTGCAGTTGTTTATATTTTCTGTGATTTAAAAAAAAAAAAAACATTGTCGGACACCAACAATGTACATGCTCCGTGGAGGACTAGAAAACCTTTAGTGATTCTTTGGTTCCAAATGTTTAAGGAAAGTTTATTCATATAGCACAGTTCAGACACAAGGCCACTCAAAGTGTTTTACAGGGGCAAGACTAAAATACATAAAACACATTAGAAAAGCGAATGAATAGAAATAAAATTTAAGGATTTCTATTTTTGACAGGCGGGCAGGGTTGATAGATATGGAACTCTAAAAGAAAAAATAAGGCAATTCAAATATAGAAATGAATACACCAATACAAAGTACTCCAGTTTTGGATAAATCAGTGTACAAAATATACAACTTAAGTATTTTCCTTTTTCCTCCAAAGACTTGATTAAAGAGGGGGGAAACCCTTTTTGTTACTTCCAATCAGTTCTTTTTCTCTTTCACTAGCTCATGTTTTTTTTTCTCCTATTTGTTCTATTTTTTGTCTTGGCACACATGTAATCAGTTCTTGGTTTTCCCTAAAAAGAGTTCCTACATTCCTTGCTACATGTCCTATGTTGGTAGTACTTTTATGATAATGATATAGGATCAAATCAACAGGGTGGATAGTCAGCAGCAGGTCGGTGGTACAGCCAATGTTTATCATCATCAATACTGCATACTGCTATCACAGTGTGAACTCTTGTAAGTAAAGTAGCTTAAGCATTTTACCAACCAAGCTAATACTGAGAAAGGTAGCTATGATAAGTTTTTTGTTTAGTTATTTTCAACACATTTATTTTTTACATTTAGTGAGATGAAATACAACACATTTAATTTACAAAATGCAAACTCAATGCAAGAAGAACAACAACATAAAAACAGTCCAAAGCATTGGGTATGTGCACTTCTAATTAGGGAAAAAAATCTGCACTAATATGCACACCAGTGAGTAACCTATTCCTTTTAGTATCCTTTAAGTTTTGATCTTATCTGCATTTGCTGCTAGAATGTGAGGAACCTGGTTATTGTTACAGTAGGCTATGGAGGTTAGTGGTCTGTGTGCAGTTTTTACTTTTTTATTTGTCACTATACACATTCAGAATTTCAGAATGTTCAGAAAGCACGATGGTGATGCTTTACACTAAAGGAGTATGCAAAACCGTTTAGGCTTATGTATGATATGTCATTATTACATATGCATTTAGGAGATTATGAAAATTGTTAAGAAAATAGGGAATACATCTTGCTATTGGTCCCTTGATTTAAAGAAAAAGGGTCAAGCTGTGTATTGTTTTAAATTCCATTTTAATCTTTACATCTGTGGACTTTTCTGGGGCTCCACGGATAAAAAATATTAATGAAAAAAATACTTTTGCTCCTCAACAAGGAAGAAGGAAACACTATTCCTCTTCCATAAATCTGAATCAGCCCAGCAGCTCCCCCAAAATCTAATTTGAAAAGTGGAAGCAAATGTTTACCTTGTAAACAGGCTCTCTCCAGCCCCGCTGCCTCTTCACAGTTATTTCAGGCCCGCGGAATATACTTAGAACAGACACACATGCTTCTGAGATTCTCCCCTCGCAGGGAAATGTAATAAACCTTGCCTCGCAGCCATAGCTAATATTTGACCTCTGTTTAAGCAAATATAATTACAGGGACGCTTACGTAAGCCTGAGGATGGATCCTCCGATGTGAGTGGACTGCAGTGATTGAGAGAAGAAAGGCAGCCATGGGGGATCAGAGCACAAAGTGATCTGTATGAGCCAAAATAAGACCTTTCCCTTCAACACAGAAGCATCAAGCGAGCCCAGTGTGGGTGGTGTACTTACGTAATGTGTTTTATAGGGCTTGTTTGTTTGTGGAAGTTTGTTCTGGGGTTAAAGGGCGTGACGGGGATGAGAGGAAAGAACCAGCGAGTGCATAGCTGTACTTTTCCTCCCCTCTCTCTGGAAGTCTGGCACCATCCGTCTGCTTAGAGGGAAATGCTTTCGTGCTTCGAGTTGCATTTTGTGCATCATCCAGCGGCTTTTCTGAGCCAAGGTTGTGGTGGAAAGTAGAGCATTTCACAATTGGAACCTATGTCTTTTGATGAGCTATTTGTGTTTCCACAGAAGCGTCCATCTATATTGTAGAACCAAAATGTGATTTTGTCTGGGACGCTAAATGAAACACCAAATTGGAGTTTGTCAAATCAGCCACTTCAAAAGATATCTAGTGAGTGTGGGATCTTGGATCTGAGTGTTTGCTTACTGGATTTTGATCCAAAATGTGAATAAGGCTATTGTCGAGGCCAAGAGCAGATGGCTAACTTTAGCTTGGTGCTCCAGTGTGAATTCCCCAGTTCCCAAAGCACAGCTTTAACCCACTTACCCATAACTGAAGTGGGAGTGTGGGATTCCACACTGCAGGAAAGACAGGGAGCAGAAAGACGATCGGAGCAGATGACTGCTTCTTTTCCCAGCTGACCTGTGAGGAAACAGGTGTTTTCTGCACTTGGTTGGAAGGGATTTAGTAGCAGAGAGAAAGAGCCAGGTTGAAGGGTCATAGAAGTAGGGATATAATACTGCATGTCGATTCTGTCACCTGTTCACAAAGACAGCTCAATTATAACATGTGCATCTCTGTTAGCCATTAGTTGTGTGTACCATTAGCAACCACTGTCAAGCTGAAAACAAATCTGGTGTTCATACACAGCCTAGGCTCTGTAAACGGGCATGTTGCTGGGCCCCTTTATTCACATGTCCTTTTACAGAGCCTAGGCTTTGTAATAACACCAGAATTTTGTTTTTTCGGGGCACACACATTACAGACAGGTAGCCGATTGTGAGGAGATATCCACAGATTTCGACAACAAGCACTTTCCAGAATGGCAGATTGCAACTTTAACCTATTACTGCACCAGTAAAGCTCTCTTGCTGAGGATTGGTCATTCTGGGCAACTGCCGAGTCAATTCACTTAAATCGGCCGTAAATGATTTTCTGAAGTCCAATATTGACTCTCACTTTAGCTCTGCGTATGGTCTCTACCAAACCCGCGACAGAAATAAATTTCTCTTCAGCCACTAAATGCCAAACAAAAACAGGCCCAAAATGTTGCTGACATTGCTGAGTTGAAAGAAAGAAGCCGTCAAAGCTCCTTAAGCTGAGGATAACTGCACCATTAGATGGCAACTATCTGGGTTTATCACGTGGATCACAAGTGAAGTCTAGTCATACATTTAATCCATTGATTTTTTTTTTGCTCTTTTAATATTCTCACGATCATCTGGAAAATGCTAATGGGCCTATACAAACAGCAAGCATGAAAATAGGCAGAGCGCTTAGCTTTTTAATTCCACTGTTGTGCTGGAAATATGACAAGAGTAACATATTCAAAATAAACATTTGTTATACAAGCAAAACCACGACCGATGGCAGCTGGGTTGTTTTCTTAGTGCTTTAATGCCAGAGCGTCGTCTCCCTGTAATTAACGTTGTCTGCCTCTGCAGGCCTGAAAAAAGAAAATCTATCAATTGATCTAATGCATGAAATAAGATTTTTTTGTTTTGTTTTACCATGTATTAACCCTATGTCTCAAATGATATGGTTACAGTTATGTCCATTTAAGCAATTCCCAGACTCATTACCCAAACTTAAAAAACAGCTCACGAGAAGAATTGCTGTAGATGGACTTAGCTTTGAGAAGAGATCTGTATCACAACCAGTCATAAAGTCTGGTTATTATTCTTATGTAAAGTCTACACGAGTGTTAAGTACAAGAGCAGGCAGCCTAGCCCGGTTTAAATCCAGCGAATGACCTCAGGCCAGATGTAACAGATAGCGAGGAAGGCGCCAGCAGCTATGAGACAATGAAACAGGTGTTATAATTAAAGATATGCCCCCGTCTATGAACAGAGCCTCCTTTCCTTTTATGGTGTAAGGGTGTGCGTCGACGAAATATAGGAAGCGCAGGCAATAGGAGACAGAAAGAGAATAGTGATAAAAAAAAGACATTTTAATCATACAGTACATCTGAGACATGTGGCAATTTGAACAAGAGTTCAATGAGAATTGAGCACTGGCTCCCACAAACACTAAAAAAGTGTCAAGCAGCAAATTCTTATCAGCTTGCGAAATGTGGCACATTTTTTGTTACAGTTGATGTGATCCTATCTGACAACATATACCGACACACACAATATCACAATATAGATACTGTACGATTTCACGTTGGTGCAAATGGCTGCAGCATGAGTACATTTAACACTTAAGTTAGCAACATTTCATGGAGTGGTCCTAAAGAAGAGACCATTCGTTTACCCATAACGATATAGCTTTAACAATAGTGTGTGGTTCACTGTAAAATCAAAACACATAATCTGCCACGTGAAGACCAGGTGAGCACGAAAATAAAACATGGAAACGGAATATATTTTGTGGTTCCGTGCGCTTTTATGAAACACACTGAGGCACTTGGTCAACAAACACATCACAAACCTTGTTTGATAGCACAGAGACAGTGTATGTCATTCCTTTTTTTTGGACGTTGGCAATTTGCTCTGGGTGGAGTTTTTAATAATAATAAAATATCCATCTTTCCTTAACATAAGCTTTCTGAGGAGGGATTAGTGTGTATTGCAATAGGAGGCACGCTGGTTTCAGTTTTTGGCACGTTGAACTCTGAAGCTGAATTGCACTTCACTTTCAACGTCCTGTTAAAACAGTAGAGTTTCTTTGGAGAGGCGGAGGACGCCCGCTGTCTTTTGGAGTTCTTCTTGCACTTTTTGACACTTTCCTCCCGTGTGACGGGAACACTATCGAGCTTCTCCTGGTTGCCAGGGATTTTACTACAAGCGTCCATTTGCGTCGTATCTGTGGTTTTGACGGACACTTGGTTATCGCTACTACAATTGTCACTGTCCCTCTCCTTCTGTCTGTCGTGAATAGGTGTGTGTGGTGAGCCCGGTGAGGGGGAGGGGCATTGAGTCTGAGGTTGTGTCAGGGCTGGGGTGCTTATATTTAGGCTAGCGTCAGGGCTAGACGGACTTAACTCATGTCTTTGATCTTCCTCTGAGCCAGAGACAGAGCCCTGATCTGGGCCTGTGTCCTGGTTCAGAGCTGTGGTGGTGGATCTCTGTTCTCTGGCGGTGTGGACACAGTACTTCCTGAGATGACAGCTGTGTGCGGGGCCTTGCCTGGGGGCCACTGCTCTTCCCTGGGAGCAGTGGTGGAAATGGGCGGGGGAACAGTGGACGTAGTGCATTTGGCAATCCATGTGTGTGTAGACAGTAGGGTCCAGGTTTGTAGGTAACAGGGTTGCGTTTTGTTTGCTGGGGGTGTTTCCTGAGAAGAGCTGCGGGGTGGGAGGGCAGGAGGGAGAGTCCTGGGCCGGCTGGGCACAGGAGCGGGGGGTCCACTGCTGAGGAGGAGGAGGGTCCCCACATGTGCAGTTGGTGTTTTGAGAGTACTGGCATCTAGACGGTGTGCTCAGTGTGTGCGTGAGCCCGTTCTCAGTCTCACTTTGACTCTTATAATGAATGTGTGAATAGGGGGCGCCGTGGTGATGAGGAGGGATTCCATTATAAAGCTGAGCACACACCTCTTGCTCTTCTCTGGGTTTATCTTCAGCTTTCTGACTGGACGCCAACGGCTCTAACTCGTAATGCTCCACCTCCCCGCCCCTGCTGTCCAGCTGGTACTTCCCCAGGCCGGAGCCTTTGCCTTCAGGAGATTGGACCGTGGAC
Source organism: Hyperoplus immaculatus (assembly GCA_949357725.1). Lineage (NCBI taxonomy): Eukaryota > Metazoa > Chordata > Actinopteri > Uranoscopiformes > Ammodytidae > Hyperoplus > Hyperoplus immaculatus. The sequence goes on along the minus strand of OX442368.1, from coordinate 21,912,121 downwards.
ATGACCTCTGGGAAGACCGGACACTGGAGCTTCTTGGGCAGGGGGATCTGGCCGCATGTTCCCTGGGGTCCCAGGCAGCGACACATGCACTGGAAGAAGAAGGTGGCAAAGGCCCAGCTGATGCACATGATGAGCATCATGAAGGTGCCCAGCTGAGTGTACGCCAAGACGGTCGAGGGCATCATCATCGCCCCGGCAACAAAAGTGGTGAGCGCTGCCATGGCGATAGCAGAGCCCATGCGGCTGAGAGAGAAGATGACCTTTCCCTCGCGGTCGGGCTCGGGGGCCAGTCGGTAAGCCACGCCGTAGTGCACCGCGAAGTCCACAGACAGCCCCACTGCCACGGAGATGGTAACAGACTCCAGCACGTTCAGCTCCCAGCCCAGGAGAACCAGAGAGCCCACTGTGACAAATATAGTCCCAGCAATGGACAGGATGGCGTACAGGCTGATGATGACGTTCCCGGTGGTCAGGAGCATGACGCTGAAGGCCACAGCCACAGAGAGCGCCATGGCAACCAGAGTGCCGTCAGACAGACTGTCCTGGAGGTCGTAGAATTCCAGGTTGCTGATGAACCAGCCGTGGCTGAGGCCCGCAGGGGCGTGAATCAACTCCTCCGCGATCCAGGCATCCACCTAAAACAGAATGAGAAATCAATAATGTCAGGCGCATCCAAGAAGGGCAAAGTCTTATCCTGTTTGTTAAGCGACACAACATAAAGATTACAAGGTGGAGTCAGCGATTCTGGAGAAAGCTTGTTGGCAAAATTACTCTTTTTTTCAATTCAGTGAATATCTGCTCACAATCCGCTACTGTGTGTGTGCTGTAAACGGCATGTTACTAGCTACGGTGGACCTCCTTTGTTTACACACCAGTTTGCAGAGCCTCGGCTGAGTATTGACACCAAAACATTTTTCAGTGTACACAATACGAACAGGTAGAGGATCGTGAGGAGATATTCACTGTTTTTGGCAAAAAGGAGAGTTCTCAACAATTGCTGACTCAACCTTTAAGTAAATACAACCTAAGGGGCGATTGTGTGCAGGTGATAGTGACACACTGTGTCAAATTTAACCTGAAATGTAAATTACAACAAGCCCTACCTCACGGTAGAACTGGAACATCTTCTCATAGGCCAGTGTGAAGAGGTAGGTGCTCTTGAACTCCAACACTATGGCTCTGATGGTGTCATTGATGTCGAATCGAGGCCCCGGGGTCTTGCTGTCTAGATGGTAGTTAGTACTCCGATCCAGCTCCATGATGGCCCTCTTGATGCACAACTCAAACACCTCCTGCTTGTAGGGAAAGGTTGACTGACTACAGCAGGGGTAGACGGAAGCCTCCTCACAGTCCTGGTTCTCCATCCACTGTTCAAATAAAGGAGAGGTGAAAGGTGAACATTTGTCAATCCGGTTTCTTGATTTGTTTTAATCTGGTTAGTGTCTGTAGACTGTCTTTTAAAATGCATATCATTACTTTAAAAAGGTGACAGTGATCATTTTCATGTTGAAATTGTAATTTGGGTTTCTAAAAGAACAACTGGGTTTCACACTGGGGACCCATATGTTGAAAAATTATTAAAAAGTGCATTTTGCATAATAAGTGACCTTTAATGCATGTATATAAAGAGTGCACATGCAGACTGACCTGTTTGAATGTCTCAATGAAGCAACTAGTGAAGTCCTGCTCCTCTGACTGAAAGACAAAGCTCTGATTCCTCAGCTTCTGGCAGAAGTTGAGGATCCACAGCTGAGATGCTGGACTGGCAATGTTGAAGCTGCTATCCAGCATCAGCCTGCCCTTGTTTTTGGGGTTCAGGGGGTCCCCGTTATCCAGAGGCGTCACGCCCCAGATGATGGTAATGGGCATGTGGAGTTCCTCTCCGTGATGGACCCTCTCAAACATGAAGAGCTTCTTGTACTCTGCGTCGTAACGCTCAAATGGGTGGGAAGCTCGGAACACCTGGAACTCTGCCAGCTCCAGAGACGGGAGCTTCATCTTGGGGTTGACACACACCACGTAGGCCCCGCCCACCGTGAGGGCCAGGAACCAGAAGAGCCAGAGGTAACGCAGTTTGATGACCACGCAGGGCAACACCTTCTCAAAGAAAATCCTGGACGCCTCCGACATAGCGAACAGGCATTTGTTGGCCTTCTGACAAAGACCTGCCCATAACGTCCGGGTGCAGCAACCCGTTTCTGGGTGTGGAGGCTTGGAGCAGGGGAACACATTGGGCAGGTAGCGTTCGTGGAGCACCACCACGGCTGGCAGCCACGTCACCATGAGAATATAGTTCACCAATATGGCGGTACCGGCGTAAACACCGAAACAGCGGATGGCAGTGATGTTGCTGACGTAGTTGGCGTAAAAAGCAGCAGCGGTGGTGAAGCTAGTGACAAACATAGACAGGGCGGCATGATGTAGGGTCACACTGACGGTCTCTGACAATTCAGCGTGTGGTTTATCAATCTTAGTGTAGTTCCACACATCACAAAGCACAAAGGCGTCGTCTGCACCGATGCCTACCAGGATGATGAGGGCTGTGAGGTTCATGAAGGGGAAGAACTCAAAGTTGAAGACCATGCGGTAGAGAAAGTAGGACACGATAAGTGAGCTGATGATGGCTATTATTGTCATCAGAGTGATGAAGACTGAGCGCGTGTACACACACATGACCAGCAGGACAATCACTATGGCTATGGCGGGATACACTGTGTCCGTGAGGAGGTAGTCCTGAAAGAGGTCGTGTTTGATGCCAAACTCGATCCCAGTGACCGTGGTGATGCCGTCCGAAGAGTTCCAGTTCTCGAAGTTGTCCAAGTAAATGTTCATCATGGACTCTCCCTTCTCGGTGGGGGAGAAGAGCATGCTGTATTTGAGCACAGGCGGAGGAACCTCCAGGCTCTTGGTGCTGAGGAAGTCTTTGTCCACCAGAAAGTGAAGGATCTGGTAGACGGCGTTGTACTTGGTGCACTTGCGGGGGACGCTGGCGCACTTGAGCTGGTCTTTGCGTCGCAGGGCCATGTCCCAGCAGTCGGGCGCCAGGGTGCCGTTGTGGTAGTACTTGGCACACGAGCGCAGGGTCTTGAGCGTGTGCGATACGTCGCGCTCCGTGATCTTCTGACACGACGAGCGGTTGGTGAGGACGGCGATGTAGTTACCCAGAGTCCAGCTGGGGCAACAGGAGGCGTCGTTAGTGCGCTGACAAAGACTCCAGTAGTCACGATGGGAACGCACCTGGGAAAAGTGAGAAATAATGAATACGAAGCTGAAGAAGACAAGTGAATAAAAAGCTAAGTGAAGCCTTTATCCAGTATGACTAAACTAATGATGCAGAGGATGGTGTGGTACTATATTCTGTATGTACCCTTGTGTTGTCCAGATTGCACATAGATTTAATGGCCTGAATATTCCACAGGTTCTTTCCCTCAGCTGATGCGAACACCAGCCTGGAGTAACTGTCACCTGAATAGAAAGACGAAGAAAACAATTTTTTTTATAAAGCAAATGGGTAAACCATCTTTCACAAATGAGTTAGAAAGTAAGAAAATATGAGACTAATTACTTCTTATTTTAAATCTCTTTTGAAAAAGTTACAATTACATGTGTTCTCATAATTGTAATGTCTATCATTTATAATCTATTGTACTTTCATTCATTTGAGTTTGCCAAAGATCCTTTGGGGGTGTTATCTTTATGTCAGAGAGCCTTTTGGTATTCTTTATCATCTGGTTTAAGTTATATTGGTGTAATTTATGCATTTCCTTTTTCTGTTTTGAAAATCTTACCTGGTACATCACAAAAGAACTCTTTACTGAAGTCCCACTCTGCTTGTCGTTTGTCTCGGTCAAAGTGGTCCTCTGGCCATCTGGGCTCCTGGTGACTATGAAACAATACAATATTAACATTAGAAATAGTAGAACTAGTAATAGTTTTAAAAGTTAAAAAAATATTTCCATCATCAGTTTACTGGCATATTCAAAAATATCAAGCAGGCAATGTTAGTTAAGAGTCTGATATTTCTTCTACATTTTTCTGGTATGAGCAATGACTATACGGCAGCAAGTCTCTGATTTATACTGTGTTTCTTTTGTTCTTTGAGTTTTATAACGCTCAAGATTTTTGGAAGCAATTTTAAGCAAATCTTAATAATCAGAAAAAAGGTCTGTTTTTTAAAGGGCTGGAGAGGAAACTGCATCATTGCTAATCAGCACCATCTGAGAAAGGATAAATATAGGAAGAATAAGGAATTTGTTTGCATTCATTCCTAAATCTCTTAATGGCAGACAGAGATGCTGTGTCCGACGCTGCAAAGTCAGCGTGATATAAAATGAAGGAAGCCGATCAGATGCTGAGTAATGGAATAAGCAGCAGCAGTAATTGCCATTTCCCCTCAAAATCAGATGAATAACTCAGTCCAGGGCTAGGATAGGATACTGGTGTCATTATAATAATGCTCATAATAGAGGCTCTGATTGAACAGAATGGCAGGAGTGCAGACAAATCTTTGGCATATATGCATTGTGTGTGTGTGTGTGTGTGTGTGTGTGTGTTTTTGCAACAATGATGCTGCGGCCGCATTATCGGAGCAGTGCAGTGCCTACATGCCAGTGAGTGGACGGGAATGACAGAGTAATCGGATGGCTGTCTTAAAGGGTTGACAGACAGAGGGGTTGAGGGAGGGAAGGGCTCGCTGAGCAGCAGAGGCCTCTCGTACGCCGTACAAGCAATTATATCTGCAGACAGACGCAGAGAAGGAGAGAGACGGGCGCAGGACAAAGAGATGGGGACAGAGAGAGGAAGATGCAGGCCGCAGCTGAAAGCATCCATTTTGTAATCAGCAGTGTAGAGCTTCAAATCTGGTATCTAAGTAATATGATAAAAAGAAATCATTAAAAGCCAAACTGATGACTAAAAGTGAGACAATGCAAGCGAATTGGGTCAAATTCTTGCAAACAGATTCTGGACCTTTTATTTAGGCTAGTATGAAAGACAAATTCTCAAAATTGACCAATGCTTGAAAAAACAAACATGTTTTTGCTTGCAGTCAATGTCTCGCCTTAATGGGTAGTTTGGGGAGATGGATACATTTTGCTCAAACCAAGGAAAATATGGCCAAAATATGTTGGCATCAATACTGGTTGGGCTTCTGTTGACAGATCAGGAAAAACAAATCAGATAAGAGCGGTGATTTGAAACCGAGCATGAAGGACTGAAGAGTGAACAGCCAGAGATATGGAGACGGACGGACAAACATGCAAAGACCTGCTGCTCTTGATTAGTGACAGACAGACAGACTCCCACTGACAGAACCCAGTGGATGACCTTGTGGATGGACAGATCTCTACTCTGATCCCTCATCTCTTTCACGAGGGGATTCAGACCTTTCAGCACATCTGTCAACAGGATCCTTCAACTCCTCTGCCCCGCCATCATTACATCACTCTCCAAGCCTCCCCCCATCCCCAACCCCCCTCAATCAGAGACATAATTATTATAATAGGGCTGGTACTGGGGAGGGTAACTTTAAGCAGCCATATGCATCAATATTTTGCTTTTGTTTGTAGAGCCGTGAGTTGATTTGTAGCTATGTTAATGTGAGAAACAGCTGTACAAAAACAAGCATTGTGTATGATGAGTGCCAACATGGGATTTATACACTGTTGGGCTACCAGTGATGTAGTTAGTGTTAAGTTATTTTGAGAAGATCTCAAAATAATTCAGTATTTTTCTAATTGAACTGGTTTCTCAAAGAGCTTATTCTTGGTTATATTAAAAAAATATATATAAAAAAAAACACTTCAATGTTGTTAGTAGGAATGCTAGAGACAAGAATGTGTGTGAAGTTACTTTTTAGCCTGCTCGTCCGCATATTTGAAGGGATAGTTGGCCAGTGTGGCTTTGTAGCCTGTGTTCTTCACCATGTTGTTCCATGTGACCAGTCGCTGGCCAATGGCTGTTCCCCGTGGCTCGAAACCCTTTGGGGATGAAAAAAAAGCATTGATAAGATAAAACAACTTTCAATGATGGAAGCAGGTCACTGTCCTTACAATGCTGATACAAGCTCATGGTACTACTGGTGTATTATTCGTAATACAGTAGCAACCAGCTATACATTCAACGTTAAACCTATATGGTTCACTTTGTGAGATTACACTGTTCCAAGTCTGCTTCCTTCACCCAGTATGAGCTAATAGTATTGTACCAGCAGGGCAGTCACATACATCTGCAACTGGCTGTGGACTGGACTTTCAAAGTAAGCTGCGTCGCCAACATTACTCCTAACACATAAACAGAACCACAACTACTCAGTACTTAGGGAAACCTAAATGGAAAAGATATGATCTTTAATACAGAATAATGTGAAAGTGCTGGCACTCTCTATATGTGCAGTGGAAAAGCTGTGGCTCATAAAATGTAAGTTCTCTTTTCATAAGTACATACAGTATATTCCTTATACAGCTTCTGGACTGAGGCCATTTTCTTTTCTCCCTGAACACACATCTACAGTATTGAGGTCTGGGATGAGGCTGGGGTTATGGAGGCTTTGTGTTGGAACGTTAATTACATATATCCATGAAGGAGTGCATTGTGGGTCTGTACTTACCAGCAGCGGGTCAGAGAAATCAGGCAGGTCGGGCACCAGGACGCCCACCAGAGCACACACCACGATGAGCACTGTGCACACGCCCAGCACCACCACCGGCCAATCAGCTATCAGCTCGGCATAGCTGCAAGCAAAGAGACTTTACGTCAGTGGACATAGTGATCGCATGACAAATGGTCACTTAATGAAAAAGTACAAAAAAGTTCAGTGACTATTTCCTTACAATCCGCTACCTGTCTATACTTTATGTGCAACACAGATAAAAAAAAATCTGGTTTTAATACACAGCCTAGACTCTGTAAACAGATATGTAAAAAAAAAGTGGCCCACTGTAGCTAGCAACAAGTCTGTTCACAGAGCCTAGGCTGTGTATTAACACTGGATTTTTTTTTTAGCGCACACACAGTATGGACATGTATAAATAAAATATTTCAAATCAGGGGGAAAAGATGACAACCATTCATAAATTTGTACAAAAATGGTACATGAGAAGGAAATGGAAATATAAGATATATCTAACTCCATATGTGTTTTGCTTGATTAGAAATATTGTTAGTTGCCGTCTTGCTGTGTATACTGACATTTTGCCTGTAAAGCTCTACGAAACCCAATCCAGTCTCCTAGATTAGGTTTGGGACAGCATTGTTTATACTGCAGTGTATTGGAAGGATGAGGAGATCCAAGCCGCTAGTTTACAGAGGCCAGGTACAGAGAGAGACAGAGAAAGACACAACTCCCATCGATAACACTCATGACTCACTACTGAGGAATGACGGCTCTGCAGGAGCAGTGATGGATGGATGACACAAATAAAGGGAAGAGGGGAAGGGGGGGGATAAAGAGAGCTTTGCAATCCAGAGCAACAACACATAACAGGAGAAATGGTTTTTGGCAGCGCTTACCTTTTGGGGAATCGAAAGGGCCTTGCAGGGCTGAAAAACAAAAAGAGAGACAGAGAGGGAGATAAATCAGGGTTCACATTTTGAAGTCAGAGCAACAGCCAATCAAAAACAGATTTTTGAGCAAGACTGGACATCTTTTCTCCATAATCCCCCACTGGTTTTCTCTTTCTTCCAGCAGCAACAGCACACACACCTCGGTAAACGGCCACAGAAACATTCAAACCGACGTGTCTGTCAAAACCACTTCTCGGTGAACCTATCATACTCTTTGCCGATTTTTCAAAAATCATTTTCAGATGTGACAAATAGGCTCACAGTACTTCTAATGTTTCTAATATACATATGACACACACTTAGATCATACACAATAAAATGTGATTAAAGAGATGCCAGAACTCCTGTAAATGATAGAGGCCTAATTTGTCAAATAAAGAACATGTCAAAAAAGGTCAAAGGTATTTAGACACGCTCATACAAGCTGTGCGTTACTGTTCTCAGAAATATGTCAAAAGCGAATACATTTTTCAGAGAGTTGTCACTAAAAAATGCAAACGCTGCTTCATTGTGTGTAATAATATCTTAAATTTAAGAATACAGCTTAACACACTTTGCTACATTTTTGTTGGTTTCTTTCGTTTGGAGCGTGGAAATTGTATTGGGTTACATTGTGATGTGTGTTCAGGAGATGTTCAGTAAAAATTTGTATTTGGTGAAGGTCATTCATCGTGATTAGTTCAATGTAATCTTGAAAAATGTAGTGTTAGTTCAGAAGCAAGAACAAATAGGCTACAGTTGAAGTAGAAATAGGTACCGACGGTAATACTGTGTGTACATAGGTAGACTTTGGGGAAGGTTTTAGGCGATCAAAATAAGGGATACCGCCCAACCCTATTATATACTGTATCCTGTAATGTGTCCTCCACACACACACACACACACACACACACTATCTGGACTTCTCGTCAGCTCCTCCTGGGAGCGGTGGGGGAGCGTCCGGTCTGCCCGGAGCAGCAAACGCCCCGGGAAGAGGGGAAGAGGAGGGAAGAAGAGGAAGTGAGAGAATCAGATACAGGCTCCCGATCACAGCGGGGCGGCAGGAGATAAATGATACGGGCTAAAGGGCTCAAGGGCGATATGAGACCTTGTGTGTGTGGAGAGACTACACAGGGAGGAGAGTGACAAAGAGCCAAGAGATACTGGGATGTTCTCACATTTGCACATGTCGTGTCACTCCAAAAGAGAGGGGACGGGCGGGTTACCAACCTTGGTTAGACAATTTCATGGTGGAAACAGAGCACCTTGATGCTCAAAACAGGAACTTTCAGTAGGGATGCACCAAATTAAATGAATAGAAAATAATGAAACACCTGGCTGAAGAGTGACTAAACTTGTTTGTTTTTTTCCACTCTTTGAATAAATTCAAAAGCCAGAAAACCTTTTTTGTCTTGGTTAAGAAGAATTCAATCATCAAAGTAAAATTTCAAAAAATTGAACAACATTTTTTAACATTCCTTTTTTTGCTATTTTCGGCCGAATAATTTACTTGCGGAACATTTGGTGCATCCCTATTTTTCAGTGGCAGAGGGTTATAAGGTTGAGTGAGTAGAGAAGAGAGTCAGTCTTCACTTCACTGTGAAGGCATAAATAACCAACCGGACGAAGGACAGAAAGCAGATGGGGCCCCCCTCCATGGATAAGACAGACATTTTCAGACAAACTCTGCCAGCAAAGACATTTGCACTGATAAATGGACTGCTTGGACAACCTCTAAAAGCTAAGTAAATTTTTTCGTTGAAACATAGTTGTGTCCACTGTACAAAAAGTTAGATAAACCCCCCCCCCCCAACCTCCCACACACACACACACCAAAAAGGCATAGAGGAACAGGAAGCAAGTTCTGAGGTTTGGCCACTGCTGCAGCCAATCAGGTTATTAGCAATTAGGACATTAGCGCTGTGATTTAAGCAATCTGGCCAGAGGGGCCGGAGTGGTTGTTGTTGTAATTTGGCCTGTTTTCACCGTCAAAGTAAAATCTGCGGAATGTTATAATTAGTAGTAATTGGAAGCACAAATGAACTGGCAGCTATTGGGGAGGAATTTTACTCCACGGGGTTGGGGTTGCGCAGGATGGCTGTAAATCCCTTCTTTAAAGCTTCACTGTGACTGGACACATTAATATGACAGGCAGATGTCAAGTGGCACACGTTTATAGGCTCCAAATACAAGTACATACAACACAAACAGCCATTCACTTTTTTTTGTACTATTCTGGACATATGTGATGTATTAAAAAATGTCTTGTTATAAAGTCAACGATTACAATGTGTTTCGTGTATTTTAGTTCTGGGAGACATGCTCTCAAATATTGAATTATTCTCGGTTTTAATAATATTACCGACTTCTTCCGTAAGGGTGGACTTTCCCTTCAACTCCCAAAGTGACCTTTGACCCGGTTTAAACCAACAATGCCTAATGAAAAGCACATTTCTCCTGCTCTTCTTTGAACTAGTAGCCAAGGGAAAATGTCATTCTCTTCACGGCACTCTCGTCTCTTGGCTTTCCCCATGTATGGCCTTCAAAGTGCAGACTTCAGGACACAGATATGGCCCAAAAATGGAGGAGCCGAGTTATTGGAAATAGTTGGAATGGATTCATAAAAGCGCTTTGAGGCATACCTATTTGTCTACCCAAAAGGTCTGTTTTGAGTTTGTTGGACTGCAGCGCTTCAAATCGGCATCCATTTCAGCCTATTGGAAGAGATGCGCGGCATACCTGAGCCAGGCCATTTGGCTCCAGAGTTTGAAACCATAAAAGAAGAGATAGTTCAAGAATCCATCAAGTCGATAACAAATGATTTATCCCGTTCTCGTAACACTTTGCTGACCTTTTTTTTTGTAGCAGATTTTAGGCAACGAATTTAAGATTTGGAAAGTCGAGAACAATCTTTATTGCTGAGACTTCTATTCCATATTACGACAGAGGATTAGGGCCACGTCGAGGAAATGACTTCAATTTTACGAGAAAACATTTAGCATATTATGAGAATAAACTCGTAATTTTACGTGAAAATAAAAAACGTAATTCAGAAAAGCATATTACTGGTAACCTACAAAACGATGGAGAGAAGTCTTATGGCATTGTTCTTGTCTGCCACTGTTAAGTCTCAGGTGTTTGGCCATGCTACACACATTCAACAGCAATTTATTGTAACATGGTGTGATTTGCCAAAAGATTAAGTATTTCCTTATTTGTCAAAGAAGTGAACTATAACTTCTTCACTACTCTGGTAATATTACAACTTTGTTCTCATATTATTGAGCTATCCATGAATAAAATGATATCCATAAAAGGGTAAGGAAAACACATTGACCCGCTTTGGGGAGGTTGGTGGTTAGCAAGAGAGAGAGAGAGAGATCTTGTGTTGAGAGACTGATGATCACAGGCTTGAAATTCTGCCGGATGACAACCAACTGCATCGGGTTTCCAACTTAACTCTCTGATCACTTCTACTCATGACGCCTCTAAAGCTCTCCCCCTCTCTACTCTCTCTTTCCCTGGCTTCTGCCCCCTCTCTTATTTTCATTCCGTCTCCCCCGGCCCTGAATAACCTTTCACTGTTATTCTATTTACCAGAGGGAGCGTGTTTCTGGATCACTGGGCTAATTAATAAGGTAAACACAGACCACCAGCCACTCACTCACCACTGTGTTGACAGAGGAGAGAAACAGAGAAGCAAACTGTGTGTGAGGGTGTGTGTGTGTGAGTGTGTGTGTGTGTGCGTGTATGTCTGCTTACAGGCCCTACGCACTGCGCAATTTTGGACCGTCCAAAATGAAAGTCAAGTCAAAGTTTATTTATACAACACATTTAAAACAACCTCAGTGGACCAAAGGGCTGTACAGGCTGTAAGAAAAGCAAATGTCAAAGTCAACAAATGCGAACGGAATGTGGTGACAATTTTAAGCGGGTGACCGAAATGTTGTCAGCATTGGATGGCTGATTTACAGACTCAGAGTCAGAGTGTGCTGTAAATGACCCAACGTGTACAAAGTGTGGTCTGACCACATCCAAAGGCAACAGTGCGTGGAAGCTTTCTGAATGGAGACCACTGAAGAGAGTGTGTCACTACGGCCAAGGGTTTCATTACTTTTTAATTTTCCTTTCGGTGCATTCCTAGTAATGGTATTTTGGAAACGGAAACTTCTAAAATAAAAAACAAAATAAAAAACCAAGTTATGATATTGAGAACCTCTCTTTGGAATGACCAGGAAAAATTATGTTTTTGTGGTGCAGCAAAATTGCCAATGATGTGTTCATTGTACAGGATTGCGTGTGCCGGTTGACGTGTGTGTGTGTGTGTGTGTGTGTGTGTGTGTGTGTGTGCGTGCGTCTGTGTGTGTGTGTGTGGGGGGGGTGAGTTTCCAGAGGCGGGGACGGGGGGAGGGAGGGCATGAGGGGGGTTAACTGTCAACAGACGGGCGGGTAAATATTTCATGAACAAGGCCTTCAAGTCGAGAGCAAGAGCAATTAGTGTCAACCGTCAGGCTGCCTGGCCCCGCCACGCCATGATTAGTGCCTCGCTGGAACGCTGCACACAATTAGAGGCTCGACCTAGCCATGAAATAGGTCCAGACGACCAGCACTGCCATCCCTATTACACCATGAGACTAGTTAGGCAGAAAAACAAACTGCACTGGGCCCTGATAAGTAGCCCTGTGTGTGTATGTTGACGCAAAGACTCATATGGATAGAACAGAATACTAAGAGGGTTATTAACACGGCCACAAAGTGAGCCTAAGTGAATGGTAGAGTGACATTAATAAGGCCGTAAATATTATATAAGCCCATAGGGGGCAAGGGACTAAAACTACATCCTGGTTAACGGTTTGTGAAGTATAGAGACAATTCAATAAACAATTCTAATGTGTGAGTTTAACTGGTTAAGTTTGCCTATCAGCAATCCTGTATACAAGATCTAAAATCCAACATTGTAAACACTCCATATCGATAGATCAATGAATAAGAGCAAAGACGGACTACAGTGTCAGGAGAAGTGCAATTTAGTCGCTACCATGTATAACCAAATGTTTTCAACATGTTCTTCATTGCACTTGCCCCCGGTCAGACCACTGCAAACCTCAGAAATGTGACAGACAAGACTTAAGAAAAAGAACTCTTCATATATCAATCCAAGGCCAATTTGGCATTAAAAAACAAAGCCGAGATAATAATAAGTTACAGGAAAACTAGATTCAGCTTTTGCGGCGACCCGGTGTGATTCACGGGGCATTGTGTTCCTAACGGGCCTCCAATAAACACTGGAACAGGCCTGTGCTGTTTAAAGACAAAGTTTAAACGGAGGTCAGCCGGGGACACTCTCCTCTCATTAGCAGAAGGGGGGAAACCAGAGCCACCAGACAGGGCAACCTAAGTGCAGTAACTCACAGAGGTGCACATTTACTTACATCTCGGTGCACCTGTACATATGTCATCATGTTTAAATGTGGTAACGTTATTTTATATTTAAAATCAGTCATGTCTAGACGTTACATGTCACTGTGAGAACAAAGTAAAGCTTATGACGTCATAAGGGGAGAGACATCTGACCGGGGTTTTTTGAACAGAGGTTTTTCTAGAAAGATGGAAGGGTTGAAAAAGGGAGAAGGTTTTTCTCATATTTTGCGAGTCTCGAGCTTTACCGGGGACCCATATTAATATTCATAAACCATGTAAAAGTGCATTTCACATAAACGGTGACCTTTGTTTTTGTTTTTGGTCAATTGCTGAATTAATGGATCAACCAGTTGTTTCTGCCTTATATATATGTATAATAAGAAGCAGTTAAACATAGAAGTCAGTGTGTTTTCATGTCTATATGTGTGTGTATCCACTGCTGGTGAACATGGCCTTTTCGGGCTGCACCTGCCATTCCCCTGTATCCTGATCCTCGGACGTGAAATATGGTCGGGCACAAATTCCAGGCATGCAGGCGGGATTTCAGCACTGTAGCCGATAGTTCCAAGCTGTCAGCGGTTGTGACGTCTTTATTATGGCTCGTCCTTGCCTCGGCTTTATGACTTTTTAAGCTCACAAACCCAGAGCTGAGCACAGGTGGGACTGTGGGGGGGACAGCTGGTCCAGAAATCTCTAGATTGAATTGACTGACAAATGATTAGCAGTAGGCCAGTTTAAGAATAATCCAGCCATAGAATGCTTCCTCAACCATGTCAACTGTGAAAGACACCAAAACCAGAGAAAATCATTGACCACGGTACACAGGGACATTTGGCTCAACCTAAAACAGAACCCCACCCCTCTAAACACAAAGCATATTTATCTGAGAAATGTTGAAGTTGCTACTGCACTGTGAATTCCCCCTTCCAAAGCAAACACACCACGCATGAACACAGGATGAGTCACTTGGCTATCATTTAACAAAAGGGGTTTGTGTAAATAGAGTGTTTCATGGATTAATAGTAGGATGCATGTCTAGGCAAAGGCAACATTTCTCATTTCAGAAATGATTTAGCTACTGATCACGCTGCTGGGGAACAGGTACAAATTTTAGAAACAAACAATCAAACATTATGTGGAACCACAGAAATTGAGGCGAAGTGCAAATAAAAGCAAGGAGTTCATGGTCTAAGCCAATACAAAGTTAGCTCAAATTGTGTTACGGCCTCCACACACATCCTACGTCTACCTCTGGAGCGCGTCGCCTTACCTTACTGCTGCGTCTCTCGGACTTTTCTCGGACACACATGGAACGTCTCAACTGCTGCTGCTGCAGCGCTGCTTTTAAAAACCCTTACTTTCTACATGGAGATTTCATAGATAATTCCCATTAAAAATGAAGTTCTTTCATGTGATTTATGATGCATATGATTTATATTGAGTCTAATATTGAGTCTGGACAGTAATCCGTGCACCCCATTGCATTTTTATTTTCATTTTTTGCCACATTTTCGCTTGTTTGAAGTTTTACTTTGAAAGAGGCACACCAGGAAATGGTGAAACTACAGCGAAAGCTGCCGGTATGAAGCCAATATGACTCCCAGCAGAGTATTTCTCTATCAGTTAAAGAGGACCTATGATGCTTTTTGACTTTTATGACCTATAAACGTTGTTATGATGATTCATAGTCATGCTTAACCATACTAAATGATCAAATAATGACTTACATGCATTTCGACATATTCCCTGCTGACCGTCTGGGGTGTCTGTGCAGAGCACTAAACACTATTCTAGCCAGTCGAGAAGTCACGTGTTCAAAGCGGTCTACCCTTTCATAATTTGTGCCGTCGCATAAAACTTTGTGACGTCTCCACGCGGATGTTTCCATGTATGGTAATGCTGTCACTTCCCTGTTCGCGTCTGCCTCGCGTCTGCCTCGCGCCCTTATAGGTCCATGCTCGCGCTTCCCGCCACTGAAAGTGTTCCGGAAGGAAGGTAACCAATCACAACGGAGTGGGGTTTGCAGGAGGGGGGGGGAGGGGAGCGGAGATGGCCGAAGCACAGGCCGAAGCACACACACTCAAGTGTTGACAGGATGTGCTGGATCGCCAAAATAAGAGAAAGAGCTTCCCGAAAATCTACATAGTTTTTTGTGATGTGATTCGTGTCAGGTTGCTCTATAGCAGTGTAAAACAAGAAATTAAGACCAGAAAAGTAGCATAATAGGTCCTCTTTAAAGCAGAGAGATGCGCGGCTCTCAGAAAAAAAATAGGCGAGCCTCCTGAGGTAAACGGGAGCGTCGCTGCAGACGTGCCTCCGACGTGCATCAGCAGTGCGTCTGAGGTTGGATGTGTGGCCGCTCTATGTTGATTACACGGTCGGTGAAAAAAAGTCAGACGCAGACGCACAGTAGGGGTAGGATGTGTGTGGAGGCCGTTAGTCATTGTTTTCTCTGAAACTCACTATAGCGGAGCCAAGATAATATTAAACACATCCGGCTAATACTTGTGTTTTTTTCACTGTCCTAAAATTCATATTCTGCTATGCTCTGCTGACACAAAATCTATTGCCGACTCAGACACTATCTGTAGCATCACTCTCACTGTTGTTGATCTCATTCATTACAAGAAATGGTGGAGTAAGAAAAAAATAGGCAATGTCTAAATATTTAATAAAGAAAGTACATTTTTAACTCTGCACCACTTTCCTTACTCCATTATTAGCTCATGGCTCATTTTCCAATTCATTTCTGTATAATAAGTATTACAATGAAGCTGAAAAGCTTCAGCAGTTGCCTGCAGATGTCGGCTAAGTAGGCTGTGAGAGGAGCACATTAAAAAAAAAGGTTCTCGACCCATCGCTGTCCATCTTCTTTTAGGAAATGCAACAAAGATGATATGAGATGCTCTTTCTACAAAAAAATTATTTTAGGAAACATGGCTCCAGTGGAGACCCTGAGGCCAAGAGCCTTGATAATGATGGCTGAGTCAAATTCTGTCCTCCCTACTTCCGTGTGTGTGTGTGTGTGTGTGTGTGTGTGTGTGTGTGTGTGTGTGTGTGTGTGTGTGTGTGTGTGTGTGTGTAAAATTCCAAGTGGACGTTCACTAAGTGCAGGAGAGGAAAAAGAAGCTAAGAAAAACCATGGTCCATAAGAAACTGGCTGTTTATATCACAAATGGCCGTTGCCTGGTTGCGATGATTTAAAAACAAAACATTAATGTGGATGTGATAGTGTGGAAGAAGATATAAAAAACTTTGATGTAAATACTTCACATTCATGTATGTATGAACCCTACATTATATTTAAAAAGAATCAAATCACTCTACACCCTCTGTAAACCAATGAAGCAATGTTGATTTAAAACAAGACTTAACTAAATGTGTCAAACTATTTTTAAGTGAACTTAATCTAAACTACACTAGAAGTTTTCTGCTCTAATTTGGATGCATTGCATTTTGATTGATTTCTTTCTGACATTTTATGGACAAAATGATGCATCGAGAATATAATCAAAAGATGAGTTGGCAATTTAAAAAAAAATGTAACATCATTGCAATTCAAAGATTGACGTTCACATATAGGGAGGAAAATTTATAGTAGTGTAGTTTGGATGTATCCAGCATTATGGATATATTTTGTTATCGAGATGGCAAATAAATCAAAAATAGAGAGGTTTTCATGATATGACATGATCTCCATAGGCATAATATTCGGCTTGCTTCTCATCGGTGCAGTTTATATTGGACACACGCATACCGTAACTAGATAAATAAATGAATTCTCAGGATAGACTACCAAAATAAAAAAGTTATTTTACACACTCCAAAACATCTGAATCATTACAACCAGTTTGTAAAACTTTAAGCCAGTCTATGAAGTACATCCTAAACAGATCAAAGTAAAAAAAGCCCCCGCAAACCCAAACACATTCCGCCACAGTGTGGACACATGTAGTAGTTTATCCAATTCAAAGTGCTATGATAATCTTAACCAGCCAGCAGCAGCAAGCCATCTTTATCCAGCTGAGGCCTGGCTAGCTGCTCGGCCAGCTTATGAAAAGTTATGACAAGGTTGTGCTCACATCGGGCTTTGATCCTGCTTTATGGGACAGTGTGGGCCTTTGATCTGGGATGGCCATCTTTAAGGGGCTTTTCTTCATACTGAGGAACCATATACCATGAGACTGAGGGGGGTACAGGAGGGATGCAGAGAGGAATGAAAACGGCTGAAAGAATGATAGAAAGCAGAAGACAGGGAGCTCCTATAGTTGGGAAAAAAGGAGAGGAAACTACACAACTATTTTATCCACAAACTGTTGGCTGCTTCACCTGAAACCACATCGCATATCCACCAACAACTAGCCCATTTCCTCCCACCACACAAACCCTCAAGGTGAAAGGTGCAGAGAAGTTCTGTATGTATCACATGTTCCACTTATTAAAGGTGGAGTCAGCTATTCTGCAGAAAGCTTGTTGTCAAAATCTCCTCACAGTCCGCTACCTTTCTGTAGTGTGTGTGAGCTGCCTAAGCACAGCCTAGGCTCTGTAAACGGTGGGTTCCCTTTGTTTACAAACACTTTGTGTACATACCAGTTTACACAGAGCCTAGGTTGTGTATCAACACCAAAACAATTTGCAGTGTGCACACATTACAGTGATTTTGACAACAAGCTTTCTCCAGAATCGTTGACTCCACCTTTAAAAGATGGAAAGTTATATGAAATGTAGCAATGTCTCAGGAAAGGCAGGGAAGAACGAAGTCTGCTAGTTAGCAAACATGGAGGGCCCCATATCAAACTCTGAGCAAAAATGTTATGAGGAAGGGAAATGCCAACACATTTGTTAGACCTCAAGGATTCAGACAGATGTCCTTTGGTGAGCCACAGTGAATGTGAACTTTCAATGTTTACAAGAGAACTCAACAGGTAGCCTTTAATGTTCCCAGTGCACTTTCCGTGGAGCATCAGGACACCCGATTGTAAAATGTACACTACTGTTAAAAACAATTACGCTATCCGACTAACTGAACAAAGGAGCGACTTGTTTTTGTTTCTTTATTTAACCGTTGCGTCATGCATGTGTCTTGCTTTGGTGTTGATTATGTCAGCATACATCCCACATGTATCCTGGGCTAACCCTGTAGCTCCATGTGCTCCCCTGCAGTACACAGAGGATTAGACATGCAGCGTGTCAGTAAATCTCCCCAACCATCACACAGTCCTCACTAGAGCCCCCGGGAGCCACAAAATATACACTTACATAAACACACCTTTTTTTCACAAGCTATCTTCTCATTTCAGTTGAGTTTAACAACATGTAACTCGGGCTATTAACTTAAAATGTTCTGTGTATGAGAAAAGCTAGAAACAACAAGAAAGGAAGCCTGCAGGCTCTTAAAAAGGGCCTGAAACTGCTAGTTGCTCTTTTTGCAAATTAACTGTGAAGGTAAAGGGGCCCGTGGGGTCATTCATCATCACCATTGTATGACCAGCAGAGGTGTCTCTTTCAGAAAACAGGAAAAACAGATATTGAAAGCTCTTTATTCCTTTGCACTTTCTCTACTGCCTTTTTTTCCTTTTTTTTTTTTTTTTTTTTTTAAGTTGGAGTCAGCTGGGGAATGTTTGTTCAGTGAATATCTCCTCACGATCGGCTGTACGTCCATACATAAAAATAAAAAAATCCAGTGTTAATACACAGCTTAAGTTCTATAAACGGGCATTCTCCTAGCAACAGTAGGCCCCCTTTGTTGACAAACCCTTTGTTAACATGCCCTTTTACAGAGCCTAGGCTGTGAATTAACACCAGATTTTCTTCTAGAATGGACACGTAGCGGATCGTGAGGATATTCACTGATTTTGACAAAGTGATTTTGACTGATTCTACCTTTAAGCAGTCAAATACTTCTGCACTCGTCACATGCTCCGATGGACTCGGCTATATCTCTAAATTATCAGTGGTGTGTAAAAGTATTTTTAGGTGTCAAAGCAGGTGATGAATGGCTCCCCCCCCCCCCCGAGGGAAGAAAAGCTCTTTTTGACCCGATTCTGTTGGTGGTATGCATGAGATGAAAACACTGTTCAACACAGCAACCTCTCACTGCCTGAGGGGGCTGCAAGATAGACATGTAGGTGTGGGTGCTGCATTTCTCAAAGATATTGGAGATAAGGTGGGGTAGAAAAAAGTACCAGCTTCACACTGTCGCCCTTAACCAAATCTACACCTTTCTGTGTTCATCTGTCATGATAAGAATCTCTAATTTGTGTCCGTGTGTACCATTATGTTAATTAGTCCTAAAGTCATATTAAAAAGCAACTTTAATTGTTCCCCATGGCACTTTATTTGTGAAGAGCAGCAACACAGCTCATTACAAAGCACCAGCAGGCCTTAATGTGGTCCAGACGACTGAGAAAACACAGCACGAAACAAACGCCTCGTAAACAGTTGTAATTCTTGATAATGCGCAAAGCCTTGTCAAGCTGACACCATGAAATACAGAGCACACAGATCACTTTCAGACAAAGCCTCGCTGGTTGAGGCTTGCAGCTGTCTGCCAAGAGAGCAAGACATACGGGAAGAAAAGAGGTAAGAGAAAAGCAAAGAATGACAGACAATATAAAAAAAACCTTTAATTACACATTTTGGCAAAGACGACAAAAGAAATGACAGCGAAATACAACGCACTGCTGGTGAAGCTCAGAGGAGTTCAACACTGTGCAGACGTACATCGTCTTCCAGCAAAAAGACATTCAGACCCGGTCCAACTGATAAAAAAGTTGCTAAATTACTGTTGATTAACTGCTTCACACTTTAGAGTTGTCATGTTTTTTCATACAGTTATTCCCCATGTCATAGCAACCAAAAGCACCTGGCGCCGCCTACCAATACTACAGAATTCCAACTTGCTCCAGATACTCAAAGCTGACCTTTTCTTTAGACAGCGTCGAAGGGGAGTGTGAGACAGGAATTCTTGCTATCTGACACGGCATGAATCTAAACCTAACGTGTGGTTGCCATAAACAACAAGAGCCGTTGCGAGAGGCATCTGTAAAAAAAAAAAAAAGAAGAAAAAAAAGGGGGCAGAAGCATTTAGCTCCGGAACAGCGGCGTGTGAGCGGGGGAGGTTAAATATGTGGCGCGACCTGGGATGGTTGAGTGTCAGTGAGCTGTTTGGTGGCTGTAGCCGGATCCCTCAGAGTGTAGGTAGAAGCAGGTGAACTCTTTAGGTGCCCTCAAGCTACACATAATCTGTCTCATCCATATTCTCCCCCCCCCGACAAAGTTCTCATTCTGGACCGCATCTACCTCAAGTGTGCTCTTGAAGCCGCCAAGCAAAAAGCCTGGAAAGTAATAGCTGTGGACGAAGCGTGCGCACTTCACTCCAGATTAACACTTTTGGACTGCAAGATCAGGGTATTGCTCAACGGCATTCATTTGGGTTATCTTCCGAAACCTCCAAAATGTCAAGAAGGCCAAACACTAACGTTGCCGCTCATTTGTGGAATGTCCGTTAGTATCAAATATAAAAGAGAAGTTTTAGGGAATAAATATCGTCTTTCCCTCTGCAATTAGAGACTGCTATCACCCTTCTTTTATACGTTACCGGTTATATGGTTGCCTGAATTATGGGGGTTTATGTCTCTCGCAAAACCACTTCAATATTCTCTAAATATTACAACTTTTTTTCGGAAAATTACGACTATATTGGAAAAGTACAACTGTATTTTTGTTATTTTATGTATTTATTTGTTGTTCCCTCAACATGGCCCTTAAACTCCATCGTACAAATCTAACACTGTTATTGGTGCAATTTTTTAAAGAAGCAGCCACAGCACAGGGGAAATGGGGTCCGTCCGGCATTTCCGCAGTGCCGTGGCTTAAAGGCTTTCACCTGAAGCCTTTAAAAGCTGCTGGCACACACCGAGCTGACCCGGGCCAAACAGCTGACATCCCAAGGACACACCGTTTCCGTCCCATCTTAAATAATTCACATAAAATGGCTGTGGGAGCTAATCTTACAGTGGAGACACAGACATGCTCTTGATACCTTAAACAGACCCAGTGAGAGAGAGAGAAAAAGAGATAAACGACAGATGGCTGAATCAGTTTTCCTTTTTTTTTTCTCAGCCCCTACATATAAACTGCTGAGTTGTGCCTGGCCTTTTTGGTTCATTTCATACACGGATATTTAAACCCCACAGGATCTTAATGGTACCAAAAATAGAAAAATTGGAAAACAAAGTATGGGCTAATCTTGGTAAAAGGATTAATGTTTTGCGAAGCCGAGAACAGGGGCATAAAAATCCCCTGTTGTGAAACGCACATAAAAAGGTCTGAGAGAGAGAGCTAATGTTACAATTTTATCAGTGTGTCAGAGTGTGTGTGTGTGTGTGTGTGTGTGTGTGTGTGTGTGTGTGTGTGTGTGTGTGTCGTATATTTGCTGTGATCACAGATGTAATTCCTCGGCTAATCGGCCAGATCAAACCGATATCCGACACTACCTTGTCTGACTCCACATCCTCCAATTATCGAAGGCAGGCCCGGCCCTGGGCATAGGCAGTATAGGCAAATGCTAGGGGCGCATCCATCCGCAGGGGGCGCCGCTACGAAAAATAAATAAATAAATGGGCTACCAAAACTTTATTTTAATTTTTTTTTACTAATACTGTTAATACTATAATTTCAAAATATGAGTTAAGCTTAAAATATGACAACTACTGAGGATAGACAAACTATAAAAAAAAAATTGAAGCGCCCCCCTCTCCTCCGATAGACTTCCAGATTTCTGGCGATCAGCCAGGTATCTGAACGGTAACTTCACCGGTCGGAACCGGAAGAAAAGAGCGCACACCATGTCAAAATGACAAAAGCTCTCTCGTGCCAAGGGAAGACTGAAAAGGAAAAGAAGAGGAGGAAAAACGTGACAAAGACAGAGGTAGGCCTACAGTGACGTTAATGTGATGAATGAATAGTGTGCTGCATTGTTTTAGCCGTTGTCGGAGCAGTGTGTTAACTTGCTAGCTTACTTTTGGAAGATGGGGAACGTTACTCCCAGCTTAAATTCATCAGAGGCATTTAGAAATATTTTTCATGTAGCCTACATCCCCATAACTTGCCAAAGTTTGCACTGCTTGTAATGGTTATTAGAAAGCTATTACTTTTCCACTATAATTAATGGTTGTCAACCTTGGGTTTATTGTGTTAGTTTACATCAGTGTTAAAAGTGCACAGTATAATAACTGTTAATATTGCATACTTGAGGCAAGTCAAGTTTATTTGTGAGGCACTTTTCAACACAAGGTAAATCAAAGTGCTATACATAAAGCCATGAGATATCATCAGAAGGCTTGATTCTGATTTAATAAAAAGCAGGAGCAAACTTTTCCGTTTGATTGTACCTTACCTAGGCCTATAGCTTTCCATTAGTTACTGCTTCTCTTCACTCTGGTTGGATGCTAAACTGCATTTCATTTTAATGACAAGAGTTTAATCTTATCTAATTTCCATTTTAAAGCTTTTCACCATGTATTAATATAAATAATATAACAACATGTATACTTCTCTTTTCTCTTCAGGTTTTCATTTTAAATACTTTGAGCCACCTGTCCTGCAGACATCTTCTCCACCTCAGCACAGCCCAGTGATGCAGCATGAGGAATAAAGGCTTCACCAATAGACCCAAAGGCAAGAGTAGTCAGGCTGTAGCAAGGTGAGGTGAGCTTGTTGAGATATGAAGATGAGGTCTTAACATCTAAATGTAGACAGCTCTCTGTTGGAATCAAGTTACATAGCAGTAAAATCCAGAGGTCTCTGTCATTTAATTTTGTAATATAGCTTTTGTGTGGAATTATATTCAATGCAAAGTTATGATTTATTGAAACTATACTTGTAATAGATTATAATTTTAAATGTTAACGTCTGCATTTTTCTGTGCGAATCGTAATATTGTATTAATTTTTTAATGTTATGTCACTTGTTTTGTAATATGTTTTTTTATTGTGCGGGTTATTTTCTGTCTAAAATAAAATGAAATGTCAAAGACAAAGTTATCCAGTTATGTGTGAGTGTATGAACAGTGGTGGACCTGACTGCAATGCAATGGGGGGCGCCAGCTAAAATCTTGCCTAGGGCGCCAAATTGGTCAGGGCCGGCCCTGATCGAAGGGTATTAAGAATATACAGTATCCTGCTTTATGTCCATGTGAGGGTGTGTGTGTGGGTGGAATTTAGGCAAGGCAAGGCAAGGCAAGGCAAGTTTATTTATATAGCACAATTCAGACACAAGGCCACTCAAAGTGCTTTACAGGGGCAAGATTAGAATACATAAAACACATTATAAAACATTTAAAAGCGAATAAAAGAAGCAAATAAAAAAATAAAATAAAAATTAAAACTCGATTTAAAATTGCAAGTTAAAAAGGAAACAAAAAAGTCTTCAGACTCGATTTAAAAGAACTGAGAGTTGCAGCAGACCTCAAGTTCTCTGGGAGTTTGTTCCAGATTGTTGGTGCATAAAAACTAAAAGCTGCTTCTCCTCGTTTAGTCCTAACTCTAGGGACTGTAAGTAGACCTGTCCCAGACGACCTAAGGGCTCTGGACGGTTCATAACTTATCAGCATATCAGTAATGTATTTTGGCCCTAAACCATTTAGTGCTTTATAAACCAACATCAGAATTTTGAAATCAATTCTTTGAGTGACTGGAAGCCAATGTAAAGACCTCAGAACTGGGGTAATGTGATCCACCTTTTTGGTCCTAGTGAGGACTCGAGCAGCAGCGTTCTGAATTAGCTGAAGCTGTCTGATTGATTTTTTTGGAAGGCCAGCAAGGACACTGTTACAGTAGTCAAGTCTACTAAAGATAAATGCATGGACAAGTTTTTCTAAATCTTGCTGAGACATAAGCCCTTTAATTCTCGATATGTTTTTTAGGTGGTAGTAGGCTGATTTATTGATTGATTTTATGTGTTTCTTGAAATTCAAGTCAGAGTCTACAACAACACCAAGATTTCTGGCTTGGGGTGTAGTTTCTAACATAATGGATGTAAGCTGTGCGCTGACTTTTAATTGTTCATCTTTGGCACCAAAGACAATTACTTCAGTTTTATCGTTGTTTAATTGAAGGAAATTTTGGCACATCCAATCATTGATTTGTTCAATGCACTTACTCAGTGCCTGTATTGGACTGTAGTCTCCTGGTGATATGGTTATGTAAATTTGTGTGTCGTCTGCATAATTATGGTAGCATAATTTGTTCTTATTCATAATCTGAGCTAGTGGGAGCATGTAGATGTTAAATAGAAGAGGGCCAAGAATGGAACCTTGGGGGACCCCGCATGTAATATTTGTCCGCTCAGATGTGAAGTTGCCTATTGACACATAGTAGTCTCTATCCTTTAAGTAGGATTCAAACCAGCTTAGTACAGTTCCCGAAAGTCCAACCCAGTTTGCTAGTCGATCTAGTAATATGCTGTGGTCAACTGTGTCAAAAGCGGCACTGAGATCCAGTAAAACTAAGACAGAACTTTTGCCACTGTCTGTGTTTAAATGGATGTCATTGAGGACCTTAACCAGAGCAGTCTCAGTACTGTGGTGTTGTCGAAATCCTGACTGGAAGACATCAAAGCAGTTATTCATTGCTAAGTAGTTATTTAGCTGTTGATAAACAGCTTTTTCAATGATTTTACTTAAAAATGGTAGGTTAGATATGGGCCTATAATTTTTCATGAGTGATGTATCTAGATTGTTCTTTTTTAAGAGTGGCTTGATGACTGCTGTTTTCAGGGCCTGTGGGAATACACCTGTCTGAAGGGACATATTGACAATTTGTAGAACATCTGAGGCCATACAGCTAAAAACAGTTTTAAAGAAGCCTGTGGGCAGAATGTCAAGGCAACAGGATGAGGAGTTCAGGTGTTGTATAATGTCCTCCAGGTTTTTGTGGTTTATAAGATAAAATTCTGTCATTGCATTTGAATTGATTTTAAGAGGGAACACATATGTTGAACTTGGTATTGATGCAGTGACAGCTTGTCTAATTTTGTGAATTTTCTCAGTAAAGAAGGAGGCAAATTCATTGCAGGCCCTCGTGGAAAGATGCTCAGACGCTACTGGCACAGGAGGGTTTGTTAATCTGTCGACAGTAGCAAACAGGGCACGTGCATTGTTGTTGTTTTTGGTGATGATGTCAGAAAAGAAAGAATGCCTTGCATTTCTCAGTTCTGAGTTAAACGTGCACAGTTTCTCTTTGAAGATGTCATAATGAACCTGGAGATTTGTTTTTCGCCACCTGCGTTCTGCTTTACGGCACTCTCTTCTTTCTATTCTGACCTGCGGGGCATTTCTCCAAGGAGATCTTTTCTTACCAGAGACAACCTTCATCTTAGTGGGCGCAATAGCATCTATAACACTTGTAAGTTTGCCGTTAAAGTTGTCTAAGAGCTCCTTAACTGAGTTACAGGGGACGGGTGGTACCGAAGAAAATGCTTGAATGAATGTTTCACTGGTATTTTCTGTAATATACCGCTTTTTGATTACTTTTGACTGATCAATTGTGTGAACAGACATTGTACTCTCAAAAAATAAACAGGAATGGTCCGTGAGGGGACCCATATCTGCCACTGTTATGTCTGAAATGTTCATTCCTCTGGAAATGATAAGGTCCAGCGTGTGCCCTTTGTTATGAGTTGGTTTGTCAACATGCTGATTTAGTCCAAAGTTGTCAAGGACACAGCACAGTTCTTTTGCACATCTGTCCTCTGGTTTGTCAGTATGAATATTGAAATCTCCGACGATTAATACACAGTCAAACTCAGTACAGATTACAGACAGCAGTTCAGTAAGTTCATCAAAAAAGCTTGCATTGTATTGTGGTGGCCGGTAGATATTGATGAAAATAGCTCTAGAGGCTGAATTTAACTGTAGAGCCACATACTCAAATGAATCAAAATTTCCATAAGACATCTTTTTGCATTGTAGAGATTCTTTAAACAGAATAGAAACCCCCCCTCCTTTTTTATGCACTCTGGATTCACTCACAAAATTGTAATTTGCGGGGGCGGACTCTATAAGAACAGCTGAGCTGTTATCTTGGTCTAACCAAGTTTCAGTTAAAAACATAAAATTAAGATTGTGCCTAGTAATAAGATCATTAATTAAAAATGTTTTACCTGCCAAGGATCTGATGTTTAATAAACCTAAATTTAGTGTGTTCGAAGCATTGTCAGCCCGATTTATTTCAGCACACTGTGGCTGAAGAGGAATGCTTATCAGATTTGATACATTTACAGGATTTAAGAGTTTCCTGTTACTTGAGATACACTTTGAGAAACAGGGCCCCAGCTTATCCTGTGAGTCGTAGGCGTTAACTAAGTAGCCGCGGCCCGGCACATATCAACAAGTGCTGACATCATCAGTCTCCCTAGCCTGATGATGATGACGTCGCGGTGGGATTGGAGGGCGTGGAGGGGTGAAGAGCCTGGCACTGTGGCTTAGATTGGCGAGTTGAGGGGGACGTTGACTGCTGGGGGTACATATGATTTCCTTAAATCCCAGATCAGGAGAGGATGGAGAAAGGGTGGTTGCAGGAGAGAAACGAGGAGAGAGAGGTCGGCTTGGTGTTGAACTGCGTGGTCCAGGGGAGACGGGGATGGGTGGAGCCCCCTCCTCTCTGCCCTGATATCTCTCCTGGTCTGAGCTGTCATCTGGGGCCGGCAGTTGTCCTTCGGCGCTGCTGCTACGCTGTGTTATCTTCTTCTCCTGGGCCTTGTCCTTGGCACGAACAGATTGGTGACGTAGGACGTACATCACGTTGGATGTGAATAGTTTGACTCCAGCCTTATTTAGACAAAGTCCATCTGTCTTAAAAAGCTGCTTGCGGTTCCAGAAAATGTTAAAATTGTCAATAAAATGCACTGAGTGGTCAGGGCATACAGTTGAAAGCCATGTGTTCAGTGCTAACAGTCTAGTGAATCGCTCAGGTCCTCTTCTGATTGGTGGCAGAGGACCACTGATAAACACCTCAGCATTCAGTGAGCTGACCGTGTTCAGGAGATTCTTAAAGTCCTGTTTCAACATTTCAGACTCTTGTTTTACAACATCATTTGATCCGATGTGCAGAATGATGTTCTTTACAGTTGTGTGTGCAGCTGCAATTTCCAGGATTCTCTCTTCTAGGTCCGACACCATATCATTGGGAAAGCAGAGTACTTTGGTATCAACACTAAACATGCTTTTCATATCTCTAACAGAAAAGTCTCCAACTATCAGGGTTTCAGGCCTGGTCGTTAGCTTGGTTAGCCCGGTTGTTAGCTCTCTCTGTGGCTCTTGGCTTTCGGGCCTTACCTTGTTGTGTGAAGGCGCTATGCTATCTTGGTCATCAGAGGGAAATCCAGGGACTTGCATCAGTGGAGTAAATCGGTTCGACACTTGCACACTTGTTTGCTGTGGAAGTTTGTTGTTGTTACCTCTCTCCCTTGCAGTAATCCATTGCTGCGGCCTCCGAGCCGCGGGGGTTGAGGAGGCACCGTGCCTGAGTGATAACGCAGGCCAATTTAGATTTAACTACCAACAAACTACAGCAGCCCCTCAGTACAGGGCAGGCAGAAAAGGAGGAAAAATGTTTTGTAAGCGTCTGGGATCAGGGCAAAACTACACAACCGAAACAGGTATATCGTTTCCTATGTCTAATCTCACCATCTTACTCACACACACACTTGCACACGACTGTACAGAAAAGGGGGGAGGGGGAGTTTGGGATGCAGTCTTGGACCCAAACGAGGCCCTGTAATTCAAACCTGTCATCGCTGAACAAGAGAGACCTGTTTGGTAAATAAGAGAGTGGTTCAACATTAGAGGCACATACGTCCCACGCCACATCTGCTCTCCATTCTGATGTGGAACAAGAGACTGAGGGAGGGAGGGAGGGAGGGAGGGAGGGAGGGAGGGAGGGAGGGAGGGAGGGAGGGAGGGAGGAAGGGAGGGAGGAAGAGTGAGAGAGAAAAATCAAGAAAAAAAGTGTTGACAGAGTGCGAGAAAACTGTGAAGGGAAAATAAATGAGTGAGCAGGGAGCTAAAAAACAAACAAAAACACACAGATGCCGGTGGTGAATGCATCTCAATGCAACACAAACTCTGTTTTGCCCCTTCTCTGCCCACCCAGGGTTTTAATTTGTGCACATCAGGTTCGGTGAACATTCCCGCTGTGGCTGCACAAACCTCATCTTTCAACGCCACCCACAACGTCCCCTTTCTAATGAGAATTATGCTCACTATCCCACTTCATTTCAGTGAGGAAAATTCCATGTTCCAAAAAAACGAAGTCTAGTGCAAATCAGATCCCCTCCACCCCCCCACAACGAATTGCTACCGTAAAAAGGACTTGACCTGAGTAAATAATCACTAGTTCACCTCCTGCCTACCTTTGTTCTGTGGAGACGGTAAATATAGGATTATGCAAATGGTTGTGCAAGGTATTTAATGGTTTCAAATGTGGTGGAAGACATGTGGTTTGGAGTAAAAGGGAAATAACCAGCGCACTATATAAAGAAAAAAGGCTTTGCCAACAAATTAATTCAATGCCAACATTCTGCTCTTAACTGGAGAAGGCATGGTCGCCACACACACACACACACACACACACACACACACACACACACACACACACACACACACACACACACACACACACACACACAGGATCCTTTTAATTTGAAGAAAGATTTACTTAATTCCTCTCATGTTATGCATAAACTTTCCTTTGGCTATTTGTTTCCCAACAGCTAGGAGTGTTGAGCAAACAAGTCATAGAAAATTGACAACAAAACAACAACCAAGCAACCAAAAAAATGCTATGCAAATCTGTCCACAAAAACTTGGCAGTCCAGAGACACACCACACATGCTATAGAGGACTTAAATTGGAAAAAAAATAATGGAAAACTTTCATTTGCTGCCATTCTTCCAACATGGCGGTGTAAACCGTGCAACCATTATTGGGTACATATTATGACAGGCCTCTATTTTGTGTTTGTAAAATATCCTTCCTGCATTGCTCCACAATATCACCCATATACTGAATATAATGTTCTCTAACAGCCGTAACCACCTCCTGCTGCATTCCAGGCCAAACATTATCCCAGAACATGGAAGTGACATGTTATCAGGCAATGGGGGCCTGGAGGGGCTGTAAGAAACCCTGTGTTACATAAAGCAGGGATATGTTCAGAGCCACTAAATACACAATCAGCCACAAACACAAAAAAACACACGCGCAAGGAACAGATTTTTCCTTTTGGTGCGTACAAATATACACTCTCTAGAACTGGAAGAAGTACTGTAGGAAGGAACACATTAATGCTTTTGAATGACCTTAGACCTACCTAAAAGACCACATATTATGCTCATTTTCAGGTTAAAAATTGTAATGTGGGTTTCTACTAGCTAGCATAAAACTGTTTATATGGTGTGGTGTCCTCCAAAAAATACTAACAAACACAAAGCCCGTCCCAACCCCGTACCTGATTCCGGGTGTGTGGTTCTGGAGGTGCTCCTGCCAGCGCTGGTGATGGTGGTGATGGAGACACAGAGGGGAGGAGGGGTGAGGAGGATGGGGGTACGTGCAGGCAGAGAGGCAGCACGGGCAGGAGCATGGAGCAGTGGCCCCTGGGTGGGGGGGAACCGGTCCGGAGCCTGGGTTCTGGAAGAGGGGGCAGTCGGGCTGTCCACAGGGGCAGCAAGGGGCCGACTGAAAGTGACAGTGCTGGCAGCAGAGCGGGGGCTGGGGAGGGGGAGTGGAGGAAGAGGAGGGGGAGAGGTGGTGCTGGGCCAGTCTTTGGGAGTCGATTGCTGCCGGGGAGGAGGGCGTTTGGAGGTTCCTCAAGGAGCCGTTCTGTTTGACCAAGCCGCCGTTTGCGCTGGGTCTGTTGGTTCTCTGGACCAGCTGCGTCCTCTGCTGATTCTGCTGAACTCTAGACGCTGAGTCCTTGAGGATGACATCATCGTCGTCCTCTCCGTCCGCCGTGGGGCAGTCGGCCGCGATAGAGTCCTGGCCGCTGTGCACTGTGGTGCCGGGGTTTGAGGGAAGGTTTCCGTTAGCGCTGAGGGGATGGTGCACTCCGTTGCAGAGGGCCAGAGGGTCTCCACAAGCGTCGCTCAGAGCCATGGTGCTCGTCCAGCCGGCCTGGCAGGGACACCGTCACTCCTCTAGAGGGAGAAGAAGACAACGAGACGGAAAGAGAAAAAGGTTTAGGCGCCATTTACAGGATCCACTGCAGTAACGAACCAGCAACCTTAAGGTCTGACCAGTAACCATCAAGTCGCTAGTTGGATCCCCAGAACTGGATTGCATACAATTGATGAGAGCTCAAAGTTCTTCTATAGATCTAACCCCTTAATATTGCTCTTTAAGTGTGCCAGATTGATGCTTTTAAAAATGTCTTCCATGGGAGCATCCCCCAACCCACTAGAAGGTTTTGGCAAGGTCCACCGAAAATAGTCTCACAAAATCCTGTGGGAAACACTGACTTAAGATGAGCTGTTAGGTGGATTTCATTCACCTTTGGACAGAGCCAGGCCAGCTGTTTTACTGCTTCAAGTCTTTATGCTAAGCTAAGCTAACAGTCTTCTGGCTCATGCTTCACATTTTGCGGACACGATATTAATCTACTAGCCAACTCTCGCCAACTAAGCAGATAAGCATACATGTCCTAATAATTATTTTGATACATTACAGATTTTGGAAACACGTTATCTATTTATTTAGCTCTGTACGTGCTAGATCGAAAGGGAATATTGGTTGAGAAAGCTGTGATAGCAGGCAAGGAAAGAGAAATAGATAAAGAAGTGAAGTCTGAATGGTCTTAGATGTGATCAGTTTGTCTGGTATCCAAGTTAAATAAACAACTAAAATCCAATCTCTTACAAAAGGGATCTCTGTATTTTAAGACTCAAAAAAGTCCAAAAAACAAGTCCTTGTGTACTGAGCAGTAGAGCTGTTTTCATTCAGAACAAGTGGTGCCAACTGCCAAGTCAGTCACAAAAATAAGAAGGCTGAAAAATGTGTTCCAGTATAAGCGTACACTCGCATGAAAAAAAAGAAAAAAAAAAGTGGTTGTTTTGAAACTTGAGTTTACACACTAATTACGTTATAGATGCAAAAATATTATCAAAAAAAAACATGCCTATGTAACTTCTCAAAAGCTATATATTCAAATTAAATTTTTCGACATAAATTAGTGTTTAACATTTGACGAAGAATGTCCACTTTGGCATTAAATTGAAACATACGCAATGAAAAGTTTGTTCTCAATAGTCCAAAGTATGCACTTTCCAACCAAGCTTAAGAGAGAAGTATATGAAGGACTAGAGTAACTTTCTATAGCTGCTGGGTGCACAAGACATGCAACATATTTCAGTTCTTCACACGTCGATATCGAAATATTTGGCAAACAACTTT
Source organism: Hyperoplus immaculatus (assembly GCA_949357725.1). Classification (NCBI taxonomy): domain Eukaryota; kingdom Metazoa; phylum Chordata; class Actinopteri; order Uranoscopiformes; family Ammodytidae; genus Hyperoplus; species Hyperoplus immaculatus. The sequence goes on along the minus strand of OX442368.1, from coordinate 21,880,710 downwards.
AGGTCTTCTCATTGGAGTCACAACAGTCACATCAAATAAGGGCCGCTTCAGATCAATTTGATTTACAGAGCATGAAGACCCGGCATACATCTTCAGTGTTTGTATAGATAGCAAAGCATGAGATAATCAGTGCATTAGGAGGAGGCTAAAAGAAAATGGTTCCGACACACTGAGAAAAAACAGAAGGTTCGCGTTATGCTACAGTTTCAGCCCCTATATATGCTCCAGCTTGAATTACAAAAATACTCACAGGAGACCGCAAAGTGAAAATGGGATTCTGTGGGCTATTTTAGCAAAGCAGCAGGGAAGCTTGAGAGAGAGAGAGAGAGAGAAAAAAGTTTGTCTGCGGCTTTGTGTCATGATATGCTTGACACACTTCAAATAAAAAGCGTTTGAGTTGTGTTTCACAGGTAATGTGGGGTCGGAGGGGGCCGCGTTGTTGGAACAGAGCCCAAACTAACGCCGCACAACGGTGGAGAGAAACCCAACATGATCCACAATTAAATAATCGTACCGTAAGCTGGCTTCTGTGTGTGTGTGTGTGTTAAAAAGAGATGCAATTATGGAAGAAACGTGCTAACAGCAGTGATGGGACTACAGAATATAAAAGATTAGAGCTGAAAGGGTTAATTGATTTATTACAACAAAAACTAATTTTGAGCATAAATTTGACTTTAGCTTCACAATTGTGAATATTTTCTAATTTGATTCGGGCTAGGGTTAGGTAGAAAGAGCTTTAATCCATGCGATTCCCCTCTTATTATGTAACATTTGAAGTATTTAAAAAAAACATGTATACATTATATAAGCTGCAACCAAAGAATATATTGTTATTTTCTGGTTGACTTAACGACTGAAAGTACTAGCTATCAACATTGTTATTGTTTATTGTGAATAACTTCTTGATGCGTGAAGACAGAGCCAAGAGTCTGCTATCTGGGATGTCATCCAGAGATAAACCTTGAAGTGGAGGCTGGTGACGTGGAAAATGATTTACATGCCACAGACCTTAACTGATTTCTGTTGTGCTGGAATAATGCACCCGTATCTACAGGAAATATGATTCCTTTGTAGCTACATTGCTCATTCAAAGTCATTGTCACTGAAACCACTTCAAAATGACTTTGATGTCACAATTATTTTTGTGCCAGCAAATAGTTCACTATATTTTTAAATAACCCGAAAAGTTAAAAAGGTGGATTGAGCTATTCTGAAAAACGCTTGATGTCAAAATCAGTGATGAATATCTCCTCACGATCCACTACCTGCCCATACTGTGTGTGCGCTGAAAAAAAAAATCCAGTCAAAAAGAATTTGTGATTTTGACAACAAGCATTCTCCATCATCGCTGACTCCACCTTAAAGGCTGAATTATCTAAAACTTTAAAGAACACACCTTTTCTTACCTTTACTATTTACCGGAACTTCACAAGAGAGCGACACCAACACCCACAAGTTTTCATTTAGCCCAAACCCCTAACCCCAGGAAAAATATTCAGCGCCAAGAAAAAATAATGTGTATTTCCCATTTGAGCAAGACGAAGCCAAAGAGACACAAGGCAATCTGTGACACCTCAACATGAGCGAGCGGTTGAAACATGAGCAGGACAGCCCCGTCGGGTCAGGGGTGGCTGGGAGGACGCGGCTGAGAAAAGGGGAGGAGAGGAAGAATAACTCTCGAGCCTGAAGAGCTCAGAATAGCAGAGTACTGAGGGAAGCCCAGATGAAGTCATTAGTCTAGCTCCCACAGCTGTCAAGAGACTGTAATTTTTGCAAGAGGCGAGATGGCAAAACACAAAGGTTTTAATGGAGATATACAGTAGTGGGTACGTAGAGAATATAGTGTAATGTGCAATCAAGGGTGCCTTCTGCTGTGTTTGTCCAAAGGAATTTAGTCTCTGCTTTTTTTATGTGCACAAGTGTGTGTGTGTGTGTGTGTGTGTGTGTGTGTGTGTGTGTGTGTCTGTGTCTCTGTGTACCAATGCAGAGCGTTGACAGGCAGGTGAGACATCTAGGCCAGACTGTGCGGACACAAGCAGGGTCTTGTGTCTCTCTTCAAAATAAAAGCTGACAGCTGAACAGAGCCACACTGCGAACAACTGGAAGTAAGGCTGCAAAAATGCTTCCGCAATTCCATCTATTTATGAGGGAAATGTATCTGGTGCTCTTGATGAAAGAGATGCCGGAATAACTGAGTTAGACTACATTAGCGTTGTGGCAAGAGAAGTCTGGGAGTAGTTCATTACAACAGAGTGGGCGGAGGTTATGCTAGCAACCAAGTATGGGATAAATGAGCAGAGAATTAAGAAGTGGATTTAGTATTTCATCCTACTTTATGATTTCTTGAATCTTTACATATAATTCATCCAAAACAGATAACATCTGGATAGCTGTACCTTAAAAGGTGAACTATGTGACTTTGGATCTGTCAGAGAAGTTGACATTTTCTATGGTATATTCTCAAAACTGAATGAACAACCTTTCCTCATAAGAAAATTGGAACCCTGGTTTGTTTGAGGTTAGAATTTTCCATATTGTTTCCCTATTTACAGAAGCAGGGCCCACAGTCTTGTTAACAAACATTGTTGTACTACGTTTTATCCAAGGTACCACACAATCATTTTGTTTTGATTGATTTAGTTCAAATTAAGAGAAAAGCTATGCTTTTTAAACTAACTGCAGGCTCTGTAAACAAATCTCCTCTCCCCTGGAACTGCATAGTGCACCTTTAACATGAACTTGCAGAAAAACCTTTGAGATGAGGGGAAGGACACTTGAGCATACAGTGCGTCTCATTTGCATTTTAAAATTCACTTCAGCGAGAAGGAACAATGTCAAAATTCAACCTTGCATTATAACATGGGAAAACTTTTGGTTAAACTAAAAGTCAACTCGTTTTGATTTGCTGTGTGAACTGTTGGAAAGAGGAAGCATGAAATCAAGTGACCTCGAATCCCCCAAACCTTCACTCCCCTACTAAATCCAACAGGTCATACTCTGTCTAGACTTCCACATGTGATGAAGTGTCATTTCCCCCTCATTTTCACAATAAAACCCGCTGCTTTAAGGGATTACTTTTGTCAAGAAGGATAACTACTTACAACCCCCCCCCCCAAACCCTAGAAGTCCTCTTGCTAAGAAGAATTATTTAGAGCATTTTAACCTTTAAAGAACGAAGAATAAACCAACATATCTAAATGATTTCCAGGGCGAGTGGTTTGAAATAAAGCAGGTGATGACAAAGTGCTTCTTCTTCTGCCGTCTTTCATGTGAAGTTTTTTGATTATGGGGTGTAAGGGAGATGGAGAGACCTTGGGCGACAGCAGGCAGCTACGTAACGCGAGGCGAGACCATCCTGCATCCCTTTAATTAAAGCTAATAGGCTGCAATTACCAGGAATCAGTCAAGAGACGGCTAATAGCCACGTTGCTTCTAATAACATTAATAAATATAATGTCATCAACAACAACAAAAGGCAGAGATGACCATGTTAGGTGCTGGCATGCTGGATGTGGCTTATGGACACATACTCTTTGAGATGTTTGTGGTTGTCAGGAGAGCTATGGGACATATTTGACCCCCTGAAGGTTACTCTTCCCAGCTGGGCTTTCAAACATACCAACTTAACGGTGCAGGCCCAGGGCTACAGCGCTGAGTCTCGGGGCAAATTTAAAAAAGGAACGCTGCGAGTCAACCTGCCTTTTTATAGCGGTCCATCGACCCAGGACTCCTGCAATATCATTAGGACGAAATTAAGAATTTACAAATAAGACAAACTAACTTCTTCTATTTAACCACTTTAAAATTGCATCATAGTATATGATATAATACTTACAAAAACTGTCACTAACAGTGCATGTAGATAACACACAGTATTTCTAAAAGTGTCGGTCTGGCTGTAGGCAGCTAAATGAAAACTTAAGACAAGCATTAATGAATTTATTAGTCCATCAGATTGAGGGATGTAGTGGATGATACATTTACTTAGATGTAAGTTTAATGGCTGGCATTGATCTTAACAATGGTGAACGTATACATAATAGTTACTATTGGTAACTATAAACTAAGGTAAGCTTCATTAGGGACTGGGTTATTGTAATAAACAGGGTGATAAGATAAACAGAGACAAGCACATCACAGTTATGTTGATCTTTCAAAAAAGTTGGACATATGTTTGCTTTGAGATGCTATAATCCGTTGTATACCCTACCAGTCTGCTAATATACCATTGAAGTGTTCAAAGTAGCCTACCATTTACTGTTCTTTCAGTCATTTATACATCCGTCTATTCCGCTTCCAACACAACCTCTTGGACAGACACACTGACGCTCAACGGGACGCATGGACCCAAACTGCACACAACTCCCACATCCTGATTTTCTGTCTCTACTACGGGATAGCCTACATAAACGCACACTGCGATGTTAACTCACCTACTTTCTCCTCTTAAAATGACACCAAAGTTCGCACAAAACGTACAATTAGACCAGCAGACAAAACAGTGTAAAGAGCGACTAGTGTTAATAGTTTCCTACCGTGTTTTGCGTTCGTTATCGCCGGTGGGATCCGCAGCACGCGGCGCTTCGTTTCCACCAAAGAAAAGTAGAAAATCCTTCGGGTTTCAGTCAAAATATCCGCGAGCGCTGCTAAACAAACAACACAGCCCGAAAAGGCAACAACAAGTCTCGGGGAGAGCGGGCTGTTTCTCACGGGAGTGTGTCCTGCCACAATGACAAACAGCTCCACACACACAAGCCCCGGCTCCCAGCTCTCTCCGAGGGGACGGAGGCAGGAGGCAGGCAGGAGGAGGTGGGCTGGGACTGCACCGTGGAGACCTGATAGGACGCTCACACTGTCTGCTTTAACCCGCTCACTGCCGCACCGCTGGCACGCGCCAATGTAGCCTACACCGCTCACGCGCGTTACCACTACATGTTACAGAACTTAAAAATAGTTGCCTCAGGCGAGAGGCAAAACGATTAGAGCAAGAATAAAGAAAATAGCCAACTGGATTTTACAATTTAATCCAACAATAGGCTGTGTGGAAGTAACTATGACACATTTGCAAGCGTTTACTTTCAACACACTAGTTACTATGAAGATATTTGCTGTAAAACATTATTCAAATGTCTCAGTCTATAGCCTATTGGCCTAGGCTAGGCTATATCAGTCAATATGTGCTAACTCCATAACATGTCCCATGTGGAGATGGTCCATCTACAGAGATAGTAAACAGCCTTTAATTATCTGAGTTGTACCACATGATTCCTTAATAAGGCCACACCCGTTCTTAACTCATTACCTAAATGATAGATTACTGTTTAGATGTGTATAGGCTGCTCTTCTAGGTTTAGTTTAATCACTGCTTTAAAATGTTCTCTTTGCTCTCCAGTTCTCCACCCAAGGCAACAACAGCCCCAAGGTAACTATGGTTTCATTCAGAGCTCAGAGGGGGTGGAGCTGTCCCAGTCAATACATCCTACACTTCATATTTCATTTGGGAATATACAATTCCCACACTTGGGAGAGGACGCAGCTCATGCCAGGCCATTTTTTGTTTTTGTTGAAATAATTAGTTCAAAATATCAATACAATAATAAAGGCATCAATTCAAAAATAAATATGTTTTGAATTTTCTTGATATATTCTGCTTTGGGTACAAATAAATTATTATTCATTAAATATATATTAGATGCTTCCAAACAGGGCATGCCTGTTATAATAAGCTGTGGAGTTCAGAACCAAAATACCTCTTCAATGTATTGTGAAAAGAAAATGAATTATATGTTCCTGAAAAAATCTTCATGGCACATAAAATGTCTGCACGTTCAGGAGAAATGCATTGCCTGATTGCATTTAGGAAATGTACGCTCATGCTGGACACAATGCATGGAATGAAAAATCAAAGTTGTTACTTTCAGCAGTGGTCCTTTCCTTTGCCTAAAGCAATGCACAATCTATACAGACTAGTCACTAGAGAGAGACTTCTGGAAATGCATTTCCTCACAAACAACTGACTCTTCTCAGCAGGGGAGGAGGTTTATCACAGGGAATGCTGGGAAGGCAGAGGGCCATACCTGGCTTTAATTTCAGTTGTCCACCCGGATTAGGAGACAGTTCATATAGCAAGCTGTAATCATGTGCAGTAGTGAGGCGCTTCACAGCTGGCCCCGGGGCCAGTCAAAGCCTGGGCCATTTAGTGCTTTGTAGTTGTCTCTAATAATAATAACCTGGTACTAATAACTTGTGTAGAGGTCATTGTATTATTCTATTGTGCTACTCTAGGTCTGACAAAAGACTCATGTTTAGTTCTTATTTAGCCTGCTACGTCGTAAGTTTTCCCACACTAATCAGGCATCATTTTAGGGCATTCAACACAGTATTTAAAATACATATTCTGATTCTGGATTCATTTCCCTACCATGGTCCAAAAATCATCAACACATCAAAATGGCCTTGCTGTCAGACTACAGCTTCCATGCAACATCTCACTCCTGTTGTTTTCAGGGCCTAAACATACTCCATGACATGCTGCTGACACTCGGGGCCAGCTCCCTGTGGTGTAGCCTTGAAGGAGCTATCAACCAATCATGCAGCTGGTCAGCTCAGGTCAATGATGCCCCTTCACTGCAAAAACAACACAAAGGCCGTATCAGCACTCAAAACACCGTCCAGCTTCTCACCTCCACCAACATCAACAATAAGTCCATATGTGGCATTCAAATGCACTCGGGAAAGCTGAGTTTGGGTTAAGCAAGCCAGAAAAGCCAAGGTCTGCCTTGCATGGAGCTATAGAGAAAGAACCACATCAAAGGCTGCACTGTACCAGGAAGGACGGAGGCCCTGGTGAAAGCCCGACGGCCCCTGGGATGATTGCACACAACTCATCAAAGTGACAGGTTTAGCGGACAACAAAAAAGAAAAAACGAGGGGGTAGCAGTTAAGGAAGGAGGACGAGAGAGGAGGATAGAGGATGACAAGATGTTGCCAAACCATTTAAGGATTTGGCATGACATATCAGAAGTAATGTTTAATGCACCTTCAAACTCTGCTTTGTAATTGGGTTTTCCCAAGGAAGGACTGTGGGTTAGTACTGTATAACTACAATTCCCTTTCCCTGTGGATTTGTCAACTGAACCAAATGTGGCACACAAAGCAGACAAGTAGTCCAAACAGCAAATTGTTGTTTTCCTTCTCTACCCAACATAGAGAGCCGGGCATAAAACCTCAAACAGCTGCAAAAAAGAAGAAGAAAGAAAACAGAAAAAAAAGACTCTCTCCACAAAAGGCTGCGTCCTGTATGTTTAAACATGATCCAACTTGTTTTGTGATTTTTGAAAAGCACATTAACGGTGATCTAATAGCATAGCGTTCTGATGCTGGATGTTAATGTGCTTTGACATAAATGCAGGAAGGCAGCAGGTAATCCTAGAAGTCCTCAGAGCATTGCAGCTATAGAGCCCTGCTGCATGTGATAATGTCTGGCTAACTAGAAAGAGGAGGACGATGAAAGAGAAAGTGAGAAATGAAAGAGTGCATAAAAAAAGGTGGAATCCAGAGTGCTTGAGTTGCTAGTGGACAATCGAATGAACAAAGAGAAAAAAAGGTGTGACTGTAATTGACTTAATGACAAAGAGACTGAGGGAGGAAGGAATAGGCACACAGGCTCTCTGAAGGCAGCGCTGCTCACATTGCTCCCTGGCTTCTGTAGGTCTGACATGAGGAAACCAGAGAAACCCTATCCCTTTGACACCTTGGCGGTGAGGACGGACATCTCCCACCCGATTGGTACGGAGTCCCCCTGGCGTCTGCTCAGAAGGACCCGAGGTGGGGCGGAGCACTGGCTGGTTATACCCTGTATTCAAATTTAGCCAAAACATGGAACTTGTTTGTGGTTAGTTTTAATTTATAATGTAAATCTGATGAATAAACATGCTACTATTTTATTTAGGTAAAATGCATGGAGTCAAGCTTGATTTAACACTCATGAGGAACCACACGTCTCACACACGTGCTCAGATTAGTTTTAGTTTGCTGTAAGGAGATGGTGTTATCCATTGACTTTTCTCTGTATATTTCTCTTTGTAATGTTTAACGCAGCCACTGTGGGTCTATAGTCTGTACTTTACAGCTGCTGGTTTTAGACAAGCCGGCCAGGAAAACTGGTTCCAGAGCGACATCAATTTTGTACTTAAATCTGGGACTGGATTATCGTGACCAAATCAGACCAACAAAAATGTTGTGACCACATTAGAAAAAAACGATGCCTGAAGAAACAATCTGAACAAAATTGTAGTCCATAGTGATAGTAACGAGATGCACAAATACGCCAAACCAATCCTGTCTAAATGCATTCTGTATGTATGTTCACAAAGCAGACCCAGATGCAACACAACAGATGTTTTTGTGCTTAAAGTTAGCGCTATAGCATTAGCTGGGAGAGCGGAGACGTGCACGGACGTATGTAGTGACGTCATGACGTGGCTAGCTAGCCCGTAGAAAAGTTGTCAAGATACTCCTTTTTGTATTTGAGCACTTTTGCAACTCAACAGCAGTAGAACCCCACAGACCTGATTTGATAGATCATTCTCTCTCTCTCCATTACTCATCTGATAGGAATCATAATACCGCTGTCATTACAGTAAATGTTTGTAATTATTAAAAAAACTAAAAGAGAATCCTGCACCCCATTGCACGACACAAGCTATGCGGTCTGTGGGTTTACATTTGACCTGCGACAAACAGATTTGCCTCGGCTAGAGCAAGCGAGCGGAGCAGCCATGTTGCCGTGCAGGAGACATGATGTATCCAGATGACCTGTCTGTTTCTTATCATTTCCTTTCATACACAGCACAGAAGATAAAAGGAAAATGACGGACACTAGTCGTAGGGGGAAAAAAGGGGAAGAAGTGAAAGCGGTTGGCTCAAACTATAAGAGGTTGGCAGAGCGCTGTAGCTGCACTTCTAGTCAACATTCTTCTCCGAGGTGTTGAATGGCAGCTCAAAAGGTGCGAATGACATCACACGCACATGTTTGACTAACAATGGCTGGCAGGTGCAAAACCCCAAAGTCAAGGGTACTTGTTGATGTGTGTATGATTTTAATGTACTATGATATCTAAGCAATTAAGAGAATGAACTAAAGCAGAGCCAACATACATCCCTTACCAACTAACAGACAACCCAAAAGGATAGGATTTTACAGACTATAAGAAAAATTATAAAATGTATTAAACATTTGCTCAAATTCTCTTCTGCCTTGATTGTGGAATCCCAGAATTATTCTATTGTTCCGAATTTCCCTCCCTGTGTCTAGTAGAGCCAAAACCAAAGTATTCGACAAATTCATTCAAGAAGTCATCCTGTGAAAAATATGAATATTGTGTAGCGAATGTCATGGTGAACCAACGGGGCCAATAGTTGTCTGGACATTTCAGTCAAGGGGTCAACAAAGTCATTACGGCTTAGCATCTGGGCACCATGATTATTTGAACCTAATTTGATAGTATTGCCGGTTCTAGAGCCATGCAAGTAAAAGAGAGCATTTTGCATAGAATATTTCAGGGAAACGCTCCGCTTTGGCTGGGAATACGTTTTACTTCGGAAAAGTGGATCAAAAACTCTTAATAGAGTAATACTGGATTGTTAGGATACATGAAAACACATTCTGTGCATTGTTTGCCTTCAGGATTAGTCTTATTATTTTTACAGCGAGCCAAAGACCGAACCGTAGCATCAGGTTTACACATTGCGTGCAGAATCAATATTGGCCAGCTGCGATGATTTGGCAGAGGAACAAGACAATGTTTCGGAATTAGAAACTGAGGGCTGTTGTTGCACTGGCTGTTGCTTTATCACATTAAATATGCACACTTTTGGCCCAAACATAGGCGTAGGCTTCTAATTACGGCTGTTTTTCCTAGGGTTTTCACATGGTGTCAGGGGCTTTGGGAGCAGCCTTTGTTGTTCTTTGACACAATGGCCCCGTTCGTCCGTCTTACTCGGCCCTTCCACTCCAGTCCACCTCTCCCCTCTTCCCTTTTTCTCAAGTGCCCAAGCAACTTCCTAAGTCTGGGAAAAGACACAGTTCAATCAAAACTCTGTCTGTTGTCTTTCAGAGGGAGATGGCCTGGGGAGGGAGGGACGGATGGACAGAGAGAGGAGAAAGCAAAGGAGGGAGAGTGGTGGTATGCAAACGGAGGGTTCTTATCAAGTAGAAGAAGAAGAAGAGGGAGAAAAGAGATCTTAATTTGTTTGAACAGTCCTGGTTTGATCTGGGACACAAACAGGGGACAGGGAAGTTATGCAGAACAGAAAGGAGGGATAGTCAGGATGAGAGGCAGATGGACAGAGACATGCGGAGGAGAGAGAGAGACGGAGAGAGAGAGACAGACAATTCACACAAAGGGCTGTTTAGGAGGAATTTGGTGGACAGATGTTTGTGTGTGTGAATTAATGGAAGAGAGTTCCTTCTTTGAGGCCACCAAAGTTAGCGTTTGCTCATAAGGAGGAGAGCAGCCTTTGAGGAACTGCCCAAACATACAAAAAGCCAGGAGACTTGTTTAATTTTTTTTTATTTATTTTATTTATCCTTTATTTAACCAGGTTAGTCTTGTTACATTCCCGCTTCAAATGACAATAATTTTGATTTTAAACAAATTAATTAATCATTTAGTCTATAAAACTTGAAATGTTTTTTTCTTGTCTGACAGATGTCTAAAACCAAAACTTATTTCAATAGCAATAATATATGAAAGAATAAAAGCAGAAATTCCACACATTTGAGAAGCTGGGCCCAAAAGTGTTTGCCGTTGTATATTGTACTAATTTTGCATGAGCAACTCATCAACAAAATATTTAGCAAACTAAAATGTTTGCTAGGTGAAAATAAATGGACAGCATGTTAATAAAAAGTACGCTTTGTTTTGGTTTGTTTAAAGAGCCCAATTAAATTAGTTCTCCATTCTTATAATCATAAGAAAATTATGATGATTTAGCAACAGAGTACTTTTAACATGAGATGCATTTTAAAGTAGCATACAAAGGCCTGAATACTGGAGCACATACTGTCTGACAGGAAGAATGGAAAGCAGAAATGGGCTAACATGGCTCTGGAGAAAAACTGTGATAAAACTTGAAGGATCGCATCTGTGTGTCAAATTTCTCTGGGGGCCTCGGAGGGCGTGGGGGGGGGGGGGGGGGGGACTAAAATGGCCCTCGGTAAGGGAAAAGAAAAACAAAAAAAATCATGATTTTTTTTGTGTGTGGTTGAAAATGTTTGAGAGGTGTGAGATCACATCCTGCTGTCATAAACCTTTTTGCACACAGAAATACTGGGATGGGAGGAGTAGGACAAAATGAAGGAGAGTAAGGGATCTGGCTGTGGGAAGGGCTTTCAGTCAGTATTTTTTTTGCCTGAAATTGTGGCATGTTAAAAAATAAATACGAGCTCATGTTGTGTCATTCATGTTCGTACACTCATTTTCGGATCATGTTCAATTATGTGTTTTCCCCCCCGCAAAATTGGTGTTTTTCTTTTTAATATGTGGCTCAAGGTATGCTAGCAAAATGGCAAACTGGTCCATTGACGTCATGAAATGCCCATAACCAATTTTATCGGATTACTTAAACCAAAAACGCAGACAAAATATACGGACTCAGTTTGCCTTTAGGGTGAGAGGGATGGATGATGGAGTGAGTGTTGGAGAGGCTGATAGAGAGAGAAGAGATAAAACACACTTTTTCTATCCAAATTCAATCTCCAGATATTACTGTATATCGTCGCTGAAGTGTCGCTACAATGTACAGCTGGAGTACAGGCAAACGACTCGACTTCCAAGGCTACTTCAAAGCACTTTTCTCCTCCTCAGTCATCATCTGCTCTTCCAGGATTTCCACGCTGCCGAGGCCTTATCGCCGACAGATGAGCTTAATATACGAGCTTAAAACTCCACTTCACAGGAGGTTCATCACACGCTCCTTTTCCGCTGTTTTGAAGCCTGACTGTTTTCCATCAAGCGTATTCAGATCTTATCCGTTGGGTTGCTCTTTTTTTGAACTGTACACAATGTTATTTGTGTCTCACCACAACAATATGACACGGGGTCGCCACAAAACTCATTTATAATACTGCTGACTTGTCCTGTTGTGTTGCTATTGGTGTCCTATTCAACCCAGCTGCAAAGCGACTAAAGGACCTGCGGGATACAGTCTAGGGTTTTGACTACACTTGTAAAAAAGTGTCACTGCAAGAGCTCATACAAGTTCCAAACTGTGCAAGAAAAAGAAAATCTGTTTTGAGTTTGCTCTGAGTCTATACCATGCTGTGTGTTACTGTAAGTACCAAAGATTCCAGCTTTTCAAACAAACATAAAATCACCAGTATGCAATAGATGATGGATACTAGCACAGGGATTTCTTTCCAGTATCTCAGGGACTGTTTCCGACCCTCTGGTTTAGTGTATCAAGGTACAACAAATGTTTCCTTATGATGTCATAAGGGGAGAGAAATCTGACCGGGTTGTTTTTTGTCATACTCTGGGAGTCTGTAGACACACAACATATAAATGTTGAAAAAACCTAAAAAAGGTAATTTTGCATAATAGGTGACCTAGAATGTTTGTTTGTTACTTTTTGCTAATAAAAAAAGAGGGAGAAGATTGAATGAGCAATTTGCTAAAATGATTTCTAGTTTTTTACTAACTTGGAACCGGAACAACAAACAGAACTAAACCTTTAAAATCACCATCAACAAAATGCTGGAAGATTTTATCGTGTCAAGTCCTCAGCCAAACGTGGGCCCAACCACATTCTATTCTGTTCCAATGTAGTTGGCTGGTAAAAAAGCAATATAGTTGCATTAATCAATGTTCTATAGTTCCTGTGGATGACAGACACAAAGTGCTTGGGGTTTTGGCGCGCTCCGTCCGCCAATGCAATTTGTTTTGCTGCAGAGGATACTTTAGTTATTTTATGGCCTTGTTGTCCCTCTCACGGGGAGAACTGGGCAGGACACTCTGCTGTGAGAACATAGCCCTTGGCACATCACCACCGTGCCTGAAACAAAGAGGCCGGTGCCAAGGCAAATGGAGTGACTTCATCCTGTGTCATCTCACTGAAGGACAAGTGGGCTCTGGGAGGGCCCACTGAGGGTTAGGGAGGACGGAACTCAATTAGTCTCACTGAAAAGGCTTTTCTGGCGCATGATAGCGGCTCTATATGCTCGACCTGCTATGCGGATTATTTACAGCATCTACACCCTTGTTAAACTCACTTGTAACAATTAGCCTATTCTTCCTGGATGCTGTGTTGAAACCGGTCATGCCAATAGGTTGTCCAACTGAACAGAGATGGGCCAACATGAGTAACGTAGAGAGGAAGTAAGGCAGAAAACAGGCAAATGACGGGGCCCTTGAGTGTATGAGGCATGTATGCTTGTTACGTAGGGTATGTATGCATGTGTGTGTGTGTGTGTGTGTGTGCGTGTGTGTGTGTGTGTGTGTGTGAGTGAGAGGATTGTCTCTGGTTATAGCTGAGCTCAGGGCACTTGGAAGCCTTCCACGCTCCCTGTGGAGAGGTGTGCGCCAGCGAGACGGGAACCAGGGCCTCTGCAGCTGCTCTCGAGCACACGCACACACACACACACACACACACACACACACACTTCATTTCACATCTCTCCGCAATCTTATCTAGCTAAAGATAATAGAAAATATAATGGCTTTGCTACAGGTTGCATTGACTACAAGACAAAAGGAAAACACTCTCGGCAAGCGGCGATGAAACATTGCACACAAGGGCATCATAAATGAACAAAGGAAACTGCATCAAATAAAAGTACACATACACACTGAACATAGAATGTAAACAGTATGTGCTTGACAACATGAGTGTCTTTCTTCTTCTTCAGAGTGGTGGACACGAACACAAGCAAATTAAGAACAGTTTAAGAGGCAGGTCTGATCTACAGACTCATCAATTAATCAGGAAAAGAACTGCAAAAAAAACCTGATTTATTTGAATTCTTAGCTATGAGGAACCTTTAAGTTTTTGTTGATTCTAGCGACAGCCTCGGACAAAAGCGGTAGTGTTTTAATAAAACAAGCCAGAGACATTTTTTCATTATTTTCAATATTTCTAGCTGCAGATCTTGTATTCTAATAGATGGGAAATAATTGACAATGTCCCACCTCACTTGGCTGCTTTAGAATTCAGTTTGGAATATGAGCAACTACTTGGATTAATAAAATGAACATTGTCAAATGAGGCGAGGTACAAACCCGAACCACTCGAGAGGAGAGGAGGTTAAAACTAAGAAATTTACAGAGATATGAAAGTCAATTCACAGGCAGGTGGAGTTCAGCCCTTCTGGACGGGCAGCAGTAGAAGGAAGCGGCCTGACATCACCATTCTGATTCATGATCATTTAAGCACAATGGGAATTGGTAAAAAAAATAATCCAGAGTAATCCAGCATCATTACTTAAACCCACCACAGGGACTCAAAGGACACAAACGAGGCAGCCCAGAGTAAAGAGGAAAAAATGACTTAAAAGAATGTAGAGAATTCATATTGACTTTCAGAGGAGGACTGTGAATCGTCTCTCACCCGCCGCCGTTTAGCCAAATTCATTTATCTTTAGAGTTTGGGTGTTACAGAAAGTTGACGAATGTGTGTGTGCATAGTTTTTTCAGCACAAAAGTGTGTGTGCGGGTGTGTATGTGTGACTATGTGTGTCGGGTCAGGTGTTGAGTGTCAAAGCGAGTACCAGCAGAGCGTAATAGAGACGTGGTGGGAAAGCAGCAGGTCTGACACCAGCGGGCTACATGATAAATGTGCGCTTTGACAAATGGACCCTAGAAATAATCCCATATAAGTACTTCGGTCACACAGACAGACACACACACACACTTGGCTCCAATGCTGAGGATGGGATGCAGTGAATGTAGCAAAGTACATTCATTCAAGTGATGTACATGGAAATATGCCAAAAATGTGTACGTGTGTTGTTATTTTGTTTCATTTAAAGCCACTGCGAGTAACATGGCACGTTGGCGTCCCCTTTGGACAAAAGCGGTAGTATTTTTACGACGCCCGCTGTCGCAAAGCTGTTTTCTAGCTCGTGCCAGGCGTGCGAGTGTGAACTGAGAAGGGCGCAATATAGTGCATGTCCGTGTGTTGAAAGTGTGAGGACTCTTTTCGGCGCCGTGAGAGTGGTTTTGACACTGCATCAACTAATGCCAGTCAGTGCTACATACACCTGATTGCAATGAGTTGATGCAGCAGCATCACCTAACTACTCTCACGGAGCTGAAAGATTACGTGTCCTCACAGAAAGCGAATGAACGAGAGACGGCAGTTAGTATGGATCACGATGAGGTAATGTGTTTGTGTTGTTGATGTAAGTAATGACTATTTCAGATAATGGTTATCTGATGATGGTGAAGCAAAGCAAACTTTGTGTTAGTACCAACCGCTCATTCATTTAGGAGTAAACACTGCAGTCTAGTTTCGCTCTCGTGAAATTGTATACACGACTTACACGTTGCCTGGCAACGTCCTCCTCCCGCCCGTATATCACTCTCCCTTTTAGCTTTTTTTTTTAATTGCTTTTTTTCTTTGATGGTTCAGCCCCGTTATCAGTCATTATGACGACAAATAACTGTCTCAAACAAGGCTCCCGCTCCCCTTCCCTCACCTGGAGG
The DNA here is from genome assembly GCA_949357725.1 of Hyperoplus immaculatus. Lineage (NCBI taxonomy): Eukaryota > Metazoa > Chordata > Actinopteri > Uranoscopiformes > Ammodytidae > Hyperoplus > Hyperoplus immaculatus. The sequence goes on along the minus strand of OX442368.1, from coordinate 21,865,006 downwards.
GATAGGCTTCTCAAATCGCGTTGCAGCGCCACACTGAAATCTGCGACCAATACGGATATGTGACCATAGAGCCTGCACGAGCGAACCGAAAATCGGACTGGGTGTGCGACCAGACCAAAAGCAGTAATAAAAACTATATAAAAACGTCTTTCTTTGCACTGATGGTCTCGTTTGCTGTTAAAGGTAATTTATGATTATCAGAGGAAACATGAGGCTGTTTAAAAGATATTTAAATGTTACTCGTAGCCGCTTTAAGTAAAGGATCTTAATACTCAGTCCACCACTGGTCTGCATTAACGACAAACAGAAGAGACGGACCAACGAGATGAATTGAGTGCCTTGTGTTTTTCCACATTCCTAAACCTCTACTGTGTGAGATGCTTAAACAAAATAAGAAGAAATAAACAAACAAACTGTACAGAGACAATAGCACTCCCACTTCACACAACATCTGACTGGTCCACCACCACCACTGAGCCACGACAGCCAAAAACAAACTCCACATCAAACGGGAAAACTGATACTGTATACCATGAGGGGAAGAAAGGGCCTACAGGTGTGTGTGTGTGTGTGTGTGTGTGTGTGTGTGTGTGTGTGTACAAGTGTGTATGTACAGGTGTGTGTGAGTGAGAACATGCTGCGGGCCGTCTGCGTGACATCCCTCCCGCCCTGTCTGTCCATGCCAATACTTGCACTATAGCGGACGTTAACCGTGGACACATGATGAGGGTATGGGTTTGTCACCGCAGGGCATGTTCACGCATACTTATTGGACCGAGGAGTCTGTTTGCAATTTCTCCTTCCTTTTCTTATGTGAGAAAAGCAGTTATTATTATGACTCAAATGGTGGGTACAGCTTTTTGGCACCGGGAACCGTAGAAGCTGCTGCAGTAATGCTCAAAAAATGAAAATAAGTGGAAAGTTGTCCAGTTTTTCCTTTGGCCAATTCTGACTTTATTAGCAGTCTGTATATGTCCATAAATATTTATAAACAGTGTAAAATTGCTGTAAAAGCAGAGCAGGGGAAGGGGGGGAATAACTCCACACCCTGAAAATGACGGGGGCCCAGTCTTGGTCTGGCATTAATCTTACGGTCATTAAAAATGAGGGGGAAATTATTAGTGACAGGCTTATGGAATTACATCATGCTTTGGGTCAAAGGGGCTCCCCAAAAAGGAACAATAATGGGAGGACCAGAGGGTACACCAATGATAACTCTAGCTAGGGGATTGGTGCTGATCTAGCACTGCGAAAAAAAATTGTGTTAGCTGTTGTACAACTGAAAAATTGCGCTTTTCTTTTGTATGGCAATTTGCTCCCAAAAAAATCCCGTATTTGGCAGTCTACGCAACAGTGTGGATAGGCCTCCAGTCAGGACAATGCAGTCAGATCAGAACTGCTTGCTATCGGTTAAAATCATCATAAAACAACTTATTAAACTTTACTATTCTTTTTTTAATCAGGGCTTTGGGAGAATATTTCCCGTTTGTACATTTTTTAAAATGATTTACACAATAGGTAGTTAGAGCGACTGTGATACCTAGATGAATCGATTCCATGAGTCTTGGAAGTGAAACCTTTCCTGAGTCTGATCTCTGAAAGCTCAACCGTCTGCCAAGACTGTCGTTGTAGATGGTGATGTTTTCCACATTGTAATGCTTGGTGGTTCCGCTCACAATGTGCCAAGGGCATTATACTAATGCATATGGTAACTGCAGTTTTATGTTCACGCTAAATTGCAGTTAATATCGATAATGTTCTGTGAAAGAATGATTCTCATACGTATATGAGATGTAAATTATCTCATGTAGCTGACTCAATAACATATAAAACAGTAAAGCGCCTGTTTAGTATACCGGAACTTTCGGGAAGCCAAGATTATCTAAATGGCAGTAGATTTAACCAGTTTCTGGTGTTATCTTTTTAACTTTATCTTTAGCATTTGCAGTCGGACAGCCTTTGGTAAAACACCAAATTCAGTATCACATTGAATATGTTGTTGTTATGTAACTTTTTTTGTGTTAGTGCTTCACAGAGCTTTTGAGAGCTATATTTCAACATTGCTGGAATAATGTTAAGTGCACTAACCATGGCACCCATAAATCTATCTCAAGTACCTCAAAATCAGTAAGCTGGTTTATCAGAGTAACAAAAAACATTCTCATTACAAACCCTTGTCCAAGTTATTGCCAAGATTAGAATATTCAACACTCAAGTATCAATGCACCTCTACTTTATATTTATAGGCTTTCCATAAATGTATAACCTTGCATTTACCGGAACAATTCCACCAATGCCTGCACACACACCGACACACACACACCGACACCGACACCGACACACACCGACACACACACACACACACACACACACACACACACACACACACACACACACACACACACACACACACACACACACACACACACACACACACACACAATATGTTTCCAACAAAGAGAGCCTTAAAACCACAAGAGTTTCAGTCAAGTGTCTCATAAACATGCAGTTTTCTGGCAGGCACCAGCCTGATCCTCGCCAACCCTTCACCCCCCGCCGTTTCACACCATATCCCACATATTAGTGTCTCGTTATGGATCTCCTCCAAAACTAATCTTATTGGGCCAAATTGACAGGCCTTTGGAGAGGCAGAGCATGCCAACAAGCTGATGGGCTTCATTTGATTTGCCTGCCGCCTTTGGAAAAAAAATTAGTATTCTCATTAGCTGAGAAAATGAGCGTGTGTGTGTGTTTATAAAAGTGGAGCATCATCACAGAAAAAGTTAACAGTTAGTACATATATAAAACGGTAACAAGGCTTGTCACAAGGCCCGAGTATTTTATACTATACTTGAGAGTGAAGGTGGAGTAGCGATTCTGGAGAATACTTGTTGACAAAATCACCATTTGTCTAAATCTGTGAATATCTCCTCAAGATCCTCTACCTGTCTGTACTGAGTGTGTGCTGAAATAAAATCCAGTGTTAAAACACAGCCTAGGCTTGTAAAGTGGTATGTTAACAAAAGGGCGCCTAGTCCACCGTAGCTAGTAACATGCACGTTTACAGAGTATGGGCTGTGAATTAACACTGGATAATTTTTCAGATAGGCAACATATCAGGAGGAGATATTCACTGATTTTGACAAAAACATTTATTGACAACAAGCATTCTCCAGAATCGCAGAGTCCATCTTTAAGGGATTGTGTTCTGCAGCACATTATCTCTTTAATGACCTGATACTTTCTTTCTACGCAACACCAAATAATTAAGTAAGTCTCCCAAAATATTTAGCAAGTTAGCTTATTTAACATATTTGTACACGACCATGAGGAACGTTTAACAGCCTAATTATTTCTCATACTGAACATGTGTGGAAGCACCTGCTTGTTATAGACTCTGCATTAGTCATTTACGCAGGTGTTTCCTTGACTGTATATTACATGACATTCTGTGCTGAATATATTTTTGAGGTATTTCTTGCTTCATCTCTAGCTACAGCTGCGACGATATGGCAGCCTAAAAACATGGACAGAGATACAGCCTGTTTTCTTTCAGGACTCTCCAACTGTCTGCTTACAGTGAAGTATGAGTCCTGTTCCCTGTGCCTCGCTGCATTACTCAGTGAATCATTACTTTTTTTCACATTGGTTGAAGCATGGCTGTACGCTTATTTTTTTAAGTGGTAGCACTGGTGCTAGCAAGCAAAAAAAATCAGTAGCACAAAAATACATTTGGTAGCACACAAAGTATGATCGAAAACTTGCATAACCTTAACCCTTGCATTTTGCTCTAATTACCTTTGAGCCTGTCATCTTGGTCTCATTTGAGATGATCAATTAATATTATATTATTACTTCAACCGTTGAAGTAATATCTTTACATGAAACACAGTGGCTGAAGCTTGACCAGATTTTGGAATGCTACACACAGTTAGTTGGCTAGGTAACAATTACTTTTGCCATCTTTTAGTATGCCAGTCAGTCTTCAGTCGTCCTTTCAGTAAACTTATAAAACAATGTAAGGGTCCATCTATCTGCCAGCTTGCTCACCAGTGGCCTTCAGGCTGTTAATGTCACTCGGAGGGCGGCCAAACGTGACGCAGGGAACAAAGACCCTCTTCAGCACTGTCTGTTTCCCTACAGCTACGGCCCGCCTCAACACGTGGCTATTAATTGATGCACTGTGGTGAGCTTTAATAGACTCTGATCTTACTCAGCAGAAGGGGGGGGGGGGAATCACCAAATGAGAGGACAGGGGAAAAGGGAAACTCTATAATACCCATGAACCAAATTCCATAGAAATCCAAAAATACTTGTAAAGACATTCGACTCCAAAACCACAACTGTCGGTGATGCCAAAGCAAGTGTCAGGGTCTCACCAAAGTCATTTGGAAACATCGCCATGGAACCATGAATATCTGTTGAAAAAAATCCATCCAACTGTTGAGTTGTTGACTGGCAGATTGACCAACTTACCAACACTGCCAGTTAAAATAATATTATAATTAAAGGTCATTAAAATCAGAATTCTTAGTTTCAACAGACTCGGACATTCAACCAAAAAAAAAATAAAGTTGAAGTCTTATGTAAAATTATCTTATTTTTATTCCAAGTGTCAGAACACAGGGACAGCTCTGGTGATGTATGCAACCACTTACTTTGGGAATGTGTTTCTCCACAATATTCAGAGGCTCCAACTTAATCTTCTTGCAACCCATCTTTAGGCCCCGACTGACAGCAGACTTTCCTATGGGCCTTTGCATGAGCTCTGGTCAGAGTCTCTTTCTCCTCGGAGCTGGCCCATTGTTGTGGGGGGGCTGATAAATATTTACTCTTCCCAGCTTGGCAGGGAAATGAGTGGGAGGGGAGAGGAACCCATTGTGACAAGAGGGGGTCAGAGACACTGACAAGCCAGCAGGATCCTTCCTTCCCCACTGGCATCTAAAACCCCAATACACTATTGGCACTGCACTGGGACAGATCCACTGCCAGTAAATGACCAGAGCTAGGATGTGTGTGTGTGTGTGTGTGTGTGTGTGTGTGTGTGTGTGTGTGTGTGTGTGTGTGTGTGTGTTGGAGATGGAGTAACAGAAAGAGAGAAGGGGATGGGGAAAAGAAGACATTCAAAAAGACGACCACAGAAAGAGAACCAGACCCAGGGAAAAAAGAAAGAAAGCGCTTTTGAAAAGGAAAGTGGAGAAGGTTGGTTCCCCCCCTTTGAGAGCTGTTTACACGACAGACCACCAACGGAACTCACAAGACAATAGAGCAAAGAGGATCCGCAACGCCAGACAATGCCGGCTAAAAGAAAAGAGACACTGGTGTTATGAATACACATCCCTCCGGGCTTCTCCTCCACACTTACCCACTTCTCCACAAAAGAAACCCAATAGTAATTTTTTTTCCAAGGCAGAACAAAACATGGCTCGCCGGTGGGGGTGGGGGGGGGGGTTTGGCGGGGGGGGCAGCCAAATTGAAATTATCAAAGCAACAATATTTGTTTAGTTACATCTCTTAAGGAAATCAGGGATAATTGCTGGTGGTAGTGGTCTGTGGCCATAAAGTGAGGGAGAACATGATTAGGTCCTCACTTTGAATTTAACTTCTACTTTTGATCCCCAACAAAGCAAAGAAACTCCATTCTAGTTAAAGGTTGAGTCAGCGATTCTGGAGAATGCTTGTTGTCAAAACATTTTTTTGTCAAAATCAGTGAATATCTCCTCACCATTCGCTACCTGGCCGTAAAAAAAAATCTGGTGTTAATACACACAGCCTAGGATCTGTAAACTGGTATGTAAACATGTTGCTAGCTAAGGCCTACCGTAGCTAGCAACATGACCTGTTTAGAGAACCTAGGCTGTGTATAAACAGAGATGTTCCTCTGATTTTGACAACAAGCCTTCTTCAGAATTACAGATTCCACCTTAAAAGGTTTCCTATTAAGAGTCGGGCGGGAGAAAAGGTGGAAAAAAATCTCAAGTGTTTGGATATCTGTTACTGAAACAATAGTCCTTCATGTACACACTCACACATGCGTATACAGCAGGTCAGCCAGGTGTCAAACACAGTCGTACAGGTTGGGCTTCCTAATACCGTGATCAAGGCCAGACGTTCCTTAACAAAACCTCAGCACCGACAACAATAAACAGAGCTCAGATTTGCATTGATCTCAGGTCGTGCCTCCGTGCCTCTCCTTCATTCATCATTTCCTCTCTCTGTTGCCTGGTTATAAGATATGTTTCCTGTCTGGGGAAAGGCTTGGAAATGAACTGGGAAGTTGGTGAATTCAAAGCAAACGTCTCTCAGATAATGGGCTGAATTATGCAGGAGACCGGTCAAACTGCACAGCCTGGATCTCAGGAGCAGGTCATCCTAAGGTTGAGGGATCGTGTGTGTAAGATACTCCATCAAAGATAGTAACATAGGAGTCAGTGGATTTCAAACAGAAGCTATAAAGGCCGCACTCAGGTAGCCATGTACCCCTATACTGTCAGTCAGATCAGATGGCAATTTCAGTTGACCCTATATGGATACACGCCCTGATGAATTTTAAGTAAGAGTTAAGACGCAGCTGTGCTATGCTAGAGGTCCAAACAAAACAGAAAACCGTCATTTCATAACTCTCTGCAAAAAATAAACTAGGCCTTATACAACATCTGGTACGAGTCCAATATCCAACAACACAATGAATATCGAAATTCTAAAGTGGACACACTGACAATTTCATCAGATTTATCAAACTTCTATTCAACAAGCATATTCTTCCTCTAATCATTTCCCTCATTAACAGAGAGCCCAGATGGATTATGTCTCGCCTTTTTTTTTATCTGACAAACAGGAAATGCTCCAATATGCTTGTTACACTGTAACAGTAATTAGGGTTTGGTTAAAGGGCAAAATTTGGCATCATGCCTTGAGCACTGCCATGAAAGAAATAGACCCATTTTCGTTAATTACATCAGCTTGATAAAGTGCAGGGCCAGAGACTCACAAATACTAATCTAAAATGTTGGCTATTAGTAATAATGTGCTTCCAATCCCTTGCAAGAGTTTTTAAAGCATCTGTTTTGGGTCACTAGATTCAAATATTCGAAACATTTTCAACATTAGCAGTTTTTCCTCACGTTTATTGTCCATTGATATTATATGTAGTTTCATTACACAATGCAAGGTGATGATAAATCAAACTGTGGATGTGGATTTCAAGTTAAATCATATTTTGGCCGCCTCCAACTGAGCATTTGCACTGATGTCATTTCACTACACCTGGGTCTTGTTATATGGGAGGAGTGGTGTTTTCCTAACGCCTCCCTATCACATCAAGAAAAACAATAGATTATTCAAAATCAACACATCATGAACTTTAATGAAGACATGGTCCTGAGCTGTCGCAGCTGAATCTTCTAATGAAGCAAAGAAACATCATGCGATTGTCTGCCAACATGAGGTTATTGGACATGAAACGTCTGCCGGAGGTGAGGTGTCTTCAGACAGACGGACTGTAGAATAGATAAATATACCCGAGCCATTCATTAGGCTAATAAAGCATGCTGGATAACCGGAGGGCCTTGGATGGTGGAGCAGCAGTCATTTACAACTCCCCACGATCAAAGTTAAGCAGACTGTTTCTGGTGAGTGTGTGCGTGTATGTGAGGGGGAGGCACAATGAGCTGGCTGCGAGGCTCAGCCCAAATGTACAGTCAGCCTAGTAATCAAGGGTTCCCATGCACTAGACAGTCAACACAGCTGCAAGCGGAGAGTAGGGAGGGAGCTTCAGTTGCTGGTTACTGGCACACTTGATTTAGTATGCCAGCTAAGATACATGAAGATAAATCACCAAATTACAGGAGTACCGATCGATCAGTGCCGAGAGACTTTTCTTGCCTTGATCAGTTCTCGGTCGGACTTCTCTACCGGAGTTTGTGTCATCATCCATGCTACGGTTTCTCATTAAAAAAAAAACTCTGTCTGTAGCACACATTCAATTTACTGCTAATGCTAACTGCACATTTAAAAACATAAAAATGTACCTTGAGTTGTACAAATACTTTGAAAAATGATATTTTGTTAAAAACATCTAGATTGATGGTTAAAATTTGCAAATGTATGCATAGTTAGTAAGATATTGCCAAATTTTAATATTTATTCAAACATTTTCGAAAAACTCCATTAAAAATCACCAGAAAATAGATTATCAAACAATTATTATTTGCAGATTTCCACTTTCTGACCTGGCTTGAACAGAGTGAGCCCTGGACTAAGGTCAATGTTTACTTCCTCTAGGCTCTAAACAGCTTTTCAAAGGCTGTGAAGTCTATTAGAGGGAGAGGCCAAGCAACTGCAGGCGGGAGAAGCTGGGTTCTCCAAATAGCTATTCTCCAAATTCACCCGTGATTACACACACACACACACACACACACACACACACACACACACACACACACACACACACACACACACACACACACACACACACACACACACACACACACACACACACACACACACACACACACACACACACACAAATAAATGAATCCAGGCACGCAAACATTACGCAGTCAAGCCTTTACACATGTGCATGTACGCAAAGGTGCCCCAACAGGAATGAAACCACGTACATAATCACATCCACTGAATATATCTATTCTATGCACGGCTGCACACACACACAAGTTTGTGTTCCCTGCATCTTAACATGACAAGGCAGCCAATGTGAAGGAATGAGGAGGGAGGACAGACTGGCGTCCAACTTGAACCTGCTGAGCCTCTGAACAGAGAGAGTTGTTGGCTGACTGACATGGCCCTGAAAGCCTTTCAGCAGGTCAGGGCAGAGCCAAGCACAAAAACAGATTGAGTGAGTGTGAGAGAGAAATGTGTATATGTGCGTGTGTGTGTGTGTGTATATGTGCGTGTGTGTGTGTGTGATTATCTGAGCCTGCACAGCCGCACTGCTGCCTGACTTAAATTTACTGACTGACTTTTACATGAGGTCATGTTTATTTTTATTTATTTATTTAACTTATATTTATCCTCGAGAGACCAATTGAGGGGTGACCCTCATTTTCAATGACGTCGAGTTCAAAACAAATTCAAAGGAAAAACAACAATACATAAACAATATTCAATGCAAAAACATCAAATACAGAACAACAGATGAAGAGAGAAAAAAACAATTGAAATTAAATGGGTGAAAGTACAATATAGCCTAATTAAAACAGTTACAGGTAGAGTTTGGCAGACTTAAGATAGTGTGTTTAAATTGTTTAAAGGATATGAAGGTATTTAGTTTAATTTGTTGCTGTAAGTTGTTCCAGGAGTCGGGGGCACTGAAGCTAAAAGCTGTCTTTCCCAGCTCAGACCGGGTTTGTGGGACATAAAGCATAAGCATGTCAGTGGAGCGGGTCTGATAAAGCCCATCTGAAATTTGCAGCATTTCTGTTAAATAACGAGAAAGCTTCCCGGCTTTGTAAATAAAAATGTGCCAATGTGTTGGAAGAGGTAAAGCGACACAGTTCACCCTGAAATGTTGATGCAATTTTTCTTGATGGGGATCATTTGTGAACAGTCGTATACTGCCACACAGCGCCGCAACCACATATCGTCTAACGAGTGTGTTTTGACAGTAAAATAACCCCTCAATTCACACATCTGAATGGGTAGAATTGCTTTACAATATCCAACACACATCATTAAAAGCCGGTTGATAGATGTATGTTTTCCTGATACAAGCTACTACTTCCTGGAGTTATGAATCCATCTTGAAGGTCTGCGAGGGCACGGTGAGCTGTGAGCCGTAGGTAAACACCTCTACCTTGCTCACTGACCCAGTTGTAGCGAGGTGAAGAACAAACATCCTCACCTTTTACCAGGGGACTTGTCTGGACTCGCCAGACAGTCAGGGGCACAGGGGGGAAAGAAGAGGACGAGGACCGGCTGCATTTGTGCTCGGTTACAAACTCTCTTTGCATGTTTTCTTGCTGCTTGTGATCAAGGGGCACTGATTAGGAGATACCGACTTCCATCCATTACGATGGTCTGTACGGTACGGAGCCAAGAGGAAGGATGATTTTAGGCTGGCTTTGTGATAAATGCTTTCTTCAAAGGGGTTTTTAAGATGATGGCAACATGAAAAGCAGGATCTATTGAGTTTACTGTCAAAACTTATCAAAGTTAAGCTGAGCTCAGTTTTTACCTTTTGTTACACCGTTATTGTAGTCAATGTTATCTAATGTTTAGGTTCAAGGAATGCTAACAAAAGGCAAGTCAGTATGACTTTTATTATTGAGTCACACACTGTCAAAGTACTGTAACAAGAATATTTTGGCACCATACTTGTGTTCTCTCGAATTTTCTTGACTTCGATGACAATTCAACAAATAGCAACTAAAGGCAGCTTTACAGATCATTATAGCAATTTTCCTTCAGACTTTCTCCTTTAAACGGTCTTCTCAAGACCATTAGGAACAGTACTACAGATGGGATGGCCCCTTTCCAGATTACTATATTTATCCACGTCCTTGAATTTTCAAATGTCAACTAGTGAGGAACTTTTCAGGCCCCAAAAAGTTAGAAAAAAAACTGCTGTCAATGCAGCTCTAAGCAAGTGTCAATCGTGACTATTTGCATGATGTGGATGATGTCTAGAAATGATGAAGGAATGATCTTTTGCTCTGCTAAGAGAGCAGACATCTGAAGTTCAAACAGTGTGACATGTCTTACCTGTAGGATGACTATGGAACATGCTCTGCATTTATTCATGCGGTCACACTCAAACTCCTCACAGAACAGGTCAAATCTGTAAAGGGACAAAAAGATAATATTCATTTGTTAAAGCTTTTTTCATTGTTAAAACAATTAGCAGCACTATAATAGGAATGTAAAAAAGTAATGGTTGCATCTGTGTCCTAAATAGGTAAAAATAACCGTATGCCTGATTTTCCTGTTTTAACTGCAGAGAAGAGAGGGCAGAAATGGAGAATTTTTTTCACAAGGAGCTCCAAGGTACCTCATAGCCTACGTATAGTCGAGGCAATACACACTTAAAAGAACGACATCAAAACGTAGACACAGACACTCAATTGTACTAAACCCGAAAGTCTTTTGCCTCTACGCCTCTGTTTAAAACCGACTGACCCTCCAGCTGAAAGGTCACACTACTGCCAGGTCAACTGCTAGTGTTAATAATGTCTGAGGAGGTCCCTTAATGGTGAATATTACACACACTGACAGAACAACACTCACATAGTGTAGTGAGTTGGTATTTTTACACTTGCAGGAGAGGCTCTTGGTGATGATTTGACAGGTGAGGAGATGAGAAGGCTTTGATAAGAGCTGAAAGAAGGCTATATATTCCCCTGCCCATGATGCCAGTCCAGGAAGTTACAGGTAGCCTAATAACAAGGTTATTATGATATGTCCTTGAGTATGTCAAACAGTTCTACAGAACAGAGGGCCATTCAAAGCCAACATATGGTCCACATCACCAATTACCAAGGTGTGCGTCGATAGGGAGAAGATGAAGAGAGTGGTATAGCCACAGAGTGAGCTGAAATATGGACAGATGAGGAGAGGAGAGACTTTTAGCCAATTTAGAGTAACAACCACAGGTCAGAGGGGCCCATTCCCTCCCCGACATAATGACTCAAAGTTCCTCTCCAGCCCTCTAGTCTAAAACAGTCGATGTAGAGACAAACTACAAAAATTGAGTAATTTACACGTAGACAAAATGCCATTGAGCGCTGCCTTGGGAGAAACAGATGCTCAAATCCTTAAAGGTTTTACCTACTAAAGCAAGATAAGATTAAGTTCAGATACAGCCATTTCCTATATTTCTCTTGTGGCCTGTATTACAAGAAAATAATCAGGTTTTACATCAGTGATGCAGACTCACTGAGGTAAAAGTAAGCCATAAAGAAAACTAAGTGCAAAATATTTCTATCTGACAATGATCCTAATGCTAAATTAACATGTCGGCAAACATCCCTGTTTTCCAAGACAGTTGTTACAGGACAGTTTCTTACCGGAAAGATAGAACCCATCAGTATGCTGTGAAGAGCAGATGTAATAAAGTGTTGCCTGCGGTGGAGGACTGTAGAAAGCAATAATAATTTAAGTTTGAAGACGAGGGGGGGAGGGGTAAGGATAACTCTACTGAAGATAAGAAATATCAAAGCATTCTTTTCTTTCTCATTATCCCTTCAACCTTTTTAGTGTTACTTACTACAAACATGGCAATAGTTTGTTGGAATGGAAGGCCGATTTAGTCCAAGGAAGACCCAGATTGACCCTAATTAATTGGAATTCAACAATTCCCATCTACCCCAGGTCCCTGGAAGGCCCAGGTCAAGCATGCGTGCATCAATTAAACCAATGGCTCGAGTCAATGTCTGCTCTCACTTCCGAAGGAGTCACTCAAAACTCTGGTGATTCAAGTCCAGAAATCTTCCTCTGAATAGTCCTCTTCAAAACTTAAGGGTATAGGCAGAGAAACTAAGCACTGAAAATAGCACTATTCCAGGGAAGGGGCTGATCAAAGACTCATGTCGTTGCTTTCCCAATAATAGGCTTCAGCTAAAAAGGAACTACTGCCCAAATTCCTACCTTTCCACAATTCTGAAAATGTTCCCTTTGAGCCTGCGAAGACACAAACAATCTGTTGATTCAGTGGCAGAATCCTTTCCCCTAAGCCGCTATTTGCTTTAGCGGCGATGACACAAGGGGAGGAATTTGAGCAATGCCTGTGTATCGTAGACTCATTTCCTCCAAATGAGAACCATCTCCAGACAGACAACACAGCACTGAAGTCTGGCTCTGGCTCCAGGTCAGACAGTGTCCTGCAGACATGTTATATACTGTTCTGGGGTATGCTGGCATTCATGCAGACGTACACTACACCCATGTACAGACTATTTCCGTTGCATTTGTTCATGCATAGTTGAGTACAAGTAGCCAACATGTCAGGGCATGACGTTTTCATGGATGTAAACAATTTAAATTTTCCAGTGTCCTCGTCAGCCTCTACATGGGATTAAAGCCAATCATTCATCACTGGTTGTTTTTTTCCTGAATAATGAGCAGCACCCAATCATTGGCTATCAAGAAGCTATCAACCATCTTTGAGCACACCCAGCCTAATCCCTGCTCTTTTATTATTTTAAAAGATTATTTTGTGCCTATAGGATTCCAAAGGGCTTACTGTCTCATTCTGCACCAATGGAAGTCTCTGCCAATTGAAAGGGATCAAAGTAGCCTCATAACTGCGGCGCTTTCAAGTAGAAAATGAAAAGCGTGAAACGCCAGAGCACGCTCTCTCTGCGATGGGATCAACTCAAACTCAAGCAGCCTTGAGAAAACTTTGCTTGTTCAATAGAGGATCAATGCCAATAATTATTGTGGGTTTTTCCTTTTATTTGTGTTAATTCTCCCATTCTTTCTGGCCCTCCCAGATATTTTCCACAAAGGGGTCAATGATATGTCATGAATTTACATACTAATAAAATTCTATGTGTAGTTTAAAAAGCATTAAAGGATGTCCTTTGTCCTTAAGTACTCCAAAGTTATTGAAATAAGAAATGGAATGGACTGTGCAAGCAGATTAGCAATCTTTGTACTCCATGGATGCCTGCCAAGAGACATCCACCCACTCCCCTCTCCACTTTTGTCTTTTTTCAGCTGTTAGATTTAACGCCAGATATGTAAATTGCTTCTGAAAGTCATGCAGGAGCTCATACGACCGGTTGGGGTTTTAAAAGGAAAAGGAAAATAATGAAGCCTGTATCAGATGACATGGGGATATCAACATGCGAGATCTCCAGTGATGAAAGCAGTGGCATATGGAGAGACAGTACCAAAAGGCAACAGCAAGACCAAAACAAGCTGTGGAAATGTGTATTTAAATTAAATGATCACAGGATGAGGTAGTTGGGGTTAACAGGGATGAATGAACTTTAGAATTAGGTCAGCCCTCAGTTTTAATCCCATTACAAACTCTAAAAGCTGTCTGAATGACTGAACCTACCCATACGGACTTTTGGAATACTTTCACCAAAGTGTTACGAGCATAAAACAAAAGATGAATACCCACATGTACAGGCCAGTGCACATACACCCACATACACACCTGTCAGCTCATTCTTTTGTTGGTGAATCACTCACGCCAGTGCTACAAAAACATTGTAACCAGATAAAGATGGGAGCTAGATCTCCCATTTGTCATATCAAGAGATCACCAAAGAGCTGGTTGTTTGAAAATGTGTCATGAGGTCGGCTTCAAATATTGGACAAGGACTTTAGTTTGAGGCTAAGCCCAAAGAAAAAGTGTCATCTGATAATATCAATAAATGAATGATTAACCTAAACCTATTTGCAATGGGAACTCTTAATCTCTATGTAGACAGCAGTGTTTTCTCTAAAATCATGCAAAATCTGAAAGTTGGGAAGTTAGTGCCCTTACACCTGAGGAGAATTAGTCAAGGAGATTTGTCTTTTGTTTATATTTCTGTTTTTTTTTTCCTGCAAAATGACAAATGGGCGTCAGGGCAGGCCGGAGCACACAAGACGGCAGCCTTGCAGCTGTTCCTGTGTGCCTTAGTACTGTCAGTGTTTGTGTTCCCAGGAGAGGCGGACAAAGCGCTTCCAGGTCGCCCACTAACCTGCCATCTCATTACCAAAGGTCATCCTGCTGGAACACAACGGTGACCTTTCATGCCATAGGTTACTGTTGGGGTTAAGAGGAAGAAGAGGAGTGAAGAAAGTGATCATTATCCATCTTGAGAATACTTCTTCCTGAATTGACATTGTTGTGTCTTGAATAAACTTGAAGTCCCAGAGGCACTTCTTGATGCCAATACAAACAAATATCAGATTAAATCCTCCACATAAGCTTTAAAAAGGGTTTTAATGTGAAGGTTTTCTTCTATCACTTCTTATTTCCAGGCTCGGTGTTTGGCATTTGGCACACATTCGGGTGAATGCCTATAGATGGCATTGCTCTTAGATCACAGCGAGCTCATTAGCTCTGGCCCGCTGTTGCGTTCACTCAAACCAGACCAAAGATTGGGTTGGAAATTCAAAGAGGGGAGGAGGGAGGGAGGGAACAGATATGTTTCCTTGGATAATGCAGAGCCTAATAATGACTTCCTGTATTTAGCCCCGGAAAACAAAACAGAGAGGCACCGTGGACAATGGTGCGAACACAAGTGCTATCCAAGAGTGCTGTAATGCCTTCTTTGCAATGTAATCCATCTCCGAGGTTATGTACAGTAGACATGAGTCTGATGTGCTTGGTGTTGGCTGGGGGAGGGGGGGGTCACAACATCTGGATCTTGTATTACATGCCTCTGGAGTTTCTGACAGCCTCTCTCTATATTGAGCAACAACTCCCTCTCGGTCCATCCATTTGGCTCCCTCCCCCTGTTTGCTTCTTCCTCCGTCCTTTGCCCCTCTCCTTCAGGGCCATGTGAAAACTTCCAATTACCAGAAACACGAGAGGTGCTAACGGTTGGACATGAACTTGGAATATGCAAAACAGGAGAGCCCTTAACAAGGGGCCATGCTGAAATGTGATTGAATGCGTCAGCAGGTCGTAAAAAGCCCCCCTTAAGGATCAATGTAATTATGAAAGCTTTACGTGGAGGACTTTCCGGACTGGGGAGTGACCGGCGACAGGAGGAGGAGGGTGCTGCCAGCATTATGTTCCACCAAACAGAACCCCCATTTAACCCAACAAGTGGAGAACAAGCAAGGTCTTCCAGCTGCCTTCCATCACGAGCCATAATAGACCAGGGGAAAGAAAGAAGGGACGAAAGAAAAGAGGTTTGTAACACCTGCAGCAGGGTGCCAGCAAACATTCCTTGGTCGACCGGCCCCTTGGTGATGCACTCTATAAATCCTTGTGATTAGCTACAGTAGCGGTTCTAAGTGCCACTTAAACCAAACCCCAAAGGAAGGAAGGTTATTTTGACCTACAAGCTTTGGAAATGTGATTTAAGCCCAAGTGATTATTACAAAAAACAAAGCCAGTTCTGTTTTCCTAATAAGAGAGGATGGAAGGAGGAAGGGTCTGATGGAAGCGTATGAGTAAAATGGGCATGTCAGAGAGTTTGAACTACTAGGCCATTATTTAAAGAATTTGTGGGACAACTTCCTGTAATTAAGCTAATAAGTAAACTTAAAACTATAATTTCATAATGCTTTCGCATTCTAAAGACCAAACCAATACATGTATAGCATATAGAAACTTAGCATCGGTTTTCACATAATAAATGTGGAAACTCTATAGTATGTGGTGTCTGCTTTTGCTCTAAAATGTAAATCACCACATCAATTTATCATATTTTCAAAACGTACCCAACTGGACAGCATCTCCTCTCAAAAAGTGACAGCAAAGATGGGAGAGGGGAAGTGAGTCATAAATCAGAATCAAAGCCATGTCACTGAAAAATCCTCCAATCTATAACATGCCGGGATAGTCACGATATTAACCTGGACCAGAGTTAGTCAATAAATGAGAATGGGACTGACCCCAAAGACTAAAAACTCCACAAATCACAATTAAGTCCACCAAACGAAGCAGCAGGCCTGACTGTAAGCGCAGAGTCTCAAGAGCTCTATAAACCTGCTGTGCTTACGGTAACAGAAGGGATGGCACAGCTCAAGTCCCACATGCCAAGGTATTGATGAAAGCTGACATAGACCAGACCCAACTGCACTCTTTGACTGGGAAGTGAGCAAACAGCATCTACACACAATCTAACAACATTTGTGACACAATACCATTGCTTCTAGACTATTGTAAAGATTTGAAACCATTTAATTATTTATTTCCCTCCGATCCCAATAAACCAGGTGAAAATTGTGAAGCAGTAGACTTCTTTGAAAATGTAACTCAGCACACACACCTTTTCTTTTGTTTATGGTGTCTCACCATTCACCATAGCTCTAAACTTTTTGTCAAGCCAAAGCCAGCATTACAAAATCTTTGGATGTAGTGTTGACAGACAACACAGCCCCAACAAGACATCACTCAATAGAAATAAAATATCTTTGCATTGCAGGAAAGAAAATGGAAAAATTAACTCCAGAGTAAGTTCACAAAGACAGAAATACAAAAAAGAATCTACAACAACGCTTGTCACTTTAAATATGAGCACAAAAAGAACAGTTCATGAAGTAGCCTACATTTTACATATCCTGTATACAAGATGCCTTTGGTTTTTTTTCTTGGGAAAGTTTACCAACCAACATAAAAAAGGTAAAAGTTATAGCATACTTTGTCACAAATGGACAAATTGCTTAGAAACACATTGCGCAAGGACCACAAAGAAACAGGACAGTAGGCCAAGTGTTCATTTGGAGTGAGTCAACAGGAAAGAAGGGAACAGTCAGACATCATGAAACCACAATGCTTAATGTTAAACACAAAAAAACACATAACTGAACAAAATAACAAAAACATGTGTTCACACAAAAAAACTAAAAGGACCGCTACCCAATTGTGCATTCTTTCATTCTCACAAACACACAAATATATACACACACACACACACAGTCAAACTGTGCTCCTGAGCTGGCCTTGACAGCTGAGGACATCCTTTGAGTGGGCTTATGTCTGCACTGGCAGCCAGGGACGATCATGAGTCCTGCACAGTGACGTAAGCCTTGCCAAGAGTTGTGTGCATTCATCTGTACGTGTAGGGGCTCCCATGCTCTCAGAGAAGGAGCTATCTGGCTTCAAGCCACATCTCCTAATAGGCCCTGGTTTAAGACGACAGGAAATAACTTATGGGTCTTAAGTTAAGAAACACAAAAAGGCCTTTTAAATGGCACCTTACGGTGGGTTCCAATACCCATACTTCCCTGTCATTTACAATGGTAGAAAAAGATTAGGATGTCCCACTAAATGAACGCAGTATTCCTAAAAATACAAAACGTCCTACTTCATCTCCTTGCGTTTTTTTGGGTTCAAACCAGCATTTTTTCGGGTGGTGACTCAGGCAACTGAAAAGTATCCGAACTCAACTATGGCTGGGAGTAGAGTGAATGTGGTTCATTTATTAGCTGGTTGACAGAAAAATAAACTTGTTTTTTTTTCCTTGTTTTTTTAAAGAAAAAACTAAACTAAATTCACTGGTTGCGTTTGTTTTCTATTTATCTGAATTGAGGGTCTTTGGGTTTAAGTCACACAAAACAAAAGACTTATTTATGATAAATAGTATAGTAAGTTGCATGCCTACTTAAAAAAAAGAGATGGAGAAAAGGAATAGAATGCGTGAGTTCAGGCCTGTGTTACAAGGAACTCCGTACATCCTGCCTCTACCTACACAATCATGCAGGGCAGACCACAGAGACCATATAGTGGGGATTGAGGGGTTGCCAACACCCCAGAGAGTGCCATTAGTAAATATACCCCAACACAGAAGCCAGGCAGGCGACTTTGCCAGAACCGTCAGCCCGTAGGCTGAGATTGGCCAGGGTCACAGTCAGCCCTTCAGAGCGCTGCTCTGTTCATAGAGCTGCTGCGTCCACTAGGATTCCAAAACAACGTGAGCATTAGGGAAACACTGTACTAAAAACAGAGAGCTTTTGAAGTAGGCTACTGCTGGTATTCAATCTACTCCATCCCCCCGCTCCAAAACTCACTGCCAAGGAAATGCAAGCCAAATGTTGCTGTAGTTCACTAATGTTGACATGTACAGGCGTGCGTTTATGTGTGCACCGCCGTGCCTTTGTGTATGCACACATGTGCCATATGTAAGTGTTTGCATGCAGGTGTGTCCATATAACTGTATCAAACTGGCATGCAGTGCAGTGAACATGGTTTTTGTCCATTTTAATCCACATGGGAGACGGGAAACCTTGCTGGCTGAGAAGGAAAATATCTGCTTCTTCACCAGTAGGCTAAAAAACAAAACATTAAACAGAAACACTCAATGTTAACTAAATTAAACAGGGTAAATCACTTAACCGCCATGGAGATCTGCAAAAACAATGGCATCTGGTCTGAGGAAAAGAAAAATTGACATGGCGGGAGATGCCTACGATCAGAAGGTCAAAGCAAAGCAGAGGATGCAGAAAAAAACAAGTGGAAAAGAAATAATGATGCAGAGAGGGAAGAGGAGACAAAGAGAGGTAGGGAAGCCTGTTAAATGGCAATGCCTGCTAGCAGCTCTGCACTCAGCCTTTTAGTCCAATTTATGGATGGGCTCAGGCCGCACAGAAGGTGTCCGTCAAGTGAAACAATAGAAATAGATTAGGCTGACCACAGCCCTCCTCTCCTCCTCCTCCGACAGGGCTGTACAGTGCGACAGTATTGATCGCATTTGCTACTGAAATTGATCACGTGCGATGATGAATACAAATCCACTCGCACGAGTGCTAATGAGCAGATGCTGTCTGTTTGAGACACAGAGGAGTGCTGCACAACACTGCTTCGAGGGCTCTACATTAACACTCTCCAAATTCGGGTAAATGTAATCTTAGGCGAGTAAGTTATTGAGTCCACCCTCCACTTTGGCTGGTGAATGATGTGTGCTCGGGACCTGTGCTTGTGCAGCGATTCTAGCGTCTAATAGAGCTGTTAAGCGGAAGTGCCTTACTTCCGGGACATGGGACCTCTCGGCTCGAAAAATTACAACGGTAGTCAATGGAAAGAAATTTATTATTTTCTGGTCCCAGTCATGAAATGCCTTCGATTACACATATGTTTTGTATGTATTTAGATGGTATTTTTTCGGGCAAAGAATGGAACAATTTAGCGAGTAGAAGCTGGATACGGTCAGGTTTTGTGCAGAGCGCTTTTGTGGACTACAGCTCTTCGCTGCTCTTGACACTTATGATATACGTCACCACCACTCACACCCGCTTAGCTCAGAAACATGGCTGTGTCTTTAATGCACTTTACCGCCTTCTTTCAATGACAAGACAAAAGTCTTCAGCGCGGAGAAAACCACTACACAAGTGGACATGTGGAGAGTTTCATTTTCTCGAGTGGGGAGATTGTTGGCGTTGTCCACGCCAGCCATTAGCGTTAGCATTAGCACTGTCAGTCGAGAAGTGGAGGGAATGTGTTGAGGTGACGTCACAGAGGCGACAAGACTTGTAGTTGTTCTCGTAACATTTTTTCAAAAGCCGTTAGACAAATAATCATACAACATACCGTCAAACTCTTCACATGAAAAATGATCATTTAGACCCATACAAAACATATATGTAATCCAAGGCATTTAATGACTGGGACCAGAAAATAGTAGATTACTTTCCATAGACTCCCATTCATTTTTTTTCAGCCGAGAGGTCCCATGCCCCGTAATTCCGCCACTTCCGCTTAACAGCTCTATACACTTCACCAACGGTAATAACCGGAAGGAGACGGCACGCAGTTAAGTTAGTGCGTGTGCAAACATTTCCTGTGCGCCTTCACATTAAAAGCATGTTACTAGCCAAACGTGAGTTGACTTTTCTGAAGCCGGTAAGAACAGGAAGTTCGCGCTTCACAGCCCTGCAGTGCGCTAGCTTGAAAATCAACTGCTTCAGCTGCAGAGAGCAGTCAACTAGTAGTCTATTTAAACAAAGTTTGAAATAACTGATAAGCCACTGAAGAACTGCTCCCAACACATTCACAACAACCTATTTAACTTATCCTAAATTGTACCAATATGTATACTTATACGTATACTTATTTGTTTAATAGGCTATATGTTTTAAAGTTAGGTTTTAATTAACAGAAGGACATTTAACAAAAAAAAAATATTATTATGAATATAATAATGATATGTATATACAAAAAAATATATAGATATTAATTTTATGGGGAGAAATAATTCTGAATCATCAAAAAATTGCAATTGGCAGGTTAGATTATTTTGTCTAAATTACAATCAGTGCACCCCTATTCATTTTTCTACAATTATTACTGCACACACTAGGATATGACATTAATTGAGAATTTCAAATGAGACCAAGATGACAGGCTAAAAGGTAATTAGAGCAAAATGCATGGGTTAAGGTTATGCAAGTTTTCGATCATACTTTGTGTGCTACTGAATTTATTTTTGTGCTACTGATTTTTTTTGCTTGCTAGCACCAGTGCTACCACCTAAAAAAATAAGCGTACAGCCCTGGCCTCCTCCTCCATCCCTCCATCTGCACCTATACATCCACCTCTGCATTGTGACCCAAATAACAGGCTCCCTAGGGTCAGAGGCTTGGGCCGAGGCCAAGATTGCTCTGATTCTCCCTCCCACCCTTACAAACCCTCTCTGGTTTGTGTCAGTCCAATGAACGGCCTCTTAACTGGTCTACGTCAACGAAGCAGATGGAACCCTGGGACGATTTACAGCACACACAAGCAGAGAAAATTAATGAGGCAAGAGGGCAGTTAGTTTAAAAAGGGGAGTACGAATGCACTCTTAAAATGTTCCTTTGGCCGGCGATTCCAAGATATGCCTTACATTTGCAAATTTTTCCAATTTATATTTTATTGAATTACGGTTTCAGAATCCTGGACGCCCTTCAGGAGAATACAGTAGAGGAAGAGGACAGCGACACACATGTAGGAAGAACAACTAAATCAGTGCAAGTTCCCCGAAACGTAGGTCACGTATAGTATGATGATGATGACATTGGTTTTGGGAGAACAGTAGCCCTTCGTTCCAATACCCGTTCAACATGCCCTCGTTCACTTGCCCTAGGCACTTGCCCTCGGGGGAATCCCCGCCGCCATCTTAAGTGTTGTTCCAATTCTCTGGAAACTGAAGTGAACTTTGTGATATTGACCCTCGGAGGGCTGAGTGATCAAGTGAACATCCATGGTCACTCCGAGGTGGATATCACCCACAGTGCATTGCAGTTCGTCTTCTTCTTCTTCTCCTTTTATTTTCCGGTAGACTGTATGCTTTTAGGGACATCGCGGCCACCCGCAGGACAAATATATATATATAAATATATTCCAAAACGCCTCAATTAGGCTATCCTATTTCCATACGAACAATCCAGTGAATGTATTGCAGTTTACACATTGCTGCTATAACACAGATGGCTGCCAATTAGAGGACTATTTAAAACAAATGTTTTTGGTTGAAACTAACATAAATAAGAA
Source organism: Hyperoplus immaculatus (assembly GCA_949357725.1). Lineage (NCBI taxonomy): Eukaryota > Metazoa > Chordata > Actinopteri > Uranoscopiformes > Ammodytidae > Hyperoplus > Hyperoplus immaculatus. The sequence goes on along the minus strand of OX442368.1, from coordinate 21,842,907 downwards.
AATATGTCGGAGCAAACAATTTACATGTGTAAGTAACAATATCTTGATAATCTCAGTTACCGTGTCGAAATTCAATGTTTGTTATGCTATGAAAATGGCTTTCTGCAACATAGGCTACCTTAGCAGAATGTTATAATTCTGTATTATTTGCATTCAGATTTATCTATGTAACCGACGGTCCATTGCGACTACAAGGGCAAGTGGGCGAGTGGGTTCCATTTAAATCCTCCGCTCCTCCCCCGCCCAGTCTCCCTCCGCTCTCCAAGTTCCCTCCGTGCAACGTATGCTGTTACGTCATACCAAGGGCTGAGGGTAAATGAACGAGGGGAAGTGCAACTACTATTGGAATGCAGCTCCTATTCTGAAGAAGCAATCAAGTTCCCATTTATTTTCCATGCTACATCATGCTGAATTCCAGCCAGTGGGCAATGTTTTGGGTTGGTCTTGGCAGTGGTAAAAGAAGTACTCAGTTTTTTAATTAAGTAAAACAGTAAAAGTACAGTGGTGGCAGGCAATGATTTAAAGAAGGTAAAGCTCCTAGGAAGCTACAATAACATACAAGGTCACTGCGACTTGACAATGTAAGGTTGCAGCAATCTTTGACCTCCAAAATCTATTCAGTTCATCTTTTGGTCAGTCAACATTTGTGCAAAACTTTGAAGAAAAACCCTTTTTTTTTTTGGATCAATGGAAATGTATTTTCCATACCCCAGAGAACCATACCAATATCTTTGTATATGAGGACAGAGCCATAATTTTGTCTTTGAGAATGGGAGCCTATGGATGACTCTTTACTGAATTAGTTTGTACAAGCTTGTGGTCTGGTCTAACCTTCATTCCAAATATTGTTAAGAGACCTCGAAGTTCAGCTCAGTAGACCAAGCTTCTTTCAGGTGGTTAGTGGATATAGAGGTGGTGTATAGACGCACAAAGCTAGATATTAGATGTTGGGAGTCTGGAGGAAGCTGCAGGAGCTTGATGAATGGGCAACTTAATCAGTACCTTAAATCCTAAAATAAGATTAGAAATGTGTGAAAAGTTTGAAGAAAAATCCTCAAAGCATTCATGAGAAATTGCATTCATAAAAATGGCCATTGACTATCGCTGAACTTTAAATGGCACTTTGACTTGCAATGGTGGAATTATTTATGGAAGTATTGCTAGTTTAACTGAACATTTCTTCCAACATTGAGACTAGCACGTTACCTCATGGATAACACACCAGAGATTCAGCAGGGTGAATTACCGGGTATAATATAAATTAGTTAAAATTGTAACATGATTATAAGTGTAAACATAACTAAAAATCTAAAAGACGTTAAGGGCTCCTATTAGTTGGGGACTCTAGGGACTTGCCTAACTTGGCTAATGAAAATCATTGTTCCTGGAGAAGCAGCACAGTTTCATGGCAAAGTACTTATTGAATGTGCCAATGTTCTGGCAGCAATGAAAGAAGCCAGAGGAGAAAAAAGTTTTGCTCTGTAGGGGTTTGGATAAGCCAGTTCTCCATCTGTGATCATTAAGATCCAGTTTTCCATCCAGGCTGCCTCTCGGCTCTGTCGCAGGGCAACATTCGGAGGTATTATGGGCCACTACAGTGTCAGAAAATTTAACTGAGGGATTTGGAGCAAAGAGCCCAGTCAAATAATGCAGACTTTGTGTGAGGAGATTGAGTAACGATAAAAAGTTTCATAGAGAAGGCCAGTAAGGAAGTGACATTTTCAGAACAGAGACTTCCAAACTAATAAAAATGTCAAAATATCTGTTCTGCACTTTGCCAAAACATTGTGTCATAGTGCCTCTAGTCCCAACCAATAAGTTAAAAGGACACATAGGACAGTCTGATCTTTTAGATTCCTGATTTTTTTAAATTTTCTTTCCTTCGATATTTGCCAATACGGATGGTAGCACAGGATGAAATACATTTGCTTACTAAATGGCACAGTCAGGGGCTTGTCAGTAAATATTAAGCGGCGCGGTGCAATTTGTTGTAAAGTATACAGGAAATCTAAGCTAGTTGAGGTCTTAGACAAGGTCAATTGTTCTTTATGGGCTGCCATGCTGACAAACCTGATACATTTTCCTCAAGGATGAAAAAGCAAGATTTCACATTTTTGAACTACTGTAGGCCTATAACTATTGGTTCAGTTTGTGATTTATTAGTAATCAGTTAGCATACCATGTACACCCCCACAGTGCAATTGCTTTGCACTATGAGGCATGATTAAAAAAAGAAAAAAGAAATTGATGAGTGGCAATAAATAAATATAGTTTGCCACGTACTGGTGAGGTTGTGTTTGTTTCCCAAAAATCGAGCTGTAACCCGTAGCTTTTCTTGGGCCAGCTGGCAGGATGCTCATTTTACGGTCAATATAATCACAGTCCGAGTGACAGGACATGAATCCAACTTTATGTGGCACACTTTAGAGAAGTGAATTCTGTCACATCTTATTCTTTTTTGTTTTCCTCTCCATCTCGATTTTTTGGCATGCATCGTGGCACCTTTTGAACTGTGCCAACAACTGGATGAGAAGAGAGCTCTCAAGACGATTGACGTATGTGTTCTGTTCTCATGTATAAAAGCAAGCCTCCAGAGCACCTTTACTACATGCTCTGTATTGTGAGAAACAGGGAGGTAATAGTCAAAGTGAGAGATAAAAGTAAAAGGGCAAGAGACAGTAAAACTGAACAGAGCTGACTGAGAGGGGAATGATGGGGAAAGGGACAATCAAGACCTGTGCTCTGTTGTCCTTTTATTATGCATGATGACACACGCATTTCTAAACCGCAAATGGATGTTTTCCATTACGTTGTTTATGGTAAGCATCAATCGTTTGATTTTGTCCATTTGATTCGAGTGAAGGTGACACAGCCCTTCTACAGTCAGCCCTTTCATTAAACCAGCCCCCCCCCCCCTTTAATCAGATCTATGGCTCTCTCAATGCCAAACATGAATGACAATGACGTTACATCAGGCTGAGACGGTCAAGGGAGGAAGTGATAAACATAGTGTCCCCTATGAAGCCGATGGGGTGGCTTGTCTGAGCAATTGAATAGCTTTACTTCTGTCTTTCACTGGTGTATCATGACGTGACTAACAAGTTTGCAATCTTCCCATCCCACTCAACAATGTCGTGCAGCGCATATGACTGCAGTGTGCTCACTGAGCCTTGATTCACCAAATGAGCACCCTAAAAGTCATAGTACAGGGTCAATTACTCCCAAAACTCCATACCTCGTGATAACAACATTAGCCTTGTTGCCACAACAAGCTGTCCATTTATTAAAACCTTAAGCTCCGTTTTGCATACAGGCCTCAGTGAGGAAGAATGGTCCAGAGGTAACTGAGCCCCTGACTGGTCGGCACATGAGCCAAATATGATTGGACAGGGCCGAGAGCTCCAGGGTCAGGCCGCAGCACGGAACATGTGTCCCTGGGGCAGGCCTTGTTGCTCCCTCAGCCAGTCAACACACTCCAGTTTTTGCAACAAATCCTAATGAGGCTGTTCTCTGTGGGGGGAACCCAGGCCCTGTCTGTGGAGATTTGTCTCAAGAGCTAAACAACCAAGGAAGGATGCAGTGAAGCAACCCACACTCGCTTACACCATCACTCCCTCACTCTCTCTCTAACACACAGACACACACACACACCAAGAATGATGAGGTGAAGGAAGCCAAACTGTGTTCTGCCGGCCAAGGAATGGCAAGGGATTAAAAATGTGTCCACAAAAGATCTAGACATAAAATATTAACTAGGAATTATCAGCTGATATGCCAATGATGGACCATGAAAAAAGTGTGTATGTATTTTGTTAAATTACTGGAGGTAGTTTAGAAAAGCTGAAGTAAACACATAAATAACCTTGTCATTTAGTTGGCAATGTAAGTTGACGTGTTGATATCGAGGGATTCTTGGGGGGGGGGGGGATGGTCAGATAGTGTACTGTACTGAATAATATCCATTTCGGACCAAAACGTGAGACACAAATGTCAAAACAAAATATGGAAAAAAAGTTTCCATCTGTGGTTGATATTCCTTAAAATTCAATACAGAGCAGCAGAACTTACTGAGAAGAGACAGCAGGACGGAAAAAGGTCGACGTTCAAAGACATTCCCATGTTTCTGATCTGTTGTTGATGTCAGTCCACCTGAACTACATTCAGTCAGTCTCCCTCACTGTGCCTCTTCCTTTTCCTCAGGAAAACTGAAGGTAATGCTTTGTAGCATACTCGGTTGAAAAGTCAGTCGCCGTATATTACAATGATACACTCTGACAACTCTATTGACCACAGTCTACTTTTTCTTCAGAGGGGGATAAAATAGTGGCACTAACACGCAACACCTGTTCCTTTTCGGCATCCGTGAGTATATCAAATATACAAACAGTGACAGCTGTGGTGCAGGCAGCGATATGGCAAGGCTCTGGGCTCCGCATGACACAAAACACTGAGACAGGGGCTGTTTCTCAGAGCACTTCTTCCCACAAGGGGGGCCCTCTCCAGGTCAAATAGCTCAAAGCGGTGTGCTGTGTCCAGAGCCTGTAATATTTCACATATGCTTTTTATTTTTTTCTTCAAGAGCACCAGGCGCTATTGATTTCTTTAATCCAAAGCCCGGGAACCAAGAGGAAAAGGGCCGATCGAGCAGCCTGCTTTTAATTACGGGCCCCATAAAGACAGTGAGATAGGAGTTGACGTGATGGATGTTCTGCATGAAGCCATGATAGGATCCATGCCTCTGTCTACTGAGGCTCAGGTTTGCCTGGCAAGATCATCCACTTGCAAGAGACACATCCAAGACTAAATTCCAGCAATTAGAACAATCCCAGAAGGGGCGTAATCAAGAAGTTATTAGCAGGATCTGGCAAGAGAATCACGTTTTCGTCTGGAGACCTCTTCATACCTGGGTAGCTTTTAAAATGTCTTGTCTCCTGTACTGATCCCGATAATGTTCAATATACCGCTTTTTAAAATAGCTACGATCACCAGCTTTTTAATATCTAAAATATAAATCATGTATCAAATGGAAATGTGAAAGGGGTTGCTTATATTGATGAACCTTAAAGAATCATCCCCCAAATGTGCAGCTCCACTAATATTTAGCTTTACAATAAGTTTCAGCTCATTGTTTGGCTGTCTGGCTTCAACTTCACTGTATTGGTTCACCAAAGAGCAGACAGACATAGCAAATAACTTGAGATCACTGTGGATGATTTAGCAGGTAAACAGCCAGGTATTTTTTTTATAGCAGCAAGCCGGCCAGAAACATACAATGAACATCACAGTTACTGTGAGTTTTAAGTATGGACTATTTCTCAAGTATCTTCTCACAGACTATAGTTTGACTTTTTTCCCATGGAAAGACTACGAGAAACTTTGAAATCTGAGGCCCAGGTTGAATTTCATCCCCAGTGAAAGCATAATATTTATCCCGGCCTGATCTAAATCCATGTCCCTGACAGGCCTGATAGTGAAAGGCTTTGTCTCCTCGGAGCTGGGAGAGCATCTCTGTCTCTCGCTCAGATATCTTCAGTGGATCCCGCCAGCCGGCCTGTCAGCACCAAAACAGACACAAATCCATACTGTGACGCAGTTGGAAATCTCTACAAAGACGGACAGAGATTAGGCATGCTGGTGCCACGGGGTCCACAGGATTCACCAGTGTCTAAATCCCTCAGCTCTACATCAAAGAACACAGTGCAACACTATGAATTATAGACAGCAAGTGTGCAGTCATGCCTCCGGTGGCAAACCAGCTCCTGGCTCGATTACGCCCATGCCACCCCGACGAGAAGCAGCCCTGCATAGAGCTCAGAGCAGCTCGATGAATTACAACTCCAACAACTGCACATCAGCAACAGGACACGGGGTCATTCAGGTCAACAGGTCACGTGATGGCTCAATCCCTCAACTACAACTGCATTTGGAGGCAAGTTATGGTGAATGTTTAACCTCTGCCTAACATTTTTTTACTGAAATGGAACTTAAGGTGATTTATAGCATCTTCCCATTTCCCACTGAGGCTGCTTTCACACAGACACATTTCTGGTTCTGACTCGAAACGACTGGCACTTTCTAGCAATAAAGCTCTCTGCACTATCAATAAAGCATAAAAATGCCCCCAAAAAAAGAAGTCAGAAGTGCCCTTGAGCAAGGCACCAATCATCTTACCAATCATCTTACTGCATGCAGTGCATATTGAGATGACTCTTCACTCTGACATCCTCCTTGATGCTTGCGTCTAAGTCCTGTTTGTGCATGTGTGTAATTAGGCCTGTGTGTGTGAAAAAAAAATGTAACATTTTAAAATTTGAAATTCCCCCAGCATAATTTGATGAAGGGATTCCTTCTTACCTGGCTCCCCATGTCTCACTCTTTTATATTAAAGTAATTAAAGCAGTAAATTAGAAAGACTGTCAGTGCCTCCTCAAAAATATAGTTGGATGATTTATTACTATGGTTACAGCTTCTTCATTTCCCATCTTTGAGGTTTATGATATCGATATCTCTTAAGTTGAAGATAAAACTGCATGCGCAGACAGGTTTAACTTCAGTAAAGATTAAGGTTAATTTATTTATTATTGCCCATTTTTCCGACTATTGGTACCCCTTTCAGACTGTTCCTAGGTTACATCATTTTCCTTTACTGTCATGGCTAAGAAAATGTTCCCCTCAAATGAATGCCAGCGTTTGCAATGGGGAAGGATTACGGCATACTATCAGCAGATGGACAAAGGACGATTCAGACGAGGCTATTATGGCGCAGTTAACACATGGGATTCATCTTCAGGCGATCGAGATGAATACTGGTGTCGTCAACTAAAGGTAATGGTTGTAAAGGCAAAGGAAAATGAATATCACAACAGATGCGGATGCAGAAAACAGAAAATATTTTAACCGTTTCTGGTGAAATCCAAGGACACTAATGGCAGCTTTTTCCAAAGAGGATATGACGGTTACATTTAAGAAAATACCATATAAAGCTCTTGCTTTCAGCGTTTGTTTTCAGCGTACTTTTAGCTGAATGGGGATACAAAGATAGCACAAAGACTGATTTAGAAACAGAAACCCTGCCTTACTAAAAAGATAACGCTATAGGAAAACTTGTCCAGATGGAGATAGGCCAAAAACGAGATGGCAAGCAGCTGTTGAAGCCAGCTGCCCGGGCCAGTTGTTCATGAAGGGCTGGGAGGTCAGGATGGAGGGATTCAGAGAAATTTAGGAAAGAGGTGGGGATATAGATATAACAAGCTGACAGAGACGGCAAGGGCTGACAGGGAAGGGGGGGGGTGAAAAGAGCTGAGGGAATTTGGTTCAAAGCAAGTGAATTTGTTCACTTTTCACTATGGCACAGTCGAAGAAAGCAGATTTAAGCTGGACACATTTATCAGACATCAGTAAGCCAGACTTGGCTCTGTTCTTGATTGCAGTTTCCCTTTAAATTGCAGAAATTGGACTGAGATAACCGCTCTGAGAACAGGCTCCAGCTCCTTATGTGGTATAAAACGACTGGCATATCACAATATAGAACCCATATTATAGAAATAACTGAACCATTGGGATAATCATTACACTAATACTGTTTGTTTAAGTGGCTATTCATATTTGTAAAAACACTATGATGCCTGAAAGAATGAAGAAAGTCGAATATCATCTGTAAGAGAGCAACTCATAATGGGCTTCTGTGCATTTTAAAGAGGTAATAACAAGAGATTTGTTGGTACTCAAACAAGTTTCTTATATTAAAAAGTTTCATAGAATAGACATGCTGCTGGAAATGCTGAATAATAAAAGTCCTACTGTACTGTCCCTATACTTGACAGTTTTAGTAATAATATTTGCTGGTGGTACATGGGTGCCTTACCTTCATCTTAGGTACCGTTCTTTACTGTGATAACAGTATCGTATACAGGCTTTACTACTAATGTGATGTTTTACATTTTTATACTACTTATTACACAATGACAAATATAAAGGGCATTGAAAACATAATTTAGAAATTAAATCTAATACATGCCTGTTCTCCACACACTTTTCTTATACTTTGACACATGAAATCACAGCAGGACAACCAAAGCCCTCTGTACAATGTGAACTGCTGGACTGAAGTTGGGGAATAGCAAGCAGAATGCTGCCCCCTAGTGGTCATATTCCACAAATGCACAAGGATGAAGAGGGGACAGCTAAGGTAAGATTACAGATGCACTGGAAGGTGATTGCGAAAAGCGTTTTATGACATTAAAAACTTGTTCTAGTAAATGGAGAATGTGGCTTTAATTAGTTTGTGTGTACAATGTAAAAAAGCATACAGTATTTTGCTAATGTATGGTCATTTTATGCTCTCACTCATTTTGAAATAATGGAAATTAAGCATAATCGCTTGCCTTGGGTACTTGTGCGTGTGTGCGTGTGTCTTTGAGATGTTGTTGTTTAGATGTTGACAATGTCCGAGGTACTTACTGTCAATTCTGCATACGTGCTCTGAATTTGTGTTTCCTTTTTCCTTACAGCGATGCGCTGACCTCAGCTGGCAGTCTCCAGGAAACTGATGAGAAAAAAAAGCATTTCCAAATAATCAGTGACAAACATGGGCAAAACTTCCCAGCAGATACAAAATTCCCTCCCAAAAAATGTAGGTCGACAGAAACTCACATTTTCTTACAAAAGGTTTTTCATCAAAAGGCCTGAATTAGAAACAAAACAGCCTCACAAATCTTTTCAGAACAAAACCTATTTAGATAGGCTTGTATTTAAGGTCGCATATTATGCTCATTTTCAGGTTAAAAATTGTAATTTGAGTTTCTACCAGAAACTGTTTTAATGGTTAAGTATCCAAAAAATAAAGACTGCATGGGTGAGAGCGAGGGGATCTCGTTGTGGGTTAAGATGAGACAAACAAAGACAGCGGCACACATTCCTATAACCCGAGGACACTCACAAACAACACTTGGAGCAATGACGCCGTGTTGAAAAAACCTTCCTTCGGTCCAACCCACTGACCCAGTGCTCTTTGCCTTCCATTTTCCACTTGTGTTTCTAAACAGTTATTCGTCTCGAGATATGCTGGTCACGTTCATATGATGTTGAGAAGCTATAAGAGGAGGATTAGTTTGCTAATGCTCGTGAGAGAAATACTTTCACAACAAACCAATGACACAGAGCTTAGTAACCAAGCAGTCCATATGCAGACTGACAGTGTTGAAGAAATTTTCACTCTTTCCATTAATAAGTAACTCTTCCTCTTTTTACTCAAATATGAGGGTTGATGGGGCATTAAAATGTAGAAGGTTCCCTTGAGAGTGATCATGGAAGAGTTCTCTTTTAGATCAAGAATTCTAAAAAGACATCTCAGAGATTCAGGAGTGGAAGCAAGATTTCATCATTAAGAGCAGGGGACTCCCATCATTCCAGTGAAGGGCCGGTGTGTGTACAAGGTTCAATTGAGAAAAGTTGTGGAAATTTAAAAGCAAAGTCACCAAGAGGTCACTGTTTAGATCAACAAAATAATGACTTCAATGTTCGATGTGTGATAGTCTATGTCTAGAAGCATTGGGATATCTGGAGTGTTATTGTACTGGAAGCTTAAAATTAATTGTTTTAAACCAAAAAAAAAAGGAACGCTTAATGTTATACTTCTTTTAGTCTGCACTTCTGGCTGGGCTATTTTCACAGACGACAATAAGAAGGCACAATGAAATATAGCCTATGGGGGTGGGTGTGTGAGGTGTTTGATCATCTGAATTGGGCAGGCTAATTGGAGAAGTCAGAAAGTGCTGCTAATGAAAACGGACTTCCCTTCACCGCAAACACAACTCCTGCTGCTCCCACAAGCAGGTGTTCAAATAAATGGGGTTGAGACACTTCTTTTGTAAGCCCCGCGAGCCGACTTCTAGTTCCAGTGTTTGTCTGGAACAATACAGCCAAACACAGCAGGAGAGCGAGCGCAGGAATGTTTGGCACAGTAATAGCCTTCTTTAGACATTTCCGGTTGGAAAGTCCAATACAAGTGTCTTCTGTTATGGTGTTTTCCTATGATGCTGTTTCAGACGTGTTTATGCAAACTAGTAGCTTAGTACAACACATGTAAACTCTAGTCTACTTTCAAATTGTAGGCTACACGTTTTGCCTCAGCTGTATAACGTAGCCTATAGACAGCTGAGCCTATACGCACGCGCTCGCATGTGTCTTAGGTTCGGCGGTTTTAATGTTAGTTTTAACGGTCAATTAAGATGACGTTATCGCTACAGCTTCGGCCTTTTAGCGTTGTGTCAGATCACAGTGGCCCCTCTGAGCCAGGCTAGCGTTCACCTTTGAATACCAAAGCTTCTTAACGCAAACCTGAAACACTTTTCATTCAGACACGCTGTCTCGTGCAGGATACATAGCTTCGTTTTACCACCAAAACAAACCCGCTCTCGCCAACCTAGCTAAAGTCCATGTTAGCTAGCCACTCACCGGCTAACCCCGCTGACCAAAAACAGCTGGCTTGAACAGCTCTCACTCCCAGCGCTTTCACTCGAGACCAGGAAGCATACTCACATGGGCACCCGCCGGGATAAGGAAGCACAGCACACGCCGAGAACTATTAGGCTATACAAATGAAATAAAAAGAAGTCCTGGTCCTCTACTTTAGTTTGTGACGGATGCTGATGTATCCACTATCCAGGCACCAACCCATTCATGCTGAGCGGGCAGCTGCGCACTGAGCCCCTGTTCGCACTTACAGTCTGTGAGGAGGTCTCTGCATTTAGGGCACTTCGAAGGACCCTAGGAGGAAACGAAGTAGGTACCCTATACTCTTATGTCCTAGTAATCTGTTAAGTGTTAAAATATTTTTATATTATTATAGCAGTAGTTATTTCCTTAACCTAATTGTAGATTATTGCCTTTTCTTTTGAAGTTTTGTTTTCCTATAAAGTAGGAAAAAGCAGGGATGCAGGGAGGCTAGTAGGCCTAGGTTATAGACCACTAATGAAGGTAATTTAAAGAATGAGTTATAATTGTGCATTAAAAACACTCCACATTTTAACAGTTTATGTAGCCTAGTAGGGTACTAGTAAGCTAATACAAACAAGCTAAAAGCCCTAAACAGACAAGGAATAAAAAAAAATCCTAAATATAATTCCTTGCCAGTTTAGGGCTTCCATAGTTAAATGCTCAAACTAGTATAAACAGGATGCTTGCAGACGATAAACTGAATATTTGAGGTAAAATATATGTCTATGAAGCCAATATATAACAGTTTGACATTCAAGTCTTCCATAACCAAAGTATTGCTTTCCTGCATTGATATGCTATTTTTAAATGTTGTGTTATAAATGTTTTTCTTTCCTCAGATCGAAATAAGTTAAAATCACAGAAGACGTGGACAAAATATGAAATAAAATATGATGGAAAATATACCCGTAGGCCTACTGTAGGCCTATATGTTTATCATATGACAGTGTTGTTAACCACAAAGTGATTAGGTGTTAGCATTAAATCTCTAAGAAAATAATGTAGCTTTAGCAAGGAAAGACAACCACTCATCTATTCATTTACTGACCATACAGTTACCCAAAAGTGCTCCAAAAGGATTGTTTAAAATGCACGTTTTAGATATTTCAAAGCCAAGTAAACATTGTGTTTTCCCCAAATCTACACAAACTGCAAAGTCCATTAAAAATAACTCGTATATTTCTATCAGATCAGTCCAGTCCATGCAGACCAAGAGAACAACTGACTAATTTATTCTCCTGGAGTGATTTTCATAGTTGTCACAGGGGGGCAGTATGACTACCACATATTCTTCATAGAAGCATTCACAGCTCATTTACAATAGCTGTGGTGCTCTGTTATAAAGTAAACTATCATCAGTGTCTCATTTAGTCAACTGTGCATGGCATCATATGAGCAATATGAGTCCATTATGCATTATGCATGCCTGTTCAACAACTGCTTTAACAGTATTAACAGTCATTCATATTCTATTGCGTAAAACAAATGATTCAAAATGCATCTGACTGCTTAACACCTCCACAGGGAGAGATTAGGTCAAACTGTCCTCCTCAAAAGCACTTTGACTGTTGTTCACTTTGGCTTTCTCTGATTCTCCCAGCATGACCTCTGAATCAAACGCGCTACACAATTACTATTCATAGGATCTCACTAAATGTGCACTGCATACAATTTGCTGCATTCCTTCAATCATAACTCATGACTCTGAATTGATGTATAGATTACAATTATTTAATTGAAAAAACAAAAACATTGTCTATAAAAATTAAATGGGCAACACAGTGTCACCAAACTAGCTTGAGTTTACAGAGAATGACACAAGGAGTGTCACTTGAATGTGACTCTGCAGGTTGCAGGTGCAGCCTGATAGGAGGCAGAAACAGCACAGCAAAAAATATTAATAGTATATTTAAATGGGCTGCGTTTTTTCCAGTTGAAATGTCTAATTGATGCGCATGCTAAATTTACCACCTGGATCCATTTCCCCTCCAGAATTAAGCCTCTTTTAATTTCTCCTCATTGCTGACCTTCTTCCACCCAAAGCAGCTGAGTAAACAGCTCGGCTCCTTACACATCTGAAATATTAAGCGCTTAGAATATGGAAATAGGTCTGTACATTTGGTTTTTCAATATCAGGCCTTGTTATGAAATTTAGATGGGCCAGTTTTTGGAAATTATGGTATTGCTCACACCAAATGCATAATATAACAGAGCTATTAATGGTGAATATCTGTGACTTTTTTAGTTTCTTATACGATTAAAGCTATAGTGTGTAACTTATAGCCCCCATGAAGAATTCGGAGTAATTACAACAACATGTTGGTGCATCTACGAGGTAAGGCTTCGGTGATACATGGATTTTATACATTCTGCTGTACATTTTTTCTTAGCAGTAGCATCAACAACTGAAACATTGGATGTTTCAGATTCCTGCCAGTGTCAGTGGGTGACTCCATATAAAGGCTGCCATACTTAAAAATTTCAGAGAAAAAGTTACGCAGCATAGTTTTAATATTGTGACCACTGAGGCAAGTGTCTAACACCACCACCAATTTAATTCTCCATCTTTTCACTCCAAGAATAAATGGCCTTTTAGCACTTGTTGAAAAGTGCAAGAATAACGTCTAACTTACACTTACATTTTTGTAAAATAGTTTCAGTGATTTTAACAATGGTGGCTGGTGAGGTGGTCCAGGGGGACACAAGTGGCCTTGGAGCAGCAGCAGGGTTGAGAGGAGCAGCCGCCGTGGTCACATTAAAAACTGCATCTCCTTTCGAGACAACTGTAGATCAGTCAGCCACCCATACACTGTAGCCACCACGCTTTCCATTCGGGGAGTTGTAGTTTTTAGTGTAAAGAACGCCGGCGCGCGGTAGAGACCTTTGTAAGAGTAAAACTACAGTTCCCTCAGAGCTACTCGGAGGTGTTAGTTGTCAATATGGCTGTTGTCAGACAGACAAAGCAGAGAGGCAAATAATTCGCCTCTGATTAGAAATCCTTGGAAAGGGGTCGGACAGGGCACTGTTACTGTAGTCCAATTTGCTTTGTTGTTCGGCTGCAGTAAAAGACAGCGCGGGTCTTTGCTCAAGTTACAAAGTTAAATGGTTAAGCGGACTATTTGAACCGAGGTAAGTCATGTACTTTGCTATCTTCCAACACTGGAAGTGATGTTATTAATATCAAACGCTCGCTAGCCAGCCAGCGACAGCGGCTAATGTCAGCTAGTATCAGCGTCGGCATGGCTAGCATTATGCTAATGATTCCATAATTTCAGTGCTTTTAGTAAAGCGCACATTTAGTTGCAAGTAAGCCGTGCTTTTATGATTCCTACGGGCTGTTGGCAGTGTAAATTCAGCGACAGCGGTACTGGAAGAGATTGGATCATTCAGAGTTAGAGAGGGCTACAAGCTGAAGCTGGCTCATTTGATGTCACATTGTGCGTCTGCCACAGTAACATTCGCTAATGTTAGCTTTTGGGCAAAGGGCGTGATAGTTGGCATCACAAGCGGCTCGCCTGCAGCGTCGAAACGAGCGACAGACACTCGTGCTCACACTGCTGCAGGCCCCCACACAGTCAGCAAAACAAAAACACATGCTGGAAAAGGAGATAAGGTTACCGCCAAGTATGGTCGATTTTTAGGAACTGGGACAGTAGGAGACCGCATTACCAGAGGAACGAGTTTGTTTACACTGGGAATATCGGATGCATGCAGCGTCTGCATTCGCTTCCATGATGAATAAGCCAGTAATAACTCGATAGTTATTATCGACTATTAAAGTCTTTGTTTTTTTAAGCTTTGAAGAGTTTCTTGAACGTGTGTGGACTGTTGTCAAGTGATGATCATATCATTTACAGGGCTGTGGTCAAAAGCAAACGCCATGGGTTATCCAGTTAACTGGCGAAGGGCACTGATTTGTATTTAGTTTAAATCTTTCAGGGTCTAACCTCTGCTCTGTGTGTGTGTGTGTGTGTGTGTGTGTGTGTGTGTGTGTGTGTGTGTGTGTGTGTGCGTGCGTGCGTGCGTGCGTGTGTTCAAACCAGCTAGAGACAGTGAATAGTTAACCCTGTAAATACTTGACCAGGATTGGTAAAAAAATTCTAATGCTCTGTTGTGTTACTTTACAACACTCAATGCCTCTGTGAAAGAGCCCAACACCTCCCACATTATTGAAGAAGTAGTCAGTGCATCCCTTTGCTTGTTAAGAGCAGTGATAGTCTTGTTAAAATGTAAGCAATTTTGACAGATTTGAATTCTTTTTCAGCTCACCTCTCCATGGCATGTGGCAGAATTAGCAGGTTTTGCAGTGTAGCTGTGTTCAGTGTTCGGTAATGATTAGCAGCCTAAGCAACCTTCCCCATGAATTCTTAATGATAGCTGAAACGACTAGTTTATGTTCACCATTAGCACTATCCATTGTTTGATACCTTCCCCTAAATTCTCCCCCGGTACACAGTAGTACCGTCAGATAATACTTATTTTTACTGGACGGCGCTTAAACACATCACAATGTAATACGACTCACGTTATAAACAAAGGAAACAAACAAAATCACTGCATGTCATTTACTTGTTAAAGTATTATAAGCTGCATTCTTATCTCAGCTAGACGAAAAGTTTGTCCTTGCATCAGTTCAAGGGTGACTGTTTCTGAGATGGACATGTAGATAAGTATACCATCTCTGGCTGTCACCTCCACCATGCTAATCTTGTACACAGCCTTGTCAAGGTTGGCTGGTTCTCCCCTTGTACGGGTTCTTTAGTTGACAAATTAGTCCTCCATCAGTTACAGGAGTTCCGTCATCACTTGTATAGCATCTTCAAACACGGTAATTGTTGCTGCTGCTGACACGGACACAAACTCTTCTTAAGGCATTTATTATAAACATGCCCACATTACAGTACATATTTTCAAAATGGTAATTGGAAGAATACCGTTGCTATTTTACCCCTGGATTACGGTATTACCGCCCCAACCGTACTTGATGTCTGCAATTGTTCCTCCTCTTTTTGGTGTTGTAGACCTCTAAAGGCTTTTAATCCACCACAGGGTCATATAAGTTTCCTTCATAATTACTTAAAAAAAAAACTGCATAAAAGTCATTGATTTATTTTCCCCTCCGTCCCCCTGCAGAGCCTGTAGACTTAACGCAGATGTAGAGAGAAATGCCAGTGACCCCTTTCAAACCATTTATCATATCAGCATAGGTCGGGGGCTGGCACACAAGATGGAAAAAAATCTTGCCGCAGTCGGATTCCAGTTGCATTGATTTTGAGGCAAAGCAAATTGCTCATGAAAAACATAAGAGCGTGGGTGGGTGGTGTGTGCAGAGCCGGTGGAGGTATTGTAAGCTCTTAAAGACACGGCAGTCAGACTGTTAAGATAGCATCAGCTGTCAAGGTGACTTCGGCACTCTGCGCGTGTTGCCTGCTAGTTCCCAAAAATAGCTGATTTTTTATGCCCTGCCTGCCCATCCCTCCCTCCCACCCTCCCTTTTTTTCTTTTCACACTTCCACCTCTCGCTCTTGACTTCCTTTACTTCTTTGCTGCCTCTGTCTTTTCTTCTTGCAGTTTTTTTCTCTCTTTTTCCCCATCCCTCTCTCTTTTCCACTTCTCCCCCGTCTCTAACTCTCTTCCTCTGCCTCACTCCTCCTTTCCTTCCATTCTCCTTTTTTCTCCCCATCTGCAACTGCATTCCTTTTCACTCTTTCCTGCCTAATACTCTCATTTCCTCTTTGCCTCCACTGTCCCTTCATGTGTCAAATCCTCTTCTCTCCTCCGTTTCCTCCATCTCTCTCTCTCTGTCTCTTCCTGTTTCACCTCCTAAGACTTCCTTAACTTCCCGCCTGCGTTTCCTGTTTCCTCTCCCCCAGTCCTCTCATTTCCTCCCCCCGGTCTCACAGCCTGTCTCACTCTCTTGTCCGTCTCACAGCAGGATGTCTGAGTTGAGCGAGGAGCCGCGCTTCACCATCGAGCAGATAGACTTGCTGCAGCGGCTGCGTCGCTCGGGCATGAGCAAGCAGGAGATCCTCCATGCGCTGGACACTCTGGACCGGCTGGACCGGGAGCACGGGGACAAGTTTGGCAGACGCACCTCTTCCACTTCCTCCACCACTTCCTCTTCCTGCAACAACAACAACACCAACAACAGCAACACCTCGGCCTCCATCGCTGCTACCACGCTATTCAACAATAACAACACTGCCTCGGCAACCACCACCTCTTCCGCCGTCTCGTGTAATGGCAACAACAACAGCGGCGAGGGCGGCGCCGGCGAACGCTCTACGGCCGCCGCAGCGTCCTCCACCACCTGTAAGATCTCCACGGCGACGCAGACGCAGTTCGCCAGCGCAGGAGGAGCAGGGGGGCTCTCGCCATCGCCAAGCAACAGTTACGACACCTCTCCGCAGCCCGGGCCCCTGCCACCGCCTTCCGCCATCTTGCCCTCGCCGGTGTCCCTGGTGGCCCTGACGCAGAACGGGCGTGACAGCCTCGCAGCGACGCCCAACGGGAAGCTGTCTCCTCCCAGGTACCCAGTCAACAGTGCGGCTGCAGCGCGAGCCTTCGGGTTCGAGGCCACAGAAGAAGACCTGGACATCGACGACAAGGTGGAGGAGCTGATGAGGTCAGTAGGAACGGGGCTGATGATGTGAACACTTAAAGTTTGTTGGGAAAGTTGGCACTTCTAGTCTAGTTTGGGATTTGTAAGCAGCTTAGTAACAGTTAGCTGGCTGTGGTGATCATCTGAGATTGTGGATCTTATTATACACTGGGTTTCCATCACCCTGCTTTTATACACATTTTAAAGTGTTGCATAAGTTCCCTATAGCGCCATCTTCAAACTAGTGGAGTTTATCAACCGCTTGATGGAAAACGCACTTTTTTCTTATTTGCAAACTTTCAAAAGATTTCGCTTCACATTTAAATGGAAACCTGGCAATAGAGACCACTACCATGTGATGTATTTTGCTGGTTTAAAAGACCTCATTCACTCCAGTGTAAACTAACAGTTTTACCCTTTCCTTGCT
The DNA here is from genome assembly GCA_949357725.1 of Hyperoplus immaculatus. NCBI lineage: Eukaryota > Metazoa > Chordata > Actinopteri > Uranoscopiformes > Ammodytidae > Hyperoplus > Hyperoplus immaculatus. The sequence goes on along the minus strand of OX442368.1, from coordinate 21,825,382 downwards.
GTGTGAAATTAATAGTAATTGATTGATTGAATTTCATTCATATCATACTGATGATCCTTTCACACAATGTTCTTGTGCACGAAGTACACAAAGAAAGCACAAAATGTCCATAAAGCGAGCTCTTTTCTGACAGATTTTCATTTGGAATTCCTTTTGTCAAAGTGTCCACTTGTTTGGAGTCAGGGGTTCGCCTCTATTCAGGCAGTAATGCCCGTAACAATAAGGCAAGAAAACACAGTTTATGTCGGGGTCACAAGTTGTTCACTACGAAGTTTATTTAATGTCTGTGCTGGAGCTTTAGATTTAAGTTATATGTTTGTTTTGTTAAGATATTTTTTTGGCATTTTTATGCTGTATTGATAGTGTAGAGACAGAGGTGAAATGGGGCAGAGAGGGGAGTGACATGCAGAGAACGACCGCGGGCTGGAATCGAACCCGGGTCCGCTGCTGGCCGAGGCCCATGGGAGGGACGCCCTACCAACTGAGCTAAGGGCGCCCCCCTTAAGTTGTATGTTTAACATGATAACTGTGTTTAACAGAATAGCTAGTCCATGGCTGGTGAACTGAACCCACTAAAGTAGTGTAAATGAATGTGTCTGTGGCTACAGATTCTGCTCACCAGGATCAAGTGCTGGAGTGATAGAAAGAAATGTACTAATCATTGCTATCGATGCAATCTATACCACATCAAGCCATCACTGGAAAATGCCGAAAATCAGGCTTATTCACAAGTCGTTTGTCAAAAGAATATCACGTGACGAATCGATTCATCATAAAATCATTTTTAACTTGAGCCTGTACTGCAATTCACTGCAGTTAATAGCACTTCTATTTTCCCTTCTGTGGAATAGTGTAGACAATAAACAAGATAAATGACCAATGACGAGGCCCAGCTTAACAAATAAAACCCAAGAAACAGCAAAGGTTAAGTGTGGAGGACAGACATTTTCTACTGCGTTTCTGAATCCCAGTAAGACAGCATAACAGTGGTGATTGGTTGTTCTGTACAACATGTTCATTGTGAGTACTAAAATATCAGATAAAGATGTTCTTGTTGAGATTATTTTTACTGTCAACAAAGACTTTATGGCATGAAAAGGGAAGTGTATATTCTGCCCATTAAACGCCTTCAGGGTTCAAGATGACATTTCCTAATAAGGAAAGAAGTTACGCCTTTATTATCGTGCTGCTCCGTCTACATTACATGAAGTCACATACACAGTACCATCAAATATCATTAGGTTTGAAGTGACATACGCAGTGGTTACAATTGCCTTGTTTCCACTAGGCAGCACAGTACGGTTCTGTACGTCGCAGTTTGGTACGGAACGGTAACCCTAGCTCTGTCTGCCTTTCCAGTGCCGACTGCACCCTAACATGGTAGGTGGGGTTTAGGCCAGACTGCGGTTTATCTCTCACACGGAAAGGACTATTCTGTCGACCAATCAATGGACTGCTGTGTGTAGCTCCGGCCTTTTTTAGGACGGCTTGGTACCCCAAAACAAGGAAGACGAAGGGCGAGGCACGGTTTGCTTATTTTAGTACCCTTCCCAACTTAACAGTCAAAACGCAAATAATTGTGTGTCGTGGCAGTTTCCATGCTTTAAGCACTTCACACATGAACCCTCTCCTCTGCTGCCTTGCTACTTCCCCGTGTGAACACGTCAGGGTAAGAATAGACATTTAGAGCCCAGGCCCTATCCTCAGAACTGCACTAGTTGTCTGGTTGTCCCACTCACGCTGCCTGTGCATTAAATGACATGTCCTCTGTAGACAGGACCAAGAAATGAAGAAGAAGCGTTCTAAAAAGCCTGCGTGGTCTCCGCTTGTCGCGCTGCCTCGTTTGTCTGAGGCTCGAAACCTGGATATGGGTCCTCAACAAATCCCACGGTGCCCTTCTGATTTATTTTTCTCTCCTCTCTTTTAAGCGCACATTTCCATCTCTGCAGGGGTTCGGCCATTGAGTTGGCACCCGGCACTTCTCCCCCTCCTCCTCCTCCTCTTCCTCCGTCTTGTACAGCAGCTTGTGCTACATTGATTCTCCGGTGTCGATACAAGCAGCGTTTTTCTGAGCTCTAATTTTAGCAGCGCCGCAAGAGGCTGGCGTGGAGGATATATTGATGCTGGAAGTCAAGAGTCGTGACGCACTTTCATTTCAGAAATATGCTACATAACAGGCAGAGCACTCTGGGACTTTGAGGTGCTCTCCCATCTCCACTGTGTCTGGGACACTGACTGGTTCAAAGGATGATGTGATTGTATGGTTTGAATGCCAAGTTGAGGGGAGGGTGCGTAGTCACCCACTGGAATGCCTTCCAGTAAAAGAAGTCATAAAAAAAGAGTATGCACTGCTAGACTAGATAAATGCACCACCAAGCAGTTTACACATTTGACAGGTGATCACAGTCTGTAGGAGGATGAGGAATTTAGCCAAGACAGTCGCAAGCTTGTCAGCGTGTGTGTGTATATATGTGTGTATGTTATTGTGTGTTTATGTATAGGGGAGAGGACTGGGCATGTAGCCAGAAAGCAGGGTGGGTACACTGTGTGACTGCACATGTTCACAAGCCACCCTCCTGCAAGTCTGTGCATGTTTTTTTTTATTGTATATTTTCTTCCCTCCCTCCAAGCACTAAGATCGCGAAAACACATCCGCCATAATACATGTCGGAAAATATAGATTTAAATGATTGTGTCTCCTCTCATTTAAATTCAAACAGTCGTTGCCTTTGTGTTCCTCCTGAAAAGCAACGCTGATTGTTGCGGTAGCCATAAAAAGAAAAGAAGAAGAACAATGCATCGATAGTGCTGTCAAAATGCAGCTCAGATGAAAATGGAGCCGTGGTGGTTCAGTGGCCTTCTCGTGATTAGGTACAAGACAGAAACACAGATTTGATTATGTGAGAGGCGGATCAGATATTGAATGCCACACCAAATGAAACAGCCAGAGTGTGATGCAAAGGGAACACAGCACGGACGGTACAAGTGTACCACATGAGCTTTTCTCCTGTATGATGGGTAAATGATGATGCGGCAACACGGGCCACTATTGTAAACAGTGAACAAATAAAAGCTGAAATCTGTAATGAAGTCATCTGCATTTTTTCCTTCACTAATGTACAATGTTCTATTGTATGAGATTGAGTGTTAGGTTACCACACCGTACTACATTTGTAAAAAAAAAAATCCGAGGTATGTTTCCCTGTGTAGAATACCAGCTTTGTTCTTCAGATTTTACTGCTTACAGTGTGTTCAAGTATGTGGTGTTGCTCTGTTCTTACATTTTGTGTGTGTGTGTGTGTGTGTGTGTGTGTGTGTGTGTGTGTGTGTGTGTGTGTGTGTGTGTGCAGGAGGGACAGCAGCATGGTGAAAGAGGAGATCAAAGCGTTCCTGGGGAACAGGAGGATCTCTCAGGCAGTGGTGGCACAAGTTACCGGTCAGTAGTTTTCTTTATCGACCTTTGCACTCCAATTTCATCACAGTGAAACCCTCATTTCCAGTTCAACTAAAATATCAGAGGCTCCAGTAGAGACGGGTCAAAGTGTTTGTGTGGCCACAGCTTGTGTGGGAGACACGTGATGGAGAGAAAGAAATGTATTTCAGTATTCAGCTTGATGCAAAACACTGTTGTAGTGTGATGTCTGGCTGCTTTCCAGGCATCAGCCAGAGCAGGATCTCCCATTGGCTGCTGCAGCATGGCTCCGACCTGAGCGAGCAGAAGAAGAGGGCCTTCTACCGCTGGTACACGCTGGAGAAAACCACGCCAGGTACAGCCCGGGATTTCAAGCCTCGCACTACTCAATCGTGACTGGGAAATACACAGAATAACTTGCTATTAATTAGGGGTGTCACGATTCGATTCTCGTTTTTTCCTTTCTTTTATAGTCTCATTGGTATTATGCCATAATAACTCATGTATTATTATTTATTTTTATGCTTTATTGATAGTGTAAAGACAGAGTTGAAATGGGGCAGAGAGGGGAGTGACATGCAGAGAACGACCGCGGGCTGGAATCGAACCCGGGTCCGCTGCTGGCCGAGGCCCATGGGGGGGACGCCCTACCAACTGAGCTAAGGGCGCCCCCTCTAATTTATTTTTTTAATACTTATTTCTAAAAAAGGATACAATCTCCATTATTCATTATTTACCATGTACCACAGTAAGGCCTTATTGTCACATTTCAATAATGTATTTACAATTTAAATTGAACAACTTTATTCACCAGTAAATAGGAAACAAAATTAAATCAAGTTGCGTTGACGTCCCAGCGGTTTCCTTGGTGTCATTTTGGCTGCAGCTACATGTAGGAGCAGCTAGATGCTGTTTTTTAATTTATTTTGTAACATGCCTCCCGAACATGTCTGGGGGCGGGGCAAAATCGATGACTCCACCTTTAAGTTTGAAGGTCAAAATCATGACGTCATTTCAATCGATTTTCAACTCAATGGAGATTGTGACACCCCTACTATTAATGCCTGGAAGTGACTAACTATGTCATGTCATGTTATTTATCAAGGTCATTATAGACACAGTGAACTCTCGTGCAAAGCTATGGTTGACATTATGAAAATAAGTTTTAATATTTCTAAACTTGGATGTGAAGACAGCAGTTGTCTTTTCTCACTTAGTGCAGAGACAGAAGAACTGTAGGAAAACACTCCTCTGCCAGCAGCTTCCTCTTTTAGACTGTTAATAAGTCAAAGTAGACGGCGTCGTGTGGTGCACCCGGTGTGAGATGTGATGTATATGAAGACTGAATCCCATGTTAAATCTAACACATAAGCAGGAGCTCTTGAAGTGTAAAATGACACAATGAGGATGGTGGAGATGAAGGGAGTTTTGCAACAGCAGCTGTTTTCAGAACTTAAATGCATTATCGTCAGTGTTACCAAAGACTGAAGACAAGACAAGTTTTTTGTGGCTGCATCTACTTATGACGTCATAGGGGGAGAGCCACGCCCCCTCATTTCCAACCTATCTTCACACTTCCTCCACCTGTGATAAACACCCCCCCCAGATAACCTTGAATCTAACTGGCAGTTGGGTTAAAACGGGCAGTTTTTTTTTTTTTTTTTTTTTTATAAACCTTTTTTTATACAGGTACATCCCATTGAGTCCGAAGACTCTTTTGCAAGGGAGACCTGTTCCCATTTACACGTTACAATTCACACACACATTCATACACCGATAGCAGGCTAACTATCGACATTCACACGAGGCAAGGTGGGTGTAGTGTCTTGCCCAAGGACACAAGAACTATGAGACAGGTGGCAGGGCGGGGATCGAACCTCCAACCCTTTGATCATCGGCCGACCCACTCTACCAACTTAGCCACAGTCGCCCAAAGTTAGATTACAGTTAGATTCAGTGCCAATCAGAGTAGACTTTTTGGAAGTCGGGGCTTGAAGAGACAGGTGCTAAAACGGAGCGTTTCAGACATATGCTGAAAAGAGCAATGGCACTGTAAGAAATATAAGGTTTTTATTTGGACACTACACCATGAAAACAATTACTAGTAGAAACCCAAATTATAACTTTTAGCCTGAAAATGAGCATAATATGTGACCTTTAAAACAAGCGGCTGCTTGTTGGCTATGGATATGTATACTGTACGTGTGCATGCACTGTATCAACCTATAGCCATCCAGCAGACGCCCCACGCCTTGTCCTCTGCGGCATGTTCCTCGGTGGATCCCTGCCAACAGCGACAGCAGTGGAAACTGCTTTATGCTATTTATGGCCAGACGGAGCCCGGCCCAGCTCCGCTCAGCCCAGTCCAGCCCCGCTCACACGCACACACGCCTCCATCACTGCTGCAGAGAAGAAAACTGATGCCCCATTCACGCCGCTCTGATAACCCAGGGCGACCCAGATAGGCCTGTTCACAATGTCCCTGTCAGATTAGGTTATTATACTGCACGTGAGCCTCTGGTCCCATGATATTACCAAGCTTTTTGCTACAATGTGGCTAGTTTTATGAGTTTAAGTGCAAATTAAACCTTTTGTGTTGTTTTTCTTTTTCTGCTGTGCTCATGATTCGAGATGAGGCAGCACAGTCTTTGTCAGCACTATTCAGCCAGAGTTTACAATCACAATGTACAGAGATTTACACAAGACGACTTACATTCTGGCATACATTTTCATTCAGGGATGGGCTTTCTGGCCGTCTGCTCTGCCCGCTTCATCTGTCAAAAATGCCGCTACACACATTGTTCCTACATCTCTTAACATTTGTACTGGCACAGTTCTTGTGTCCAATCCATAAATGTGCCTGCAGACTGGATGTGCCTAGCATTATTTGTAGAGGTACACCAAAATAATCCATCATAGTTTTACGCTGATGAGGCCAATTTGAAAAATACACAAATAATGTCTGCATACACTGCAGGCAGCATCTTCAGTCTAGCTGCTGTTGAGCAATGTTACCACTTTTTAATTCTTAAGCCATATCTGCATTGTATTTTTTTCTATTTCATAATTACGGAAGGCTGGACAGAAATCCAGAAGTCCCTTATAGCAATTGCAATATACAGAGCTAACATCAGGGAAGGGCAAGTGCAATAGACAATGCACAATTTTTTTTCTTCATTTATTTAGGAAATATTAATTGAATTTCTATTTTGTCTCTAATTTTTGTTATTATTATTAAATTGTTGTATTTTATCAAATGCAAAAAACTAAATTTAAAAACGTGATATTGGCATTTAGTATCGGCCAACCCGCTCGATATCAGTACTTTCATCTGCCATTGGAAACCCCAATATCGGACGACCGCTAGTTATTTGCCTATATCCTGTACCATCGTCAGCTGTTACTCACCAGCCATTCTCTATCCTTCCCCCCGACCCAGGTGCCACTCTGAACATGCGGCCGGCTCCGTTACCTATAGAGGAGATGGAGTGGAGGCAAACTCCGCCCCCCATCACCACGGGGCCCGGGACCTTCAGGCTGCGCAGAGGAAGCCGCTTCACCTGGAGGAAAGAGTGTCTGGCTGTCATGGAGAGGTGAGAGGCAAGATTAAAAGATGGAAGAAAAGAGAGCCCATTACATAACTTCTGCTTCTTTATTTCCACATGGAGTTGAGGAAACATTACAGCCTCTTACATACAGTCTGTATTGGCACACTTTGTTGACATTGTCCTTGTGAAGGGAAATTAAATAGAATCGATGTCTGACTCTGTCCTACTCTGCTGTTTCTAGCTACTTCAATGACAACCAGTACCCAGACGAGGCCAAACGGGAGGAGATAGCCAACGCCTGCAATGCTGTTATTCAGAAACCAGGTAAATACACAGAAAACAGGAATGTGGGCTCCACCTTAAAGGGATAATGTACACTTTTTGTTATGTGTAATGGATAATTAACTAATTTTCTGTTGATAAATATTTCTGTATAGGATGCGAATACTATAAACATTAATGTTGGGAATTTGCTTTGAGATTGCACCTGTCCATATACTGTATATATTACAGAGCTACTTTATTAATTGAAAATGTATCCACTGTCGCTATATAACAATCTTTAAAAAAGGTCCCTTCTTGTGTGACCAAGTGTGATCTCTGTGTGTGTGTTTTTACTTGGATTTGATCTTAATTGTAAAGACCAAACATCTGCGTCACAACTGTTGTGTGATCAGCTCCTCATGCAATGGGATCAAGTTCTATCCAACACATATTTAACGGCCGTCAGTTAATGAAAAGCTCGTGTTTAAAAACAGCACAAATGAGAGTGGAATTCACAGCTGGAGGCAGCAGACAAATGAAAATAAAAAGGCCCGGAATGATATGAAAGTAATAAAACAGACGGGAAGAAATAATATCAAGGATTCAGTATCGTTGTAGCAGTGAAAGACAGTCACGTGTCCAGGGAAACACAATATACTGAGTTATGTCATTACCTTGTGATTTCTTTCAGGGAAGAAGTTGTCTGATCTGGAGAGGGTCACCTCCCTGAAAGTTTACAACTGGTTTGCCAACCGTCGCAAAGAGATCAAGAGACGGGCCAATATTGGTAATGTGGGACCATTCTTTTGATTGAGCTGTACTGCACCTTTATGTTCACATGGCATCACATTCATATTTAATAACATTAATTATAAAAAAAAAAAAATCTTATGCGTCCAATGACTGCCCATTAATTCATTCCATCACTATAATTAGGTCGATGATTTTTAATTGGTCGCCTGACATCTGCAAGGACCCCTGGCAAAGGCTCCTTATATCTGCTGTGGAATTTGAAAAACACCTCTTGCTGCTTGCATTTACCTCTATGCCAATTAGGTTTGTAGAGTAGAACCACTGTTACACGCTAGTACTCAGTTCATTTGAACTAATATCAAACTGGATTTTACGTTATTTATTACTGTTGATCATCAAGTGCATATTCTTTCAATATTATTTTCATACAGTTTATGTCTCCATCTTTTGGTAAATACGTAGTCCGGGCCGGTAGTACCAGAGATTTGGACATTTCAACCATTAATGGTTGAGTCAACGATTCTGGAGAATGCTTGTTGTCAGCCTAGGCTCTGTAAACGGACATGTCGCTAGCTACAGTGGGCCCCCTGTTTACATACGAGTTAACTGAGCTTTTACTGTGTATTAACACCAGATTTCTTTTTCAGCACACACACAAACACACACACACACAGTACGGACAGATAGCGGATCGTTAGGATATATGCACTGATTTTGGACAAAAAGTGATTTTGACATCAAGCATTCCGTCATATAATGAGGGGAGATTATCAGTGATCCATCGTAAATCTAATCCTCCGTCCTCTTCCTCCAAGAAGCCACAATCCTGGAGAGTCACGGAATAGACGTCCAGAGTCCGGGGGGACACTCCAACAGCGACGACATCGATGGCAACGACTTCTCAGAGCAGGTAGACAGTGATTTAAGGCTCCCCAAAGACACTTGAAAGGCAGATTAATGCTTCAGACACGACTGTTTAACACTGGTCTGATTATGGAGGAAGAGGTCACTTCTCCTTGTGTTACAGCGTCATGACTTCATTTTTTTATTTTTTTTATTGTCCGATTTATTTATTTATTCATTTATATATTTTTCCAGCCTCTCACATTCAGCCCTAGGCCCAAATCTCTCCTCTGTTCTTCTTGGACAGCGCTCAGTATTCCGGTCGTTAATCATATGCGATCATGCATTGGACATCTTCCTTCTTTCCACCTAAACAATACATCCAGTCGACTGCACTAAATAATAAGTTTTCCCTTTTCTTTGGTTGAACTTGTGTTAATGATTGAAATCAGCAGCTTGTGGTGTTTATTTTGGAGTTGAACCCCACGGCCTCGCTGGCACATCACTGTTCACAAATTCACACACACAACAATTGCAACGTGTGAACCATTGAACTGCTATTTTCCTTCAGTTTGACTCCAAATATAGAAAGCACATAAAGGTCTTTTTATATTTGCGAAAGAGTTATTGCTCAAGGCATATTAATTAACAAACGCTCACTCCCTTCTCCTTTTATTCCTGTAACCAATGGAAACCATGCCGCAACAATGGGAATTAACAATGCTTTGTATTATTGCAGAAACTTCCAAATAGAGATTGTGTTTGACTTTTAAGTTTACTCTGCCAAACATGCAAATCCTCCTGTCAATTCAAGTGAAAACAGCACTTAGTTATTCCAACTAATGAGTTATGTGCATTTAAGGGCGGAATCAGTGATTCTGGGGAACGCATGTTGTCAAAATCACTTTTTGCCAAATCAGTAAATACTGTATCTCTTAACGATCACCTACCTGTACATACTGTGTGTGTGCTGAAAAAAATCTGGTGATAATACATAGCCTAGGCTCTGTAAACTGGTATGTAGACAAAGGGTTTTAAAATAGAGGGGCTCACCGTAGCTAGCAACATACCCGATTCTAGGCTGTGTTATAACACTGTATTTTTTACAGGTAGGTGATCGTAAGGAGATACAGTATTTACTGATTTTGACAAAGTTATTTTGACAACCAGCGTTCTCCAGAATTGCCGACTTCACCTTTTCACCTGTCGAGCAGTTTTGCTAGCAATGACCTAGATACATGTGAAAGTAGACGAGTCATTCTCAATATATGAAAGTAATTGTATTTACTAATTTAAATGGCTAATTTGATTTATTTTCCTCTAGGCATGTGACCTGCCCTATTTTGACAAGAGACCTCTCAGCCGACCTTTTGGCCTTTACCGACTGGAGCCCACCTCGCCAACACAGGTAAATCAACCCACAGACAGAGACCACAACACAGGGCCTTGGGGTCAGGTTCTATTTAATCTAGGTCTTAGTTTCCAAATTCTTGCCATCATGCTGCATCAAGTCTATTCTGATCAACATTTCATCAATAATGTCGCTGCATATTTTGGGGCCTGTGGTCACAGTCAGCACTTTGACTCACTGTCAAATAGAAAAGAGGTTAAGAGAGGTCCCTTCACTACGATTCTACTCTGATTGCATGTCTTTAAATAGCAGTCGGTATGCAGTAATCAGAGAGTATTTCACTTCAGCGTTGATTTGATGCTCGGTGCAGTCGCTCACACATTTCCCGACTTCTGAGACCTTCTGAGAAAAAGGTCTTTAATACAATGTCTTTAACATCCAAACTCATTTACTCTCACAAATCTCAATTCAACCTAAAAGTACACACCAGCGCAGATAATGTATGGTTGGTTTACTATTATATCCCCAGTTCCTTGCAGAATCGTAGTATGTTACCCTCCTATTTACATGCAAACATGTTACTGGGAACAGCGAAGTATGATCACGATTGATCATTTACCAAGTCCCGCCTCCCTTAGTTAACATCTCTACACCCTTTTCTCAGGACGGTAAAAAGGAAGTTCCTCATTTAAAAGGAGAAACCTGTAAAAAGGTCACATGATGGCTACATAGCTCATATAATGCTACAAGAATGAGGCTAAAGCTGTGTGTCCCAGGCCAAAGGTCAGCATACTCACTCACCAAATAAAGAAACTGAATTGCAGTGTATATGGAGCATTTTTTTTAACCTTTAAAAACCTGTTAGCCTGTTTGGCTTTTCATAAAGTAATGTTAAGTTATTCTTGTAGGTAGCTAGCTGGGCATGTAAATCGCAGCATGAATTTTTTCAGTTTTAGAATGGCTGAAAAAGACAGTCCTTATGCCAGCCTCATACACACCATTTCCAACAATATTCATAGCTCTGATTGGACAATTACTTTTTCGAGGGCGAAGTTTGTTTAGTGAACAGAGTTGTTCAGCATGATAAAACTAAGGAGGAAAATATACGGTGGAAAATGAGTCCCCATTAACAAAAGTAAAACGACCATGGAAAAAAAAATCCCACTCACCGTTTCATCTCTTGACATGGGTCTTCCTTCTCTCTCAGGACGACAGCGCGGCGCACATCGAGCACCAGGACCCCATCTCTCTGGCTGTGGAGATGGCCGCCGTCAACCACACCATCCTGGCCCTGTCCCGGACCGGAGGCGTCCCCAACGACATCAAGACCGAGTCCCTGGAGGACGAATGAATGAATGAACGGCACAGGGAGTGGGATGGAGGAGAAGAAATGAGAGTAAGGAAAGAGAAGGCGGAGGAGAAAAAATGGGAAATGGAGCGAGCTTAAAAAAAAGAAAATAATAATAATAGAGACCAAATTAATGCTACTTACTAAAACCTTCTGAATCTGTTGCTCAGCCGGCCACCTGCCATCTGATCCTTCTCACTCTCTCTCCGCTTCCCTCCTCCCACAAAGTCCATGTAAACAGCAATTACCCAACACCCCAACCCAACCAACCCAAACCCACCCATTATATTGACACAGCTGGCGTCAATAAAAGAAAAAAGAAGGAGTCACTACTACATGTCCTCTGTTCTCTCTGGTAATGTTCCACGGGAAGAAGGAGAAAGGGGGCAAGCCAAGCCTTTTGCCCCCCAAAACGGTGGACCCTGTCTGGAAGTAGCCCCTTTTACACTGCCGTTGAAAACTGGGAATATTCTTGCTTTCTCCTGCCTTGGTCTGCAGAGTAAATTGGAATGGCATAACGGATCGTTCGCACTCTTCCTACGTCGGAGGAAGTAAAATTCCCGAAGCGTTCCCGGGTCGTTCTCTTTGTGAAAGGGTCAACCTGCATTGGCATGAATGGGGGCGTTGCAAGTGTGACGTTTTCAAAACCTGATTGAAATACAATCGCAACCGTGGGATTTCGATATCTCTGAGGGAGCTGCCGAAGACAACAAGAAGCCACGATTTGAGACAAGGAATGTGAAGTGAAAAAGTTTTGAAAAAGCCTCTGATACGTCACACTTGAAGCGCTGCACTACACGCCCCTCTTTCATTCTGGGATGCCGAACGCTGTGTAAATGCACACGCTGATAAGCCAATATGCCAGATCGTTGCTACATCAATATGCCTGAATGGCTATGTAAAAGGGGCTATCGTGTCTCCCAAGAACTCCCACTCTCACCCCGTGAATAATACACTCTCTCCCCACACAGGAAACCTCTCTCTCTCTCTCTCCTCCCCTTCCCTTTCTCCAGCCTGGTTGTCTGAGCCGATCCTCAGCCTAGCTCACCTCAGCGTCGACCTCAGTTAAAATAACACGTACTGTATATATAATATATATATGGTTCTTATGGTTCTCAAGTCACACTCACCTCATGGTGTGCCACAGTACCTACCTACATAGCCCTCAAAGTTCAACCCTCGTCAGTGTGCAATTCATCCCAAGAGAGCAGCCTCTAGCCGTCGCCTGTACTAAAGATGGATGTTGGTTCTCTGGCACCACAGTCAGAAAGTTTCCGGTCACTGTCTTCTCCCCTCTGTCGTCATCATTGCTCAGTGGAGCGGCGTTTTGTTTTGCATACAGTAGACCTGCTGTCGGATGAAAACCTCCACTAAAAAAGAAGTAGCCTTAACTTCATACGGACAAGTACACCTTTTTACTTTTAGCAGTTTTACGGTCGGTTTTGGAAGATTTTTCAAAGGAAGACGAGGAACAACGAAGTACTTCTTAGTAAACATAACAAATGCCAACATTAATTGTTAAAGGTTTATATCCAACAGCAGCGGTGGTTTGGAGTCCTGTTAACTTCCTTTCCGTCTGGATAAACAATCATTCTGCCTTGGTATCTAGCTTCCCCGTGTTAAATACTCGAGGCTATGAGAATCAATTAAGGATCAATGTGATAATCAAGCAAACTTAAAACTATCTTAATAAGGGGAAATTGTGCTTTGTTTTTAAATGTCATCCATGCCAAAGGAAAAGAGGCTTAGCTAAGGCTGATCTGAAAACAGTGTTCAAGTGATTTCTACGGACTCCTTTGGCGTGCGTAGGTTGTTTGAGACAGTCTGGCGCCACACGTGGGCTCCACACAGCAGCAGGCCTGTGTCAGTAAAGATAGGTATTAGTAGCAGCCAGACATATATTGATAGAACACCCTTAAGCTATTTACTACTTGTTCTGTGACGCTGCCTCTTTATGATAGCCTAAAGAATGTGCTCTCAGAAGACTTTTAATATTGGTGGTATCAAATTAGATTTAAATCCACACCGGACATGGTTTAGAATATCAGAAGAACTTCTGAGGCGATTATTGTGTTTCTTCATTTTATCTATACAGCCTCAAAAGGTAAAAGCACCACTGTGAAGGGAATCAAAGACATCTAAAATGGTGATATCGGAAATCATTTTCCACTTTCTGTTTGCCCCGGCTGGAACTTTTCCAAAACCATCCCAAAGGCTGTCAGACTTATATCTTCAGATGTAGCCTCACACTCGTTATGCTAAGCTAAGGTTACTGTCTCCTCACTGTAGCTTAATATTTAGCTGAAAGTGTTTTGGCAAGAAAGAGAATAAGCGTCTTTTTCCACCAACCCCTTCCCTCACCGATGGTTTTGGAGAACTGGGAACATATTCTACAAAGCAGGATTTAACAGAGCAGTTAGCCAGAAATCTCATGTCATTTCTTCATGTTTTAAATAGTCAGATACAGAGACATTGGTGATGTATCGTGCCATCTGTATCCTGCTTGTAGAATAGCTCCCAGCCCCGGGCTCTAGTCTAGTAAAGCTCTATATAAATCTATTGCTTCTGTGTGTACGAAGCTACAAATACAGTGACTTAGTACAGGGACCTGTGTTTCTAAAAGAAAGGGTTGCAAGATGAAAACAATATGTATTTATACTAATTTTTTTTATGGTAATGTACAAAAAAAGAACGACATGTTTTGAAATGAAACGTACTTTTATTGTTAAGTTAATCATGCTTTTTAATTTTATCCTGACTTTTGTGATCATGTAAACATTTTTTTTATTTTTTTTATTCTTGTGTTGTCCCTTATTCGACTGAACAACAGTCTCCCGCTGTACGTGTCTGTAAGTAGTAAGCTACTTTATGAAAGATGAATGAAGGCGATCATGCACCTTTTAAAAAGTAAGAATTGCGGTTGACTAAGCTTAAAATGTAACCTTCCCTCCCGAGCCTTCCTTTTGAAATGGCAAAAGCCAATATATTATGAGGATGGTGTGAAAAAAGAAAACTTTTGAAGTACAGCTGCTTCACACACGCACACCATGTGATATTAAATCAAAGCAATGTGCAATCCTCTCCTAAAGAGCAATGCCACACCAAACTCCATAGTGATATCTAGTGTTTTAATGTTGATCGTGTTATCTTAAAAACAAGTGCATTACTTAGAGAAAAAGTACAATTTTGAATAAAATTATTACTAGATACAGTAATAAAACCCTTAAAATTTGTAAGAAAATACAATGCAGAATCACATTGCCAAAACTATTGAAGTTATCAGAAAAACAATCAAATAGTTTTTGGATAATGCAGATGGATGAAATGTGTTCCATATCTGGAACTGTTAAAGATTTAAAATACTTACCCAGATGGAATCAGCCATATGTGTATAGCTGCTTGACACTCAACTCACAAAAAAGTTAGAATTCTTTACGAGGTAAAATATTAAAACCTCATCTCGTAAAGATTGAAAGAGGGGCAGATACATTTTTATTGACTCACTACTCACTTGCCAAGCTGATAATGCACTACTTTAAATTTACGAGCAAAAAGTTTTTTCTGTTGGAATAAGTTTTTCTGTGGAGTTTGGTGTGATGTTCTCTCCCCATTCAAAGAATGTTGTACGTGTAGAAATAGTGAAATAAATTGTGTGTACGGAGAAAAAAAAACTACAAAGAGTGCATTAAGAGATTATTCTCTCACTATGAAACACTTAAATGAATTGCCTTAGTGTTTGAGAGATGCCATGGCCCAATTAGCAAGGACAAGTTTTAATCCAGCAGTATTTTATGTGAGCGCTCAAGCTTGATAGAAGTGTTTATGGGATTTAAAAAAGAACCCTCAGGTGCTCAAGCAGTAAAGATGTTCTGCTTTTCCAAGTAAAAAAAAATGGAAAAGGTCTTTATCTGAACTGATTTCAACCTGAAAGAGGCTCATGGTGTGTACTCCAGTGCTAGTGCTTACTCTGAAGGGGTGTCCTCTTGTGGTGTGTCAGGGTCAACATGTCTACATGTCCTTCTGTGTCCCCTGTGAAAACACCATCCACTTCATCCCAATATAGCTCAGAAAAAGAGGACTAAATGCTGTTGTATCAATCTCAAATCTAGTTATGTTCAAAATTTACTGTATTGCCCATTTCAGAATTTAGTGCCTTTTTTGGACAGTAGACTGTTCTGTAATTAAGATGTAGTATATAAGCATTTTTTTGTACAGTTTCTTTGTTCATTTTTTTAACTTGTGTTTATTTTAGTATGATATATATAATGTACAAGAGAATAAAGCTATATCAGTGAGACCTTTTCTGTGTGTGTTAGTTACTACAAATATCTGCACACAGACACTGGTTGACGACAACAGAATTACATTTATTGAACAATATAAAAAGTTGATTTTGCTTTCGTTATCAATATCATGTCTTCATCTTTAAATAAATAGGCATTCAAGCAGTCCAAATGATCAACTTTGAATGCACAAGTATAAAATATCTACTAAATTCATTACAACCAACACAATCCCTCAAGTATCCTTACCACGCACAAATCAACAGGCTCCCATACAAACCCTACAATCCAAAAAATTTAAGTCACTTACAATCAATCTGGACACATTTTGCATGGAAACAAAGCCGATTAAAATCTTTCTTAAATTTCACTAGAAGTTTTTTTCTCTAAAACAGTAGAAATACACATTCAAGAGCTAAAATAGGCTCCAGTTAAAAGAGTTCAACCTACCAGCAGGACAGACTTTGGTAGTACATCACTAAGGCACATTGGCTGAGTACTGTAGTAGTCGTTAGGCACAAGAATAAAATAACAGCATCTGATCAAACAATACCAATCGTTGTAAAGCTATTAACACTACCTGGAAGTCTATCCCACATGCAGTTGCTGCATATTTAGTTTTTAACAGTATAAATATGAGCACATGAAAGTGTTTGAGTCTTACATTGTACAGTCAGTAATCCAATGATACATCTAACATTGAACTCCATATTAAGATATGCTTTTGCACGGCAAGTGGGATAAGATATTGTAAGGAAAATGTGCTGATTTTGGAAAAGAGTACATTGATTATGATCTATCGCCGGAATAAATGAATTCCAACAGAGAAATGGTCGCTCCCACATGCGTAAGAACAATTCACATTTTCTGATAAAAACATTCATTTTCTTCTGTAGTTTTCGTTTAATTAGTATTTGAGGTGGGGTGGGGGGAGCATACAATCCATTAAAAGATCATGTGTTGATCTGATGGATTCCCTCTGCAAAACATCTTGGGTCGCCAGATAGCAGATACAGAGAACTGTGGTAGATCAGTCCAAATAAAACACCATAGTGTCACCCTTACTGAAAGCTTAACCTGAAATCACATCAACCAGTTTGCTGCATGTCCGAATGGGTGTCTAGCAATTAGCCACCAGCCGTCACTCTGCCTTTCAAGTGTTCCACGAGTTGCGATTCTGTCCTTTGCTGCGGCCGCTCGACGTCCCACCTTCTCCCTTGGCCAGAGCGGTGAGGGCTGCCAAGTTGGGGCTGGATCCAGACAGGTTTGCACTACGGCGCTTTTGCTGCTTGCGACGGCGCTTGGAGACGCCCTGGCTCACCCTGTCCGGCCTCACCAGCACACCGTAACCAGGGTTACAGTGGAAGTAGTGCTTGCCGCCCACTGAACCATCATTCTTTCCTGGACAGAGACAGAATGGTCAGATACTGTGAACTTAGTATAGTGCACGTGAAAGAAAAATTAAACAAGTTCAATTAAAATGCATCTAAAGGTGGTTTCACAAATGATAGTCTATCGCAAATTAACCACAGCAAAGGTGAAAACACTGCAGGTGTGAAAGCGCCCTAATAGCAACAGGATTAGGAGCTATTCTACTTACCTGCTGGTACCTCCAGTTCCACTCCTACCCAGGTACCGCCTGCAAAATCGGTGGGTCCAACGTAACGGACGGTGCCGCTTTTATTGGTGCCCACAGTGACGAACTCCCCTTCCTTCAACCAGTCAGGAAGAATGTTACTAGAAGCTGCATCCTCAGAGTCTGATATAATTTCCAGGTTTTCCAAAGGCACGGAGAGGTTAAGTCCCGCCTCAGGGCTACTGGCCTGGTCCTCCTGCCCAGGATAAACTTCCTCCTCATCCAGAATAACCTGAAAGGACTTGAGGCCTGAGGACTTCACCTTCTGGATCTTGAAGGGGTTTGAGGCCTCGGGTTTGGCTGAAAGCCCAATGCTGGGTGGAGAAGGATCTGGATCCATGGGGGCTTTTGTAGATGCGGTGGCAGGTGCTTCTTGCACACTTTCATCTGTGGTTGAGGATAAAGTCTGAATGGAAGTGTCATTTAGATTTGATGCTTCGAAAGGGTTTGAGGCCTCAGAAGTGGCTTGTTCCTCAGAAGAAGTTAGAAGAACCAGATCTTCAGGTGGGGTGGGAGCTGGAACCAAGAATTCAGACAAAGCTGGGACCAGGTTTTGAGCGAGATCTTCTGGGACCAGGTTTTGAGCGAGATCTTCTGGGACCAGGTTTTGAGCGAGATCTTCTGAGACCAGGTTTTGAGCAGGATCCTGTGCATTGTCGAAGGAAGTTTGGTCTTGTTTGGGCTGCTCTGGCTGTGGAACTATCGTTTCAATAATACTTTGTCCTTCTTCTGCAGACGGCTGTGTTTCGTATTGGAGTGGCAGGTCAGCTTCTGTCTTGTCGGTGGCAGCTAGCTCTATTTCTTCTGTCAGAGGACTTCCTGGTTTTGAGATGATTGTTTCTGAAACTTCTATCTGTTTGGTTTCCATTTCTTTCACTAAAATTAAATCTTTGTCTATTTGTTCTGATCCAATGGGGTCAATGATTGAGTGTTGCTTTTGTTCGGTCTGGCCTGGTAAGTCTGATTCTGTAACTGAATCAGGCTCTCCTTGCTCCTTCAACAGGAGAACTGACGGAGACCAATTTGGTTCTTGTTCATTCGAGTTTGAATGTGATGGAGTACCGTTAAGTTCTGTAGTGGACGGCAGTGAGTCAGTCCGCTCTATTGTTGTCTCATCGTCTGAAACCAGTAATGAATTCTGAGGCGTGGATTGGGTCATGACAAAAGACGCAGGGTCAAAGTCAGGCAAATCGTCCTTGTTGCAGGATGTATCAGGCAGGTCCCAGCTCAGTGTGTAGACATCTGACAGAGTGACTGTAGATATGCTAGTAGAGATGTATCCGCTCGATGCCTCGCTCACCGGGCTGGGGGCCGAGTCTTCGGTCTCGGGGATAATTGGCGGTGGGAGGGTCACGGATCTGTGGCTCTCCGTTTGGAGATTGGGAGGAATGACTTCCTTGATCGGAATCTAAAAGGGAAACCGTGGCAAAAAAAGAAGGTATTTATGGCTGAAAATCGGCAAGAAGCTGAATCCCAAAATATTGTCAGTTTTCAAATTTAAGTCTGAGAGGTGGAGTCAGCGATTCTGGAGAATGCTTGTTGTCCAAAATCAATTTGCAAGTAGGATAATCAAGATCACACCATACCACAAAAATAGTTGATAAATAAATCTAACACCATCTTGTTTTGGGGAACTTACTGGCTTCTGATGTTTGCTTATGCCCTCTTCAACACTGGCCGACTGCACCATGATGCGAGGCAAACTCTGCAATTGGAAGGAAATGTACAGTTAATGACATTTGAAATAAAAACAACCTTTCAGTGCTAATTAGCACATTTAAGATTGACAAACTGATTTTGAAGATGTAGTCGTGAGAAAGTCGGTGTCATTTCAATCCGGTCTAACCAAGAGATTAGATCTTAATATGAGCCTGTAGACTTCCAAACCTGTTCCTTATAGTGTGTGCGTGAAATTGTGATTAGCTACTGTGAGGGAATTATAAAGCTCAGGATTTCAGCATGACAGTAAGACACAGCCTGTGGGGAGAAAGTTAATCTACGATTCTAACAAGATGACAAGATACCGTAGGCTGAACATCATACTGTACTCTTTTTTCTCTTTAGCAGCCTCACATAATGCTAAACTAGGATAACTAACTAGGCCAGCTGGCCATCTGTTACAATACATTGGGTCCACACAGCCATTTGTTGTTATTGTGTATTAAGTAGTGCATTAATATTAGAAAGGAGAAAAATATTGAAATGTATCACAGTGATTGGCAGTCAAGTCATGTTGGCATGAGATTCAGAAAGTGCAATGAAAATATTTGTTTACCAGATCACTCAGACAGACAATCAGGACAAACTGCTAAAACAATCAGGATAATTGCACCGTAATTATAACTGCACCCATAATCATTTATCCCTATTCAGTATTCTAGTTAACTCTTTAAGACTTAATATGATGTGTCAGCCTCTCAGTTGATTACTGTATATAGTGTGTGATTTGCTTCTTCAATTTTTTCTTCAAAGAGAAATAGAACTTTTTTTTTTGACATCTCATAGCTTGAGATCATTTTGAAGTTTTTTAAATTAGACAATTGTTCAACTGTGTGATTAATACACATCCAAGGAATATTAATCAGTATGATTGTTTAACTCTCATGCAGCCCTGACATCAGCCCACATATCACAGAGGGAATTTAAATGTCATTCTTTAAACACTTGCTGTCAAAAGGAAGTGGTTTGATTTTGGTTCTCTTTGTGCTCCGAATGGGACGACAATACATACATGGACAATCTGTCTACCGTCAGAGAACAGGTCAAACACAGCTATCCTGTCTCTCTCTGGCTCAGGACAGTAAACCTGTAAGTCAACACAGCACGTGAAGTGCACAAGAGTATCTAGCACTCGAAAACCTAAGTCCTGCACTGAAAGTTCATGTCACATTGCAAGTCATCATAGATACTTAACTGGTCAAAATGAGTCAAGGTCTTTCAGGTCAGTGGGAATGAAATATTTTCTCATTTTTAACAAATCCTACAAAAAGTTTTCTCCTACGTTGCCAAGTGTATTAACCGAATTGTCCAGGTCAAATCTCACCTTCAATTTAAATCAGACATTTAGAACTTTGCTTTACGAATCCTGTTTACAAATGAAACCTGCCCTATGATACTGATGTTGGGATCGGGCGGGGGCTACAGTTAATTACTCATTCAATTCGCGTCAACAGCCTGCTAACATTTACAAAACTCTAGGCATTTGTTTGCGTGTTGACCTTTTTCTAAACCTCTGTTGGCTGGCGATGTGGATGGAAGCTCCAATTAGATCGATGGCTTTAAAATGCCAACCAACAAGGCATTTCCACAAGCTTGCTCTAACGGCGCACAATTTCCCTGATTAGCTACCCTGCGCTGCTCAAGGTGCTAATCAGTGTTTGTAGTGTTTGGCTGCAGTGAAAAGCTACAGACTCCTGGGTCTGGATGACACATGATTGGAAATCAGTGGATAAGGAGGAGGTGGTGAAGGAGTGTGGTTCACCTGCTCATAATAAACCCTCCTCTACACACACAGTGGGCTCCTGTCTCAGTACCAATGTATCCAGCAATGTCAATCACTTGGGAGACGACCAATTTCATTAGGAATCTGCGAAGAGTTTGAGTGGCTTTGTATTAACCGCATGAGAATGTTTTGACTCGGATTAAGCAGTTCTAGTTTTTCCTGGAATTGGT
The DNA here is from genome assembly GCA_949357725.1 of Hyperoplus immaculatus. Classification (NCBI taxonomy): domain Eukaryota; kingdom Metazoa; phylum Chordata; class Actinopteri; order Uranoscopiformes; family Ammodytidae; genus Hyperoplus; species Hyperoplus immaculatus. The sequence continues at coordinate 21,804,272 of OX442368.1, read as the reverse complement.
AATTAAATATTGACACATTCCAAGGAAAAACACTGATAATAACAATGATATGTAATTGTGTTTACTGGAACATGTAAACTATAAAAACCAGACCAACACTCAACAATGAGAGGTATTCATTTACACTGTTAGTACTAGGCCTACATTTATCAACAGTAAAAGCTGCAAATGTAGCCGCCAGCAACATTTTCACACTTTTTTTGTTAGGGAACTGTTTTTTGACTAACTAACACTCATCTATGCACAGCAACATAGCAAATCAGTTGCAGAGCTTTCAAAAAGGTCCATGTTCATAGCTTAACCAAAAGAGGCCTTGAAGAGGCTTTTTACTCCTGCAATTCATTATTGCACAATGCTTAAGTGCAAGGTTGAAGGACACTAGAGACAAACCCTTTGCATGACCAACCTTTGCAATTATACAACCCCTATGGTTGTGAGTATTTACTCATTCATTAAGTTAGTGCTTTGTAAAGTTGTATTTTTAGTATTGAATGGTCCATAGATTGTAAATGAACAATTAAGGTAAGATATATATGAAAATGTTTGGTGAATTTGGCAAACGTGTTTTTGAGAAATAGTCCTGCATCAAAACCCTCACAAAACGATGAGGTCGACAATGTAGATCACTTTTTTGTCCTCGCCTGTGATGAAGTTTATCATCTCGACTCTTTCAAACCACTTAAAGCTCTGACTGAGGCAATCATACACTCTTTATTAAATGTGTGTTTCCATCTACACAAGCTCCGTTACCATGGCAACGGAAGAACTGGGACAAGCTGCTGATGAGTAGATTAGGGGGATATTAAAATCCAGCGATGCATATGAACTTTATATCCCCGATAAGACAGCGAGCAGAATGCAAGGGCAAAATCCAGAGCTGACTGACTGAGTGACTGACTAAGTGACTGAGTGTATATACCTGCGGATGGACAGGTGTCTGGTCTCTGCTATCTTCCTTCCCACCAGGAAGCAGGGACTTGAGCAGCTTGGGCACAGCCTTCACTGGGGGGAGATAAGACGCAGCAAAGCCTGAATGCACTGATGGAGGCAACAGAAAAAGGCAGAAGAAGAAAAAGGAGGTTGCAGGGGATGAAATTGAGAATACAAGGGCAGGAGGAAGAAAGAATGCAGGAAAAGATTAAGTTTGTGTTGCAGGGAGGGCAGGGAATGTTGAGAAGTGTGTTGGCAAATATGAAAACAAGTGCCAGATTCAGACAGATATAGTTGGCCATTGGCCACAGCAAAAAGAGAGCTGAAGACAACAAAGGCAACAAAATAGAGAAAGATCATTCAAAGTCAGAAAGAGAAAGAATCCATTAGAAGTTAAAGGTTTTGATCAGTCCTACCTGTCTCTGGGGTGAGGTTCTGGGATATGGAGCTGGGCATTGTGCGTCTGGACGGAGGAGGCACCACCACAGACAGGTCCTGGTGGCTGTCCCAGCCCTGCACACAAAGACAAAAAAAAGTGAAAAAAGTGCATTTTGCATAATAAGTGACCTTTAAAAATAATCCAAGTTTAAAAATGCCGAAGGATTTTACATCCTGCTGTTGAACCAGCAAAAAAGGTGTTAGTATTCCGCCTTTATAATTCATATTATGGGGACAATCTTCCAAAAGAAGCACCGGTAATAGGAAATGACAACAGAAAATCCATTTGAAAAAATATTACTGTAAGACTGAGAAAGTATTGAAAAAAAAACTAAGGAAGATTAGTAGACATGATTTCTGAGCCTCACCTTGAAGTCATTGAGCTTATGAGTGGAGCAGTAAAGATCACAGCTGCTGGCTGACAGCTGGGTCAAAGGTTAGAGCCACAGTGTTAGTGAGAACGGGTTAACACCAATGACACATGTTACCAGAGGGGAAGAAGGACCCCAGAACATGAAACAAGCCAAGAATAATACACTATCTTGTGATTAGCTGTAGTTAAAAAGTCATGCGAACACACCAGTTCAGTTAAGTGGGGTTAGTTCATGTAAGGAATGTTTTTGTTTTTATAACTTACGTCATAACCACATAATATCCAAACACCTGAACTATTCATTTTATGTTTGGGTCATTAAAAGAGGGAAAAATGTATTGAACTTACCCTGTTCATATTCGGAGAACTAAGGCAGCGTCTGGGAGCTTTCCCTCTCACTGCCAGCTGTTCCCTCACAGCCACCTCCTGCACACACACACACACACACACACACACACACACACGTTTGATAAGAATAACTCATTGTGTGATTTAATGAAACTGTCACTTCGTGTCTCTATTTGGGTTGCGTTACATTATGGAATTAATTAGCCCATTTCTTTGGTTGTGTTTTTTTTTTTCTTCTTCTTTGGCAGGATAGAAAACGCTTCCAATTCTGGCTCTCGTTGACATTTTCCAAAAGTGCATAAAGAGAGAAAAAGACAATGAGGATTTAATGTGCTCATGCTTCAGTGAAACATCAATCACATTGTGGAACGCTGACTGAATTAAATGATGCTGAATACCAAGTCACTTAATGGGCTTTTAATGTATTGAGATTCTTATCCAAACTACAGAGAGGGTTTTGAGTTAGGGGGGGATACATCTCAGGTGTGATCATGAAGGACTCCATTTCCCTAACCTGTCTGAGTCTATCCAGGGTGAGGATGTTCTCCACTGCTAGCACACTGCGCAGGTATTTCTCTATGGCGGCCTCGCTGTCAGCCGATTGGTCGTTCTCGGTGCTGGCTGCCAGACGCGCCAACATCTCCCTGTCCTCTGGACCGTGGATGTCCTGTGTGGGCAGGGAGACAAAATGTAAGGGAGCAGCAGGGTGGGCACTACTTAAAAGGTGCAGTGTGCAGAATGTATTGGCAATTTTCAGAACACACAAGAAATGGAATATAATATTATACATATATTATTATATTATACATAAGTATGTTTTAATAAGTGTATAATTGCTTCTTTTATTTCCTTCCAGTTTTATACATTTACAGTTATAGACTTTAGACTGACTGTTCATTAATTCCTCTAATGGAGAGAATACAGTTTATGTTGTTGTCTTTCTTAGTAATAACTTTGGTCCTGTACTCACCCCTGGGATGTTGGAGACAATCTCAAAGGTGACTCCACAGCCGGGGATGGTGCTGCGCTGAGACATCCTCTTCAGCAGACTCTGAGCAAAACCCTGCCACGCCAACACACAAACACATATTCTCCACTCAACGTATTTCTGCTTTCACCCTTACATAATCAGACTTCCACTAATACAAACATGTGACTGTCAGTTTGCTCCTATACCCATCATGCCTTTGGGCCACCCACCTGTCTCCCTGTCACGTTGACACAGATGCGTTTGCGGAGCACCACCTGCATGTCTGCGGGGTGGCTGAGCTGAACCACCGTGCTGACGGTCAGGTAGACCCTCTGGTCGGCTGTCGTCACACGACTCAGCTGGGGGCAATCGTGGACCGTGGAGTCCCAGGAAGCCTCCACCTTCACCTGGGGCACATCAAAGAGCAACGGAAAATGAATGGCTAAAAGATTCCCTCCTTCTGCCATCTCTAAACTGGGTGATGATTGATTTTAAAATGATTTAATTGATTTTTACAGCTATGAGATATGGCTGTTTTTTTTCTTCATTATTATGTAAAGCAATCGTTTTACTTTTTCGTGTATGAAAAGTACTATATAATTAAACTTTGATTTGATTTGGTACATTTGGGACACGGTACCTCTGGCTCGTAGTGTTTAACAATCTGAAGGTCAAAGAAGTCGTCGTCCTCCTCCCCGCTGAGTAAGGCATCCAGACCCCCGGCCAACGGGGCAGAGAGGCTGGACTGGAAGTCATCAGCTGGAGGGGGGCAATGATATTACCACAGTAAGAAAACAGGGTCAAGAGTTATCCAAAGTATTTGGCAAAATAATGAGCACAATATGTGTAGCATGAGGAGCAACATACCGCTGAGATCCAGGTACAGGACAGGGATGTGTGTTTCCATTCCAGAGACAGGAACTCTGTGGAGAAACAGCACTGTCAGCACACTGGCTTAAAGGGAACAATTAAGGCTCATTTTCAGGTTAAGAATTGTAGTTTGGGTTTTTACAAGAAGCGGTTTTCATGGTATAGTGTCAATTTTTTTCTAGATTTCTCACAGTGCCATGGCTAATTCTCCTCTTTTAAGCTTCTGTCTGAAACACTCCAAAAAGTGCAGTCTACCCTGCTCTGATAGTCCCTGAATCTAACTGCCCACCCCCAGATACCCCAGTTCTTATCACAGGTGGAGGCAGTTGACCACACACACACACACGCACACACACACACAAACACACCTCTCGACCGGAGCTCCAGGGATGCCACTGCCGGCGGACGGCACCAGGACAGCGTTGCGTTCTTCGGTCAGCGTCAGACGACACTCCAGCAGCTGGGACTCCCGTTCCACATCGTCCTCTGACTTATCTACAAGCACATACACAGGTTAACAAACACATAAAACAAGGAAGCTAAAAAAAAAGATATACTGTATATTAATGCATAAACAAAAACATACACTTATGATCAGTCATGGATAACATTTAACGAATGTGACACTGATAAATGTGATATCATTTTTTTTATAAGTATTCATTATTCTATTATTTTATATCTGATTTTGAACTTTGGATACTCCGCAGCCTGCCATATCATTATTCCCCAACCCCATTCCATACTGAATATAGTATAATGTAACTACCTACTGATTCTGACAACCTGCAGCTGTGGCCCTTCAAATCTCAAATCTAAGTGAAAGAGTCAGGGTGACAGTCTGTCTGTGAACATCAGGGGCTCAATGTGTATAATCTCTGTCAGCTAAACCGTATTTAATAATTACATGGGTTGCTTCCCATTCATCAACACAGCAGTCCTGTTGGAAGTGCTGAGAGACAATATACATTTGCTTGGTTGTCTCATTATATTAATGGAGATGACACGACAAATTGTACATCGCTGCCACTTAGGTTATGACAAGTGAATTGCTGTTAGATGACACACTTGGAGGTGAACACATTTTAATAAGCAGAATAGAAGAAGGGAGGAGGTGAAGAATGAGGTTTTCTTTAAGAGTTGCTGAAGTGAGAGGAAATGACATGCTGATTATCAATCTTTTTTTTCTTTCATTTTCTTGTTTTTGTGTGTGTGTGTGTTCCGTGTGTGTTCCAGAGCCTCACCTGGTTTGCTAACTATCTTCTGTAGGTGCTGGTCCAGATACTCCTGTCTCTGAGTGAGCGTGAGCAGCCACTGCTCCCTCAACCTCTCCAGGTCTACCTCCTACACACGCACGCGCGCACACACACAGACACACACGCACAGTTGTACAGAAACAAACTATTGATTTGCACTGTTCGCATAAGAGAAAGACTCCCACATTTTAGCTTTTCTCCCTTATAAGCAAAACTATGATGCATCTTGACCATTAATATTTTTACTTACTTGGTAGCTGTCCATGTCTTCATCCCCAGCCTGTAAATGTAAAGAAATTTAAAAGAGAGAAATGGAATCAAAAAGTAGATTCATATGGTGCTATTTGAGTCGTCAAAAGTTTAGTATCAGGACAAAATGCAAATGAGATTTTATCCTCCTCACCCATTGCGATTCGTTGCCCTTGGAGGGACGCGCTTGTCTGATCTTGACGTCTCCGATGGACACAGAGAGGATGGAGGCGGCGATCAGAGGCATAGTGCCAGAGTCTGCTACCGGACGCAACTCTACCCGCACACGACGGGACTGACCCTGGGGGGGGGGGGCAGAATGACATGAGAAGATAGGTTTGGATGGACAAGGCAGGTTGCAGCAATGGTAGCCCCCATACATGGAAAAAATATCACATTCATGAAATACTTTTCTATACAGCATGTACAAACAAACAGAGATCCATGCTACCTGTCTGAGCTGGAAGACTCCCCCCGTGCGAACGTCTCTGGCGGGGAGAACCTCCACGGCGGTGAACTCTCCGGCCTCGTTCAGCTCCATCAGCTGAACCCACAACTCCAGCCTCCGCGTCACCTCACTCCACCTGCAGGGACACACTTCAACATCAGGGCTTCACATCAAAATGATTTGACTTTACATATTATAACTGGGGCTGTCAGCGTTAACGCGTCAATTGCGATGAATTGAAGTCAGAGCATAACTCTTTTCATTCCTGTTATTTTATTTCGTCCCTTCGACTTAGTGTTTGAATGTCACTGCACCTTTCCCTGAGGGATCTGGTCTTGGCTTGAATCACCCCGAGGTCCCACAGAGCCAGGTTCCTGCGATGGTTGGCCTGTTTGTGGCCGTACACCTCGATGGCCACCGCGCCATCCGCCAAAAACTCTACAAAGTCCTCCGACACTGGCACAGACAGCTCCTGAAGAGTCATTTAAACAAGACAGGATTTGACGTCACTCTCATGCCAGTGAATCCCCTTTATTGTTGTGTGTGTGTGTGTGTGTGTGTGTGTGTGTGTGTGTGTGTGTGTGTGTGTGTGTGTGTGTGTGTGTGTGTGTGTTACCTTGGCGCTGTCAAACACCACAGTGCACTGGGGGTCTCTGGACTCGGAGGAGGAGCTGGAGGGGTCGACCTCTGGAGCGATGAACACCGGCTCCTCCTGGCCCCAGAAGTGATACTGACAGAAGACAAAGTTTGACAGGTGGCGAGGCAGACCGTTGGCCTGGAGGATCTTCACCTGCGGGAGAGGAGACCAGGACATACATCAGCTACATGGCTAAGCTAAACCCCATGAGTAAACAGAGCTGTTGTACATTCACATGTTCTCACCACACAGTCCAGCTTGCGCTCCTGTGGATCTCCATTGGTGTTGCTGTGCTGCGTGTCAGAGTGTCCAGGACCCTCAGAGCCGTCTGTTCCCCGCCACAACTCCACATGCAGCCGACCTTCCACCTGACACAGAAAGACAGACAGACAGACAGACACAGACAGACAGACACACACACACACACACCCCCAATTGACCCAATAAGTTAAGTAAATCAATAATAATTGTATTAAATGAATATCTAATAACCCTTCAGATGTAACAAGCAAATAAGTCATTTTGAAACATGACTTGGTGCTCTGTGACCATTTGTCATTTCTTCTTCCATTTTGTAATCTTAAACTTGCATCAATAGAGATTAAGATAACATTTTGGCTTTGGCTTCTAGTTGTTTTGGTCTCTTTAAAATCCTTCAAAGACCTGCATTGATAAATCATTTGGCCACTTGGAGGCAGCAGAAACAAGCTGCCAACAGAACACTGAATTTATACAATTTTTAATTTGATATTGCAAACGTTTTGGTTGCAGTTACAATTGCAGATGTACACACCCCGCGGATTCAATATTCACCCTCTTTTAAAGTGATTCTGACAACAAGCATTCTCCATATTGTGACCCCCACCATTAGGTGCTGCTCCTACCTCTCCCTTCTGGTTGATGATGGGCACGGCATACTGCAGCTTGACGTCGTAGAACAGACAGGACAGGAAGACGTTGGCCACGCCGATCAGACTGTGGTTCTCCTGTTCGTCAAAGAACGGGTCGGCTCGTTTGAAGTAGGAACGCATCACCTGTTGACAGAGACAAGAAGCAGAATGATAAAGAAATCAGAAATTGTATTACTTTATACTAGGGTCTGCCTTAACTCCCGATATGATCTCAAATGATCTACCTTACACTAATTTAGAGATGCTTAATCTGCATATTCTCTGTTTCATATTGTTTATTCTGCCTATTTTGTGTCCTTTCTTTTTAGGATTCAATCAATCAGTGATTCAAAATGGCATACATGAAAACAAGCAGATGTATTTTGAGAAAAAAAATCAACTGTCATATCTATGATGTAATTCATATGGGTGAATTAGGCCCTCGTCTCCAGCCACTCACGGGGTTGTCTTCGTCAAAGTCCTTCCACTCCTGGTAGAGCTCCCTCATGTCCACCAGCCTGTTCTCCATCTTCTCCAGAGCCCAGATCTGCTTCCCTTTGCCTTTACGACGCACCTGGATGGCTGGCTCGCTCAGCACTACATCACGCTATGTGGAGGGAAGGGAGACAGAGTAAATTGATTTTTATTCAATGGTGGCCTGACAAGCCAGAAAGAACACAAACAGCGTATCTCTTATATAACTGCCAACCATTTCCCAAACTAGACTCTGGCAGCACACATATTTTTTTAAAGTTTTAATCACGGGCAAGTTATCTTCATTGCCATCATCATGTTTTCTTCTGTTTCAAAGTAATCTACATCTGTACTGTCTGTACATCCATGGGTTTTAACTACTGATAACAATTCATTATATGGAGCCAAATTGTCAAAAAGGGAACGTATAGCTGTCTCAATTTTTTTCAAGACAATATAAACTTGCTTCCAAAAGTCCCATCTAAAGTGTGTCAATAAAAGACAAAGCTTACATCTCTTGATCTTTGGTCGCACTGGTGTTAACGTCTCATTAAAATGGCTTTTCTTACAACATGTCACTCTCACATCCTTACCTTCCTGTTAGCGTCCAGGTTGGTGGCAGGTATCTGCAGAGTGACCAGGTACTCTGTCCTCTTGCTCAGCTCCTCTGCGATGAAGCCGGCCTCCTGGGCCAGCAGGTTGGCCCGCACGATCTGCTCCTTCAGACGCCGCAGGGTGCGAGTCATCATCGCTTCCCTGAGACAAAAAATACACACACACGTTTCACAAAGCATCTACCAATCAATCATATCGCCTGCAGAATCACCATGCAGCATTGTCCCAATACACTGTAAAAAATAACAATAATATCATAGCAAGCAAAGAACATAAAATACATCAAACAACCACCCACATTAAATGTTGAGTCAGAGATTCCAGAATCGAAAAATCAGGTGTTAATACATAGCCTAGGCTCTGTAAAGTGGTATGTAAACAACCACCCACTGTAGCTAGCAGTATACCCGTTTTCAGAGCCTAGGCTGTGTATTAACACTGGATTTGGTTGGGGCTCACCTGTCCTCACTCCAGCGTCTCATGCGTTTGTGTGAGCTTGGCGTTGGGACGGCGGCGGAGGCGGAGCCCGGCAGCAGGCCTGATGGGTCCAGGTGGTGAGAGGGTTTCTCTGGGGTCAGCCTCTGTCTGAGCTGCTGCAGCTCCTGCTCATACATCTGCCTCTGGCGCTCCAGGGCACAGCGCTTCTCCTCCTCATGCTGCCGCTCCAGGGTCTGCAGCACCGACTGTAAGGGGTCTGGAGAGGAGGGGGAGGGGAGGGGCAACAGGGTGGAAGAGTTAGCGAATAGATTTTTTTTTTTGTTTTGTTTTTTTGGCATTGGCAAAGTGGGTAGGGCGGTCGTCCACTGGAGTGCAGGGTCGGTTTTTCATGGCAGCTACTGACATCGGTGTGTGAGTGTATGTGGAAAGAAATGTAAAGATTAACAGAAGAGTTGTACAAAGCCAAGAGTGTAATGGAGTTGTTCTACCAAAAGCAGTGTCTCTCAGCCTTATGTCCATTTCCTTTCATTTTCGGGATATGGTTATAAAGACAAACACATAACTGAACTACTTACATCCTTGCATCTGTATTTTTTTAAGTTACTACTTCATAATTATCTCACATCCAAAGAATAGAATTGCACCTATAAAAACCTCTACATCCTACCATTGTTTAGTGACCCCCCACATAACCTAAAGTAGAGCTGCTTCACAGAACTGCACTCATTGTTGGCCCAAAAATTATAATATTTGCCTCATGTACCTCTGTTATAACAAGCTGACTCATCTGTCAGAGCAGTGCAGGCTGTACAACACAGAGTATGGGCTAAGTATTGAACTTGTGGACCCACGTTGGACTCCTAACACAGCACAAGCTGTTTGGAATAACTGGAGAGACATGTCTTGCAGTGATAACACTGTTACAACTGGCCTGGTTAATCCAAAACGTTTATTTCTATTTTTAGTAATGCCAAAAAAAGACCAAATCAAACAATGGCCTAATCCTGTTACCAGCCATCGCGTGTGTTTCCTAAGCCTGGTTTATCTTCTTCCTCTGTGCCATGTGAGCGCTGTCCATTGTTGTTAAAAACACATCAATGAGCCACATGTCTTTTTATTACCATGACCACACACTGGAGTTGTGTTTTTAGTAGTTATTATCCTTTAGTAATTTGTGACCGTCATGACCACTTTCAATGACAAGTCCCACAGATAGACATGAAGTATAGGGGGAAGGGGTCAGACAAACATGAGGTTGATACTCCCCGTTTACACACTTCCACTCGCATGTGGAGTATTTTTGGGCCATGCAAACCCAAACTAAACACTCACCACGTTTATCATATCTGTCAGTCTGTACTATGTGTTTTCAAAATGTTCAAAAGGACGACATAACAGGTGCCGGAAAGGACAACCAACATTTAAATTTTAATTTGAAGTCTAAAGTATCCTAAACTGCTTATCTGTACACATTTTAATAACTTTAAGATCTTTTTATTTCATCTTATTTCAGTTCTTATGACACAATAAGTGCTTAGCAGTTACAAGTAAAAAAAATGCTGACTAATGCGCCGTCACTTTATTTACCGCAACAGCCAAACTAAAGACGTGGTCTAAACCTCACTAGCATGTATTTTACAGCACCATATTAAGTAAACAGAAAAAGGATCCTCTTGTTTCTTGACTGATCATACCTTTATCAATGTTTACTATCTCAGTGGGACTCACCGTTGTTTCCCATGCCCTTCATCATGACCTCGGCCTGGGCAAACTCGTAGCCGAAGCTCAGCTCGCTGGACACGTCGCTGGAGGCGTCACAGTCCACCTCCAGCCGCTCGCTGCTCACACACAGCTTCATGTTAGTAGCAGCAGCAGCAGCGGCGGTGCCCTCCTCTTCCTCGGCCCCCGTGTGAGCCATATGTCTGGGCAGGTTGATCCTGTGTGTGTGAGGGACAGAGGACGTGTGTGAGAGAGTGAAGCGCAAGAATAGAGGAAGTGTGTGCGACAGTAGGAAGAGACACAAAGAAGAGTTTGTGATCAAATGTCAATAAATGTCATGGCAACATGATTGTGTTAAAAATGAAACACCACACTGATATGGATTATTATCTCTAAGTGTATAACTCTATTATTTGAATAACAGATATTTAAAAACTATAGCGCATAACTTTTTCATAGAAGTGGTTGATGGTAACATTAAAGACAATCGCCAAACGAGTTCACAAGCTTGATCGGCTCCACAAAACTCTCTATATTTATCAGTACGGCAGCGTTGACAAACTGGTGTTGCCCCCCTGACACTGGCGCAGGAGCTCAGAAAAAAATCTCGAGAAATGTTTCAGTTGTTGGTTCTATTGCTAAGAAAAAACTGGCACGTACAGCAGAAGGTATAAAATCCATGCATGATCACCAAAGGCTTGCCTTATGTAGATGCACCGACAGTGTGTCATTACTGAGCATTCCTCATGGGGGCGAAATAAGAAAATGCACTTTTATTTTTCCTTCTCTTCTGTTTCGTAAATTCGTAGAAAACTCTGTAGTGTGAAACCGACCTGAAGAAGTGGTTGTTTCCCCAAAGGATTCTGTCCCCGTGATGAAGCTGGACGGGACTGGTGACCGCAGCACCGTTCACACAGGTTCTACAGGAGGGAAACAACATATGAGATGATACTACAGTCACTCTACATACTGGAAATACAAACAGTTACACAGGTCCTCGTCACTTTCCTTGGTTAATGCAAGTTGTTGACTAATATCTTTGTTCATTCTCATATTCACACAATAAATAGCATAATAACATCTAAACTTGTATTTAAAGCCAGGTCATAAGAGGTGAGTTTTCAGCAGTGATTTAAAGTCATCAACGGACTGAGCTCATACCGAGCGTTGCGGTGAGGACTCAGCACCACTCCGTTGCTCTCTGTGATGTTGATGACACAGTGCTCGGCCTGGATGGCCATCCCACACAGCTGGATGTCCTGAGAGTTGGCTGAGCCCACACGCGTATGCTCCTGGACACAGGACACAGAGGACAGGTCACAAGTCAATAAGATTGTATGTGTACTGTAAACATTGGTGTAGTGTGTGTGGTGTGGTGTGGTGTGGTGTGGTGTGGGTGTGGGTGTGTGATACCTTCAGATAGTAAACCAGCAGCTCATTAAGAGCAGGGTCGGCATTCAGGTTGACCAGGAAACACTTGTCGTCCACCACTCTGATTCCAGAAGACTGCAGAGATATGCCCAGGCTCTCCAGCTGCCTCTGACGCTCCTACAAAGAGGATGTGAAAAACACACTTGACTCAATACAATTAGTGATTCAATGCTATGAGCTGCTCAATGAAAGAAAGGTGAAGTGAGAAGGAGCTGAGTCTATTGTGAGCATAACCTCCATAGCGAGTAAAACTGACTTCAATTACACTTGAAAAGGAGCCACACAGAATGAACAGCAAAAAATATCTATTGACACAGACTCAGTTTAATTAAAGGAAGCTATTGAGCGTGCTTGTTTAAGTTCAAGACATAGTGAATTAAGTTAAAAGTAAAATAAGTTCTGTCGAAGTATAGCAAGATAAAATAATTCTGCTCTATGCAGTGTGTGTGTGTGTGTGTGTGTGTGTGTGTGTGTGTGTGTGTGTGTGTGTGCGCTTTACCTGTGCAATATTCTCTGTCTTCCTGAGTTTCTCCGCCCAGGTGACTGTCATTTCCTGGATGAGTTTCTCAGACTCCTCCAGTCGCTCCTTCAGCTCGGGGGCCTTCATGGACTGAGAGAGACAGAAACCACGTTACACTACACTTACCACATTATCACAGTATTGTTTACTAAATTCATAATTCACTCTATACACTTGTATGGGCCGATATGCACCTCTGCCTCTGTGAGCTGCTCCCTGAGTTTCTCCACCTCCTCCCGCAGCTCTCTGATGATGCGTGCGTTGGGGTCTTCGTTGACCACGGCGTGGTTGACGATGCTCTTGGCCCGGTCGGCGTAGCGCAGTGCCGACAGAGTCTCGTCATAGTTGTCTGCTGAGGGGCTGATGGTGGCCACCATGGCAGTGCGACTGTTACCTCCAAGGCTGTCCTGCAAGTCAAGACACAGTGAGGGGGGGGGGGGGAAATCACAGACTGCACGAAATGTGTGAAAAGTGTATATTTTATGAGTATGTTGCCTTTGAGGGGGAGTCAGGGTCACTGCAAGTTTTAGCTGTAGTTAAGAGCTACATTTCACTGTATTAAAATGCAACAAGGAGCCGAATTAAAGACCAATTTACTGTAAATAATGCTAATAAAAGACTCAAAGCTGGCAAAGGAGCCCTTTTTCCAACTGAGCACAGCTGAAGCAAACAAACAGCAGAGCCTTGAAATGTTAAGGTCACATATTATGCTCATTTTCTGGTTAAAAATATAATTTGGGTTTCTACTGTAAACAGTTTCTCACAGTGCCATTGCTGTCATAAGGGGAGGAAAACTGGGCTTTTGAACAAAGGTTTTCACAAAGGTGGAGGTGGAGAAAAAGAGAGAGGGTGGTTTGGTAGTTTGAGTTTCTAGATACAAATATGAAAAGGTGAATTTTGCCTAATAGGTGACCTTTAATTGCAAGAATGAAAAGACACAAAATTAATAATTCAGATATGCTAGAGTTCAGTTTCTTTCCAAAATATAAATTGCACTATTGTATAAAAAAAAGTGGACGTGCAGTTCAAAAGTAGCTTAAGCTGAAAATGCACGCACATCACTGTCCTGTATGCGTCTGTCTCTTTGAACACTGTTTGTTATCTTCGTTCTGTCCTTTGTACCTTGAGCAGCCAGGTGAGCACAGAGTCTCTGTACGGAACAAACTTGTTCTTGTTCTTGCCAGCTCCCTGGTCCGCCAAGGCCGAGATGACTAAACCCAGAGTGCTGAGAGACCTGGCAGGGAGGGAGGGGAGGACCCAAAGGGATTTAGAAGGATTTACATTGTTACTGAGAACAACAAGATCATCAAGGGGATGTTGGTCTGAGAAGGCTGATCAGAATTCAGTCAAGCTCACAGGAATGCTTGTTTTGCGAGAGTAGTGTCAGCAATGTCGAGATGAACAAGGCTCCAAAAACATCAAAACGGTCAATAGATCCTGCCCACTGGATCGCTCAAGGTTGTCAGTGTTGTGCAGTGCAAACTCACTTATTGATGTTGCTGCCTTCTTTCAGCCGTTCCCCCGCGGCTCCGGTCTTGGCCGCCCGCTCACTCCCGGCCAGATCCACCAGACTCAGCTTGCTCACCTTCTCTCCACTGGTCTGCAGTGGACACAGAAACATACTGTACATTATATTCAATTTCTTTTTTTAATCCCTGCACCTTTTCCAGTCATTGCAGAGTGAAAAAAATGCAATGAAGGGCAGCAAATAGCCCATGTGCAGTCCATAACTCATAATATACATTTGTGAAAAAAGAAAAAAAGATCAGTGTTTAAGAACAATAATAATCAACAGCAACACACAGAATCACCTATACAGGTATGTTGATGATACAGGGTATTAATAGCTCTCTTAATGAAAAAGGATTCTCATGCTGCCTCACCCCGGAGCAGAGGTCCATGAGTGTGTGTGTGAGGATGATGTTGAACACAGCGTGGGATCTGCTGCTCTCTTCGTTCATGTTTGTGGCCGCCACCGTGCGAGATTTATTCCCCTCCGACATCAGAGACTCCACGTCCTGACACAAACACAACATGTCATGTCTGTACCCATAACTTTATGAGATGAACTTGTTTTCCACCATCAACACATGTAATGAAAGCAGAGGAAAAACTGAAAAATCTGACAGTTTATATTGTGATGTTAAGAGGCACCTTATAGTTGGCCACAGCCAGGCGAGACAGGCCGTCGACATAAGGCCCGAAAACGTTGTGCTCCCTCACTCTCAGTGCTTGGCGACTTCTACAGAGAGAAGGAGATGGTTATTAGTCCTACATCCTATTCCATCTAAACCAACCGCAAACAATAGAAATTAAACTGGGCAGCTGAATTACAGAGTAGACCAATAAAAAAAACAGCTAACCGTAAGATCAAGATAGATGTTGAAATTAAGATTTTAGGGATTCATATATATATATATATATATATATATATATAAAAATACATAAATCATTATATAAATCAATACAAAATTAAATGCTTAAATAAACGTATACATGTATAATTAAGCAATTAAATGTGTAAATGATTATTTATTTATACTTTTACTTAAATAGTTATACTTTTAGAAATGTATTTATTTATACATACTTTTATTTACCTCTCCGGGAACCATCACCTTACCGTGGTGGAGAGGTTTGTGTGCCCCTGTGAACCTGGGAGCTGTGTTGTCCGGAGCCTAGTGCTCCTGGTAGGGTCTCCCAAGGCAAAGTGGTCTCAGGTGAGGGGCCCGACTAAGAATGGTTCAAAAAGACCCTATGGAAAATCACCAAAGAGGAGGAGAGACCCTGCCCGGAGGAAGCCCGGGGCCCCCGTCTGGAGCCAGGCCCAGAAAGGGGGCCCGCCTGCGAGCGTCTGGTGGCCGGGTCTGCCACGGGGCCCGGCCGGGCACAGCCCGAAGAAGCTACGTGGCACCAACCCCCTCTATGACCGATGGGCCCACCACTCGTCGGAGGAACCGCTGGGGTCGGGTGCGCTGCCTAAAGGGTGGCAGTGAAGGGCGGGGACCACAACGGACCAGACCCGGGCGGCAGAGGCTGGCTTTGGGGACGTGGAACGTCACCTCGCTGTGGGGGAAGGAGCTGGAACTGGTGCGGGAGGTGGAGCGCTACCAATTAGACATGGTGGGGCTTACCTCCACGCACAGTCTTGGCTCTGGAACCGTACTTCTGGACAGGGGTTGGACTCTATTCTTCTCTGGAGTTGCCCAAGGTGTGAGGCGCCGGGCCGGTGTGGGGATACTCACGAGCCCCCAGCTGGGCGCTACTACGTTAGAGTTTACCCCGGTGGACGAGAGGGTCGCCTCCCTACGCCTCCGGGTTGTGGGGGGGAAGACTCTGACTGTTGTTTGTGCGTACGCACCGAACAGCAGTTCGGAGTATTCGGCCTTCTTGGAGACCCTGAACGGAGTCCTGCATGGGGCTCCGGTAGGGGACTCCATAGTTCTGCTGGGAGACTTTAACGCGCACGTGGGCAATGATGGAGACACCTGGAAAGGCGTGATTGGGAGGAACGGCCTCCCCGATCTGAACCCGAGTGGTCGTTTGTTGTTAGACTTCTGTGCTGGTCATGGTTTGTCTATAACGAACACCATGTTCGAACATAAGGATGCTCATAAGTGTACATGGTACCAGAGCACCCTAGGCCGAAGGTCGATGATCGATTTCGTGATCGTATCATCTGATCTGAGGCCGCATGTTTCGGACACTCGGGTGAAGAGAGGGGCGGAGCTGTCAACTGATCACCATCTGGTTGTGAGTTGGGTCAAAGGGTGGGGGAAGACTCTGGACAGACCTGGTAAGCCCAAACGGGTAGTGCGGGTGAACTGGGAACGTCTGGCGGAGGCCCCTGTTCAAGAGATCTTTAATTCGCACCTCCTGCAGAGCTTTTCTAGCATCCCTGTGGAGGTTGGGGGCATTGAACCCGAGTGGTCGATGTTCAAAACTTCCATTGCTGAAGCCGCGGCAGACAGCTGTGGTCTCAAGGTCTTAGGTGCCTCAAGGGGCGGTAACCCTCGAACGCCGTGGTGGACCTCGGTGGTCAGGGAAGCCGTCCGACTGAAGAAGGAGTGCTTCCGGGATATGTTATCTCGGGGGACTCCTGAGGCAGTTGCAAGGTACCGACAGGCCCGAAGGGCTGCAGCTTCTGCCGTGACCGAGGCAAAGCAGCGGGTGTGGGAGAAGTTCGGAGAAACCATGGAGAAGGACTTTCGGTCGGCACCAAAGTGTTTCTGGAAGACCGTCCGGCACCTCAGGAGGGGGAAGCGGGGAACCATCCAAGCTGTGTACAGTAAGGATGGGACGCTGTTGACCTCAACTGAGGAGGTAGTCGGTCGGTGGAAAGAGCACTTTGAGGAACTCCTGAATCCGACTAACACGCCCTCTATGTTGGAGGCAGAGCTGGAGGCTGATGGGGGATCATCGTCAATTTCCCTGGTGGAAGTCACTGAGGTAGTCAAACAACTCCACAGTGGCAAAGCCCCGGGGGTTGATGAGATCCGTCCAGAAATGCTGAAAGCAATGGGTGTGGAGGGGCTGTCTTGGATGACACGCCTCTTCAACATTGCGTGGAAGTCGGGTACAGTGCCGAAGGAGTGGCAGACCGGGGTGGTGGTTCCTATTTTCAAAAAGGGGGACCAGAGAGTGTGTTCCAACTACCGGGGGATCACACTTCTCAGCCTTCCCGGCAAAGTCTACTCCAAGGTGCTGGAAAGGAGGGTTCGGCCGATAGTCGAACCTCAGATTGAAGAGGAACAATGCGGATTCCGTCCTGGCCGTGGAACAACGGACCAGCTCTTCACTCTCGCAAGGATCCTAGAGGGAGCTTGGGAGTTTGCTCATCCAGTCTACATGTGTTTTGTAGATCTGGAGAAGGCTTATGACCGGGTTCCCCGGGAGATACTGTGGGGGGTGCTGCGGGAGTATGGGGTGAGGGTGTCTCTTCTGAGGGCCATCCAATCTCTGTACACTCAAAGCGAGAGCTGTGTACGGGTTCTCGGTAGTAAGTCAGACCCGTTTCCGGTGGGGGTTGGCCTCCGCCAGGGCTGCGCTTTATCACCAATCCTGTTTGTGATATTCATGGACAGGATATCAAGGCGTAGTCGTGGTGGGGAGGGGTTGCAGTTTGGTGGGCTGAAGATCTCATCTCTGCTGTTTGCGGATGATGTGGTTCTGATGGCATCATCGGCCTGTGACCTTCAGCTCTCATTGGATCGGTTTGCAGCCGAGTGTGAAGCGGTTGGGATGAGGATCAGTACCTCTAAATCTGAGGCCATGGTGCTCAGCAGGAAACCGATGGATTGTCTACTACAGGTAGGGAATGAGTCCTTACCCCAAGTGAAGGAGTTCAAGTACCTCGGGGTCTTGTTTGCGAGTGAGGGAACAATGGAGCGTGAGATTGGCCGTAGAATCGGAGCAGCAGGGGCGGTTTTGCACTCGCTTTACCGCACTGTTGTGACGAAAAGAGAGCTGAGTCGTAAGGCAAAGCTTTCGATCTATTGGGCGATCTTTGTTCCTACCCTCACCTATGGTCATGAAGGCTGGGTAATGACCGAAAGAACGAGATCGCGGGTACAAGCGGCCGAAATGGGCTTTCTCAGGAGAGTGGCTGGCGTCTCCCTTAGAGATAGGGTGAGAAGCTCAGTCATTCGTGAGGAACTCGGGGCAGAGCCGCTACTCCTTTGCGTTGAAAGGAGCCAGTTGAGGTGGTTCGGGCATCTGGTAAGGATGCCCCCAGGGCGCCTCCCTAGGGAGGTGTTCCAGGAGCGTCCAGCTGGAAGGAGGCCTCGGGGAAGACCCAGGACTAGGTGGAGAGATTATATCTCCACACTGGCCTGGGAACGCCTCGGGATCCCCCAGTCAGAGCTGGTTGATGTGGCCCGGGAAAGAGAAGTTTGGGGTTCCCTGCTCAAGCTGCTGCCCCCGCGACCCGATTTCGGATAAGCGGTTGATGATGATGATGATGATGATGATACTTTTATTTACTGTATACATTTATTCATCCAACAAAAAACATGTCAGTGTTGGCCTTTAAAACCCTCCATACTACTAGGTCTACAGCTCACAATCCCAAATACGGTGCTATGTTTATGACGAAAGCAGGGCCGTGCAAATAAAATATTTACTGTACATGACTGTAAAAACCTATTCCTCACCCTTTGGGGTCTAGCAGGTCTCGGACCTTCTCGTTGTAGATCTCCATGTAGGAGACCTCCACGGTGAAGCTCTCCCCCTCACGAGCCTCCTGGAGAGTCCTGCTGAAGAGAGCGCTGCAGAGCCGAGGGATCAGGCCGGGCTGCTCCGCCGAGCCCATCATGGTGTAGGACTTCCCAGAGCCTGGACACATTTAAGACATTGTTTAAGAATTCAAAATGTCAAGCAGAAAACTACCAAAACCAAAGCAGCGTGAAAGAGGAAACACAAATTAATAATCTGGTCTCATTACCATAAATATGACAGTTAAATCACTGATGCTACTGATGGTGGTATCAGTGATTCTGGAGAATTATTTTCGTCAAAATACCTTTTTGCCAAAATCAGTGAATATCTCCTCATGACATTTCTTAGTGTTAATAATACACAGTCTAGGCTCTGTATATATGGGCATGTTGCTAGCTATGGTAGGCCCCCTTTGTTTAGTTACATACCCTTTGTGCACATACCAGTTTACAGAGCCTAGGCTGTGTATTAACATCAGATTTTTTTTGGCACCTGAAAAGGTCAAAAGAGTGTGTTGGTTTTTTCACTGCAACTGCCTTTGTTAAAGAAATCAATGTTCTATTATGATCTTAAATCCATATTCATAGAATTCATAGAGCTTACAACTTGTCTTGACTTGTCCTAGCAGGCAAAGCGCCAGGTGTTAACTAATAATGTCATATAGCTCAGTCCTATTCAAATGTTCCAGCGAGCCGTGCAGAGGAGCACAAACATAAGGCCTTGGAACTGGCTCACCTGAATGAAATGCAGACAATACTTGTGCCATTTGTTCAAATGTTATCTCATATAGACAGCCATCACAGAGGCAAACTTATGCTTACAACACAGCAATGTCATACTACAAACTCAGTTTACTAGCATCATTCATATGGACATTTGATGGACAAAATATTCAAAATACCTCTCAGTATAATGTAGTAGAATACAACAGCATTATAAACTACAGTGTCCAAAAGGACAATAATGATGAATCAACATGCCTAGTGTATGTATTTTTATGTGCTGGCCGTTATTTGAATATCACTGTTTATGGTATAGCAATATATCCTTATTTAAAGTAGGTTTATATCTTAATTTTACTAAGTTTACCTTATAAACTGATTACTAAGTGTAACTCTAAAAGTGAAAACAAATTGCTTTGAGGACTAGAGCTTACAATACGAAAAGACTGGAATGAACTCTAAACAGAAACTCGAGGACAAAACTGTAGGTGTTATTGCATCTTCACTGACCTTAATGTTTCTGTGAGTATAACAAACAACACAGTGCTACCATTGTAGGACTTGTATTGATATGTACATATGTAGGTTTTGAATGTAATCGTTACCTGTCTGTCCATAAGCAAAGATGCAGGCATTGTAGCCCATGAAGGCATTGTCCAGCAGACTCTCCCCAAGGCACTGGAACACCACCTCCTGACCTGCACCCACATCACAAAACACACTTTAACGTTTATAAGTACACACAGGCAAATCAACTATTCAGAAAGGAAAACTTGAAAATACATGTAAAGGTTTAGTCAGCAACCCTGGAGAATGCTTGTTGTCAAAAGCAGTAAATATGATGTGCTAGTGTTAACACACAGCCTATGCTCTGTAAACTGGCATATAAATAAAGGAGGCCCACCGTAGCTAGCAAAATGCTCGTTTACAGAGCCTAGGCTGTGTATATGAACACTGAATTTTTCCCCCCAGCGAACACACATTAGGGAAGGTAGCGGATCGTGAGGAGAAATTCACTGATTTTGACAACAAGCGATCTCAAAAATCGCTGACTCTACCTTTAGGTTGAGAGCTTAACACTTATTTGTAAAAAATCAGAGCTAAGGATATGCTGAAGGGGAAAAGAAAGGGGAAGACCCCCCCCCCTGTCCAGAATAGGCATGGTGGGTATTTTGTTCAGATTCACCACGCGTAACTATTAATACCCCTCACATTGTGTGGAAACCCCCCCTGGCCCTGGCAATGGTTGTTCTACCCCTTTTACTGAAGCAATCTAGAGGTAAACAATGTGTTACTGTTTATACCGCCCCCCATCAACTCTCCCTTTCTACCATTCCAAAAATAGTTCAGTATATCAGGAAACACTCGGTCAGGAGATAAGTTTAAGAAATGAGTCAGCAGTGAAGTTACACACAAGCTAGCAAACAGAAGGCAGCACAAAACAAAACGCAGTGACACTGTGTACTGACCTGCAAACTTGTCTTTCTGAGACTCGTCCATGGACCAGAAGCAGTAGTCGTAGGCAAAAACCTGAGGAAAACACACAAGATATAAGGCAAAAACGTTTGATGCTTGGATGCTTGGCAGTCATTCAAGTACAAAATGATAACAAAGGAAAGATTAAAGTCACATAATTAATTGTGGCATTAAAACAGCAGGAATCGCTTTAAATTTGAAATATAAAATTGATTTCAGAGTTGAATCCAGTGCTCACCTTTGGCTGACTCCTGGGGGGCAACAGAGAGAAGAAATAAACATATCAAGTTAACAACCGGTGTTAAAATAAACACGGACATGTCAAGCCACCTAAAAACCTATTTTAAATCCTTCTGTCACTCTACCACAGGTCTGTGGATTTGCACACCAGAGGAAATGTTGCTGAGGTAAGAACATGTGGAAATATTAATCACACGGCAGCAATGATGGCGCTAGCAGTATTCATTCAGCAGACATTCTGATCAAGGTTAAGAAGCACTTCTGAGATTTCAGAGCAAAGCAAAGCAACATCAGCAGGTTACTAAAGCAGAGACCCTATTTATTAACGTCAGATGAGTCCATAATGACACACATTAATACCTGTGATACAGAATATGTATCATAAACCAGACTATTGAAAACATTTTAACAAATTTCTGTAATAACCATTGAATGTATATTTTGGACCTTTTATTTTTACTCGTATGAAAGAAGACTATGCTATGGAAGCAAAAAATCTTCAAATTGACCAGTGCTTGACAAAACGATATTTTTGCCTGCAGTGAAGGTTGGTTGAACTTCACTTCTCTATTTTTCCAATCAACATTTTCCCAGCCCAGTCTGGGGAGGCTTGAGACCCTGGGTCATAGGACTGCTTCTCTAACCTGTAGGCCAGACGTTTCCCAACCTTGGGAGTCACAAGCTAACTTTAGTTGGTTGTTAATGGCTCTGGAATAAGGTTAAAAAAATACTGCAATAATAAAAATACATTATAAGATCAACTTTGCAGGATGATATTGATTTTCCTTGAGAAACACTTAATAGCTGTCTGCCTTCAGGCATCCTCTTATGATTAATTAAACAAGGCAAACTGAGAGGAGAAAAACCTGTTAAGCTATAAACCGGTTACTGGTACGAGTGCTGACTTATTAAGAATATAAAAATGCTGTGACTAGCTCTGTATTAACGGATATGTGACGCTCACTAACAGTTCAAAAAAGTACAATCAAACAACACTGTAGGACTAAGAATCTCAAAGTCAGTGGAGGAAGAAGTGAGAGTTCCAAGGCTAAACAGGTCAAAGGTGTTTGAATTGCTGCAAAGCTTTAAAGTTGGTCAAGGTGACTAATCCTCTTTGGCTCATTGTGAATGAAGGGGGGAATGTGACCCCTCAGAGACTTCCAGTGTCCCAGGCCTTAATATCAGCATTCTAACCAGAGCACCTTGAAGCACACTGTGTTTTAGGCTGATCCCAGAGCAGCCCGACCATAGCATCCCATTCATCAGTCAGAAAATAATACATCAGCCCATTCCAGAGAGCAAACGTCAAATTGAATTATCAAACATGGTCTAGTCTGCAGTGCAACTTCATGATGATGTCCATCAACAGAGTGGCATTCATGCTAGAGCGAGTCTGATGAAGTTCACCTCAAAGGTTTAGATTCAGTTAAACACAGGAAAAACTGTCTTATGTGCTTATGTTCAAATATAGTCATGGGAGTGTGTGTGTGTGTGTGCATGGGGGGGCTGTAATGAAACAAGGCCTCCCTATGTAAGCCCTGGCTGGTCCGTGTAAGAGCAACATTTAGTTTGTCCTCTCCTGGGCTGGCGAGGACATTCCTGAGATAACTGGCAGAGCCTCGCTGAACCGAGCAGTCACTAAAGGAGAGGGAGGACCAAGGTAGGGGCCGGCAAGTCTGTGACCAACAAACAATACAAAGGCCTACACAACTACACTGGTCCAGATTGAAGTGATTTGATAATACACAGCATTTTCGAGCGGATGGTATATATCTCACACACACACACACAGACACACACACACACACACACACACACACACACACACACACACACACACACACACACACACTTTTTGTGCATGAAAGTTCTCAAAGTCAGGATATAAAAGGTGGCAAACATTTGTTAAGTGGGGTTCTTATCAAAGCCAAGCTCAGATAAGAAAGGCGCACAGTTGCAGTTTTACTTTCCAAACACTATTCTAAAAGGGGCTGATAAATACTCCAGCTAACAATCCAAGGTATGTTTACACTACAACGTGTGCAGCAAAAATGGGACCCGTGAAACATCATTTTTAAAAAGGCCTGTGCTGACTATTATTGGGCTCCACGGTTGTGGAAGGCTTTATTAATCTCTACAATATTGTGAGTCTGACAGCCCCCTGCTGTATTCCTGGCTGCAGCTACCAAGGGTGCCGTAACATATTAAACACCCCCTGAGGCTTAGTTCACTTAAACCTGTCGGGCACAGAGCTGAAAAGGCAAAAAAAAAAAAAACTTGTGAAATTTTGGTGATGTCTCCCAACAAACAAAGCCCATTACACAGATTGTGCTCATAATATAATACATTAAACTGGGTAAGCTAACCAGAAATGGCTTTATATATACTGATGCTTTTCCCAGTTATAAATACTTGTGTATTGGCTGGCTGCTCACAATCAGTTTTTACTTGTCCCACTTGTGCTGTTCTATGGCCCTTGTGTTGCTCTAAGATGGTGGAGAGTGCTCGTCTGGGTTGCACTGAGAGCTTGTAAAACCTGTTCACATTAAGCGCCAATACCGCAAAGCGTGTTAGGGCAAAAGACACACACACACACACACACACAAATGCATAGGATAACTATGAAACAGGACACTCTGTCACTGTCTACAAAATGAGATGTTCACACTCTCATGTTTGGAGGAGATTTGTCCTGGGCATATTTTTCTGAACAAGGTAACCCGAGAAGTGGCCAAGTACATGTCACTGCCCCCTGACACACTGCCTGGCTGCACTGACAGAACACAGTTTATAATGGAGATATACAACACATACCCCACTGGCACATTTTAGCAGCATACATACACATTTTGCAGGCGCACAAAATCTGTCATTGTGTTGCTATTTTGATGCAATGCACTGATGCGAGTTCTGAACCAAAGACAAACTTTCCACAGTGGCTCAATGCATTCATTGTGACCTACATTCTTGAGTCTTGAAAGTGATTCTTGACACGGTTCTTCTTTCAGTTTTGTTACTATTCCTTTAAATAATTGTCTAGACTACCTGAGCAGGACTGCGCTGGAACAGACACACCCTTTGTAAAGACAGGAATGATGCAGAAAGGAAAGAGGGGGAGGAGAGAGAGAATGAAAAAGGAGTGAAAGAACGAGTATGGGTAGGGAGAGGGTGAGATCTGAGCTTCTTCCAGCAAACTGGATGCTAACCTGACAGGCTGGTAGGAGTCTGTAATAACTCTTCTGGCAGTAATCCTACTGGAGATTAAAAATTGGTGGAACTGCTTTTACTGTAATAACTAAATGTGTAGTTTACACCCTGCCTTGAATGGGGCAAAACATTCACCTGCCTGCCACTGCAAAAAAAAACTGGGTTCAAATTCAAAGCCAAGCAAACAATGCGGCTGTTGATTTTACAGTGGATAACCTTGGACCAAAAAAGTATTATCACTACCAGCCTGAGCACAAGTTGAAAATCTATGTAAACTGAAGTAAAGTATTTGAAGCTTACCGGGGGTCTCCTTTGCTCACGTTGGTGATGGCCGGATGCAGAACTGTCTGGTTCCCCTCCATCTCCACCACACATTTTGTTTTAAGGTCTTTTTCTGGAGTAAAAACAGAAGCCAAAGAGAAGAAAAAAGGGATGTGTTTGAACAATAACACAAACAATATGCTTTTCCCGTCAGTAATATCAATACCAATACTACCAATACTGTTGGCAGGTGTACGGGCATAACCATGTTAGTCCATATGGGGGGGAATCTGCCTGGGGATAGCCGAAGAAAAATGGAACATTTGAAAAGCACATGTCCTGCCATTCTAATCTAACTAAACAACAACAACATAATACTAGAAACAGTATTTATAAGAATGGCAATGTGTTAAGTGTAGTTAACAAGCAGGTATCGAAGCAAATTTGATCATATTTGAATGTGGGGGGGATGGGTGTTTTGCAAAGGGGATCTCTGATCATCATAATGCAAATAGTTCAAATAGTTGAAGAGCATGTCTGGACAGGTCAACATGACTTTCTTTAGTAGCTCTCATAAGATAATGATAGGTGTCATACACTGTGTGTGTGTGTGTGTGTGTGTGTGTGTGTGTGTGTGTTCCTTGTGATCAGGGCATAAACATGGAGAGGCAGGGAAATAGTTTTATTGTTGGTGAGTCATCCAGGACTCGGCTGAGCAAACATTACAAGCAGTTAACTAATCCCTGAGCAAGCAGTAGGGAAAAGCAGGGTCACACCTTCTCTTCCTCATTCCTTCCTACCTACTGTAGTAGGTTTTATAAGGCAGGGACAGTGGTGGAACTTCCTGGCAGAGCAGTAATAAAGGCAGTGACATTTCCCAATTTTGCACTTAAATTAAAAGGTGTACTTGTAGTTTTCATGTCACTGTTCCTTCTGTATTTATTTCCACTCCATACAGAACTCCTGACAAAACTTTTCCAAAGGCGGACAAAACAGACCTTTTCAGAGCCTGTCAGGGGGGAAACAAACTCAAGAAAGGCAAGAATGAATCTATTGTTTGTCGAAAACTGCAAATTCACTTCACAGTATCTTTCCACACAGAAGAAGCGCTGCAGAGGTTGACAAGTCCATCTGGGGCTGGTATCAGATGTTAATAAAAAATGGATGGACCCGTCTAAAACATGACTTATGAGTATGACCATGGTCCAGCCTGCTCTGGGTGACAGTCACAAGGTTTGAGCAGCAGTGACATTGTACACTCACCTCGCCTGTTCATTGGTCGCACGCGAACAGCGACCTTTACGTTGGAGTCATTGAGGCTGTTGTTGTCATCCATGGTGGCACCTGACCTGAGGCAAATGAATGAACGGACACACAAGTAGCACAAGTTATACTCTACTACTGTTTACTTAGAACTAAATTCTACACGCATTAAATCTCCCTCTCCCAATTACACCTGAACACATCCATTTAGCCTATTATTCCACCGCCACTTCATAGTGTAAGATAGGCTACTGTCTACAAGTCTCTATAACACAAATAAGCTACTGACAACTAACCTACGACTGCAAGCACCTTGTAATAAAAAACGTACTCGAAGACAAAACAAGCTAAAGGACAAACTGTATCTTATAAACTGTGAACACACCGTGTGAAACCGTGCGCAGTTGTTTCCCTGTCCGCCCACAGGCGCCTTCAAGTAGCCTACACACCGCGGCTACAGCCTGGGACACACGAAAAAAAAACACAGAGGGAGAAGGGGGTCAAATATTGTCATAATGACTGCTGCTGACACATGTTGCTGACCCAAGAATATTGTATAAGTCGTTATATTTACGTCCAAAACAAACAAGCACTTACGGCAGCAGTACACAGTTCATTCCCTCGGCTCTTCCACCTGTTGCATTTCCTGAAACTTCCCAGTGAGACCAGTCAAGCCATGTCAACTCGCAGCTAAAGGGATTTGCTGTGAGATTTAGTGAGATTCCTCCCCTGCTACACTTGCACGAGGGTGTTTAGAGAGGGACGTGAGCGCCACAGTGAGGATCCATATTGCACTTACAAGCCTATGCGCTTTACCTTCAAGTATTTTTGTCCAGAAAGCTGACATGTTATGTTAGGCTCCATTTCTGGTCCGTAGCCTACTTGCCTTATGGGAGTCGAACAGAAAATATTAATTTAACATCGTTAAATATTCGTTAAAAATACATCTATGTACGTTGCTGTGTACTTCAAGCTCCTCTTCTCTGTCTCAGTGCCTGTCCCTTTAACCCCCTCCCCCCCCCTCTCTCCACCTCATTAAACCCAGTGTGCTCTGATTGGTCAGCTCCAGCAGGCGGAGCACCGTTTCCGGTCATTCGCATCAGTTCCTTTCTTTATAGGTCCATGATCAGTTCAGCCGGCGTTTTAGCAACCAGTGAAGTATACCATACACGTTTGTGGTTAATGTTGTGACATAGGCTACTTTAGCCCATAAAGTCTATCGTTTAACCTTGCTTTACATTCAATAGCGTAATAACAGCTTCTAAACCAAAATATTCACAAGCTCACGTGCAGAAACGCTTTGATTGTGAGGATATACTTAGCTGTGTATTAGCATGAACTGTTAAAATGTACATGTAACAGTGTGTAATGTAAGTTTTAGTTCTGTCAGAATGTGGGGTTAGAAAGTACAAAAGTGAAAACAGTAAAACCGTTAAAAAAATCATTGTGTAGTCCTATAGTGATCGTTATTGTAACTGCCCTCGTGTTTTGACACTCAACATATTAATGAGGCTGTAATGTCGAACAAGTGATTTGGATATTATCACTTAAAAGGTTTTTACTCTACTATCTATGGTTTTTACTTGTTTAAGTATTGCAGTAAGTAACCTAACTATCATTTAAAATGTTTGTGAAAGCTGCAGATTATCCTTTCAGAAGCTATGTAGAGAACATTGTATAATGTTGTTATCTGTCAATAATAATAAAGTTTTACTGTGAAAGTCTTGTGTTGACTGTTCATATCATAGTCACACTAGGTCTACTAGCTGTTTGGACTGGATGTTTAAAAAAAAACAATTATTATTATCTTTTTGTATTAAATATTTTCTAATAACAGGGATTTTTATATCACTTAACAATGAACTCAAGGCCCAGTGCACTTCTCTTTTCAACATTTTTTAAATAATTAAAAGAAAACATTTTAATTGCAGCAAAATGTTGGCTAACTTTGAAAAAACGAAATGTTTTAATACAACATCTGGCTACTGTAAAAAAAATGTATTACACCAAAATTCAACCTGTTTGTTTTACATAAAAATAACAAACTTCACCAATTTCACAGTTTCTCACTTGTGAAAATTGAAACGGTTGACTGAAACGGTTTCACTTTCATCCCTTGGAAGTTGACGCTTGTTCCTGTAATGTACAACCTGTTATATAGCCAGACGGAAGAAGAGGTTTGCGAGTAGTAGAACAAGGAAGTACCAGGGAGCAGGATGTATAAGTAGAAATATTTAAAAAAAAACTAATCCTATCGTCAGCTGTAGGCTATCTACTGTATCCCACTCATCATGGCTGAACACTGCGGGGCTGGAGGAGTTGACGGGACTAACAGCGCCGTTGTCCCGCAGCCTCTCTGTGGAGCGAACGAGGCACTCTCTTCCTCATATCAAGGCCGGGGGAAAAAGTTAGTGTTGCATATCGACCTCAACAACACCATCCTGGTATCGGACGCGGCGCAGGGGCAGAGGACCGTAGATGCTCTGGACTTTTACCTCACCACCGTAACCTGGGGGAAGATGAACGAACATGGTGAGCCCTCTTATAATCATGGACTTATACATAAATAGGCTAATTGGTCTATTTGTAGCATCACCAGCATCCATTCCTTTATTCTGTTTTCATTGGCTGCTGTTTATGTTATTAAAAGAAGACTCGAAAGACCTTCTTTCAAGCTCAAAACCCACCTTTTTAGTTTGACTTTTAAATGAATCTTATTTTATTGACTTGATTCATTTTACATCTTCTCTTTTACTTGTTTTACACTCTTTTAAGATATTTGATTAATTATAGCCTTTATTTGATAGACTATTATTATTTATTATTATTATATATACTTATTTTTTAATCATTTAAGGATTTTTATTCACTTTTACTTCTTTATTTTTTTCAACCTATTTAGTCTCTTACTTTCAGCTACTTTTATTTGTATTTTAAAAGTATTATTGAAGGAGGCTACCTATTGATTCCTTTATCTATTTCAACCATAGCTTTATCTTATTTTATTACATTTCTTTATGACCGCTCTGAGTTTGTCCTCTGGTGTTTCCTCTTTTACTGTGCTTTTGATCCATGCTTTTGCCTCATTTTATTTTATTCTGTGCGTGTTTATGGAGTTGTGTTGTATTACAGGTGGAGTCAGTGATTCTGGAGAATGCTTGTTCTCCAGAATAAACAAGGTTTGATTGATTGATTGATTGATCAGCTGTTCAGTGTATCTGCGATTCAAACCATTCACACCAACAACAACAAAAAAATGTTGTTCTCCTCATCTGGATATACAGGGAAGTGGGAATGGCTGAGCGACTCGCCCTCCCTGCTCCCACCGCGAGAGGATGCTGTCAGCTTCCACTCTCAGTTTGGAGAGACGTCAGGTTTCAGCACCGGTGAGGGCCGGCGCTTCCGTGCGGTCCTGGATCAGCACCTGGAGCTGCTCCGCTGGCCCGAGGGCGCCAAGGCAAGCAACAACATATCACCAAAGAGAGAAATGTCAACTTCATATTGGACATTTTTTATAAAATACATTTAAAACATAAATGACTTAAAGGTGGATTGAGAAATTCTGGAAAATGCTTTTTTATTAATGCATACTTTTTATTTTGCATATAAACGAAATATGATGATGACAGAGAGGCAGTTTTTGTTTCAAAGCTTGCAGACCTAAACCAAGTCTTTATTTCTATGTCTGCGGTTACAAATAGCCTGTCATTTAATACAGTTTATTCATTTCATAAAACAGGTAAGCGTTCTTGCTCCCCGATGCACTAATGTGTCACTCACTGGTCTGTGTTCCCTGCAGGGAGACAGAGAGCTGGCCATAAAGGGAGAGGACGGGCGTCTGTACCACTGGATCCTGCCCTCCTTCTTCCAGCTGCTCAGAGATCTGACGAGGGAAGGGAGGGAGTTTGCCGTCCTTTTCCGTACGTTTGGAGTCGACCTTCCTCGTGTGCTGAGGGCTGTGTCCAGAGCACTGGATGAAGGGGCTCACCCACTGTTCCCAGATCTGCCTGAGCTCAAGGTGAAGTAGCCAGAGAATTTAACACATTATTCATAATTTCCATGCTTTTTGATGCTTTGGTTTATAGTCATTGTCAACAGTGTTTTACAAAGCAACAGAATGGTGGAGTGGTTTTTACATAGCTGGCGCAGACTTTATTTCAATTTTTATGGCTGAGAAAATTTAAAGCCGAACGCAATCAATTTAAGCCAAGTGTGTCAGAGGCCATATTAAATGAACAATCATTTCACAGCAGTTTATTTTGGTTTCATTCTAAACACATGTTCAGAATGTGTTCCCCTTTTTTCTGACTGTTCTTGTCACTCTCTTCTCAGTTAAGCTTGAACATGACTCCGGGCGAGATTGACTGCAGCAACAGCGGAATCTTCCTGAGGCGAGGCAAGGACCGCCTGTCAACACGTGATGGAGAAAGAGGCCTGTACCAGTTTTTCAGCTCAGTCCAAGGCCTGGGGGGCTTTGTGGATGACTATAGCTGGTACGCAAAACGCTACTCAAGCCACCATTAATGGGGCTGTTGTGTTGTGCCCTCTCTCCCTTTGTCAATCTTTTATTTTGTTTTCCTTATCTTTCTGTGCCATTGTGTCTCATCCAGGTGGGTTAGTAATGACGGCTCCATCCGTGGTGGGAAGCCGTTGTGGATCGATCCCTTTGATCAAAGTGTTCAGCACATCTTCATAGACGACAACCTACGGCCCAATGACGAGGATACAGTAGTTCTCCCCAAGGTACTGTCACTTCCTTTAAAAGGCACATCAACATAAACAGACCAATCACTTTTGGAAACCATTAGGAGTACACACAAGGAGT
Source organism: Hyperoplus immaculatus (assembly GCA_949357725.1). Lineage (NCBI taxonomy): Eukaryota > Metazoa > Chordata > Actinopteri > Uranoscopiformes > Ammodytidae > Hyperoplus > Hyperoplus immaculatus. Next base: position 21,773,456 of record OX442368.1, on the reverse strand, counting down.
ACTACATTGACAGTTTTCTGATGGAGTCAGCGATTCGGGAGAAGGCTTGTTGAATTCAGCGAATAGTATTCGCATCAGCTATCTGTCCATAGCCTACTGTGTGTGCACTGAAAAAAAAACTGGTGTGAATTATTAAATTGTTCTACTTTTCTTTAAACTGTGGCGAGATAAATATCTAATTTAGAGTCCTACTTTTGACCTTGTTATTCAAATATTCTCTGGCATTCTTTAGCGAACTGCCGAGCAATGAACTGCGGGAGTGAGAGGTTTTTGTGTTTATGGTTGGAAGTTATTTTCCACTGGAGCTCAGCTTGGCTCGTCCTCACATCAACAGCTTCGCCATATGGTTTCTCTCCTCTTGACGTGATGCAAACACATTTAGACACATCTAGTAACAGCGTATATGACGTCAGCTTTACCGGACACTTATGGACTGTCTGGACCTTAAATAGGCTGCATTCATATCAGTTTGTCTTGAAGGACTGCACACTCCCATCTTTGTCTACTTACTTACTAGATAGGCGTATTGCCATATTGTCCCTACTGTATTTTATTTTATCTCGAGTGTGTGTGTGTGTGTGTGTGTGTGTGTGTGTGTGTGTGTGTGTGTGTGTGTGTGTGTGTGTGCTTGATTCAGGTTTTCTTGGAACCGGCTGGGGCTGAGACCCGCACAGCCAGCATCTCTGAGCTTTACGACATCACGCTGGTCCACAACGACCTCCTCTGGGCCATTTCTGACCCAAGTTACTTCACTCATCGCGTTCACGCCTGCCTGGAAAACTATGACAGGACTTTTGCCAGGGAGTTTTGCCAGTGAGAATCTGAAAAAAAGACACGGTATTAGATTTATCCAAATATATCATATCTTTAAATGGTTTTGGGATGTGCAGCTTGCGCTTGATTTTTCCTAATTTTTTTATTATTTGAGAGCACCTTTGTAAGAAACATTAAATAAGTTGAATTTGTGTGGCGGCTATGTTAATTTTACCTTTGAAGGTTATGGTTTAGCTTCCAGTCTAGATCTCTTTAGGTAAAATTCATAGATTGATTTTGTGAATGCAAAGATTATCATAAAAATACTCAAATGCAGCCGTTTCAATGTGCAAAACACAAAATGTTATTCACCCATCACAAAATGAAAACACCTGTCTCAAATGATGCAATACACATAGCATTTTATTGGTTTAAAATCTAATGCTTTAATACATACTATTGGTTTAAAATCTAATGCTTTAATACATACTGTACATGTATATGTTGCCCTACCAAAGAAAACAGTCTGACACATGGCACTGTTGAGGCAGGTGAAGCCAGGTTTCTCAATAAGGGCCTTCTTACCATGGGCACCTGCGTGTGCTGACTACCACTGTAGAGGACTTCAGAGACCTCTACAGTATATACATATATACTGTATATATTATATAGGCCTATATACTTTTTCTTTTCTTTTTTGGTGTGTGTGTGTGTGTGTGTGTGTGTGTGTGTGTGTGTGTGTGTGTGGTGTAGCTTCCAGCTCCCCCTCAGAGCTCAAAAGCTCTGGTGCTCTGTCACTAGGCCTAATAGTGACGAAGGAGCTCGCCCTGTTCAGGTACCTCAAGGGGCTTTGGACCTTGGGTACAGGCTTGGAGACACCAGGCCTCTTGCACTAACAGGACGGGAGTGGCCGGGCGTACAGAGCGTACTCAGACTCGGACCCGGATTGTGTACCAAAGCCCTCACTCCATACGAACCAGAGCGATCCACGTCTCCACAGAGGGAGCGTGGAAGCTACGCTGAAGGCTCCAAAAAGCTCCTATTTATAAAGTTTCAACTGGCGACTTTATGATGTCATAAATGACCTCATCAATGGATAAACAGCCTCAACCAATCACTTTGCTTCGCACAGTTCTACTAAAACCCATTATGACATCACCACAGTTCCACTGTAACCCAGGCAGTAGCTGGTCATAGGCATTCTGTATTGATTTGAAATAGTCTCTTGTATTGTTCAAAAGTTCTTGCACATTCAAAACATATCACACATGTTTTGGGATGGGATCATGGAATCATTTAGGCAAATCTATGAGAAAATGAGACCTTGTTAAAGCCTCAGGTTGCAAAGTTTGAATTTACATCAAATGACAAGAAATCCAATAACATGCAAGCTATATCTAGCCACTTACATGACTTCACTGTCTGCATTGCCCAAAGCGTGGCTAGTTTGAAGCTAGAGCCAATGAGATCGGCAAGGATAAGATGGTATGGTCCACTTTATGGGTTTCTCAAATTTGTGTGAAATTATATAGTTTTTAAAGGGGGTAAGTTATATATATATTTGTTTCGACCCCCTGAATTGTTATTTCTACTTCTTTTAGGGTGGGTGTTGACTTTCAAATTTTTTTTTAGGGGGAATAATTTACTTATTGAGGGGGACATATTCCCTTCATCCCACCCTGCTGAAATCTACGCCTGTGCATAGCACGCAGTATCTAAAAGTCACAGTCATCCAATAAGGTGTCAGGACACTGCACCGAAAGCTGCCACAAAATAAAGGACAACAACATAAGTAGACCAATAAGAAAAAGAACAAAAGCCATAACAGAGAACAAACACTGAGAATACAGAAGATGTTGAATTGCATTCTTATAATGTCCTAAAAACTAAGCTGTGATCACATCAGGTTGACTGTCCTTCAGCTTGTCACTCAGCTCTTGCCACACCTTTGCCTCTTGGTTTTGGGCAGTGAGGTCTTTGAACCTGGGATCTAAAGCTGTTGATAGCTTTGGCCATGCCATGGTTTGTGGTCTCCTTTCTCCTGTTGAGGTCATATGAATGCAGCTTTTGGTTATAGGGTGAGGGTTAGGGTTAGGCCGTTAGGGTTAGGGTGAGAGTTTGGTGCACGATATGGACAGGATTGACATCAGAGACGTCCATCGTATGCAAGAGGTGGCAGAGTGCAGGCAACACACCAGAGCAAGACACATATATATTCCCACCGGGTCCAAGTCTGAGGACGCTCTGTACGCCCGGCCACTCCTGTCCTGTTAGTGCAAGAGGCCTGCGTGCGTATATTGTTTTGTTCTGTTTTTGTATGCGGGTGTGTGTATGTGTGTGTGTGTGTGTGTGTGTTTGTGTGTGTGTGTGTGTGTATGTGTGTGTGTGTGTGGTGTAGCTTCCAGCTCCCCCTCAGAGCTCAAAAGCTCTGGTGCTCTGTCACTAGGCCTAATAGTGACGAAGGAGCTCGCCCTGTTCAGGTACCTCAAGGGGCTTTGGACCTCGGGTACAGGCTTGGAGACACCAGGCCTCTTGCACTAACAGGACGGGAGTGGCCGGGCGTACAGAGCGTACTCAGACTCGGACCCGGATTGTGTACCAAAGCCCTCACTCCATACGAACCAGAGCGATCCACGTCTCCGCAGAGGGAGCGTGGAAGCTACGCTGAAGGCTCCAAAAAGCTCCTATTTATAAAGTTTCAACTGGCGACTTTATGATGTCATAAATGACCGCATCAGTATATCAACAGCCTCAACCAATCACTTTGCTTCGCACAGTTCTACTGAAACCCATTATGACAACACTACAGTTCCACTGTAACCCAGGCAGTAGCTGGTCATAGGCATTCTGTATTGATTTGAAATATGAATGCTCCTGTAATTCACATTTCTTGCACATGAATGAATACATATACATATTATTATATACATAAATCTGAAAGCAATGGTCAAAATGTATTCCACAGGTAGAACAATATTTGATTTAATATTTGACAAACATGATTGCATTGTCTGTGCTCCAAATCTGATCATATTCTAAAACAGATTGTCTAAAGTCATCTTGGCTTTATATTATTAGGCTATAGGCTTTTATTCTCATAAAGTAGCTTGTCTCTAAATTGACCAAATAGTCCCATGTCCAAGCTGTGAGACTCCTTCTCAACTCGTTGAAAAGCAAAACTATGAAAACGGGCTATGTTTGAAAAAAAAGATGCCTAAGAAAACAACTTCAACATCATCAGCCAATTAAACTGAATGATACAATAAAAAACGCCCATGACAGGAACCATAATAGTCTGTAGGCTATGATGTGGAAAAAGTAGGTCCATGGGGGAAAAGCTCGTTTGCGCTACTTTACGACAACTTCCATTGCCGTACGGCAGAGCCGTGTTCTGACGCAACGTGGAGTTGTTTACTATTACTGGCTGCACTCTAGGGTTGAACAATTGATGTAATTCATCAACGCTCTTTTAAGCCATTGGAAGCTGGACTGTGTGTCCATAGGAAGACATGGGGAAGCCAAAGAAAAAGAGTGAGTGTGTGACAAAGTGTATAAAGGATCTGAAATGGTGAGGCTGCAAATAGTTGCTAATGCTAACCGCAAGTCTGTGTCTCATAACATAATAACAGTGGAGTAAAGGTGCCTACAAGTGTTTAATCATATTTCTTCTTTTTAAATATGTTGGTGAAACACCTCATGCTGAAGAATAAGTTCATAATTAGTGAACTCTTGGTCAGTTACCTTGCTTTCATTAGCTGTGGTTGTGCACCATGTATCTACTATAGGCTATGCAGCCCATAGAAGCAGTAGGTTATATAAACGTACATGTCTCTGTATTGATCGTTGCTCTTCGCCAGGTGATCTGAGCCGAGCTGAGCTCATGATGATGACCATCGCTGATGTCATCCAGCAGCTGGTCGAAGCGCATGAAGAGGGCAAAGACATCAACCTCAACAAGTGAGTGAGCTAGCAGACATCTTGTCAAACTGTCAGCTGATGACAGCTTGTGTCAGATAGAAAATAGTTTGGCTTCTACATATTTATGAAATCCTCAATCTACCGGATACCATAATGCAGTGCTGAAGAATTAGAAACAGCCAGCCTTGCAGTGAAGACTTGATTTGTCTTGTGTGTCATGTCTGAAAACGAAATAAATGTTTTTAAGTGCCAGGAAAGATGATCCTGTTTGACACTGTATTTATTAGCCAAGAGTATTTAGTACTGTATATATGTTTTACCTTTATCTTTTCATTTGAAGTGTGAGCTACTTTGTATTGAACCTGTTTAACGTCTATTATAAATACACAGATTATTTTGGGTCCTTGGATATCATTGATACTAAGATACATGAATGAACAAGGACTGGTTATTGGTATAAGACATTATTTTATTTGTATCTAGTATTCAAAAATCCTTGATATCAATCTGAAAATGTGCCATTGTTGTTTAAATCGCAGTTCCCTTTTTGAATTTTCCTCGCAATACTTTATTTCAGCTTTTATTTTCCAGAATTCTTTATGTCAAATGACATAAAAAATGCTTTATCTAGAATCTTGTTCACTTGACTATGACTTTTTTATCCCGACCTTCTATTTTTGTCTATTTCCAAAAGAGTGAAGACTAAGACGTCAGCTAAATATGGCCTTGAAGCCCAGCCTCGATTGGTAGACATCATCGCTGCCGTTCCACAACAGTACCGGCGAGCTCTGGTGCCCAAACTAAAGGCCAAACCCATCCGCACTGCCAGCGGGGTACGTAGCCCCTCAACCTCCTGTCTGTCGCTCTGATCTGGGATCAGCAGTGTCATACTGAACTCTATAAGGCAGCTGTTACCTTAACAACAGTCAAAAATGTCTTCCGTGTCATGTGGTATAATAGTTTGAAATAAATAACCAAAAAGGAAATCTTGGGGGGAATTGATTGATTAACAAATGATATATCGACAGGATATGAAATAGATGTTTACCCAGTAATGGAGAATAGCGTTTAACTATGTCAAGGCTCTGTTATCTGCCTATCATTGATTATTAAAGTGTTTCAGTTATTGTTTTTCATTCATTTATAATAAAGGGAAATCTATAGCACACAGAAAGAGACGTGTATTATTTTCAAGGACAAATTACCTCTAGAAAAACTATAAGTTGGAGCAAAATAAATACAACTTATTACCAATGAATAATTCAAGTATTCAACGCTTCTGCCCATGTTTCAGATAGCAGTTGTGGCTGTGATGTGCAAACCACATCGATGTCCACACATCAGCTTCACAGGCAACATCTGTGTGTAAGTGTTTTGGTTCAACTCATTTTGATTTGTTAATTGAATCAGTTACATTACATACAATAAATTCAGTTGTTGCCATTGCTTATGTGCTCACATGTTTTTATTGTTTCGATGTACAATGTAACTCCCACACCAACTTTTCTTTTGTCAGCTACTGTCCTGGTGGACCAGACTCGGACTTTGAATACTCTACACAGTCTTACACCGGCTATGAGGTAAGCTAGTTTTATTCTGCCTAACTATCTAAACACTTAACATCATATATTGTGTAATATATATACGACATTATCAATAATTTTGATGTTTACTTACAACTTTTGTATTTGTGTCATCAATGGTTTATTGATTTAACTTTTTTTAATCCAATTTCTCAAATCAGATTAAAGTACAACTTTTTTTAGGCTTTAACTTATCTCTCTCTCTCTCTCTCTCTCTCTCTCTCTCTCTCTCTCTCTCGCTCTCTCTCTCTCTCTCTCTCTCTCTCTCTCTCTCTCTCTCTCTCTCTCTCTCTCTCTCTCTCTCTCTCTGTGATAGCCAACGTCCATGAGAGCGATCCGAGCCCGTTACGACCCCTACCTCCAGACCAGACATCGGGTGGAGCAGGTCAGTGTGAACACCCATCAGTAGCTCCTCAACTTAGGGCTTGTAGCATTATGATTAAATACTAAGAATAGCTATAGTTGCTTGTTCTGTGGAATTTGTCTCATTGTTCATTGATAGACGATGTACTTTTTGCTAAAATATTCATTTCGCCACATATCAGCCTCTGTGAAGTGATTGTCTTCCCTTGACAGAAGTGTATAAATCATCACCTTTAATTATATATTTACTATATAGTAATGAGCAGTGATGCCGGTAACGCGTTACTTAGTAACGCGTTACCGGCATCGGACCTCTTTTTTCAGTAACGAGTAATCTAACGCGTTACTGTCTCCAAACCAGTAATCAGATTAAAGTTACTCATCAAAGTCACTGTGCGTTACTTTTTCTGTCATTTTCCTTAGTGAAACATTTTACATAACTGCACAAATGACTGCTATTGCGATTTAATGTAAATAAATGTGCGCGCATGTGTCTCTAAACGCACCAACTGCTCCAACCGCTCCTCTCGTCTTTTTGGTAGCGCCCCTCGTCTCTGACATTCTGTGTGTGTGTGTGTGTGTGTGTGTGTGTGCAGCAGCATTACGGCCGAGTCTAAGCTATAGCGTCTGCTGTCTGGATATTTAGGATTCGAGTACGGTGACGTTGAAGAGATAGAAGTGTTTAAAACTTGGAAACTTATAGTCACGTGGCGACCGGTGGCCGCACACACCCAGTCTATCAACACGAGACATCGCAGAGAAAAGTCAAATTAATGCATGAGAGTGAAGGGCCAAGCAAAGTTTATTTGCACTTTGGAGGAATGCATTTAATTTCAAGTGGGGAAACACTTATTTTTTTATTACATTTTTTAAACCATAATTTTTATTATTTTGAAAACAGTATGCCTATAGGCTGCTAGCCTACAAGCTTTATTTTATATATTTTCAATGATTCTTAATATGTGCATGTTTTAAATTGAGATATATGGGTTTCAAAACCTGTAAAGTAACGTTTAAAGTAACTTGTAATCTAACTTAGTTACTTTTAACTACGTTACTATTTTAAGGAGTAACTAGTAATCAGTAATCGGATTACTTTTTCAAAGTAACTGTGGCAACACTGGTAATGAGTGACTTGGCTTATACCCGCCTGGCTGCCGACATCTCACCCAAATGATGCTATTATGTGATTGTACGGCCACATTATTTCAATCCAGCAGACCAAAGCAGTTCAATGGTTTAGTGCAGTGCAGTGCATTCTGAAACTCAATTTCCCTCAGTTCTCCTCTCTTTTTAATGGGAGTTTTGGCTGTTGGAAAGTCAGCTTTATGTGCAATGGCAGCTTCAGTATTATCCTGCCTCAGTGTTGTGATGCTACCAGGTAAATACAGATGGCTGACCTTCCAAGTTTCAATCGCCTTAGAATATGTTCACTTCTTTTCTGGTTCTACCGTGTTAAGCCTTTTTCACAAGAGAAGTTTCACATTGTAATGTCACATTGTAATATCACATAAGAACAAGATAAATCCTTATCGCATTATAATTAATATTGATCTACTTTTTATTTCCCTCTAGTGGCATCAATATGCTGCAGTATAATACCAATTAGTTTTGTGATATATTATGATCAGCCGTAATTATACTATGAGTCATAATGAATGGTATTGTAGAGAGCATCATTTTAGTGTCCTGCAATCTGCTTCCAATTCCAACCAATCAAATGTCTCAATTCCAAAGAGTATAAAAACGTGTGTGTGTGTGTGTGTGTGTGTGTGTGTGTGTGTGTGTGTGTGTGTGTGTGTGTGTGTGTGTGTGTGTGTGTGTGTGTGTGTGTGTGTGTGTGTGTGTGTGTGTTGTGTGCAGCTGAAGCAGTTGGGTCACAGTGTGGACAAAGTGGAGTTCATTGTGATGGGCGGGACCTTCATGGCTCTGGCTGAGGAGTACAGGGATTACTTCATCAGGAACCTGCACGACGCCCTGTCAGGACACACCTCCAACAACGTGGCAGAGGCCGTCAGGTACTGGCCAACTCTTAAAGCGGCTACGAGTAACATTTAAATATCTTTTAAACAGCCTCATGTTTCCTCTCATAATCATAAATTACCTTTAACAGCAAACCAGACCATCAGTGCAAAGAAAGACGTTTTTAAATAGTTTTTATTACTGCATTTGATCTGGTCGTACACCTAGTCCGATTTTCGGTTCACGCGTGCATGCTCTATGGTCACATATCCGTATTGGTCACAGATTTCAGCGTGGCGCAGGAACGTGAATTGAGAAGCCTATCCCTCCAGGTGAGGGAGGGGGAGCGGGAGCCTTGTTTGAGACAGTTGTTTGTCGTCATAATGACTGATAACGGGGCTGAACCATAAAAGAAAAAAAAGAAAATGCAATGAAGAAAAGCTAAAAGGGAGAGTGATAGTCGGGCGGGACGGCGTTGCCAAGCAACGTATAAACAATTTCACGCAGCGAAACTAGACTGCAGTGTTTACTCCTAAATGAATGAGCGGTAGCCTACTAAAACAAAGTTTACTTTGCCTCACCAGCATCATCAGATGACCATTATTCATCGGAAATAGTCATTATTTACAACATAAACACATTACCTCATCGTGATCCATACTAACTAACTGCCATCTCTCGTTCATTCGCTTTGTGTGAGGACACGGGGACTCGTTCAGCTCCGTGAGAGGTGACAATGCATCAACTCATTGCAATCAGGTGTGTTTAGCACTTACTGGCATTAGTTGATGCTGTGTCACCCATAGACTCACAGAGCCGAAAAGAGTCCGGTGCCCTCACACTTTCAACACACGGACACGCCACGCACCATATTGCTTCCTGATTATTTGAATCTTGCTCTCCCTGCACGAGCTACAAAACAGCTTCACGACAGCTGGCGTCGTAATAATACTACCGCTTTTGTTCAAAGGTGTCGCCAACGTGCCGACTTACTCGTAGTAGCTTTAACATGTCACACACTACAGTAGCAGGCCATTCTATTGGGCCATTTAAAAACAACACTGAAACACGAAGAATAAGAGAAAGCATTTAGAAGATATTGCTTCAATGGTCCAAGGTTATTCATTTGTCACACCCACACACAGACATTAAGTGAAACAGCTGGTGAAATGCAAGAAATCAAATAAAATACAGTCAAATAAATATAATCTATAGTGCAAAAAGATAAAACAATTTTCTTAAGTTGTAAGTCTACATTAACAATGTTATACTAAGATTATTTTTGGCATTTTCAAGCTTTATTAGATAGTACAGAGTTGAAATGGGGTAAAGGTCCACGGGTCGGTTTCGAACCCGCGACCACTGCAACCAAGACCGGAGCCAATATGGTACAACTACGCTACCGGAGCGCCCAGTATTTGGATGTTTTGACATTACAGCTGATCATTGCCACCAGAGGGAGCTGTTCTACCATTTGTAGAATTCCCCCCTACATTCGTTCATGTAGCTCTCCTCTCCTACTGGATGGTATATCGCCCAGTCCATAGAAAAAAAGACATCATTCAAATATTCTTAAATGCATTAAAAATACAATCAATTACAAAATTAAGTTTTGGGCCTCATTTTCTAAGTCTGTGTGAGTATTTTCCTTTTTTCTAAGTTTTAGGGCTACAAATCATTATTTCCTCATTATTTTGACAGGCATTCAGTTAATCTTTTATCGTTGTATATAAATGCTTTGCCAATTTTTAATGGACATATTTCTTTTTTTTTAATATCCTGTTTTGTCAACCAATAGTTCCAAACTAGAAGATATTGTATTTGCAGTGAGATAAACACAGCAGCTGGAGCCCGAGAACGACTGGTGTTTTTCCTTGACTTGAATAATTACCCAATTATAACAAAGAGAAAAACACCTCTCCCTCTCCCTCTCTGATTTATTCCAGAAACATTTGTGGCATTTTCTACTCGTATATGAGAAAAAGGGTTAGAAGTATTGTACCATATTTTTCTGAGCTTTTTTCACCACAATGTGTTATACACCCATTGACCCACCATTAAACCTACAGCTCAACTAAAACACCAAACAGCCAAGATAAGATGATACTACACATTCGAGTGGAAGATGAGTGAGGCCTCTTCTGCTGCTCATATCGATTCACTCGCTATCTTGTCACTCCGCGTGCCATCTGCTCAGTATGGATGAGGAGTACCTTTTGTCAGATGACTTGGAGGCACAGAGTCAAAGTCAAAGCAGAAATAGCCATTTGTTGAAGAGCCAAAAAGACGATTTGACCAAATAATGGCTTTTGCACAGGGGCTGAGGCTGTTTGTTTGTTTGTCAACGGGGGCTATTTGATTGGCTTAAGTCCGATATGACCCGAGGGGACAGTTTTTGCCAGTGTGAGTGTGTATGTCTCTTCCCTTAAGTGTGTGTGTGTGTTTGTCACCATGTGTGTGAGTAAACTTGCAGGTGTGAGTTTGTATGAATGTGGGGTATGCCGCTCAGTTTGTGAAGGAGGAGGCAGGCAGCCTTGATCTGCGGTGTGTGTGTGTGTGGTAAAATATGCACGTGTGTGTGTGTGTGATAAAATATGCGTGTGTGTGTGCGTGCCCGATGCTCACATCTCTGCCTCCTCAGCGCGCGCTCTCCTGATGTGATCTCAGCGGCTAGATGCCTCCAGATAATCGCCCGAGATAATAGACTTTTTATTGATTCATCTTCTCACACAATCTGATCATCCTCTCTGGAGCATAAACTCCTGTAATTGGTGTAAATCATCCAGCAGACTGTAAAAGATGGACATTTATTGCCGGCAGATACAGAATCAGAGGGAATATTAGCTGGCATGAGGGGAGCTAATGGTCATTGGAGCAGCTGGAGTGGAGAAGATGACAGTCGGCTGCGATGAGATGTGCCTGTTCACTCGCTTGTGTTTCTTTCTTTTTCAATTTTTTCTTTTGTGTGTGTGTGAGATTTCGATCGGTGACTCAACTTAGTTTGGAAGTGGCAGTGAGTGCAGTGCAGGCTCAGGCTAGAGGAAAACTCAAGAGAAGATTACTTTTAAAGAATGACAAGAGTCTCTTTCTACATCTGGCTGCTTCTCTTAGCGCGTGACTGCCTCTCCAGTCAGCCTCCCCGCTGCTGTGTGGACACGCTATAGCTTCCCGTGAGCTTTGCTCTCACGGAATGCTGTGGAAACTGGTTTTTGAGAGCAGCCACAAAGGCTGAAGGTTAGTAGCCTCCTGCTGGAGAATCACCGGGCCAGGGTTGATGATCATACAAAGAGCATTATGTACTGACTCAATGACGCAAAAACATGATAGCCAAAGAAATATATGAAATCACTCATTTCGAATTTTAAGATGGAGTCAGCCATTCTGAAGAACGGTTGTCTAATATCACTTTTTGTCAAAATCAGTGAATATCTCCTCACGATCTGCTACCTGTTTGTACTGTGTGTACGCTGAGGAAAACATAGCATTTCTTTACATACCAGCTTACAGAACCTAGGCTGTGTATAAACACCAGATTTTTATTCACAGCACACACAGTAAAGGACATATAGTGGATCGTGGGGAGATTTAAGCGCTAAAAGATAAAGCTAAGCGATAAAAGTGATTTTGACAACAAGTGTCTTCCACAATCACTGACTCCACCTCTAAATCAGATGAATATACTATTGCGTAGCATAATAATTCTATAATAATAACTAATATTAATTTTTTATGTTTAAAAACTTATTTGAAAGTGGACATTACTTGTGGGCATTGCAACAAGCTGTTAACACAACATTGACATATTATGATGACCACAGCAAGTACTTCTAAATGACCCAATCATCCAAGTGTTTCACTCGCTCTGGACGCAAAGTAAACCCTCATTTAACATGTTTTGCATCACAAACATCTTTTGATTCCCTTATTGCATTAGAAGTGTCCTGTGAGGTTAGTGTTAACTATCTGGATAATGAGCCGTGCAAACACAGCATTTAAATTGAAGTTGCTAAATGAGCCCAGCATATAGAGCAACCCAACATAGTCAGTAAGGCTAAATGGACAATTTAAAAAAAAAAGCCTTATTATATAGAGAATATGTTTATATTTTACATCAATTAATGACATTGATTTCCTCCTGTAGGTACTCTGAGCGCAGTAACACCAAGTGTGTGGGGATCACCATTGAGACACGGCCTGACTACTGCCTGAAGCGACACCTTAGCGACATGCTAGGCTACGGCTGCACGCGGCTGGAGATAGGAGTCCAGAGTGTGTTTGAAGACGTGGCCCGCGACACCAACAGGTCAGTGGGGATGAATGGACGGAAGTAGCCCAGATTGCAGCTGGTCAGATGGGCCCGGTTTCCACCGAGCAGCGCAGTCCGTTCCGGCCTGGCACGGTTTGGTACTGACCGGTATCCCTAGATCAGGCTTGGTATATACAGTCTATGGGTTAGAGCCGTTGAATGGCACTGGCCATGGCCCGTGACATTGCAGCAGCGGGACACAGTGTAGTCTGCCAATAACTTCAGTTAAGAGGGAAAGCGCATCACAATAAACTAAGAGCTGCACGCCAACATTTATTTTTTTATTTTTTTATTAAAGGTATTTCTTTGGCATTTTTATGCTTTATTGATAGTGTAGAGACAGAGGTGAAATGGGGCAGAGAGGGGAGTGACATGCAGAGAATGACCGCGAGCTGGAATTGAACCCGGGTCCGCTGCTGGCCGAGGCCCATGGGGGGGACGCCCTACCAACTGAGCTAAGGGCGCCCCACACGCCAACATTTTTATCCTAACACAAGATGTTTCACACTTGCACATGGCGTTATTTCTCTCGCACGGAAATTATTCTGTCGACCGATGAACGGACTGCAATGTGTAGCTCCATCCTCTTGGGACCCTTTTGGGACGGCTTGGTACCCCAACAAAAGGGTGACAAAAATCGGTGTGGCTCAGCTCTATAATTTTGGTACACTTTCCAACTTTTGACGGTGGAAACGCAAATAAATGTGTGCCGTGCCATTCCAAAACCGTACCGCTCAGTGGAAACAAGGCTATGCTGTGTGATAGGTCAATTTTTTTCTCTTGCTTTTGCCTTCAGAATTCATGATATAACTGTGTGTGTGTTGCGCGTGTGTTTTCTTCCAGAGGACACACGGTGCGAGCTGTGTGTGAGTCCTTCCAGCTTTCCAAGGACGCCGGCTTCAAAGTGGTCGCTCACATGATGCCAGATCTGCCTAACGTGGGCATGGAGAGGGATGTGGAGCAGTTTATTGTAAGCATTCACAAACATGATTCAATACTTTTTCTTTCTTTTTATGTTTAATTTTTTTTCACATTTTTGATCATTCATGAGCTGTTTCGGAAGTGTTCGTAGTTTCTTCCTGACTGCCAGACCTTTCATTTGTTAGACCACATAGCGGTCCAGCAGTGTTAGCTGGTCTAGTCTCTGCATCCATTCATGGCTCGCTGTGGGAAGCAAATGAGGCACTGTGCATCACAGTGATTGTGATTTATGGAACAGAGCAGAGCGTCACACCGTTTAATATAGCATGCAAAAAAATAATGGCTTTTCATTTTTCTGTGTTAGAGTACACACATACGTAGTTGAAGTCATGAATTTACAAAGGGCTATGTTTGTGGCTTTGTGTTATCATTTAGTCAGGGTTTTAACCTTTGCCTTCAGACTGAAAACCGTGTGTGTGTGTTTGTGTGTGTGTGTGTATAGTCCTTACAACAATTGCTTTATCATCTGGTCAGTGATGCAGGCCACAATGTCTCTTATGTAGTTTTTCATCATAAATCACGTAGAGCTGTTGGTCTTTTTTCCATTTGAAACATTATTTTCCCCCTTTTGTTGGACAGTTTATTACTGTAGATACAGACTGGACAGACAGAGGGAGAGATGGGTCGGGATGCTCCGATCTCGATTTTTCGGGGACGACTGTATTGGTTGTCTCTTCTTAGAATGGTCTTACCCATATTATTGTCCTCATATGATGAATGTCTTAGGATAGACTTGTCACTTAGATTGAGGTGTCCCATTATTAAACACTCAGGCAGATGTCGGTGTGTTTCGCTTCAATGCCTCTACCAGCCGACTACAGTGGCACCACTCACACATGGCTTTTCCACCAAATGTTATGGAACAGTGGCATAAGTAGACTTTTATTGAACAGAAAAAAATCGCATCACAATCACTGGGAATAAAGTTGATAGTTCAGGACTTTTCGCCCCCTCGATGTGTTTGTCTGTGCTGGTAATGTTACAGGCATCAATGGAAAAGAAACTAGGGAAACAACCAATGAGAACAGAGTAATGGCAGGCTGTCCAACCAATCCTGAAATGTGGTTGCCTCACTCACTGACTTGGCGACAAATGTGTTTGTAGGGCTGGCCCTACTTCTGCGTCCCAGCCAAAAATACCTTTTCATTAATGAAAAGATCTGCCTTGTAATTGACAATTTGAATCTAGTTATTTGGAGTTAATTTTAACATAACATTTGTACATGTGAGGTCTGTATTGTGGAAAGACTGTGCCAGGGCTCATTGAGGCAAGGGCGTGCCATACTAGAGTGCATCTATACAGTATATATTTTATTAAAACAATTAAAATTCATGCATTTTACTATAAATAGGCAGCAGGCTACATTTAATCTTGTTTGTTAACGCTTAATAATCTGTTAATGGGCGTCTGTTGTCGTCAGAAGAAAATTACAAAATGGACATCCCTAATCTATTCTTTTTGAGTTTTCTGGTGGTGAAAAAAAGTTGCGTAAAGTAATACACCGGACTTCATAATCACTTAACATAACACCACAGGGCTGTACACTTATTTTTTTAGGTGGTAGCACTGGTGCTAGCAAGCAAAAAAATTCAGTAGCACAAAAATAAATTTGGTAGCACACAAAGTAGGCTATGATTGAAAACTTGCATAACCTTAAAGCGGCAACGAGTAACATTTAAATATCTTTTAAACAGCCTCATGTTTCCTCTCATAATCATAAATTACCATTAAAAGCAAACAAGACCATCAGTGCAAAGAAAGACGTTTTTATATAGTTTTTATTACTGCATTTGATCTGGTCGTAATAGTCATTATTTACAACAACATAAACACATTACCTCATTGTGATCCATAACTAACTGCCGTCTCTCGTTCATTCGCTTTGTGTGGGGACACATACTCGTTCAGCTCCGTGAGAGGTGACAATGGATCAACTCATTGCAATCAGGTGTAGTTGATGCTGTGTCACTAACCACTCTCACCGAGCCGAAAAGAGTCCGGTGCCCTCACACTTTCAACACACGGACATGCACTATATTGCTTCCTGATTATTTGAATCTCACACGCCCTGCACGAGCTAGAAAACAGCTTCATGACAGCTGGCGTCGTAAAAATACTACCGCTTTTGTTCAAAGGTGTCGCCAACGTGCCGACTTACTCGTTGTAGCTTTAAGCCTTGCATTTTGCTCTAATTACCTTTTAGCATGTCATCCTGGTCTCATTTGAGATTCACAATTAATATGATATCCTAGTGTGTGCAGTAATAATTGTAGAACAATTAATAGGGGTGCACTGATTGCAATTTAGAAAAAAGAATCTAACCTGCCAATTGCAATTTTTTGCTGATTCAGAATTATTATTATAATGTGCTTCTGTTAATTATTAAAATAAGTATACATATTGGTACAATTTAGGATAAATTAAATAGGTTGTTGTGAATGTGTTGGGAGTAGCTTTTCAGTGGCTTATTTAAAACTTTGTTTAAATAGACAAGGCTACTGTTGACTGCTCGCTGCAGCTGAAGGAGTTGCCTTTTAAGCTAGAAAAAAGAGCTAACTTCCTGTTCTTACCGGCTTCAAAATAAAAGTCAACTCACGTTTGGTTAGTAACAGGCTTTTAATGTGAAGGCGCAAAGGAAATGTTCTGTTTATACACGCGCTAACTTAACTGCGGTAATGTGCCGTCTCCTTTCGGTAATTGCCGTTGAGCCGTGAAGTTTTTATACCTAGAATCGCTGCACGAGCACAGCTCCCGATCACACATCTTTCACCAGCCAAAGTGGAGGGTGGACTCAATAACTTAGGCTACTTGCCTAAGACTCATTTACCCGCAGTGTTAATGTAGAGCACTCTAAGCAGTGTTGTGCATCTCTCCTCTGTGTTTCAAAGACAGCCTCTCCTCATTATCAACCTGTCGCATGAGTGCGAATGGATTCGTATTCATCATAGCACGTGATCAATTTCAGTAGCAAATGCGATCAAAACTGTCGCACTGTACAGCCCTGCACCAGTAAAGTTTTCCCACCCAAGGCGATCATTAGGGTGCATTGTTTGTGACACAATCATGTCTTGGTGTGTGTGTGTGTGTGTGTGGCTTGGCATCAGGGTGTGTCACCCACTGCTGCTTACCTCACAGTGGTGTATAGTAACAAAGAAGTTCCACATGTAGCATCTTAAAAATAGAAATGGAAAAAAGGCAGCGACAGTCGAACTCACACAGTACCCAACTCAATAAAAAAATCTGTCAGATGTCTCTCAACAGCAGGCTCACTTTCCAGCCCTGATTGGAAACACAGCTATCATCTGAATAATATGAAGGATTAGGCAGTGCTCATTCCCTACACGCCTGACTGTAGGATGTAAATGAAGACTCAGTTTGAGGCTATGCGTAACGCCGACTCATTTGGTTTTGGTTTTCACAGGGATAAAACAGAAGTCAAGTGATAATAAATGCAGTAAAAGGAGTTGGGAAAGATGTTACTAATTAGTGCGTGCCAGACTCTGACGCACCCTCCTGTGACGCTTATCAAAATATGTTTCCTTATTGTCTCAGACGCAAGCAACAGCAACTGTTTCCCTCTCCTTTCACCCGTTAATTGAAATGTTTCTCTTCTTTTGTCATGTGCTGTTTGTGATTACTGGCAGCGTGGCCACACACGGGGGGTTTTGCATTACAATGGAACCGTCTGCAGAGTTCAAGAAGTTCCAAACCTTGGTTGTTCCACTGTAATGAGCTACTAATTAAACAAGAAAAGACAACAGGAGGAGATGACACATTCAGATTCAATGTGGAGACGGTTTTCTTCTACCCCGGGGGGCCTGCCTGATTACATCTATGAGTATGTCTACACAAAAATGGCTAGATTTATAAAGGTCTGTTTTTCCTTCTCCGTTGTGCTCCCAATTCAATTTCACACCAATGTGTTTTTAATACTATTAAAGGTGCTACGAAGAACTTATGTATATTTCTGAAACAGTCTGATTTTTCCTCTTATGATCATAAATGACATGTAACAGCACACGAAACCATCAGTGCAAAGAATGCTATTTTTATATAGTTTTCCCTAATGCCTTTGTCATGGGTACACTCACCCAGGAACTACAGCTGGCATGGTAAAAACACTAGCGCTAATGTCCTAAGGGGTTGCAAGAATTAACACAAGGGAAAGTTCCTTGGAGCACCTATTAAAATAAGCCTTTCAGAAAACTCTATACTGGATGATTCTGAGAGCCCTTAATGTGCTCAACCTTTTTATTGTGAAAGGGAGAGATCTGAGCTTTTCAGAGTTAAAGCAGTGATGGATACCTGTTTATTGGTTTTCTTGATCACAGTTAAAGGAGAAGATCGTTACCACTCTGATGTTCGGCCAAACGCAAAGGAAATCGCCCCTGCCAATCTAACTAGCCGTTAAGGTTCAAACCAGCATTTAGATTCAGGGCCACTCAGAGCAGACTGGCCTTTTTGAATTGCGGGGCTTAAAGAGCCTCTAAAGCCTCTGTTTCAGACAGAGGCTGAAATAGGATATTTTAGCAATGGCACTGTGAGAAATATAAAGGGTTTTATGGACACTACATAACACCATGAAAACTATTTCTATTGGAAACACATTAGAATTTTGAAACGGAAAATAACATAATATGTGACCTTTTAAAGTCAATTTCAATATAATTTGGCATACTGCAGTTTTTCTGTAGCTTACGCTGATAAACCTACAATGGGCCAATGCTGGTTACTATAGCGGTTGACACAATGGATATTTAATAAGCTGAGACTCACAGAATAACCTAAATGTCTGACCCACTGCTGACCACATGTCAGCTATGAGGCACACAGTTCAGTTTGAATCACTAAAATGTATCCATTGTTTTATTGATTTTCCTGAAAATACTAGATTGGATGCTGGAGTTATTTAGAGTTGTGTGAAAGCAAAGCGCCTTTTCATTATTGCAGAGGTTGTTTTTGTGGCAATGTACAGCTCTGTGTGAATCTGTGTCTTCACTCAGATTTGTTCCATTACCTCTTTGTGTGTGTGTGTGTGTGTGTGTGTGTGTGTGTGTGTGTGTGTGTGTGTGTGTGTGTGTGTGTGTGTGTGTGTGTGTGTTTACTGAACCTCTTCTGTGTGTGAGTATGCGTTTGCTGGTAAGATGGTGGGCAGCAGCAGGTCTACACAGAGAGATGAAGAAGGTTGAATAAGGGTTCTGCCTTCAGTGTCTTTCTTTGCTCTCCTGTAGCATTTCATTTTGCCACTTGTCCTTTCCCCAGGACTTAATTCCTTCTGTTGTCTCTTTGCTCTCTCCTGTCCCCATTATCTTTCACTTTATCTTTTTCGTCCCATTTCCACTGTCACTCCATCCATCTCCTCTCTCCGCCCTTCAATCTCTCTCTCAAGTCCTCTCAATTTCAAAAAGCGTTATTGGCATGACTTTTGTAATAAACATAATTGCTTAAACCTTACAGATATTTTAAATAATAAAGAGAACAATCAAAACACCCACCCTATATCTCAGGACTACAAAACAATGTGTATGTATAATGTAAAAAATAATACAGACAATAATTTACACAAAATAGTACACTTGAATTATAACAAGTAACACATGTACAATCAAATGTAGTAATGTTCATACAAATTATAAGAAATAATCGTATAAATAGAGATAATTCAATTTAAGAAGAGCTACATATTATATGAAAACTAATAATCATGGAAAATAACAGTGAGGTCTGGTGTGAGATGACCATTATCTCTATCTCTCTCACCTCCTCTCTCATCACATTGACACGATCTCAAATGATACAACTGTGCATGTGGTTCCCCTTTGCTCCTCCTCATCATGTCTAATCGTCCATGTCACGCTTTCTGCCATTGAGTGGAATAAATATGCAGGTCCATCCCTCCAGGATCCAAACTAAGTGTGATACAATTCACTGCCTCAGTCCCAAGTCAGGGTGCATCTAGACGGGAGAAAGCAAAGAGAATATGGGGGATAAAATCGTTGAGATGAAGATGTTAATTTGGACAGAAGGATCAATGGACACATTTATACAGTATTCCTAACAACTTAGTGGACCACCCTCTAAGGCCAGGATCCCTTCATGTAGTCTCAGGGCGCTTTAACAGCAACTAGTCTACTTTTAGTTAGCTTCCCTGGTTCACATCAGATGCAACACTGATACATTGTTCAGTTGTTTTAAGTTTGACATATAACATATAATATCAAACAAAGATTTTTTTTAATTAACATTATACATAAGTCGAATGTTGCAACAATGCAGGCTATTGCAGCCATTGCATTGATCCATGGAATCCAAGACATTCTACTTTTAGAGACAGAATCTTAAAGCTCTTATATGTAGGATTTTGAGGTGGTAATATCAAATATAAATTTGACTCGGGGGACATTGAGGATGAATGGAAACACATAAACTGCACCTGTTTTCTCGCTGGATAGTCAACATTATTCCACAAACCAAAAGCTAAACCCATTTGAATAACATTAAAGATGAAAATTATCCCATAAGATTGATCCGCAGGGGGCTTTTTAAAGGCAATAAAACCATTATGTCGAATGAATGAGGAATCTGGATGGAAATCTGTTATCTCCAAGACTGAGCAAAAATAGCAGCGTAGCCCGTCCTGCACTAAGACTCCAGCAGCTGCCCCTGTGACCCTAAAAAGGATTAAGCCTGAAAAAACCATAATGAACCTTTCAAGCTCGAGGATTTGGTCTGCTTGCTTGCTGTATCCAATATGTTGGGCAACAGTGAAGCGAATGCTGCAAATATGATGCAAATATCAGCTAAAGGTTTCAACGGAGGGGATGAAAATAACATTAATAATTCCATTTTGGCCTTGTGGGCACAGAGCTCTTGACTGCCGGTTGCCAGTTTGTGGAAGCGAGTATATCTCCTAATTTTCATGTCAGCTTTAATCCCATTCATTCAAACATGATTCCCCTTTTCAGCCACAAGTATGTCGCTTTCATGTATTGTGCTGGTCAGTCCGGATGACGCACCACCTAAGGAGCCTTAGCGGGCGGAGGCAACGCAATGTTGCATCCTCCTTGCATCTTTCATGGTTGTCCTGATAATGAAATTTCGATTACAACTTTCACCCAGCCTGAGATCCTCTCTCACTTATCTCCCGTGTACAGATGCTGCTTGTCCCCGGAGGGTGGGAGGGGGGGCTGTGTGTGTGTGTGTGTGTGTGTGTGTGTGTGTGTGTGTGTGTGTGTATTTGGGCATCCTATACGTCAACAGGGTTCCTCTCCGAGGTCCAACAAGAGCTCTGATTTGTGATCCAAAATGGTAGTAGGTGCAAATTGGGTCTAGTCCCCTTTTGTACATATACACTTTCTTGTTGGTTTTAGAGGCATTGTTATTCATCTGAACATCTTGCGCACCCTCCCTCCCTCCCCGTAGGTTTAGTGCAGGGCCATGTGGGACATGTCCTCGTGTGATTATGAGCTGTGACGAGAGAGAGAGAGAGGGAGAGGGAGATTATGAGGTACTGATAACGGGCCTATTTTGTGCCTGGATTCCAGATCTTCACGGTCCTGATCGTGACTGTCAGTACACAGGGGTGGAGAATGACTGGAAAGCTTACACAGATTCCCCATCACTGCAGCACATTATACACCAAAATAGCTTGAATTGAATAACTGAGCACTGATATCTGCTTCATACAGGCGCAATGGATGTCTGCTTTTACTTCAATGGAGCCTTTTTTATTGAATGATCTGACAATTTTCTCTGTGAGCTGTTTGGCCTTGTAAGAAAAGCCATATGAATGGAACAAACTTATCAGGCATATCATTCGTTTTTTCCTTATTGAAATCTGCTAATGTATATATCTGTTAGCATGACATCTATTTTACCCTGCAATATCTGAAGTGTAGTTGACTCTTAAGTCTTTAAAGTGAGGTCAAAAAGACCATTTCAGATAGGTTGATTCACTGGTGCTCTTTGAAATTCCCATCAGATTGCGTCAGGCACGTCATTTAAGAAGACTAATGAGAAATCCACTGTAATGGTGGCTTTGACTTTGTGAGTGGGTGATTATTTTGTTTTGTTTTGTTTTGTTTGTTAAGCCTGACTATTTCCAGACCAAGCACGGACTTCTGAGAAATACTGATTTACTTACTTAATCCGTATATGTATCTATGTGTTTATTTTCGCAGGAGTTTTTTGAGAATCCAGCGTTCAGGCCGGATGGTTTGAAGCTGTACCCGACCCTGGTGATCCGTGGTACGGGTCTGTACGAGCTGTGGAAGACGGGCCGATACAAGAGCTACTCACCCAGCGCACTGGTGGACCTGGTGGCCCGCATCCTGGCCCTGGTGCCACCATGGACTAGAGTCTACCGGGTGCAGAGGTGAGACCATGGATGGTTGGGATATAGGAATGCAACTCACGATTATTTTGATAATCGATTAATCTGTCGATTATTTTCTAGTAGTGTTTTGGTCCGTAAAATGTCAGAAGATGGTGAAAATTGTTGATCAATTTTCCAAAGCCCATGTTGATGTCCTCAAATGTTTTGTTATGTCCAAAACACACAGATGTTTCAGTTTACTGTCATAATAGGATTAAAGAAACCAGAAAATATTCACATTTGAGAAGCTGAAATCAGAGAATTTGGAAATGTTTTATTAAAAAATGACTCGAAACGATTAATCAATTATCAAAGTAGTTGGCGTTTATTTTAATAATCGATTAATAATCGATTCGTCGATTAATCGTTGCAGCTCTAGTTGGATACAGTGTGGAGTTCTTTTAAATCTACAGTCACTCAAAGATTTGCTGTTTTCACTGTACACACATCATGTGGATTCTTGTTGGCTTATGATGTCAACACAGAACAGGTATCTACAATCGCCCCTCATACCTCCAACAAACAAAATGAATGCTACATGCTCAGGTAAAGAGAAATATGAAATGAGTGAAGATAGTGGAGCATTTGGCAGCTATATACCCATATTTTTTTGTATCTGTAAATAGACCAAAGAAGAGCAAAAACAAGAGTAATAGAGTATTTGAGTACTGAGGGGATAATGTTTCTCTCTGTCTGCTCGATGTGTCAGTGGGCAGTGTTTGTAACTGTGTGGCCAAAACTAGCTCGATAAGATATCAGTGGATTAATGGACTGCCTCCAACTACTCTCAAATCCTACTTTAAATGTTTTAGTTGGGAGATTCCCCTTTTCTCAGTCAGTTAGGATGATGTTTTAGCCTTATGATGTTTTTGGTAATACAGCCAGTATTTATTTTAGTGGTTGCTAAATCTGTAATATTTAATTTTATATAATATATTCCTTGTGTGTGTGTGTGTGTGTGTCATTGGTCTTTTCTCTTTCATCAGGGACATCCCCATGCCGCTGGTGAGCTCCGGAGTGGAGCACGGCAACCTGAGAGAGTTGGCCCTGGCCCGGATGAAGGACATGGGCACTGAGGTGAGACCCAAAGGCCCTCTCGTTATTAGTCTAAAAGACACCGTCAGCTTGTTTTCACCCACAGAGGCTAATAGGCTTTTTCCAGCTGGGATGCGTTCCAGGATTCCATAGCACTGTTTAGGTGGGAGGGTGGAGGCTGCCAACAGAGAAACTGCTTGAGTGACTGTCAGAATAATTGGCATGCATCGCTGTGACAGAGTAAGACGACAGGTATAGCTCAGCACTGTCGGAGCACCCACCTGCCTCCTACACCCCCCCCCCCCCCACCCCCTGAAATATATTGAATTTATGCTGGAAAGTAGAAAGTTCACCCTGCCTGAAAACACAACACAAACACTACTCAGAGACCCCTCACCAACTCCCATCAAAAAAAGACTTGGGGTAAGAAAGTCATCCAAACTTTTCATCAGAAAACACATATGGGGGTCTGAGCCTCCTGTTAGCTTCTGCTGGAAACAAGCAAGGCATTTATAGTGCTTATCGCACATCACACAAACATCAGGGGCAACCACGTCTGCTCTGTTCCTTACTGACTCTCTTCTGTCCTAAGATCAAGAGTTTTTTAAGTTTTCTAAAGTGGTTTTGACCCATTTGAATGTTTTCTCGTGTGCAGTGTCGAGACGTGAGAACCAGAGAAGTGGGCATTCAAGAGATCCACCACAAAGTCAGACCTTATCAGGTAATGGACCCCATCCTGGACGTGATTTACACTGACTTTCTACACTGTCAATCTATCATATGATAAAAATTATTTAATCAGGACAGCGATTATAGGAGAATGTCATGTGTGTTTTTTCCTGTGCGACGGGCGGCTGTGGCGAAGCGGGTAGGGCGGTCGTCCACTAGGTTGCAGGGTCGGTGGTTCGATCCCCTGCCTCCCCGCCACGTGTTGAAGTGTCCCTGGGCAAGACACTGAACCCCAAATTGCTCCCGATTGTTAGCGCGCACCCTGTGAAAAACCATGGGAAAGCGCTATATAAGTGGAGTCAATTTACCATTTAACAACCCTTCCTTTGACTAATAAAAGCTGTGTGTGTGTTCAGGTGGAGTTGGTGCGGAGGGACTACGTGGCTAACGGTGGCTGGGAGACCTTCCTGTCCTATGAGGACCCAGAGCAGGACATCCTGATCGGCCTGCTGCGTCTGCGGCGCTGCTCCCCTCAGTCCTTCAGACCGGAGCTGAAGGGAGGAGTCTCCATCGTCAGAGAGCTGCACGTCTACGGCAGTGTGGTCCCCGTCAGCAGCAGAGACCCCAGCAAGTTCCAACATCAGGTATCTGCACTTACTCTTTCTCTCTCTCTCACACACTCTATCTCTCGCTCTCTCTCTCTCATACATTCACTCTCTCTCTCTCGCTCTCTCTCTCACACACAATCACTATCTCTGTCACTCTCTCTCTCTCTCTTTCTCACACACAAATTTATTGACATACTGCATTCCCCAGCCCCTTACCCCAGCCACCAAAACGAATTGCCTAACCCCAAACCTTACACTTACCCTTACCTAAACCTCATTCTAAACCTGAACCTTAAAACCTTGTCTTTAAAGTTCTGTCCCATAGTGAGTATTGTCGAAAGTGTCTTCACTTTCCAAGAATGTCCTCACTCTTAAGGTCTGAAACTCAAATTGGTTCTCTCAAAGATAGTTGTATAAGTGTACACACGCATGCAGACACACGCATGCAGACACACACACCCACACATTCCGTCTCTACATATAAATGACATACCCAAACGCTTTGATTCCCTCACCAGCTGTGAAACTGATTGTTTTTCTCCAACTCTGTAAGACATCACTCCAAGCCTGTAATTTTCGAAAATCGTCTGGAACTTGGAAAATGTTTCGACTGAGCTACTTTTGACTGCGCATTATTTTGCGCTTAATCTGGAAAGTGTTTTGACTGTGACATTTCAAAGTAACTCTATTGATGTCTGCCTTTTTCCTCCTTCTCGTCCAGGGCTTTGGTATGATGCTGATGGAGGAGGCAGAGAGAATCGCCAGAGATGAACATGGCTCCAACCGATTGGCTGTGATCTCGGGTGAGGAACAAAAACGCACACATATGTTCTCTTCAAAGAGACTACCAGCAACTCTTAATACCGATGTTTCATTTTTTCCTCTAATGATTATAAAGGACCTGTAACAGCGAACGGACCATTAGTGAAATAATGCTAATGTAAGAACAATTACCATTTTTAATATAGTTATTATCAATGTACGTGCTCGGGGGGGTCAGAATCCCTGCCAACTCAGGAGAAATAATTTAGGGCAGGTAGGAAAAGCAAAAATCTTTAATTTGCTAAACCATCATCATACTAGCTTTTTATTATTAGTCTCATATATAACCTTATTGCAAGTTTTTTGTGGGGCAAAGAAGTTTCCACAAAGAGAGTAGTAACATGTAATATAAAAAAGCTGTGTTACACGTTCTCCTCTCCCCTCAACTGAGCACCTCTCTGTCTTCTGGTGTGTTTCTACAGGTGTAGGAACGAGGAACTACTACAGGAAGATGGGCTATGAGTTGGAGGGACCGTATATGTTGAAGGACCTTTACAAGCCTGGAATGGACTGAACCTGGACAATTTTTTTTTTAAATTTTTATCTGGACAGTGGAAACAGACTCTCTCACACACACACACACACACACACACACACACACACACACGTATTTTATCTATCCAGGCAATGTTCTCACGACGCGGTTTGCTGCAGAATGTTTAGCGATAACGATCGTGTTTCCAAGTGGTGGAACGCCGGGCAATGCTGTTGCCTCCACTTCCTCCTCCTCCGCTTAATGTAGATAAGGAGACGGTGAGAGTGTGTAGGAGGGTAAAGTTATTTGGGATAAAGCTATAGTATCTTCTTGATGAGGTTTGGAGTTCAACTCGTGATGCAAACATTAATTCTTTCTACAGTAAAAAAATAAAAAATGTAATCGGCTCCCCATTTCCCTAAGAACAGCACCGTAGAAACACACAAACCATAGCACATTGGTATTTTTAGCTTTCCCCCATTGAAACTAAATGGGTATCACCAGTGCCTTGAGAAGAAATGAGAACAGCCCTGCCGAGATGCTTTTTAATTCTACTCAAACGTTACATGTGTCTGGTGGAGGAGAAACCGAAAACATTTTACATCTCCTTTTAAATAGTTTTGTGTGTTCGCCTGTTTAGTTTCACAGTTGGAGTTAATCATGTTTACGTTGCAGTTAAATAGCAAAGCCCATTATGAATGAGTCAAGCGTTCATTAATGGCTGGCAGTGGATGAATTAACGGTTGGGAAGTGTCCTCCTCACCGAGCAGAGCCCCACATATGTAATTGCAAAATTTTGGATTTCTAAGGCCGGAAATTGAATATTAGATATTACGTAAATACCTTTTTTTTTTTTAATCCCTCACAGTTAATCCTATTTCTTGTTTTGCTGCTGTGCATTCTTGGGCTTCATGTAATCTGTAGAATCCAGATGTGGAACACACAACACTTGACCGTTTGTTCTGGAAGAATAAAGTATATTTCAATTACTGTCTGTGTCCGGCATTTTTGATGTCGCAGAAATCTTTGCAAAGCATTTCAGTAATAAAACCTATGACAAGAATATCCAAAAAAGGTCAGAATGTAAGATCTGCTCCTATGACGTGTTCCCTAATGTCAAGGGGTCCCAGCCCTTACAGATGACCCCTGATGATTGCCCTGCTATGAGATAGCTTTACTGGCTCATTTGACGCAGCCTTTCCAATTACATCTCCATCAGTTACCTGTCTATTGAACAGCGACTCAATGCTGCGTGGAGCCACAGTTACTGGAAAAGAGATGGTCGTTTAAAAAATATCAAGCAATGAAGCGCAAAAAGGCTCTAGGGACGACCTATGTCTAATATAGATTCCAACTGCTGGGAGGGGAAGGGGGCGATTGAAGTCGAACGGCCACGCGTAATTTCCTGGATGCGGCCCCCTGTGTCGTGACTCTGCCGTGCTGTGTGTGTGATGGTGTTGCAGTCCTGACGCATTGAGGGATAGGCCCCATTTCCAGGCTTTCTCCCCACGCCCGCTCACTCCTGATATCAGATGTGGAATCTGAAAGCACACACACACACTGAGGCTTTGCTGAGCTGATTTGTGCTGTGGAGGAGGCAGAATGTTGGTCTAATCTTAACTGCAACATGAGCAAAAAGTGAAGTGAGTTCAGTAAAACTCTGACTGAAGTAAAGGTTATCGGAGCGACAGATGAGAAAGGGATTCCAGATGTCTCAATGCTGTGCACATTCTACTCCTATTCAAATGTATGAATGATCTGATTTGACTTATTTGACATAATGTAGTCCATACAGTAAAAATCTATTAAATTCTAATGTTCAAACATGTGCAGAGCAGACTGAAGATAGTGGTCCATCAAAGCCAATGTGTAGTGTCTACGTAAATGTCAGTATAGCAGAGTTTTAATTATGAACCCCATTTGAAATGTAATAATTTTGGCGTGGCTCCAGTGATGGCAATGACAGTCAATCTGACTATCTCAACAATTAATTCGTTCATATTATTCATGGTCCCAGGAGGATAAATCCTACTGACCTTTTGAGACGAGTAAAATAAGTAAATTCACATTTTAATTAGGATAGTAAATATAAATATGTTTGCAATTGGCTAATGTTAGTGTGCGCTACACTAAAATGTCCAACATGATTTACAATGTCTTTTTAACATGCGCAATATTACAATATTAACAAACTATATATAAAAGGTAAGAGAGAAAAAAACATACTTGGAAGTTAACTCATTCAACTCGAAACATCTGTACTATTACCTGTAATTCTGCTAAACTCTTGAAGTAGGGAGGTCAAAGGTGGTCTGATTGAGCCATTGGTTGGCCAGCAGAGCGTGAGGACTCACTCACAGCGGTAAAGGTCGCAGATCTGTCACACACGACCTCATTGAGACGGGAGCACAGAGGTTAGCTGAGCTCGCCTCGCTATCTTAAATCTCAACACTCGTCCCTCTGACACCACTCAACTCACCACGAGGACAGCTTAGGGAACAGGTGAGAGGATGGTTTACCTGTTGTTAAAGGTGCAATATGTAACTTTTGAGTGTGTCAGAGAAGGCAACATTTTCTAAGGTATATTCTCGTGACTGAATAAACAATCTTTCCTCCTCTAAACAAAATTGGATCCCTGAAACACTGTAAAAGTTATGTTTTCACCGTTTACAGCAGCAGGGCCAATGGTTTTGTTCACAAACATATTCTAGTCTTATGTTTGGTTCCAGGTGTCTCAAAACAATTAAAATGTATTATGATAACATTATTCAATACTAAGGATTACATGCAGAGAAATCAGTTATCAGTTTTGTTATATAACTATGCTCTGCATATGTAAACAGTAACACGTAGTCCACCTTTAATTTTTCTTTTATAATGAAGGCCTTTTATGTGAGCCACACAGCTCATATATACAGGTTACACTTTCATTTACTTTTAAAAATGGTTTCTGGACCGAATCCTTGATATAGTACATTTCCATTTTTTTTCTGGCACACGAGCAAAAAAAATGGAAAAGAATGTAATGGTGAAATAAGTAGTCATCTAAGATATGGACTGTCAATGACTAAGACTGATGACCAGTAATAAATGCTGTGGACTCTGTGGATACGATCAGCAGCAGCCCTAATGCCTGGCTTTAATTTCCTGTTCATGAGGGGACGCTTTATTAGTCATCGTTAGTCACTGGGAGCCTCACGTTGCCAACTAGCTCTTTCACTTCTCAGTGCAGATATCACGAAAGTGCTCACACAGCAGCGAAGTTTTGACTTTCTAAACATCTCTAAACTAGCCTGGCTCCGCCCGCCCGCCTACTTCCGGCCAAATTTTATTTTCCCTTCAGTAGTCAGTCTGGGTGTACAGCCCATTTCCCAGTTTTGCCGGAGATTCGACAGCCGGTCCAATCAGCGAACAGAGCGAGTGGCTGAGAGCGATGAAGTCGAAGTCGCGTTCCAGTTTCAGTTGCCAGAAGCCGGCTCATGACACACGTGACGACCAAACGTTATGCGATTGGTTGGCTAATCCAGAGTGGCAATTGGCAGATCCAATAGTTTTAAACTTTAACAGACACCCGCCTCCATGAGTGAACGTTTGCCAATTACAGCACTGCCAGACCTTCTGTACAAATGAAATGAAGTACGATGGTCTGGTAGCACCAGGCTATCTCTAAACCCCCCTACATAGGCTACTTGAAAGAAAGAAAAACAAAACACTAAAATGTATTGACTCAAAGATAACTAATACGTACATGGATGAAGAAAAAAACATTTTAAAACAAGGAACAATTATACATGTTCAAGCAATTTAAATTCATGTGTAAAGCGCATATGACAAACACTACTCCAAGATCAAGTTTTCAATTTAAATACACAAGAGGTTTTTTTAAGACTGTTGTAAATATTTGCATATTGACTGTTTTATTCCGAGGCTGTACTTTAGGATGGCTAGACTGCGTTATACTGCAAATTCTTCATAATATAATGCCCACCTTATTTGCACAGTAATAATATATTTATAGACCAACACCACAAACTATAGCTGCCATAATTACAGTGTTGAATGGACAGTGATTGCTGGCACAGTGTCGACAACAGCTGAGACTTATTCATATGTGTCACAAAGGTAGTATATGTTACAGCACTACTACCCTCGATTGCGTTATACAGTTCAGCACAAATGTTTTTGGTCACTCAATTAACATATTTGAAGACATACGGAGGCCCAGTAAATCCATGCTACAACGATGTGCAGTTGGAAATATTGCTTTGATGCAATTAGCATAAAAAAATGTAATGTTAGCTACACTTTTCAAATAAGTAGAATGTTAAATGTCCCCCAGTCAGACAGATAATTGGAAGTCAACAACACAGCACACCCAGACAAAAAGCAGCGACGGTAATCCCTTGCTATTCATTTCAGCCCTACTGTGTATATATACACACTAAAATTGATTTTCTATATCCAGCATGCAAGGCCAGAGTAACAGCATGGTGCCGCTTACATCATATGCAGCTTGAGCAAGTCCCACCAGAGGGGTATAAATAAATAGGCTACTACGAAGCGAAATAAAGGGCTGAGCGAGGTCTGTTGAGTATAAAGCGGTCTAAAGCCAGAGTTTTCAGTATCACGAAAGGTGACTCTCTTTTTACCTGGCTAGATCACCGTGGTAACAGAGGCTGCACGGCTAACCTGCCCAGACCAGTTTTTGTTTCAGAGTTTGAGCTTAAATTCGGTTCTTATAGCGCTGCCCTTTAAGGAAACTACACATTTTGAAATCCCGCGGACCTGACTATATTGTCTGAGCGATATATTCTCACTGAGGAAACTCGTTAAATAACGAAACGTATTGATCAGTAAGTTAATGAACGAAACGAAGCCGTGACATAAGGCTTACAGCAGTGAACTGTAACATCGCGCTGGGGCTTTTTGCATCATGCATACAGTTATTGATGCAGAAAATGTTAAATAGCCTAGACCTACTGTATGCAGCGCCACTCTATGCTCTCACCTCAAATGGTTTTACCTGGCGATCTACACACACTGGCTCTTAATAAAGCGTTCTATAAAATCACAGTTTGCAACATTATTTCACTGTAGGCTTCTTTCTTTTCATCAGTAGCGATTACAGTTGGGACGTGACAGCTGTCACAGTTCGGACATCGCTGCAGACTTGCAGGTTAAGCTTCTCACAGTAGATCCATATTTGTCCGAAAAATACAGACTACAGGTTTTTTTAATGTAGGCCTATTGGTATTTGTAAGATTCAAATAAAAGGCTAATAGTCTAAATCAAAATTGTATTCATTATGATGTGGCCCAAAATTAAAGTGATTTTCCATAGGCTATTCATTTGGGGACAGTGTCAGACTTAAATTACATTCTTAAGTGTGGGACTATAGGCGTAGTGCTATAAATATAGCAAAGTAGCCTATATATATATTAGACTAAATGGTATAGTGTTCAAATCCGAGTTCAACATTTAATTGTTTTATAATGTCACGTTACGCACTGCGAGAACGATCGCCAAGATAAATAAATCATTTCCATGCTGGCAGCATTCCACTCTCCTTATTTGCAGTAAGAGTTTTTTTCGGCTGTTTTCTGCTGTAATAATTCAGACTGACAAACTCTTCCTCTTGAATGAAGTTGGCGACACACTTTTGTTTTACTCAGCTGCTCACAATCAGTCCGTTTGTGTAAAGTTAGCGGCACAAGATCAGTCCATTTTGTGCGGATGCAGAGTCAAATGACGGGTCGAACGCCCCCTTTCATGGGGACGCGCACAGAGCCTGAAGCTGAAACCCTCGTTCAACATAAGAGGTTGATAACTGCCTTCTTGATACCGGTTAGCTCTGAGCGAGGGTATGTGTTATGTTGAACCAGATCAAAAAAAGAGAGTCGGGCTCTGTTGAGTTTGTTTCGTAGTATACCCCTCTGATCTCTGCTTGGCCTTGTTGAAATATCATTGCGTGTTTTGATGAATGGACCTCTCCTAGTTCATTCATATTCTCCTTTTTTCTAGTTTCCCTACAATGTTTATGAATTCTGTTTTCTGTGACAGAAATAGCACCTGCTCTTCCCATATAACCATCCATATTTCTTACCCCCCCTACTTCCCTGAGGCAGCAAAGTGGCCAAGTTGCTTACACAATGTAAGCAGTGGCTGCAGTCAGGGAGTAGTGGACACAGTCTTTTCCATGTAGTGGCTACCGTGGTTAGTTAGCCCATTTTAAAAGGTCTCTGGAGATCACTTTGTTTTTCAGTGGGAGTCCTGTGTGAGAGCGGAGTGCACACTGGCCTCCAGCTGGTCTGCGTTGGGCCGAGCGTCCGGGTCCGAGGAGAGCATGTCTAAAAGCAGGGTGCACATGGCAGGGCCGGGTGGGGGCGGCAGGGGGGGCGCTCTCTTAAACTTCATAGGGATACACAGTGGGAGATCGCCGTTCTCCCACAAAGCTTCCCCCAGCGGCATCAGCCAGCCAGAGCGACCCTTACACACGTAGGCACCTAAGAGAGGGGAAAACACACTGATGAGTCATCGTGCATGTGATGTTGACCGATAGCAACAACAGACGCAGCGGGGAGCCACTTGATCTCATCCGATCGTGGGCCAACATGTTTATTTATTGTTAGTTACACAATCTATTTATTAAACAAAGAAGAAGAAAAAAAGAAAAAAAAAACATAATTGCTGCTGCTAACATCTGCTGCTTCTTTTTACATTTTTAAATATAAATCTGTATTTACTTTTTTTCTTTCTTTTTTTAATATGTCTATTGCTGCTATCTAGCTTGTTTTTTTTTGTATCTCTGTGCTACCTGCTGATGGAATTTGAATTTCCCTGAAGGAACCTTCCCTAAGGGATCAATAAAGTGTCTTTCTATGTATTTACAAGAAGTGCCTCAATAGTCAATAGACTGGAGCAATGCAATCACCATACACAGGTGTAATCCACTTATCCTTTATAATAACATCAGATTTTTGGTTATACACAGTTCACACATGATGGACTCCGTTTGTGAAATATTGTCAGGCAGCTAAACTACTTTTTAATTGTCAATAAACTGGACTGGTGTTATGCTGTAGGTCTTATAGGTCATTAGGATGAATTGTAGGACACAGTTTGCTCTGCATGCTAAAGTAAAGGGGTATTAAAGGAGGAGTCTGCGATTCTAGAGAACTCTTGTTGTCAAAACCACTTCAGTGGATATCAGTGAATATCTCTTGATCCGCTACCTGTCCATTGTGTTAATACACAGCCTAGGTTCTGTAAACGGGCATTTAAACAAAGGGACCATCATAGCCATTTCTATTTCTATTTTCATGTACTGCTCTTTTTATGGATGATGTGAAGTCTATAAGTCGAGTGCATGGACTTGATGGAAGAAACCAAGAGGTACTGTCTTCTGTCTTGCTCCTCGACGGTGTTCTCTGCACTCCACTCCCTAGTCAAAAAGGATTTGTAGGGTGTGTGGCTCTTGAAAAAGGATCAAGTAAAAAAAGAATGGAGCATTTTATCCGTCTCTGTGAAAAGCCTCCAAGCTGTCTCTCCCCATTTTTCTCAATGACAGAGCGCATTGTGATTGGGCTGCTACATTCCATTTGCCTTTTTTAATTTTTTTGTATCACCGACACCCCTCTCTCTCCCTCTCCCAATGGTTACCATTTCCATTCAGCCTAATGCGCTATCAGTGACTCAGGGAGGTTCTTCTCAAGCACTTAACGTAAAGGATAATGGTTCATAGGCCCCCCCCCCCCAACCCCCCCCCGCCTCCAGGTCAATTTTTTTGTGAACGAAATGAGACATCTGCATTAAAGCCATTTCATTAGTCTGACAGTGGCGTGCAGAGGAGAACTGGGCCGCGGCGTCCATTAAGACACTTTCTCGTCCTAAGTCCACACAGGGTTATGATTAAGAAATAAGACATTAAAAAAGAAAGAGAGATTCAAATATATATACTCTGGATTGGAATGCCCGGCACGTTGACTTCCCTGGTTCATATTGAATTTTGGCTTAGCAGACTTTATGGGCCCAATTCACAACATCAAATTTCTAAGCAATGACAAGTAATTTACAACAAAGACAAATAAGGAAATTGCAATTACACAAAGACCAACCACATCTGCAGCTTTGAATTAGCATCAACGTGTAATTGATCTTCATTAATGCAGACTGGGCACAGGGCCAGGAAGAACGAAATAAAAAGATGGGCCAGCAGATGGAATAAAAAAAAAACTTTTTTTCTCAGATTATTAAGAAGAACCTGGTATCTCCGCACATGCTGCCAACAACAGCACTTTAGGAGTATGAAAGGCTGAATTACATGCTGTCGGATTGAATTATAAGAAGCCCGGGCCACTGAAAAAATATCAAAACGTACATAGCATAAATCATTCATCGCTTTTGCCATTTAGATTTATGATTGTACCATCCATGGTTAATGACTGAATGATGCATAGTATGTGACATTTTTAATATGTGCCAGTTAATTAAGTCAAACTCGATTCAGTGCGATGCGTCATCAACCTGCCTGACCACACACTCAACCTTTATGTGAGTGTTCACCAAAGCAGAGCTGGATACTACATGACTTGGTGCCTATGCTGATGTGTTAGCCCTAGCCAATACTGACATAATCTGAATTCATATAAATGCATATTCATGTATATGGAACTTCTCCATTGGCCCTATTGTGTTCCTTAATGCTTCGTTTCCACTGAGCAGCACAGTTCGGTATGGCTCGGCACGGTCAGCCTACATCTGGATTGCGTTTCTGCTCTCAGCACCCTAACCCGCTGAATAATTCAATGGACAGGGAAAAATGCCACTCAATAAACAAAAAGCTGCACGCCGACATTTTTCTCTAAACACAAGACTGTTCACTCTTGTCACACGCCGGTTTATCTCTGACATTGAAATTATTTTGTCGACCAATAAACAGACAGACAGTTTGTGGCACCACCGCTTTTGGGACGGCTTGGTATCCCAAACGAAACGGTGACACAAAAAGGTGCTGCAAGGTTTGCTTATTCTGGTATCCTTTTCAAACTTTTGACAGTGGAAATGCAAATAAATGTGTCCTGTATTGTACCGAACCGCTCAGGGCAAACAAGGCTTTAGTTGCTTATCTGTTTTGTTTGTCAAAGCATCAGGTATTCTCTTTCTCTCTGGCCTTCTCTATTGACTCCCCACTGTACCTGTGACCCTTACCCAGTTGTTCCTGCGTGGTCCCTTCTTCCACAAAGGTGATTCTCTCCAGGACGGCCCAGAACATCACCCCCAGGGAGAAGATGTCTGCCTGGGCTGAGTAGGTGAGTCCGCCCCACACCTCTGGAGCCATGTAGAAGTCAGAGCCACAGGTGGAGGAGAAGTGCTGCCTGCTCACGTCCCCGTCCCCAACACCTTCAATCATCTTGCTCAGTCCAAAGTCCGCCACCTAGAGGTCGGACAGGAAAAGTCAGCAAAAAAATTAAATAATTTGTTTAAATGTAAAAGTTAATTCACAAATCTTCTTTCTTTCAGTTGTAAATTCTATGTAAAAGGGACATAGTGAAAAAGTAATGTCCTCCTCATACCTGATGTTTAAAGCTATTTAAAAATGTGTGGAAGACTGCTATGATGCATCATTTTTGTGCTCCTCTTTTTAAAGAACCTGTGGTACAGTTTCTGAACTTCTGACATGAACTTGATCAATTCAGCATGTGGTATTTTAAGTGTTTGGGTGCACAGGCATTAGCCCAGCATTTCAATTTTCAACTACTCTTTCATGTCGCTTTTTTGTTATATCGTTTGTGTTGTTTCAAGTGTGTTGCTGCTGTGAAAACCAAACACCCTGGAGAGAAAAAATAAACTATGAAGCACTATGACGCTTTCCCATTTAAAAAGTGTGAACTCTCAGACAACTTGGGTACTGACTCATCTCAACACCTCGCCTCCTGATCGGACGTTACAGGCGGAGTCAGCGATTCTGGAGAATGCTTCTTGTCAGTCACAATCACTTTTTTTGTGAAAATCACTGAATATCTCCCACGATCCGGTTTTAATACCCAGTCTAGGCTCTGTAAACGGGCATGTTGCTAGCTAAGGTAGGCTCCTTTGTTTACATACCAGTTAACAGTGCGTAGGCTGCATGTTTTTTTTTTTTTTTCTTCACCCCACACACACACACACACACACACACACACACACACACACACACACACACACACACACACACACACACACACACACACACACACACACACACACACACACACACACACACACACACACAGTACGGACAGTTAATAGAGTGTTAGGAGATATATTCACTGATTTGGACAAAAAGTGATTTTGACCACAAGCATTCTCCAGAATCACCGACTCCGCCTTTTACATTGTCACCTACATCACAACTATCTGCCCACCTTGACAACGGGTCCTTCTGGCGTCACAGAGACCAGCACATTGTCCGGCTTCAGGTCTCTGTGTGTGATGCCCAGGCTGTGCAGGAAGGCCACGGCCCTGCAGAGCTGCAGCACTACGTCGTGGTTCTGCTGGGCGTCTGGAGGCCTGGACAGCAGGAACTGATTCAAGTCTCCCCCGTCACAGTACTCCATCACCAGCCACAGGGCCAGGCAGCGCGGGGGCCTCGGCTGCTCTGACTCACTCTCCGCCCGTCTCTTTCTGGATCTGCTTTGAAGCCTTTGTGGGGTTGTGGAATTGGAATCACATGTGTTAGATTTGGTCCTGTCCTGGGATTTAGCCCTAGCCTGGACAGTGTTGGTCCGGTCCTGTAATCTAGAGACAGTCTTAGTCCTCCCTTGGGTGTTGGACTGGGGGTTATTGCTTTCTTGGCTTTGCGTGGCTCCGACTACACAGCCCTTCAGCACGCTCTCGACCAGACGTAGAGGCAGCTTCCCTGCTTTCAGGTTCCTCAGGCTCCTTGGCCCGGTCTGCAGCAGGCAGCTGTGCAGTGCGATGACGTTGACATGGTTCTTGGCCGTGGCTCTCATGGCCCACAGCTCTTGCAGGTAGAGTTCAATGCACTCGGGGTTGTTGCAGGGCAGCCGCTTGATGGCCACCTTCTGTCCCGTTTTGGCCATATGGCCCTCAAACACCACACCGTAGCTGCCTCGCCCCACCTCCTTCTCTAAAGTGTAGAGCTCCTCCATCTCTGATGTGACTAGTGACAAAATAAAATGACAAGAGCCAGATTTAAAAAAAAATAAAAACAAGGAATGTGTAGCATTAAGGTACGGTACACAACTGTCCTGGGAGAGGGATCCCTTATTCTGTCGACTCTCCCTGAGATTTCTCAATTTTTTTAATCCCGGTAAAGGTTTTTTACTGGGAGTTTTTTCTCAGCCGAGCTAAGGGTGTAAGGGCAGGGTGTCATATTGTATGGAATGAAAAGCCCACTGAGGCAAATGTATATTTGCGATATTGGGCTATACAAATAAAACTGATTTGATTTAATTTAAATTACTGTATTAAGCTACAAACACTTCACCAGACTGGCTGTCAGATTTTAAAGATCATTCAAGACTCCATAACAAAGTACAGTGACCTGGAACAATGTCTACGGTTAACATCTGTTAATTTTTTTATATATCTGTTTACACCACTTGTAACTTATATGTACATATTTTATATATACTGTATGTATACATCTATATGGATAACATGTATTTTTATTTCACAGTATTCTATTTCATTTACACTTTCTTAAATTTTATATTAAACGTATATGATATACCTTTTCTCTACATTTTAAATTATACTATGTCTTTGCACTATCTTCTGTTTATCTAGGCATCAGGTGGCTCTCCTCACTTGTCTTTTATAATGTTGTCCTTTCTTTTCTGTTGCATTGATGAAGAGAGCCCGAGACTCATGACTCAATCAGTTTATTGCGAACGACTGCTGCTTTAATTGTTGTACAAAACACTTTACAAATAAACGATCTTGAGTTTTCCAGACGTTACATCGACAGCTAACGTTAGTAGTATATCACTCACTTTCAGCTGTTAACGATACAGAGAAACACCGTTTGTATAAAAACAATGCCTGAGCTTTTCAAAGTCAACACTAAGTCACTAGCATGAATTAACTGTACACACTCACGCTGTATGAATGTAACATGGCGCTGTCTGTCTGTCTGTGGTCAAGCTAGCGTTACTTTTAAAAGGGAAGAGCTGTCAATAGTTTCATTTCAAACTTACCCAAAAGATTTCAGCTCACATTACCGGCAAAGAATCGACTTGAATCTGCACTCTACCTGATTGAAAGCCTTCTCGCACCTTGTTTAACGAAATGTTATATATCTTTCTGTTTGTATTGTTGTTAAACAGCTGAGAACAAATCGGAACAAATCCGTCAGACTTCCGTGTCTACATTCGCAGCGTCCCGCTCTGTTCGTACGTGCGTCCTGATTGGCCACGGCAATCCAGACGCGTGTAGTGATTGGTGGGTAGGAGGGCCGTAGAGTGTACTATTATTCGAATTGTCCAACGACTGCTAATGAGGAAATTGACACACAGAACATAGGGACTGGGAGTTGTGATCATAGATAGTATACATAAAATGTGGCGAGTGCTTTTGAAAGGTATGAATAATGACACCAAACGGACTACTGGTTTTCCCCAATATATATATTGATATGAAAGATATAAATATAGAAAAAAAATATTTCAAGGCTACGACATGCATGCAGCGTCGTCCGAAATGATCGTTATCGTATGTAAAACTAGTATTACAGTTTGCTGTAGGGTTGACGGAAGCCTACACCCATTATTGTAACACAACATAGCATAACATTTCACTTATGAGCGAGAATGCATGAAAGGGGGGTAAATAGGGAGGGGGGGGGGGCGGCTATAAAAGATTATTGACGAAAAAATATTTAGAGTGGCAGGAAATTAGTTTTATTAGGGGGCCCCTTGACCGTCCAGCTGATTTGGTCCTCTTCACCCCCCAGTGTTGACTCATTACTGCCTAGCAATAAAGTAATATTCACTCAAATGCAATGCTAGACGATGCAGTTTTCAGTAAAAAAGTTTGTCAGACGTGGCATATACAGTCAGAAGTGAAAAGATGTAAGTAACATATGTGTCTTCTCCTAATCACTATACAACATTTACTGTAGGCTATATGCACTGTAGCCTACATATAGTCAGCAGGACCATGAAATATCTTGGTTTATGGATTTAAAATGTATTCCACATAACAAAATGTTTTCCATATTCTAAGGAACTGTCCGGCACAACAATAATCAATCATTGAAAGAGAAGTAATGAGTGGCACCTTGCTGGCCAGAAGTATTTTTTTTCGGAGATACACACATAAGGCCTAAATATAAACTGAAAAGCATTTTCGAATAAATAAATAAATAAATAATGAAACACAGGATACAAGCGCAGAGAGTGCTTGTATCACTGAGTCAGAATCTGAATCAATGCTCCATTATTAGCCGAGGCAGTTTTGTTATCGTGGAAAATAAAAAGCATGCAAATGCAAAAACACCTAACTTCCATCATCTCTGCAGTCTCATTTAATTACGATAGACCATCTGAACAAATCACACACAACTATAAACACACCCACACAATGAGTGGGAGCTGGATCAGTATCGACTGTTTTTTTGGTGAAGGAGCGTCAACACTAGTGATGACAGATAACAGGATTGGTGTGTCTGTGTGTTTGTGTGTGTGTGCGTGCATGTGTGTGTGTGTGTGTTTGTTTGCTCTTCTGAGAGAATAATAGGAAACATCGTGATTCATTACACTGGAGCACACTGTGAAAGAAAAGAGATGCTTTGAGGTGTGTGTGTGTGTACGTGTGTGTGTGATGTGTGTACGTGCTTATGTGATCCATAGCTTTTTATCAGCGATGCCAATCATGAATACTCTTCATTACTTGAGGAAGATGGAGTCAGTCACACTTGGCCTGTTTTTATCTTGAAGCAAATGCCCTCTATTCTATAATCATATCTCACTTGCTATGACGGATATCTGGATGCAGACATAGGGTGTATTGTATGGAACGTGTTCTGGCAGGAGAATTTATTGGGAGATAATTTGCGGCAAGGCAACCACACGATGGAGCCGGGATTGAATTGCCCGACAAATTCAATAAAGCATTCCGGGCAACCCAAAAAGATCGTAATGGCTCCAATGAGAATGATAGTTTCAATCACCTTTGTGCTCAGACTAATTGTGTTTCTGTGGGGGCTTTGCTTGCTAATTATGGAGTCCACCAACAGGGGGGGGCAACAGTAATTATTTCCTTGATTGAGGTCAAAACCCTTGCATTTAATCCTGAGGTCCGTCCTGCGCTCCCCACACACACACTAAGAGTAAACAACTTCTCAGAGTCCAGTACTCAATCTCACAGCAGTCACTCCTTTACAAGTGATTTCTTTCTTCCTCTGTAATAGCCCGTCTTTCATTGAAGGGTCGGCCACGTTGTCTGTCATCATCCTCAGGTTTCCATTGTGTGAATCAGTCTTTATGAGTATTAAAGGTGGAGTCGGTAATTCTGGAGAATGCTTCCTGTCAAAATCCCTTTTTTGTCAGAGCTGTGAATATGTCGTCACGATCCGCTGTCTGTACTGTGTGTGCGCTGAAAAAAATGCTGGTGTTGTTAATGCAAAGCCTAGGCTCTGTAAACTGGTATGTAAACAAAGGTCATAAACAAAGGGGGCCCACCGTAGCCGTTTACAGAGCCTAGGCTGTGTATTTACACTGGATTTTACTTTTCAGCGCTAAACCCAGTACGGACAGGTAGCACATCGTGAGGAGATGTTCACTGAATTAGACTAAAAAAGAGATTTTGAAAACAAGTGTTCTCCAGAATCGCTGACTATTCACCTTTTCAACTGTTTTTCTCTTGTTTCAGATTCCCCTCTGTATCTGCAGCAGGCACGTACAAGAAAATATCTTCGGGAGGGCGGGGGTGAGGGGGTGGGAACAACAAGATCGATATATATAAACGAAGGAAACACTGCTGCATGTCTCACTAAATGCCTACGCACTGAAATGAAACTTTTGGGTCCTGCTTGACACTGCAGATTTTCCCGGCAAAGGTGTAATTCTTCTTCGTTCATGCAAAGTGAAGGCGGCTTTTGGGATGGAAATATAATTCCTTTCCCCAGACGAAATTCGTTTTTGGGCCGTGCCGTTAATAACAGTCACTTGTGTCTTGACAGGTGAGAGCCCCGTGCCGCCATAAACCTGCATAGACACCCCCCCCCCACACACCACCCACACACACACACACATCCCCCTTTGGTCTCACCTCATTGGGTTTCATTGTGGAGGAGGACAGTAAAACACCTCGGCTGGATTAAAGATGGAGAGAAGACAAGGAGTTCCACTGCTCATCTGGTTGCAGATCTCTGTGAGTTCTGCACACACACTATTTGGCCCGGAGCCCAGCAGCCACCAGTCGGCATTTAGTCATCCTTACAACCACCTTGGGCTCTGAAAAATTTAAAAGGTGTTCGTGTAGGAAGTAAAAGTATACGGTGTCACAGCCATTAAAACAAAGGTGGGATGTACATTATGTTCAAATGTACAGTATGTATATGCAATTGTAGGGAAATAATGCCAAGTGCTTATGCCTCTTTATTGTAAATTATATTTCACCCTAGAATAACTGTCTTGGGAAACATAATACATTTATACTGATTGCTTAATAAGTTTTTTCCTTTTATGTCAGCTATTATTCGCACCAGAGTTTTAAAATGGTGCATATAAAAACGCCACGTAATACCCAGTAAGAGCCTACCAAAGTAGTATTCATCATTCTGTGATTCATGGTCGAGGGATGATTGATTGAAATTCGAAATGAATAATTATTAATGTTTCCATTGATACACATCAATGCATTTGAATTATCTCGATTCAGAATGAATAAACACCCTGCAGCTTTAATGTTGAGATGTGGCTGTTTGGAAACCAATTGCGTGTTTCTATACCGTGAAGAATTATTAGATGATGAAAGCTTATTTTTAGACTAAGACAACACAGTTTTTTTTTACAACAACAGGTCAGGGTCTACATGTCATTAAATATCTATATTTTAGAGTTATTGTGGAATAATAATATTCTCTTAAAGGTGGAGTCAGCAATTCTTCACTTGATGTTAAAAAAAAAATTAAATTCTCCTCAAGATCAGCTACCTCACCGTACTGTGTGAGCGCTGAATCTATAAATTTGATGTTAATGCACAGCCAAGGCTGTCAACCGGTACGTTGCTAGCTATGGTGGCCCCCCTTTGTTTACATACCCTATGTTTACATGCTAGTTTATAGAGACTAGGCTGTATTAACACCAGTTCTTTTTTTCAACGCACACACAGGACTGACAGATATTTGATCATGAGGAGATATTCACTGATTTTGACTAAAAGTGATTTTGTTGTCAACAAGCGTTAAGCAGAGAAGTTGACTCCGCCTTCCAACTCCACCGTGTGATCATTCGACAGATTGTGTGAATGACAATAAAAATCGACGATGTCAACAAAGGTGCAAAATGTGTCAATGTGACATGTTTACGACAACTACAAGAAAACATTCAAATGATCAATACCACAACTGGACTTACAAGGGTTTTATTGTGATGGGGCGCCAAGTTAAGCGTGACCTTCTCTGTCATCATGGTAATCACCGCCTCTTGGCCACCACAGGAAACGTTTGTGAACACTGGACAGCTGCTGGATAACAAGCGATATCAATGACAGACAGGCCTCGCAACGGCTGCTTGTTCTTCTGGGCTCCTTATCTCAGCTGCACCGAGGGCTCTGAATGTGTCCAATTCATCCATCACTATCAGACCTCACACAGGTTCAGGCCCGGCATTCACACTTTTACAGGGAGCTAAAGCAACTTGTCGGTTCAGGAGGATGACAGAGTTGAATTTGAACTGTTACTTCTAGACAAAAAAAAAAAAAAAAATCGTCTTTTTTCTGTTGCTATTGTGTTTATCAGAGATTTGAACATTTTCGTCACACGTAGGCTACTAAATGAGACGTTTGGCAGGCATTGCAATGTGGGTCATCTAGCATTGTAGGGTCAAAAATCCAAATTGTTCAATGGTTTATGACCAAATACTTCCTTAAAATATCACATTGCCATCTGAGGTTGTAGGGCTACAAGTATTAGCATCCTAACATGCTAAGCGGAGGCTGTGTTTCAATACCCATACTTCCCTGCTATTAAGTATGTTAGAAAAATATTAAGTATGTCAGATGCTTAAAAAATACCTGGATTCCATAACATCCCTTCATGATTTATGTTTCGAAATCAGCATGCTTTTTTGGCGATTCCGACCCACTATTCACTTAACACGGGAAGTTCAAGGCACTAGTAAGCCT
Organism: Hyperoplus immaculatus; assembly: GCA_949357725.1. Classification (NCBI taxonomy): domain Eukaryota; kingdom Metazoa; phylum Chordata; class Actinopteri; order Uranoscopiformes; family Ammodytidae; genus Hyperoplus; species Hyperoplus immaculatus. Next base: position 21,730,255 of record OX442368.1, on the reverse strand, counting down.
ATGCTATTTGGAACGCAGGGAATGAAAGCATTGTCATTTTGTCATGTAGCATGCTGAAACTGGCATTTTGCTAAACAGCTTTGCACATCCAGCAGCCACGGAGCAACAGTACATTCATTTAGAGTGGAGCTTCTGGCCTCTGCAACTCTGGCCACTTCCAATATTCACTTGATTTTAGCTTTGTTTTGGGTCTTTACCTGAAGGAAAACATCTATCTCATTAGCTGCTAAACACTTCATAATGAGCACCAGCTAGCCTCAAAGTGTTTCTCTGCTGTTTGGTTCTGAGGAGATAGGGCATTTTAGAGTGGGCTTTTAGAGCTTTTTCACTGAAAGTAACCGCCCGCTGCCAACTAAATCAACGAGCTGTGAGAGTGAACCAGAACAGTAGCCTAACGTTGCAGCCGGGCAGCTCAGCAATGAGCCGAATCTCACTATAAAGCTCCGTAAAGCTGAGTCAGTTGGTAGTTCTCAGTTGATTCAGCACAACGAGCGACCGACCACTTACACATTGTCACATTTGTCTGCATTTGATACATTGCTTTTCTAAATTGCTTCCCTTCCCTTATCTTCATCTCGCTTCTCCTCTTTCACATCAGTCTCATTTTCTTCCACTTGTTTTTGTCTTCCCTTTTTTTAGCCTCATCTCCATTGTCACTCTAAGGACTGCTCCTAGGATAGGACACTGAACCCCATGTGGGCAGGCCAGCGCCTTGCATGGCAGCCAGTGAATTGAGAGGCAAATTGTGAAGCGCATTGTCCGGAAAGGTAAACAATCGCTTTATACATGAAGTCCATTAACAGTCTTCTGGTTAAAGCTATAGTGCATAACTTCTGTCGCCCCCATGAGGAATTCTGAGTAATTACAACAACACTGTCGGTGTATCTACATGCCTCCGGTGATCGCACATGGATTTTTATAACTTCTGCTGAAGGTCCAGGTGTTTTCTTATCAGTAGAATCAACAACTAAAACCTTTCTTGGGTGCTTCTACGGGATTTTTCTTGTCAACTCGTTTGGCAATGGCTTGAATGTAACCAACATTCATTTATATGAAAAAGAGTTACTCTTTATAGCTTCAACACCCTCCTCATCACCTCGACTGAACACCTTTATATAGACCACAGACTGCAGAGAAAGTGCTGAGGACCTTGGAACAGGTCTAGTTTCACATCCCCAAATTCTCCTGCATGACTCATACCAACCTCCTGTCTCGTCAGAGCCGGGCTCTTATCCATTGACTGCCTCGCTCTACAATTCCATTCACAAGAAGAATAAAGTCTCCTCCTATTTAGGTGTACCATGGCCACCAGCAACAAAAAGGTCTTACTCTGTACCAGCACAAACAACCTCGTCCATCCATGATCATTTCCATGGCACTTCTTTACTCACTTAATTTTCTAAAACTTGCATTTTCTGGAGCAAACGCCTAATTCGAAGCGATATTGTTTCCTTGACCTTGAGCAGCGGGTCGGCATCGTCGAGGTTGCAGAGTTTTATGGACACCTCAGACACATAGGAATTCCGATCAATCTCACGTTGGATGATGCATATTTTTAGAGCCCCATTAGTTGGCCCAATGAAGACGAAGCCGGTGGTGGCGTAGGCAATGGCTCCTACGTCAGCGCCCCAGGCCCACACGGCTTGTGTGTCTGTCCTGGGTTTGTGCGTAACAGAATGGGGGAATCCACCCCTCTCTCTCTGTATCTCTCTCACCCTCTCTCTCTCTCTACCAGCTCTCCTCTATGGTGATGTGAATGGTGATATGTACAGGGAGAAGGGAGGGGTTGAGCCATGAGGGAAGGGGGTGTGCCATTATAAGAAGCCTCAGAGGACGGCGTGCGTTCAGTTGTTGAAACCCCCTTAGCCTAAGGATACGAGCCGAGCAACCAAAACTCTCCTGTATAGCAACGGAAGCAGGACTCCCAGAGGCCGTCTTTACGTCACACATACAGGTAAGGAAGGTGCTCGAGAAAGAGTGACTTTTTTTCTTTTTTTCATCTTGAGTGTGAGCCTGTATACCTGTGTGTAGAGATTGCGCAGTTCAAACGGATGAGAGCTGGGAAAAGACACTTGTTTGCAGATGAGGAAAAACTGCTAATTAGGGAAAGGATTTCGCTGCCAGCTCCTCTGGGGGGAAACTGTTGTTGGAGGAAAATTAAAGCACTGTTAGGATTTTCTCACTCTTCCTCGTTCCTCTCTTCTTATCGAGTCCGTTGTTCCTGCTTTTATCTGTTTTCTGCCTCTTCCATTTTGGATTTTTGACCTCGGAGGTGAGTCTGTAAATAACCCTCCTCACCTGGAGTCACATCATTATTATTTTTTTTCCATTACTGTGTTGTTTGTCTCCCTGTGGCTCTGAACGCACCGCAGTCAGCGTCAACAGGCGCCCACATCCCACCTGATAACTACTTAATTAACAAGAGAGGAAGTCTCAGATTGTGCTGGTAACGCAGTGAGTCAGTCACGCAGCACTTTGTAGTGTGTGTGTGTGTACTTGAAATTAATCTAACACAAGGGGACATGATAAATTGGATGAAGAAATATAATACTATAAAACAAATTAAAAAATTGTTTAAACATCCCCCCAGTCCTTAGCTCTTTCTAATAGTTAAACTGAATTTACAGCACTGCTAGATTACAAGCCAGTGAATGCCACTCCAAAATCATCTTTTGATTGATCCTGGAGTATTGTACGTCAGATTTAAAGCATCTACCAAAAGCTTCAAAGAAACAATGACCAAAGCTTTTTTATCCTTCCCAAAGCAGCACCAGTGTCAAGTATAGTAAGAAGAAGGGGAAAAAAAGCCGGCGAAGTGAATCGGTTAAACGTCGTTATTATGCGGAGCGCATGATAATGATGATTTTAATGATAATGGTAATGAATGTGCATAATCTTTTCCCATTATCAGTAAAGACGACACTTACGCAGACAGGGGAGAAAATGGGTGGTTAATGTGCCATCCACAGATAGTTGACTCCACACTGGGGAAATGTTATATGAAGAATGTAATGGGACATGTTTACAGCACACAGTCGGATACAGTGTTTTAGAAGGTGCTTCAGAATAACCGGATTAAACTATTCGATTAAGTTACAATCAGCCAATATATTATTTATGTTGGGTTTTCCCCCCTTTTGAATTCATTTTGTGAAACAAATGCATGGCATAAAAAAAGGAAAGCCCTTGTTGTTTTATAAAAGGAAAATGTTTTAGTGCTTATGTTCCTTCCAGCCTACAGATGGTTTCAAATCAAACACCCCCAAATACCTATTAAAAATCCTCAAAATATTTGGTTGTTTTAGTGAATCAAATCCAATTATGCAGAGGGTCTATACAATCACCCATCTTATTTTTTTCTCCTATATCCTATTCATGCGTCATGTTATTGGCAAAGAATGTCACGATTCCAATTGCAATTTGATTATTCGGTCTGGTAGAAAAATAACTAAAAAATCAGCTTGCTTTTCCAGTACATCGTGAACTCTCTATAATCAGCTAAAAAAAGAAGCTATTAAGATCTCTGCGGCTTCCGAGAAGATTGCAATGATTATCCTGTTTACATGTTTTTTTTGGGCCTCTCCTTCAATATTCATTCAGTCACGCTTTAAGTGTTCTTGCGTATACACAGAAATCCTCCACCCAATCTGAGATACTTATTTACTGAGGGATAAGAACAGCAAACTTGCCAGATATTTACAGTACAGTATTTTGCAGTTCATCACTTTTTCCAGCTACACTGTCCTCACCTTGAAAGTGAAAAGTATAGGGGAGCTGGTCTGCCCTGTGCTAGATTGCTTTCCAACTGTGTCTCTGTGTCCAATGGATTAGTGAAGGTGTCAACGCATCTTAACAGCAACAAGATCAATGATGACACCATGTCAGCTGCAGAATTTCAGCGTTTACAGACTGGTGGCTGGTGCGATGGAACAATGCAGGGCTGAGTGCACCAGTAAGGGGCGTGATTTACCCCACTGTAAACCTTTGTTTTCCAAAGGTCGGCAATGGATTTGACTTTGATGATTGGCTTTTTTTCTTCTTCCCCACACGAGACTCCCACACATCTAACCCCGCATCTGCTCCAGCCTGTGACAGCTCATCAGCCCAACTGAAAGGCATTGTGTCTGCACTGCACTGCACTGCTCTCTCTCTCTCTCTCTCTCTCTCTCTCTCTCTGCTATCATCCAAGTTAACCTGCGAGGGGGAAGAACATAATTTTGGGGCTATGAACGTTGCTTCACAGGGACTAAATGTCCCCCTCTGACGCCGGGTATGATTGAGATGTCCCCCAGTGGAGCGTCGTCTCCCCTCAGGTGCGAATGTGCACCCAATTAAACGAAACCCTGCGAGTGCAAATTATGGAAACAACGGTAATCATATGCTCAATTGATTTGATATGGTGGTGCCTCGAAAAGGAAGCCAATATGGATATTAACGGTATCATATCTCCACTTAATATTCGTAAGAATGTGTGTGTGTCTGACTGTAATGGCCTATGCGGGATATCAGGAGTAAAACAGGAAGATGAAAATAATTTAAGAGATAGGAGCAATAAAAAGTGACTCAGTCTCTGGCGTGTAATTGGCACGTTATCTTGATATCTTCTTTAAATGCTTCAATTTAGCCGCATTAACAGCATCGTCGTGACCTCAACGCCCTTAGCTCTTGACCTCTTTCCCGTTCTGACCCTCATAATCTGTCAATTCTGCTTCAGTGTGACAATAATAACTACACATGAATGCGTCATGGAGGCAGATAATAGGCGCATGCAATCATGAAATCTGGTGCAGCTGTGGCAGACACGACTCAATCGGATTAACGGAATCCTCTCACATAAGAAATGTTTAGGCTCCTTCTTGCAAAGAAAGGACACTTCTGCAAGCACACCTTCTCCTGGTCCTCTGCACTCTCCATTGTTTGTCTGTGGCTGTGCAGGCTGGATTTAGACTGCTGTGTGAGAGAGGATCCAGTGGCTGTGTGTGTGTGTGTGTGTGTGTGTGTAAATCCTCAGACTGGAGGCTTTTGGAGAAGGGACTTGTATTCTGTCTTGTTTTGGACAGTGGTCATGTACTTGGTATGGATTTCAGTGGTATTGCATAATCCTTTGGTTACCCTCTGGGCTTCAATGTGAGTTTAGAGTTGGTCCAGGGCCGTGGAATGACAAAAAAATATATATATTAAAATGGAAAGGCAGCATCGGTTTTGACAAATGATGAAATGATGAAGTCATTTCTCGAGGAAAGTTGTCACACGTGGGGATTTTCTTCTTTTCTGTTGAATGTTTTGGACTGCTGCTCAGAAAAATCTATTGATTTCAAGACGTCAGTTTTTGAACATGGAAAATTTCGGATTTTAGCTGATTTTTGATTTTATGGATTACACAATGAAAAACACAGTTAAACACTGTGCATGCAAATTTGTATATGGCAGTAACAGGTCTGGTTTTAGAAGTGGCTGGACAACCACCAATAGGGCAGCCAGTACACAGCCTGAAGGTGAAAGCCAGGGCATTGCTGCAGGTGCATCAAAATAAATAAAGCTGGACAGTGTGACCACAATGCTCAGAGAAATCTCAGTTTGAAAATTAACCCGACCAGTGGTAAATTATGCCCTGGATTATTTGCGCTACATTGTGTAAACAGGAACTCTTCTCCATACATCTAGGAAGCAGAATAACCAAAAAGCTATTTTGAAAATGATTCAATTAATGTTGGAATGTTTAAATGAGTTTGTTGAGTACTGTCTAATAGCAGGCAATCAGTGACCTTTGAGAGATACAGTATTTTATGATCTAGAGGCTGGCCTGATGAGTCACCCGTTGATGAGCACTAATATGCTGCAGGGAACCTGATTTAAATGACTTCATGGTCTAAGATATAGTACATGAGCACAACCACTTAGCATGCAACTCGTATAAAGTTAACAGCCCTTTGCAGTGATGATTCTAGCTGTAAAAGTGGGAAAAGAAGAAACAATTTGTATTACTGTGTGCAGTTCTATCACACACATCCTTCCATTTTCTAAACCACTTATTTCATCGCAGGAGGAAAGGAGGCACATACTTGACAATTCGCCAGACGGTATAGCCCTTTTTTTGATAACAGAAAGCTACCGCTTGTTTATGCTGTACATTGGACACAAAAGATTTGAATGACACTAGAGAACAGGAATATAAGGAAGGATTGTGAAGTTCAAGAAGAAGAAGAGGGGATGAGGACAAGGCTGTCCAGTCCATGACTAACTGTCAAGTTTTCAGTGGTGCGGGTTATCAAATGAATCATATTTTTTCTTTCGCTTTCAGCCACTTCCCCGCAGGCCCTTGCAGCAGGTGGTGGTTTGCTCAGTTATCACAGAAAGGAGCTCATTACTTTCTACCAAATACAAGTGCTAACCAAGGTGAGGCCTTGGTTGATGAGATATCAGCCCCAGAGACATCTGACTTCCGCCCAACACAAATCATGGGCTTTTGTTCATAGTTCTCATTAAAATGGTAAATGGACTCTTATAAGAACACTTGTATAGCACTTTTCACAGATTGTCTCAGATTCAAAGTACTTTACATACACTGTAAATAATAACCAGGATTTCACAATATTTAACTATAAAATTTGACAATAAATTACTGTGAAATCCCTTTACAGGTTCTAACTGTTATGTTCACAATATAATTCTGTAATTTCAAATGTTACTGTTATTTACTGTGATATTTGCATTACAAGGATTTCACAACATGTTACTGTAATTTTCCACAGTTAAATACTGTATTCAGACCATTCCCTGTGTAGTTTTGCCTCATTCACCCATTCATACAGTGATGGCAGCACATAACACACAGGGTGCAAGGCAATTTGAGGTTCATTGTCTTGCTCAGGGACACTTCAACATGTGGCAACTAAACCTGCAATCCCGTGGACGACTGCCCATACCTGCTTAGCCAAAGCTCCACACAGCTTAGAAAATGCTTTCTAAAGTTTAACAGGAATCTGTCTTTCCACCAGAAACACTCAATCTGTTAATGTGTTGGTGAAAAGAATAAAACGTTTTGTCAGTGAACATTTCACTTTCAACATGTTCAGTCCAAACGTATTTACTGTAAAAGAATAGTGCTATATTTCTAAATATAGTAACATTTAGACATAATTTCTAGGAGACAGGGTTGTAATTAAAATGACAAAAAAAAAATGTTTAGCCTTGCAGATTTGTTCAGGCTTTAAAAAAAATGCATCTCTGCTCTACACAGTGGAGGAGACTGGAAGTCTAATTTATTTTTTCAGTAAAAATGTCCCTGGATAATTGGCAGACCTTGGTAAAAACAGTTTTTCAAAAGCACCACTTTCTGCCGAAGAAATGAGATGAGAGTGTTGTGCTGTGGGATTGGAGTTTCACAAAAAAATAAAAATAAAATCCATTTACCACCGTTGTACCATGGTGGAGGGGAACATTTTCAAAAACCTGTACCAAAAACTCAAAATCTTTCAGATAATTGTATCAGGCCCAGATTTGAAAAAGCTATGAATTTTTTGATCGGAATTATAAGGCCTGACTTCTCAGATCAACACATTTCCAAACGCGATTACAGAATGTATGGTGACGAAACACTCTTGAATCCAATCAGGTTATAAAGAATGAATCAGGTACCACTAACGGCCCATGAGATGTAATACATAGAACAGGAATTTCAATCATTTTCCCTCCTAAAAATTGCCCATATTATATGCAATCCATATTTGGTGGCTCTTACCTCAAGCTTGGCCTTAAAGCAATAGTGCGTAACTAATGTTGCCCCCATGAGGATTTCTGAGTAATTACAACACTGTCTGCGCTTCTACAGTACATGAGGTAAGCCTTCGGTTATGGCACACGGATTTTATTCCTTGAGCTGTACGTCCAGGTTTTTGCTTAGCAGTAGAATCATCAACTAAAGCTAAGGAAATATCTTAGCCATATTTCACGGATGTGGAAATGGAGAAACAATGGACCATGAGGGAGAGAGGCAGTGTTGCAGCGAGAGCAGAGCAACAAGAACAGGAAAAGTGGATGTATAAGAGGGAGCAAGGAGGAAACAGAGAGAGACAGAGAGGGACCCCTAGGTTATCTGTGCATTAGCAGACTCCTTTGTGTGTTGCCTCATGCAGTCGGCTAATGGACGAGATAGAGTGAGTCAGAGCACCCAGCTTTTCTTCTCCACCACTCACATTGGGAAACCTCAGCCGCCTCTTCCACCCCTTCATGAATACGGCTAATACAAAATTATCCCAGCGCTAGCTTTATTAGTACACTTCACTTTGCAACTTTGTACCAGGTGCACAGGCCCCATCCATTCAGCTGTTGTTTAGCCACGAACACAAACAGCTCTCTTTATTTAGGGACTGTACAGAAAGTCCTGGGTTGGAAGGGGGGGCTGTATGTAATATTTCATTTTTTAAAAGCATGTTGTTATTCATGTCTACTTTAAACCCCGTCCTTGGCTCAACTCAAGACTATAACAAACTCAAGACATTTTTTTTGGGGATAACTACCTTTCATTCAACAACAACAAAAAATACAGAAATAAATAAACACCTTTTCCCTAAAGGGGCAGGATGACTATTCTCTTCTCTTTTAGATGTATTTTAGCCTTGTTTAAAAAAATGCACTCAGAAAGAAACCCAAAATTAATGAGAACAGTGGTCCCTTTTATGAATTCAATGCACTGATTGATTCAAAGTTTAAAACATTTTGACCTGAAAACACATCACATTTTTCAGGGTCTTAGTTAACCCTAATGGAAGCACAAACCTGTGTTGTTTGTTTGGGAAAGAACTGGGTAAAAGCATTTATTTGTGCGAGATGGAAAGACTCATCTAAAAGTGGAGGGATTTCAGGCACTTTACTATAATCCATTTTTTCTTCTTTTTCGCTTTCATTAAAAAGGGCCAGGTTGTTTTCATTTGCGACTGATGGAGATCTATTTTCAAATGAAACTTCCTATTATGAGTTGCCAGCCTCATGGACATTGTGGTGCCATAGAGTAAAGCCTTGTGTCTAGCCCTGTCCTTTCTCTCTCTGCGATCACCGCCTCATATAGTACATCATATATCAGACCCTCTGTCACATAGATTATGCAAACGATACGAAATGTTAAGGATTGCTGAAATAGTAATGCAAATTCATAGAACGGGATGGCTAGAATGGACCGGTGACAATATCAAGACCGAGAACCATATCATTACGGAAATAGAGCAGAGAGACGGGTGTGTAGGTTCATGCCTCAGTGAAAGGCACCGATTCAATTTGAAGTGATTTAGATAAGGGAAAGGTTGTGACTCTTTTCTCAAACCCTGGTTGTCATTGCACAGTGAGGTCCCATTCGGTAATCCATGCATGGCAAGGAAATTGTGATTACGAAGACATGAGGCCAAATGTTAGAGAAATCAACCATTACTGAGTGATTACTGTTTACATGCCTCATTGTAAATACCCCAACATTTTAGATGTCACAATGTTACATAACTCTTTGTTGTTGTTGTTTTATCCTCAATAAGATTTGACTTGTCATGGTCCACTCTCTCTAAACCCATTTAATAGAGTGTTACTATTACCAAGGACCATCATATAACATTACAAACTAAACTACCTTTTGTATTTTACAATCAAGAGCATGTAGAGAGCTCAATATGGATTGAAGAAATGTATTAACTATAAATACAGTATTTTTTTTTTATAAGAACTTTAAGAGTGTATAGCCACGCTAGCCATTCAGTACATACGGTCTTCTTTGAGCTAAATGCTCAATTAATTTGCAGATATTTAGCAGGCATAATAATGCCTGTTACAAATTAAATGAAAGTTCAGCAAATAGTTGTCTTATTCAACACCCTAAATTGTTAACCTCATTGTGGCCAGAAGAAAAGTTAAAGGTATAGGATTATTTGTGTGGAACTACTGACGAAGAAACACTTACAGTGATGGCCCCCAGCGCTCTTCATTTTTATTTTTCAAAAACCAAAGTCTCCCCGTCCCTTTACTGAAAACCATCCTAGCCTTGGTATTATCATAGTTCGTGACAGGTAATAAATTATATCGTCTAGCCTTCACTGCTCTTCAGTGAGCAACAATCAGTCAATCACAGATGCACTCTGGCAATTTAGCACTGCACTTCCATAAAGCTGGGGGACTCACAAAATAAAAATTGGAAAGAGAATTGTCAAAACTGAAGCCACAGAGGCCATTTCTATTCTGATGCCTAGTCCCTAGTATGGGCTGAATAGTGCTCACTCTTAGATAGTGAGTAAACTGAACCTTATATATAAAATCAGTGAAGTACCCCTTTAAAGAAGGAACTCGGCAGTAAAATGTAAATATAATAATGTCATTTACATTTGGAAATTATTCAGATTGACTGTACTAGTCATGATACTGGGTTTCTTTGATTACTTTGAAAGGGCTTTTATTTAGCATCTAGTTGTATAAAGATACATAGCTAAAGGAAAAATATACTGTCTATTTATAATAAACCATTTTGTTGTAAAGCCTTGGTTCAGCACCTCTTCTTTGAGCTCAGTTGTATTCATTCTGGTTTATTCTCTACGGAAGAATAAAAAAATATGAAACCTGTTACATGCAGTGTATCCTACCACAGCTATGCTGGCAGGTACATCTCAGAGACACAGCCCGCGAGTAGTCATATTGTGGGGAATACATAAAAAAGGAATTGCAGTACAGTAAAGACAGACTAGGACACATTCATGTTAATGGGATGTTTCATTAGTAAAGGGTTTAGTGTGCTATGCAGAACAGATGTGAGAATAAACATCGAACGAGTGCAGTCACTTCAACTCATCCTGTGTCAACATGTTGACCATTAGAAATCGTTACATCATTCCACCTGCGACAAACATCTCAAGGCGGCAGATTGATGAAATTGTTGCCCATTAACACTTAATATCCCTGTCCATTGTTTCTCACTAACAATAATGGCCTTCCATTTAAGAGGGAGATAGCAGCCGACTACGGCTTGGTGACTCATTCCCTGAGCCTTCAGAAGGACATAAATTCTTCTCCTGACAGTTTATCAAAAGCCAGATGCAGCCCAAAAGTTTGTTCAAAAAAATGTGCGGGCTAATTAAGATGAATGAGTACATGCAACTTAACTCATTGTGCAAATGTGGTTGTATCTTCTGAGTGTCTTACTGCTTATCGGCCCATAGGCTATTTAACATGGGAGTCAATGAGAAATTGCTCTGTTTTGAAACATGCCCTTAGTGGCCACTCGGTGAACTGCAATTTTTGTCACTTCAGCATTGGATGCTGGTAGAACTCGCTGTGGTTGAGGCTTGATCACAACATACTGTTTTTTAAAATGTAAATAAAAGTTCCAAAGCTTTATGAGGATGTGAAAGTTGCCTGCAGAACGCTGATAATGTTCCGTTGTACCTCAGATGATCTGATGCTGCCCCCTGTATCATTTACCTATAGAAGCCTAGATCAGTCACAGTATAATACAAACCAATGAATGCGTGGCTGCAAATAAACAGGCATCCATTGTCTAATTATAAAGCCTTGGACAGACATTGCCGGACTTTGTACATTAATAAAGGGTGTTGACAGAAAGTTCACAGTGGCTCCCAATGTGCTGTTCATATTAACACACTCTGCTAGACTATTATTAATGTGTGAAAGCTACATCTTTGTAATGCTTTGTAATGCTGGAGCGTATCCAGGGCCCACACCATAACTCTCGCTGTGCAGGTTGTTCAACTTACTTAGGATGTGCCTCTTAAACAAACAGGTCCTTCTAATGATTTTCTATAAAGCCATTTATATATTTGCAAATGGGCTTCAGTCACACACCACCTGTTTCTTATGCTATTGACTAGAGAGTGTTCAAGCAGAAATGGTCACGGCGTGCTGGTTTTTACTTATTTATTCATTTTTACTTCAGTGCACCCATCAACCCAACACCCACTCTGTGTATTGTTAAAGATTTTCACTCACTTTCATCAATACAGCGCCATTACAGTGGGATTGTGCTGTCGATATCCGTGACTTTTACCGCCTGGCCCATGTCCTCACTAAACCTTTGGAAATGATACGAGTGTGAGATCCATTTCAGCAAATGGGCCCTTGTGTGGCTCAACAAGAGATTGAAAGCATTTGTCATCTTAACAGTGCATAGGCATACTGCAGTTTTCCCCATTGTTTAAATGTAGGTTCTATCTACAACTTTCTAATATCCTTAGTGTTTTCAATGTTCAGCTCTCTTCTTTTCAATATGGCACTCATTTTGGTATACCAGTACTGCTGTATTACATTACTATAGAATTGGTTCCCACCATGTCCTTTTGAATGGAACCTATTACTGATATTAACAATGACTTATGTCAAGGAACTTACCTATGAGTTTACAGATTAAGTGTCACTGGAGGAGGGGGAGATGGCAAAATGAGCAAAAAAAATTAATTTGGGAATTTTATACCAGGTGACTGTCAATATTTTATGAGAAAATCACTAACTACTGGTAAGCAGCCTTCTTATTTTTTGCATTGGCTGGCATATTGCGGCATATATCTGCGTTTTAAACAGTGACATAGTGTGTAGAAAAACAGCTCCATAGCACTGCTAGACGTCTAAAAACCCCAAATGCAACTTCTACGTTTCTTAGGTGGTGAATGATAACTTAATAATGTTAAAGTAACATAACAACCATTTTGTCTACACTGTAAAAGGGTACAGGCGTATACTTGGTTTGATCTTAACTTTGGTCTTTGCTCATAAAGCTACAGAAGCCAGTCGCAAATTGCTGGTGAGGCAGCGGCCTATGGTCAAAAGCAATCTACGATGTTCTGATTGGCCTTATCTCTGTGTTATTGGAAGATATAGTGGTAAGTGACAGCGTAGATGGAGGTCAGGTAATGGAGGTCTATAGCGTCAAACATTGATGTGTAGCTGGAGCCGGAGACACCAGGACCCTTAGGAGGTTTTTCATCCCTTTAGTTATCGCCCGTCAGCTTAACACACATAGCTTCCTTGACATCATTTTATAATGTCAGCTGTTAAAAAAATGATACATAAAAAACTATAATGTAGTTGGAACTGGCATGTTTTATTGCTATACAGACACAGACTAATCCCTTTTTACATCTCCTATCTAACCAAATAAAATTATAGCGACTTTATCCCAGGTTGACACAGGTCATGACCATAGATAGTATATAAAATTACCCATGGCTGACCCTGATCTCTACATGCGCAAATCTGCTCATACAAATCCCCAACATCTGCTGCTGTACGATCTCACTCAGTAATCCTACATATATTGGAGGGCCGCTTCATGCCCACTGGAAAATACACATTTTTCTCAGTTATTGCCTCAGGGTGTGCTCTCTCTCTCTCTTTCTCTCTCCATCCTCACCCACAATCTCCATCAAATCAAATTAGTTTTATTTATACAGCCCAATATCACAAATAGCCATTTGCCTTAGTGGGCTTATCAGTCCGTACACTGCATGATACGATACAATCTGCCCTTAGACCAAAAGTAAGGGGGGGGGAATTGCCAATCTCCAGGTGTTGGCTGTGCACACTCCCACCACCAACGCTTTGAGGCCGACCATCCAAACCCAGCTAAAGATCCCCTACAGATTGGACATTGACGCAATGTTCCTGGCATTGTGCTTTTCTCCCCCCCTTCCCCCGCCCCCCGCAGGCTGGAACCAAATCCCATCGGCTCAATCTCCAGCTGTTGACCCTGGTTTGAGCCCCTTGTCTTCTACCTGCTGGGCCCCTGTCTGTCCCCTGGCTGCCTGGCTGTGCTGCTGAGCGATGAAGATCCCTCTGTGGTTCCTGGTGGTGCTGTTGGCATGTCTCTTCACCCCTGGACGCAGCGACTGCCAGGACGACTGTGTGGCCTGCGGTCTGCTCATGCAGCACCAGCAGCTGCAGCAAGCCTTCAACACCATGGTGAGTTACGTGTGTGTGTGTGTGTGTGTGTGTGTGTGTGTGCGCGCGCGTGTTTGTACGCGTGAAGTATAGTAGAAGTACAAGGAGTTGTGTGTGTGTGTTACTTTTAGACGTTGTGACTGCTGATGAGAGCATCCGCAAAATATCTGGTCAACACTGTAGTGTGTGCCGGTACAGCTGCACCAAGACTGCTCCAGCCTGTTAAAGGTGTGATTGTGATTGTGATTACCTATAATCTTCAATCAGCTTTTGGGCAATGTGTGGGAGTTAAGATGTGGGTAGAAGGCATTGTGATTATAATGGTAATTATAATCTCATGCAAATACATTCTAAACCAATATAGTATTGACTCAAAGTATTTGAAAATGAATTCATTATTTTTGTTGTTTTTTTGGGGCATCATGGTGATTGAAAAGCCAAAAGCACAACACTGAAAGGAAGAGTAAATAAAATAAAACAAGTATTATTGTATTATCTAAGGTGTTATATTTGTATTGTAACAAGTCTAAGGGGAGATGTTTGCGGCCAATAATTGCTTACACTGGCTATCAGGAAATCTCCATATTATCCTATTTTTCTGATATTTGTGTGCAGCAAACCGACTTGACAAATAATGACACTAAATGACACAGAAACACACGGAATGAACAAGCAGTCCTTAGTTAACTCTCACCTGTTGCATTGTAGGTATAACTCCAAATGCAGTGTGAAAGCCTCAGGGCCAAAGGGAGCTGGTCAACTTCTGGCATTTTGGGGATGCATGGTTTGAACTGGACTCAATTCATATTGTTTCTGTGTCATAGAGTGTGACTGTGGTCATTCGTATGTCAAATATGCATCACTTGGGCAAGGCTTCGTAACCATGACAAAGATGCCAGCCTCTGCACTGAGAGAATGCAATTGCACTCGGAACTCAAAACCCCAAAACAGCACGCGGCACACAATCTCATTTCCAAGCGGTGCGAGACACATCAGCGGGGTAAAAATAGTCCGTGGGCGTCCATGAGTAGCGGCAGGACGGCTAATTTAGCTGATAATGATGCAGAGAAAGACAGCTGGGACCTTTTTGTGAGTTGTAATAGAACTCTGTAATTGACTGCTGCTCAGTATCATCAGCCCAGGGGCTTACATCGGTGACTGACACATTTTATCAGCTCCTCATTGTGTTAGCCGCTCTCCCATTGAGCCACAGATGGAATCCACTGAGCAATTCCATTGTTTCCCACTCCAGACTGAAAATGAGTGTATGTGTGTGTGTGTGTGTGTGTGTGTGTGTGTGTGTGTGTGTGTGTGTGTGTGTGTGTGTGTGTGTGTGTGTGTGCGTGCGTGTCAGGAATCATGAATTTATAACCCCACACACATGTACAGGCTACTCATGAACGCGACGGTACGCACAGCCACACAGACACACGTCACGTATTTGACAGGATCATCCTTTACACTGACTACATTCATTGCCTAATTCTAATCTTAAAGGTAAATGCCGGCTATTGTTAACATGTTTCCAATCATGCCATTGATTTTATAATTCCTGCTTTCTGGAATATCTGTGCACAGCATACTACATGGTTAGGAAAGGATTATGGTTATAAACTACAGTTAAGGTAAGGTGAAGGTTAAGCCAACTGCAATACTTTGTGTGCTGTTGCTAAGGATTGTGGTACAGGTTTAAAAGAAACACTAATTGTTGAACTGTGAGGATGGGTGGGAAATTCAAGTCTCCTGCATTAAAGTCACACTTGCTACACACCAATCCACCTCCCTTTTCCTCCACAACCTTGCTTGCCACAGAGAGGGCAAAGTACTTCCATTGACGATTAACTTTTGCCTATAGGGTATGAATCATGAAGTGCATAGTTGTTCCATATTTATGAAAATGAAATTTTATGAAAAATACATCAGACTTTATCTCGTGTTATCTGATATGATGACATGAGATTCAACACCTCTGTGCCGTCCACCTCCTATAGATACCTCCCTGTAAGTAAGCAGTTTTTCTCCTCAGCCTAGCAACAACCTCATCTTTATATCCTTCATTGGACGGAAGGGAGGCCGTGCCTGCCAGCCAGAATTGAACCCGGGATGATGCAAGTCCTCATTTCTGACCAGAACATTAGATTTAAGTGCCATCTCTGAACCATAGCCTTCCGACAAAATAAATCCTTTGAAGCATCCTTACTATGGAGAAATAGTTTTATTCTCTTGTCCTCCCAACTATATAAATATACCACTGCGTGTGTGCACGCATACACACATCTGCTCTCACTCATAAACTCCTTTAGATTGCTCCATTGATCTGACGTGGAGAATCCCCTGGCGTGCTCATTTAATTTACAATGGATAATTAATTTCCGTTGATAGATTCACAGCGGAACTCCCTACTCTCTAGTTCCTTTGATGTGAGCAGGTTTTCTGATAACAATGCAGTTTATCTTATTTGAGCGGGATTTAAGGAGTAAATTGGATTTGCTTCCTACCTCAAACTGAAGTTCAAGTCACAGGACACGGTAGTTTAAGAAAGTGGAGAAAGAAGAGATGCCTATCGTCCAGAAATCCTGACAGTGGGCAATAGACCTTCCGAACTCAAGTGGCGGCACCAACGCATGCGTTTCAAAATACCCCTGCACACGATTGGATAGCACTACTACCAATCAGAGCAATGACAAGGCATATGAAAGATGAGTGAAGTCTCTGTTTTATTTTTAAAAGAAAAAGCTAATTCCAAATTGTTAAGTGTTGAGGCCAAAGCCGATTCAAAACACAAGCACGTATCCGCAGCCATCTTTGTTGTTTACTATCACGACTTTGTCGGCGCAACAAAATTCAGGAACCATCTCAGATAGAGCATATTACACAATGGGTTTTTTTCCAGTTATAATATCACTATACAAAATGCTCATTAGTAGTTCATATGTCCTCTCCTTCATATTGATAAAGTTGCGGTTCGAGAGTGTTTGGGCAGGAAGCCCAGCCGTCAAGTGTGATGATAATAAGACAGGAAGGTCATTAAAACTGCACTGACAGGTAGTGGTGCAGAACTGACAAAGTTTGTTCTATTTATAAAAAGCTAAACTCCAAAATCATTTATATGTCATTTTTCTGACCAAAAATGTCATTAGCAGAAGTCGAAGAACCAATCCAAAGAAAAAAAAGGAACACTTTGTCAGCAAAGGACATAATTGACCTGCTGTCCCTCAAAGTGATTCGTAATTTCTTCCAATTTTGTGCTGTCAATCATTTTGGTAGAGGTAGAAGTCCAATTTATAAGTGATGGACATCTTATATTAGCACACAACTTTTCTGAAAATGCTGAGGACAGCAGGAACAAGACCCATTAACTCCCATGACACATAAGCCAACCGGGTCAAGAGAATGCTTTTAGGTACATTATGGTAATATGGAAAAGGGCTATCAGTCGTCTGGTAAAAAAAAGGAAAAAAAGAAGTGGATCGCACGGGATGCAAGAATACATTATATACATTGATACATTGTTTGTTTTTTCACTAGGGTCGGTACTCTTTCCCTTCCATTGTTTCCTCTTGTCCTAATCAGCCAAGTGAGATTGTTCTCTGGTCAGATGTTTCTTGGGCAGGAGCAATAACAAAGTTCCAGAACTGCTCTACAATTGGTCCGAGTTTCCATTCGGGAAGACTACAGAAAGAAACTACAGGAAGTACATTGTTTTCCTCATCCATCCCATAGCGTAGCTGGCTATGGTAGCTCTTTGGTGGAGACCAAAACAGAGAAACAAGATGAGCAAATTGGACTAATATTCATCAGGTGGCCACGACTCCAAGTGAATTCTAATGTTGCTCCGTATCACCTGGATGTGTCATTTTTGTAAATTTGTAAAACTATTCAGTTTGTTGTTGAGTTTTGACCCCCAAGTGACCATAAAGGAAAACTGATATGTCAGGGGATATTTCAGTTTCAAATTGAAAACAGCATGTAAGTACTGATTGGGGGCTTTTTTGCTGTGTTCTGCCCGAGCCCATTCTTATGTATCTTGAGTCTTTTGGGGATTCTTTCATCAATGCTTCTACAAAATAAAATGTTTGAATGTTCTTGGCAAGTGAAGCATATCAGGCCTCTCTCACTTTGAGTGCTTGTCATTGCGGTTGCCGCCATGTGTTTCATTAGGCCTTCATGTCGTTGCCTTTGGGGATTTTAATTATTCAAATTATGTGTCAGTCTTTCATTGTGTCGCCATTAAGAGAAAGTAGACCAATTTCTCTCCAATGAAACAGCAAGAGGCTCAGCGGCCGGACGAAAGAGCAGGTGAATCCGGGTCTCAGAACCACTATCTACCTATGCCGTGGCTAGAAACTGTTTCAATATCACTCAGGGAAAACACAAATTAGGTGATTTTTGGATAACTCTTTGGACTAATGAATCTTGTATTCACTACTTTAAAGCTATAGTATGTAACTTCTGGTGGGCAAGTGTCAGGGGGCGACATCAGTCTGTAAATGCTGCCATGAGAAGCACAGAGAGGATTTTGTGGAGCTGATAGTTTTGGCAATAGCTTCAATGTGACTGCCATTCATTTACATGACAAAGCTACACACTAAAGCTTTGATTTGGGATCATTCTTTGGACGAATTAATCCTTTGTATGTGTGACGTTAACACACCACTCGTTATCTTTTCCCTCCCTGCAGGTGTGTCTGTTGGAGTGCGAGGGTGACGTCTCCTCTACGCTGACGTGGGAAGTGTGTAAACGTGCTGTCAAGCTGTCGCGCCACCCAACGCTCTCAGAGGGAGGCAAGGCTTTGTTCAAGAGGACGGGAGAGGAGCTGGAGCTGACCTCTCTTGACCTGAACTCAGACAGTCAACTGCTGCAGTCTGCGGCGGAGGCAGAGCACTACCAGGAGGGGGCTCGGGAGGAGGCACCCTTCGAGCTGCGCAGCCTCCAGTATGACTCATCGCTGCCGGGCTCCTCAGAGGACGGGGAGGGCCTGCAGGCTCTGGATCTCAGCCTGGAGGACCAAGAGAGAGAACCCAGGAATGTGGAGGGTGACAGCCAGCTGGATGGGGACGAGGACGACGTCAGCTCAGAAGCCGTCACCTTGTCCAAACGCTTCGGGGGCTTCCAGAGGGGGCGCCACGCGTACCGGAAGCTGATCAGCTCACCCATGAGGCCCTTACAAAAGCGCTACGGCGGGTTCATAGGCGTCCGCAAGTCTGCCCGCAAATGGAACAGTCAGAAACGCGTGAACCAGCTGCTCAGGCAGTACCTGGGCATGAGGAGCAGCCGCAGCGGCAGATTCAACAACGTCCCCGTAAATCGGGCTTGGAGGCAAAACAAACTGTAATGTTTTTTTTTTTTTTTTTTTTTTTTTTTGCTGTCACAGAATCACGCCCCCCCCAAGCCCCCCTTGAGTGACCTCAACCAATCATGTTTTTCAGCAGCCTCCGTCACCATCAGAAGAACAGACTCCGCCATCTCGCTGCACCTCTCTTTGTGTCTCTAAGTAACAAGGAATGTTTTGACCGTGATGTCCTCCTTATTGCGCGTATTTACATGATGCCATTTTGTGAAATAAAAAGAATTTAGAGAAGTGCAATTGAATATATTTTTGTGTGTTGGTATGAAAAAAAAACAGGGCCAAATGAGATTGAAAATGGATTCACTGCAAGCTTTACTCAGGAGGTAAGACCTGAAGGTGTGACTTTTGTGCATGTGTAAGTGTGTGTGTGGGACTTTTGGTTATTGCTTCAGCACTTTTTTTTTTGCAGAGCTGTTAATGTTAATGTCCAGCTCTCGTGAAATGGACCTTTGTGTTTCTACAAAGGTTTTTCCCCTTTCAAATTTTTAGATCTTGGTTTTTCAACTGTAATTGCTTTCCTTCCCACACACGTCACAACGGAAACGTTTAGTAGAATGAAATTGGAGGAGGACCAGCACTGTGCTTACAAGATGGCTGAGTCAGATGTAAATATGGTCAGACAGTGGGGGTGCTGAAGCGCAAAACTGTTAATTACTGGTTTAAGAATCTAATTTTCTGCTTAATTAAACACAATGGACATAAGATTGGTTTTCTGAATTTCTCCTTTAAAAAAAATAGGCCTTGTTGCTTTATTCTGAGTATTGACAAGGAAATGTATTTTCCCTTTCTGATGTATTCTAATTTTGGCCATTAAGCGGAGGTTATCTACACTCAACAAAAATATAAATGCAACACTTTTGTTTTTGCTCCCATTTTTCATGAGATGGACTTAAAGATCTAAAATTCATTCCAGATACACAATTGTACCATTTCTCTCAAACATTGTTCACAAATCTGTCTAAATGTGTGATAGTGAGCACTTCTGCTTTGCTGAGATAATCCATCCCACCTCACAGGTGTGCCACATCAAGATGCTGATCTGACATCATGATTAGTGCACAGGTGTGCCTTAGACTGTCCACAATAAAAGGCCACTCTGAAATGTGCATTTTTTTGCTTTATTGGGGGTCTGGGGACTCAGAACCAGTCAGTATCTGGTGTGACCACCATTTGCCTCATGCAGTGCAACACATCTTCTTTGCATAGAGTTTATCAGATTGTCAATTGTGGCCTGTGGAATGTTGGTCCACTCCTCTTCAATGGCTGTGCGAAGTTGCTGGAGACGGCTTATGGTGGAGAAATGAACATTCAATGCACGAGCAACAGATCTGGTTGACATTCCTGCTGTCAGCATGCCAATTGCACGCTCCCTCAATGCTTGTGGCATCTGTGGCATTTTGCTGTGAGACAAAACTGCACATTTCAGGGTGGCCTTTTATTGTGGACAGTCTAAGGCACACCTGTGCACTAATCATGATGTCAGATCAGCATCTTGATGTGGCACACCTGTGAGGTGGGATGGATTATCTCAGCAAAGCAGAAGTGCTCACTATCACACATTTAGACAGATTTGTGAACAATGTTTGAGAGAAATGGTACAATTGTATATCTGAAATGAATTTTAGATCTTTAAGTCCATCTCGTGAAAAATGGGAGTAAAAACAAAAGTGTTGCGTTTATATTTTTGTTGAGTGTATGTAAACCTTGCAAGTGTTGGGGAGTGAGCAGCAGGTTGGCAGGCTCCTTTAAGTGGAACTATACTGTCCCCTAGTGTTTAAGGAAGAAACATGTTGCCTCTTGAATACTGACTTGGGATCAGTTTTGCCTTGTCCTTTGTAACACAATTCTTTGGATTGACTCCTTTTTTCTGAAATTACAGTTCAATTAGAAATTAACATAAAACGACAAAAATACAAATAATATTGACTTACCTGTTTTTAAGAAAGACACAAAACAGGTCTACCAACTATCTTCTATCCCTTATTGTCATAGTATTAGCAGTGTTTTCACAAGTCCTTATATTTGCCAAACCTCCAAGGAACCTTATGAGAATTACTTGGCCAGAACATTACATTTCACTTTACAGAAAAGCAAAACCCTCTGCAGTTGTATTATTTTCTTTTGAAGCTCCCATTGACTTTAAAGAAAACTGCAACACCTTCCAAAATGCATCTACTGCATTAGAACAATCCATTCCACTATTTAAAGCTAAAGGAAAGCAAAGTGTCGGTAAATTGTCAGACATCTGGATTTGTCAAAATTGAAACGTTGACTACAATGTGAACGCACAAAGGGAATGATACGTTTAAAAAAAATGTATGACAAAGAACACAATGCTGAATAATACTTCTATTGCATTTCTTTAAAACATGCTAAAACAATGGTTACTACTTGATATAATTATACTTTTTCAAATGGAACTAGGGCGTAACTCGAACTTGTACAGAGAAACTAATCCCCAGTAAGTTTCCAAACAGTACTACCCTGGGGGCGTTTTGCAGAGTTGTCACTTTAGTCCAATTGTACTTAAGGGCACGAGGCTGGAAACTGGCAGGGCCATTGGGTGCGTATCGCACTGTAGGATGGGAAAGGAGACGTAAATGACACCAGCCCTGAAAGAGCACCATGTTAATGTACCATTAAGGAGCAGAGGGATAAAATGAAGTGTGCATGTCAGCTGTGTTCATTATTCTACACAACAAGATGTTAATGCTTGGGTGAAAAGAATAAAAAAAAAAATATCATCTGTTGTGCCATCGAGAGATTTCCCCCCACTGACAGGTCACATGCATTATTTTGCATTTTAATAGTGTTTCCGTGTGTACTGGTGTTCAATAACATGTAACGATGTATGCGTATGAGTGTGTGGGTGATTGCGGAGAGTGTGTGTGTGTGCTACAGTGCACGTGCATGTGTGCGTTTTTCCCTGTCAACCCAACACAGAAAATGGGATTTGTGAATACAGTGTACATTTCAGACCACATTTCTGACATCACACCATTGTTCTGAGTCTTCATAGAAAATGTGTATAGAGAAAAACGACAATAAAATAGTTTGCTATTTCTTTTGTGGACTGTCATGCCAAAGAAGAAGAAGAAAGACGTACAAGAAATATTTTAGATTCTCAGTGCTTTTTAATTTGTGTTTAACAATATATTTCCTCTTTTTTATTGCTATTACAAACGCATTCCCCTAACGCTGATCCCATTGCCATGACTCCATAGCTTCACGAGTATAGAATCATTTCAACACTGGAAGGACATAGGAACTTGGTTGAGTCATAACCAAATTTAGCTTATTCATGTGAGTGTATATTTCCGACCAACAAATGCCAAAAAACATGAAAATACCCGTCCAAAATAATCAGCCCGGTATGCAGGGCTGAACGAGACGATAAAAAACAAAAAAAAGGTATAAAATACTCGTACTGAACTCATAGCACACATAATCTTGTACATCATAACCACTGTTTCATTGGAAGAGAGGGTTGGAATAGACCAAAAACAGCCAAGCAGCGATCTACTACAGTGGAGCTACTGGGAGCAGTTATATGACCTTTTGATAAAGTGGGAGAAGGTATTTGTAGGTTTAGCACAACACAGGGTCAAATTTGTCAGTTGACAGCACCAGTACAGACTTCAGTTTTCAGGATCGAGTTACAAAGATAAAGAAAAACTCCATTTCCATTTATTTTGGAAGGAAACAAAAACAGGTTGAAAGTTTGTTTGTTTTTTTTAAGAAAAAAGAAAAAGAAAAGAAAAAACACATATTGTAAAAGAACAGTTGATTTTCTTGATGGCTCCCATGCCCATTTTAAATCTTATTTTTTTGTATTTAAGTCTCACAGTCATTCATCCATCCATTCTTCTCTCTGTCTCTCTCTCTCTCTCTCTCTCGTTCCTGCAAGCTGTCTTTAGTCAGGGAAGCGCTGGCAGGCTTTTTTCCAGCGACAGGCCGTGCACCACTGATCCTTGCGCTCCACTCCGTACACCTTACGACACTTTTTGGCCTCGCCGCGACCCTTCCTGCAGATGTTAAGGACACAGATGGTGTCAGGTAGATTTTGATTTGACATTTACATGACGAAACCAGATGCATTGTTTAAGCGTTTTAGTGTACATGCATAATTCTCAACACCTGTCTACAGTCAAAGAAATAAAGAAACTAAAGAAAAAGGAAGACAAAAGAAAAGAAAAAATAACTGAAATAATTAAATATGCAATATTACAGTGATAAAAGAGCAGCAATATATTCAGGGTCAAATATACAGTATATACATGAACTATAAAGCAAAGGCAGCAGCATGATCAGATAATAAACCAGTTGTAAGTTATTCATGTGCGCACTGTTGATTTGATTGTAGCCAGTCTTCTGACAAAAGTGCTGCTGTTTGTTTTTTCTATTTTTAAAATCTAGTGGTGAAAGGTTCCAAAGTTTTTCCAGGCCTCTGTATCTCATGCGCTTGATCTGATCAATCATCAAAAAATATAAAAATAAAATAAGACCAAGGGAAAAAGTAACTGATAACAAATGAAGAGGCGATTGAATCTGTTTTTATCTTTCCTGGCCAAAACTTTGGAATTTGTTATCTCAAAGACTGAAGCAAAGTGGGCGATTGAAGTAACAACCTAGAGGAGAGAGATAGTGGACATATACTAGAATCAAAAGGCGTACCCAGATCAGTTATGTTTTATTTATTACGTTTTTATTACATTTTCATTTTCACTCCATATTGAAAATAATTAGTGATCTGAAGCGTACTTATGCACATCAGTATCTGAAATGTCAAACCTTAAGGTTTAACAAAAGCATCTATCAGACTTCAAAACCAAAGAAAAGGACCTGTTGTGGCGACCAATTAGACCTCCAACAATTTTTCTAAGGGCAAAACAAATAATTGATTGATTTATTGGTAAAAAGAAAGGTACACCTTTTATAACAACCTGTGCCTTTCACTTTCTAGTTCATCAGGTCAGATTTTTTATTTGTATTTGTTATACTTTGGTTTATTAGCAAATACTTGCACCACGAATGACATCGCTATCAACCTCAGCTACACTTTATGTTGAGTGCTAATTAGCATATGTTTTAGTTTAGCATATGTTAAGAGGCTAACATGCTAAATTTAAATGTGATATTTAATACCGCTAAATACCAACATGCTAGCACTTAGCATTCTGAGTAACGGGTAAAAGAATACTTTGAGCAGGAATAGACAAACAGGTGGTGACTCACTTGAAGGAGCAGTGGGTGCGGGAGGGCGACGCGCTCATAGGCTGCAGTCTGTTCTGTTGGAGCCACTGTTCTCCCACGCTGACGGACCGGCAGCGAGGTTTCACCATCTATGGAGACACACGGCAAGATATTAAGGTATGACAGCAGTGAATGGAAAATAAGTGGTGAATGAGACAGAGAATTTTGATGCTTTCACAATCAAATGTATCAAGGTAGGAGAGGAACCACATGGACGGATCTTGTCATACATTGAAAGTCTTGCAACATTAAAGGCCTACTTCACCGGTTGGAATATGAAGGTGTATTGAACTCAGAGATCCTATTTAGTATAAATGTGCAAAAAAAAATTAAATCGGATCATCTTAGCCTGAGAAAAGGCAGAAAGAGTGTTTTATGGTCTCACTGTCTAACCCTACAGTTTCCTTACTGTGACATCACAGGGTTAGGATTAACAGGACAGCTGGGCCAAGGGAAGACTAAGGGAAGACTTAGGGAAGAAAAACCTCATTCATTATATTATAATAGTGATTTTATAATGATAGAACACAGGTTCCGTATGGGTGAAGTATTCCTTTAAACTCTCTATGATATCTTTATATAAAAGGCTGATAGCGCTTTAGCAAATATGTCTTTGTTGATTCCTGGCGACACCCGTGTAGCTGACGATAAAACCTGTGGCATTGTAAAGGCAAATGGTGCATGGAAAAGCACAGTAGTAGTAGTGAAATACACATTGAATAAAACTCAGACACAAGTCTTCAAGAAGTATAGCATTTAAGTGTATTTTATACAGAGTTTATGGTCTGTGGTTTAAACACGCTCTCTGCCTTAACTGGTTCTAATGGTAAAATGTAAGAGAGTAAATGATCAAGTCAGGGCGGGACAGAAGACCCACCGGAGTGTTACTGGGGCCAGCGACGGGGGCGGAGGCGGAGGGGGTCCAACCCTGCAAGGCCGGGTTTCTGGAGACCACGGAGACCTGGACGGGGTTACACGCCTACAAGGAGAAGGAGAGAGGAGAGAACACATGAAAATATACTGTATATCTTCATAAAATATTCAAAACTGCTTTGACAGTTGTTGTTTTCTGGCCACTAGGGGCAGCAGAAACAGGCTAATATTACCAAGTTGAGATGGCAAATATGTTAGCAAACTGATATGTTACACATCCAGCCGATACGGAGCAACGTAGCATTCATTTGGATTAAATAATTTTTAAAGAATGATTTGAGAAGTTTAAAGCTCTGATTAGCACAAGAGGCTACGTTCCCAATTAGCGAGAATATATTATGCCCATGCTAGCTTACTGACACTGGTTCCCTCTGAGGATCCAGACCGACACACACAAATGCACAATTTGTATCCCCCTCGCATCAGCTGAATTGCCAAATTGTGACATAATCAATTTATGAATTTATGGCTTTTGATTCCATCCAGTTCATGAAACAAACGTGTCCAAAACGCCCCATCATAAATTATATTTTCCCTGTCTAGTTGTTCCCTTTCCCCTGTCTCCTATGTGTCCTATTCCTATCCCTATCCTATCCTATGCTGCTGCATTCCTCCCACCCCATCGCACATTGCAGACAGAGGAAAACATGTCGAAAATGCACACAACAACAATGAAAACAAGATGACGCCAAGTGTTGCTTCTGTGTTAACCTCTGGGTGACATCCAGTGTGTCTAGAGCATGAAAAAGGAGGGTCAGTGTGAGTTCAACAACGTCGTTAGGCATCTCTAGCAAGTCATGTGCCGCCGGCTGCCATGACACATACAGACACACACACTGCTCCAATAGCAGGGTGACTGACCCTCAATTCAACCCACACTCTGGCTTAGGGAGGACACCACTAGACTTACGCTCCAATGAGGAAGTAAAAGACAAACGTGGAACAACATGGATGTATCTGCATCATATGAAAAATGCAAAGCAAATATCGCCAAGCTTAGACATTTTTCAGAAGAAGCTGTGGTGGGTTGACTCATTCCAAAGTGAAGCATGAATATGTGAACATCTACCCCTTTAACCGCCATACGAGACTACACTGTAAGACATGACTCATTGCGTGTGTCTGCCTTTTACAGGCCGGCGAGAGTCTGGTCTCCACGGCGGAGCGAGCAAAGCCGGCAGCTTACTTCTCACAAAACATCCATTTACAGGCTCAGCGGAGCAGGGTAAATGCAGGTCACCGGTGAAATGTGCTGCTTTGTGATGCATAAAAACAGAGCTGCAGCTCATTGGCCCGTTAAAGGGGTAACTGCATGTGGGCGCTGGGTAAGGAGGAGGACCTCTAAAACAAAACACAACAACTACGCAGACAGGGAAAACACCCTCACAGAAAAGCCAGTGAAATACAGACTAGTGTCCTTTGAGGAATTTCTATTAGGAGACAAAGGAATCTAGATGGGTTTGTCTTTGTTGTTTTTATTTACAGCGTGACATCATGAAAAGATGATTGAATTTGATGATAGGAAACTGGGATGTTTGGAAGTAAATGAAATATATGCCTGACATTAAATAATTAATGCAAACAGGGGCCGTGCTGTTTCCTCTCATGGCTCTCAAACACTGCCTGGTAACAGAGACAAATGTAAACGCTGGGGGCTTTAACAATTATTAAAATTGGGGGTCGTACAATTCCAAAACAGGTGTTTGTGTCAAAGAATCAAAATTCCATCAATAAATCTCAATGAATGAACAGATTGAGTGTCTTCTAAGACTACATGTTGGCCTGCAAACAGCGTTTAGAAAAAAGAAAAATCTCTGTTCAAATTGGGACTTATTAAATCAGGTTAGGTGGGCGGGTATCATTCCAGGTTCAGCTGGTTAAACTCATCTTCACCCACGCACACTGCATTAATTAATCATGCAGTCAGTCATATGAAAATGAAAATTAATAATAAAAAAACATATGGCAAGAACTTATGTAATTTGCTAAGCTTGATGCGACTCATTTGACTCTGTAAACGGGCATGTTTCTAGCAGTTTACAGAGCCTGGGTTCTGAATTAACACTGGAATTGTTTTCAGCGCACACACAGTATGAACAGGTAGCGGATCTTGAGAAGATATTCACAGATTTTGATAAAAAAGTAATTTTGACGAGAAGCATTCTCAAGAATCTCCACCTTTAATAAACTAAACTTAATCCATAAAAAAACGACAACTTCTCGGCTACTTTATTTCCCTAGTGTTAAAAACACCTGTGCACACACTCTTTCTTGCCTGCCAGTCCTTGATGATCCGAGTACACACACCCACCTGATAGAGATGCTCTGAGTGAATCTGCCAGAAGCTGCTGGGGGCTGAGTGGCTGAGTGGACTGGGCCTGCTCATGGAGGGCCCAGAGCTGGAGTTGGACCTGGGCCTGAGCTGTGGAGGGATGGGGAGCTCTGAGGCCGCAGGGGAAGAAGAAGAAGAAGAAGAGCAGGGGGTAGGGGGGGCCGCCGCCAAAGCCCAGCTGAGGTGAGAGCACGAGGCCTGGCACAGAGGAGCCTGCTGCTGCTGCTGCTGGGGAGGGTTAGCTGGGGCGGAGCTGGCATCCACCACCACTGTCTCACAGGACATCTTACTGTAGTAGAAGTCCTCCTCTCTCTGGGACTGATCGGACCCACTGCTGTGTGTGTGTGGTAGGAGAGAGTATGTGTGTGTGTGTGTGTGTGTGTACGTGTATGACATGTATGTGTGTGTGTGTGTGGACATGTATGTGCGTGTTGTGGCAGACGGAAGGGACGGAGAGTAAAAGGAATTAGTTGTTTGTTTGGACCGTTACTGAACACAGCACTCGCTGTGGCCCAGATACAAAATTTCTCAAATAATGTTTCACTACTTTACTCGGCTGGAGCTCTTCCACAACCTGAAATTTTTATTCCCTCCTGTTTTTTTAATGGTGGTGAGCAGCTCGTGGAATGTCTGGCTTTTCTCTCTACACCTCAGTCTACAGTCAAGGAGTGGCTCTGAAAAGATTGAAAACGGTCAAACTGATCAAATTAACTGATATTCCCAGCTCTGTAATAACGGATACAACTCCATTATGTTTTCATTACGTCGCAACTTCTTCATCTGTTTTTTTTTCTTGTTTAAACGAAAGTATAACATGTCCGTAGGGGATGTTTTTTCTTGCCCCAGCTATACAAATGCTCTCATATCGCCTTGAATTATTTAACACTTTGAAGGACATGACTTAAACTGTGTGGTTCCTGGGAGGTGTTGGCAGCTCAAGAGCCTAGTAGTTAATTTAAGAAAAAAATAAAAAGAGCGCGACCTGAATAAACAGCACGCACACTTTTTGTTGTCTTTGAAATTTGGTTATTGCTAACGTGACTCCTTCAAATTTGGGGACATCTTAAAAATAATATAATAAGAATGAAGAAATAATTTTTTAAATAGAGACCACCATTTTATTTTTTTCATACTTTTACATTTTATGGGTTTATTTCACTGGAAGAGGGATTTTGTTTGTTCATAAGTGAATCGGTTCAGCTCTCTCTTCAGCGCGATCATTTTTTTTACAGTTACCACAAAAATCTGTCTTTACCAAAACTCAGGTATTGTATCAGGAAAAGTATTCAAAGATTCCTTGCGATATCAGCCCCAAACAGACACATAAGTGTTTGAACATGCACATATGAAGTGTGTTCCAACTCACCCCAGGTGCAGTACACGGATGTGTCGTTTTATTCCTACCGAAGACGTGAGCACTTTGCCACAACTGGGCCACAGACACTTGTACACACATCTGAACGAGCTCTGAGAGGGAGGACAAGGCATGGGTCAGGTAGAGGTATACAGACAGTAAGAGGGACACACAGACAGACAAAGTAAAGAGAGAAACAGAGAGAATAGTCTCAGTCATTTGCTGACTATAGAGGCTTCTGAGGTAGCAGCTTCCACCATATGTTGCAAATATTTTAGCTGCAACGCTTTTAAAAGGTACAGTGTGTAAAGGGAATTGGCGTTTTTTTCAGAACAGACTTGGTAGAAATTGAATATAATATTTATAAGTATGTTTTAATGGGCTTGAAAATAAGTTAAGCCGCCATGTGGCATAGACAGTATACATCTTCAGCCCATCACTTGATATTGTGGAAAGACTTGAGGCTGTGGTGGATGATGCCATCTTTAGTAACACGTTTTCTTGTCTTTGAAGGCCACAGTAGCTTCTGTAAATTCTCCCAAAACTCTGGAGGGCTACAGACACGGAGCGTTGCAATCTAGAACTTTCCCCACTAGACGATGCCAAAATACACCTTTCTTACAAACTGCACCATTAACGGGAATTAGTACCTTTGGCTTTTTGGCATTCAGCTCATCTCCCTGTTCCAGTTCCATGTTCAGGCCTTCGTCGGGGCTGCTGTCCATCTCGGTGACGGACGGCGAGGGGGCGGGGCTTCCGTTGCCATGGTCCCAGCTCCAACAACCACTGCTGCCGCTGTCCGAGAGCTCGCCACAGCCACACTCCATGTCAGCAGACGATAACGACGAGCCGCCTGCCAAACAGACAGAGAGAATCAGGAGTTAGCTTATCCGGCATCAACTCTGGTCCTTTTTACCTTACTACTGCGTAACCCATTTGCTCTCAGTACTGTAAAGATGTAAGTACTGTACGCGTGGTGGCTTTGCCCTAGTTGTCAGCGAGTCGTGACACTCGCTGAAATAGTTCAGCGTGGAAATACACCCTATGGTTTTGGGTATAAAAAAATGTGCGGTCTCTTTTATGGTTAAAATAGACACTGTGCATGTGGGACTGCTCTCTGCTGCTGCTTTTCTCTCTGCCCGTCCTACAGGGAGCAGCAGGGCTCACACAACGGTGCCAATGTTGTGACGTGCGTCTACTTTTCGACAGTTTAACCATCATTTCAGCATCTATTTTTATTACCTCTTTGCTCTGTTCCCTGGCCTTAGATATTTTATTTATTACTCTGCCAAAACATTAAAAACAGCAACCAAGCCGACCTAGTAGTGGTTACTATATCCGTCTTGTTAAAGGTGCTGTAAGCGGAATGGTTCTTTTAGCTAACTTCCTTTCAGTTACTGGAGTTAGCAGTCCCCTCGCTCGTCCCTACGTCACCACATTAATGCACTGCGGTCTTCAAGCAGCAAGTTATCTAGCATCATCTCAGATCCATAAGCGTGATAAAAACCATCAAAACAGACATTGGGAAGGATTTTTACCTGCTCCGCCATTGTAGGCGCATAAACATTCACCCATCTGTCGCTCTGGCGTGCACCGGCAGTGAGACCATGAGTGAGACGGGTTTCGGTTTGTAGCGTTCTCTCAAGTGATTGGATATTAATTTTGGGATCCGACAAAAAGTTTATTTGCCGATTACATGCAGAGCAGCTGACTGAGAGATCGGCTTTATGAAACGCGCACATTATGTAAGTGATCACTGTATGAATAAAGAGCGATTTAACACTTATTTTAACATAAATAAATCGCTTACTTCACCTTTAACTATTTAGCTAGCCCTTTTTAAAGGACGCGTTATCACAACGTAGAACTGAAAAGAGCAGGGACACCGATCAGGTGGTGTGACAGTGAGGTGAGACAGACCTGGTCTAGGATCTGCTTGTGGGGGACTCTGGACGACAGGGCTGCAGGACAGACTGGTCAGAACCATGGCCGCCATGATCTCGTCCATCTCCACTGACTCTGGGCTGCGGAAACTGGAGAGATAAACACAGAGAAATGTTCATAGGCTCTGATAGTGATGAAGTCCAGCCCCAGAAAACCCTCACACACTGTCACCCATCCCTCACCTGTATGGAGCCACTCTAGTAGCCGACACGTTTCCGCGGTGCATTGTGGGCAAGGGAGCAGCGGCCATGTTGCTCCAGCCCCGCTCAGCCTCCCTGTGCCGCAGGTGAAATGATGACTCGTTCTTGTGATTCCCGCCGTCCATGAATGCTTTCTCGGCCTGGACACAGCTCTGTGTGTACACATTAAGAAAGCATTTATGAAACAATGAGCTTTTTTTGATGTTTTTATTGATCCTAGCGCCTGCTTTGGACAAAAGCGATAGTGTTTTTTTTTCACAACACTAGCGCCTGCTCTCCTAAAGATGTTTGCGAGCTTGTGACGGTAGCGTGTGCATTTTTCTAGGAAACAAGTGAAAGAAAGACCGCAATTTCATTAACATTTGAGAGTTCCTCGTAGTCTCTTTGAATAAAATGCAACAGATGTGGTTTCTAAATAAATGGACTTGAACAGAGTAAACGATGCTCTATGAAGGGCTTATTTAGGTTAAGCTGTTCAAATGAGTCTTTGATGCCCTTAAAACTGACTTTCAATCTCTGTCGCCATGCATAAAGCAGTTAAGAGAATACTTATTCTCAGTAAGGGTTTAAACTTTGGTCATTTGCTTCCTGTAGATTTGTCCTATCATCGAAACAGCACCAACAAAATAACCCGGGAAATGAGAATTTTTATCCCCTCAGTTGACCTGAATTGGAGTCTTGGCCCTCCCTGTGTACCCACCACAGACTGCTGCGTGTCAGGCCCGTTGCTGTTGTGTGGTGTTGTAGAGGAGCTGGCCTGTTGTCCCGATGGGCCGCCTGCCGCCCCGCCTGGCCCTGCTCCAGCTCTGTCCTCCGGTCCCTTAGCTGCCATGGTGCTGCTGCACACGGTAAGGGGACTCAGCACTGTGGCACACCTCCCTGCACACAGACAGACAGACAGCACGAGATGTCAACCAATCAGAATATGTGACTGCATTGTCAAATGTTTTCTGCAGCAATCCAAGGGCTACAAAGGGTTAATACAGCAACTTGCAATATAGCAATTGCACTTTATTATAAGGTTAGGAAACTTCCAGAATTGTAGTATCTAGTATGAGTCTAGCATCAAAATGATGACATCATCATGTGTAAATCCAGTGGAGTGCCCCTTTAAACTGTCTATCTAAATCACCTTGACATTATTTAAACTAGAGTTTTAGCACGCTTTGTGCGCGCTCAACCCCTAGTGGGTCGGGAGTTTGATTCAGTTTCCATTTATTGTCTTCGCAAATATGTATAACGGAATCTATAGCAAGTCCTCTCAGTGTACCGGAAAAATGAAGTGTGAGATTAAAGCACAAAATAAATAAGTAGAGCCAACCACACATAAGTGAACTGGTAACATTGTATTGCACTATATTCACAGGGTAATATCACTTAGCTGTGAGGCTGCAGCTACAGTTCAGTTATTTTACAGCACATGATTATAAATGCTTCAGGAGTCTAGAGGTGCATGTTGTGCAAGTTAAAATGTGGCAGTGAGTACAAAAGGATAAAAAGGTACGATGAAATAAGTAATATATACAATAAATAAAGTCTAAGTAGTGCAAAAGGTAAGACAGAAGAAAATGGTACAAATTAATTAAATACATTAAAATGGGCAATATGGGGAACATTATTTACAATATGTGCAATATGAAATTTAATGTGTACAATAAAAGGTAATTTCAATATGCAGAGTATAAATAGGTCCAAAGTCCAGAGTTCCTGGGGGCAGATGAGAGGGAAGGGAGAGAGTTGAGCTTCCTGAAAAAGCTGTTTACCATGGTGGAGTTGGCCCAGAGGCTCAGGGGCCGTATTCACAAAACATTTTAAGGCTAAGAGTAGGTCCTAACGTGCTGATTTAGGAGTAACTCTCAAAAATAAGGGGCGTTTCACTCCTAATTTTAAGACTCCTAACTTTTTTAAATAAGTGTAATTCACAAAGCATTTTAGCGCTAAAACTAGCTCCTAAATCTATGAAAAGCTAGGAGTCCTCAAGAGGACTCCTAAGTCACTAAGAGTAAATCACAGACAATCATTTGATGGTGTTTTGGATAGCTGTAAGGGGTTAATGATCTTAATAAAGCTATATTTATAAAGTATAGACACATTTATATTTATTAAATGTATATAATAAAATATTTATTAAGTTCCTTTTCCTGCAGTTGCTTTGGGTTTACGATGCACTGAAAGTTACTGTTGGTGTCACGTTTGGGTTTAATTTCCTACTAGAGGCCTATATGTGGCGCTTCGCAGCATCTCCTCCGTTCCAGAGGTCCTCTACTGTATAGTTGCGCGTCTCGCCTTTTTCCTTCCGCATGCACTTTACGATTTCGCCGGCTGTTGTTTCTAAATGGTGAATTTCCCGGTTTGTCATTGTCTGGCTATTGCTGCATAGTCCGCCGTTGAGAGAAATACAGTGAGAGTGCATGGCGTGCAGCTCTTCAATGACGATATTTTTTCCAATTCAAATCATTGTAAAATTTAAAATGAATAGACCTATGTGGCGCTATTGTAGGCTAATTGTGAAATAATGTGTTGGAAACCCTGCAGTATCTTGGTTTCATGTTAAATCAGTGTCACTTGTCATTAATTGTATATAAAAACTCTTTACTTTAATACAGCGACACGATATGGATATCTCCCACAGTGTTTCTATTATAAATTAACTCTTAGCTCTCATTCCCTCTCAGCCAATCACTGTGGGCATAGAAGGTATGAACATGACATCATCCATAGCAACAGGGTCAACACCGCCCTCTAGTCTTAGCTTAGGAGTCCCTCCCATTCCTTAGTAAAAGTTGGTCTTATCAGCTTTGTGAATAGGTTTTAAGAAATTACTCCTTACTAAGAACTTTTAGTGCTCCTTAGGAGTACTCTTAGTGCTAAGATAAAATGTTTTGTGAATACGGCCCCTGGTACCTTCTTCTCGATTGCAGGAGGCTGAAGAGGCTGTGTGAGGGATGGCCGGGGTCTCCCACAATGATGGTTGCTCTGCAGGTGAGGTAGGTTCAGTAGATGTCCTGGAGTGGCTTCTTTTTGTTTTTTTTTGTAGAAGGTCTAGATCTGGCTCAAGGGTGCAACAGTTTCCTCTTGGCAGCTTTTGTCCCTTTAAGGGCCTTCCACATTTTTGGCAGCTCCTAGCAGATGATGGGATCTTGTCCTATGCATAACACATTTTTGCGGTTAGTATTACTTTGATTTGCGATGATAATTAAACATGTTCAATGTCTGTTTCATAGGAGGCACTTTGCACTATTGTTAATGAAAGGGGGAAACATTAAATAACCTCAAATCATATTTACCATGTTAGTGTCAGGGTAGCAGTTGGTAAGAGGATCAGCTCCGAGCGTGCTTGTGTGTTCTACATCATTGATGTTAGTGGCTGGGGACAGCAATGAGCTGTGTAGTAGTCAGAATTAGAAAGAAAGAGATGGTGTGTGAGAGGGAGCGTCACTGTTTAGAAACAATTTAGGCAAAGTAAAGCAATATGGTGAGAGCCCATAAGGTATCAACGACCCATAACGACATATTGTAACAAAATGCTAAGTGGATAATGTAATAACATTTTGCAGATAATGTTCCAACTTATTACATTGTGGTTCACCTATTACATTATGAAGTAAGCAAAATGTTTTTTTTCTAATAGTGTAATTGAATTATTATTACATTTTAAACCAAATTAATGTATGGATTAAAGGGGTAATTGTATAATGTTAAGTGTAGTATGTATTAAAAGTCATGGCTCAAAGTGTGCATACAGAAAAACACATTGGTTTTAGGTCATTCTTCTGGTCGAAAACAAATTTTATTCTGTTTCACGGTCGACACATGTAACTTTCAATGTTTAGGAATGTAAGCTATCTTTTACAGTGTGCACACAGTACACATTACATTTTAAACTGTTTACTATCCATCTGTGCTGGTGAATTGTTAATTGTTTTCATTAAGACTGTAATCTGATATTTTGTCACAATATTTAGTGAGGCCTAAGTTCAAATATGTGCACACACAGGCATTTGTGTATGACAACTTTCAGCAGAGAATTTCAGGAAAAGCCATATTGAAAAGTGATTTTAATGCATACAGCACTTGTTTAATCCATACCTGATTTCAATGTAAGGAAAGCAGTACACTATTAGGAGAATAATCTTTTGCTTGCTTTGTAATGTAAATAGTGAGCCAAAATGTAATTGGTGGATGCAAATTACAGGGCTATTCTGTGCATTTCTGTTGTTAGGAAGACCTTATGACATATGTATGAGAGATTCAGAGAGTATCAGAGATGTGATGTAGGCATTGCCCAAATACTACTTTGGGAAGCAGCAAATGGGTGTGTGGGGGGGGGGGGGGCAGTATTGGGCAGCAGCAACTGTAGGAAAATGTGGCAACAACTGTGGGTTAGTTGAAAAGTCAAATGAAATCAGTTTTTCTTACTATAGCCATATCAGCCATTTGCCTCAGCAGGCTTCACAGTCCGTAAACAACAATATGACAGACACCCCCTGCCCTTAGACCCTTAGCTCATCTGAGGAAAAACTCCCAGCAAAATAGATGTCACTTGTATACAGATCGAAAATAATTATAACAGACAGCTGCTTCTGAAACTGAAAAATAGTGTGCATTTACAGAAGCAAAATGTAAATAAATAGCAACAATGGGCAAAGCAAGAAACGGTAGGTTAACTGTCACAACAGCTAATAAGACAGAAGTAGGCCTAATAGACGCTGTAGGAGGAGAGTCATTGAAAATATAGAAGACATACAAATCACTGACTTTAAAAAATTGAACATTCCTGGCCAGCAGAGGAGTGTGATTTTCCGACTTTAAAAAATTAAACAATTCTGGGGAGCGGGGAGTGTGGGGGAGGGGGCATATAACGCACCAATAAAACAGGATAGAACAAATATGTCCGAGGAGAGTCATTTTAAAATAAATAAAAAGTTTAGCAGCAAAGTGTAGCCTATAGCCAGCTCTTACCTGAGAAAGTGCAGCGGCTGGGCCGTTATCTTGCTTATTGCAACTTCTTCTGAGCGACAGCTTCGTATAGGCTACAGCGGCAGGTGAGGGTAGCCGGCAGGTTGCCGGTGTTGCACCGAAAGCTGTGACCTGTCAGAATGTGTGACCCTAGAGGGCGCTGTTCTTATTAACCCAGTCTCATAGTGAAATATAAGCTATGTAAAAACGTTGGTCCATTGCGCAAATCGTATAAGTTTCTCAAAATTGGCACTGAAATGGTCAGATTGTTTTAGGTGTTTTTTAAAGGTGAATAACCAACCTAGTTAGCCTACCCATCACAGTGAAATGTGTAGGCTATACCTTTTCCACTGTGCAATCATTTTAAATTGGAAGCAAACAATTTAACAATCTCTCAATTGCAGGGCTGTTTTTGTGAAACTATGTTTTCAGCTGTGGACCAACATAATTATTAAAACATTTCACTGTGAGACTGGGTTGTTATATGCTTACTGTCTATTGAAATCAGTTAAGAAATAAGAACAGCGCCCTCTAGGGTCACATATTCTGACAGGTCACAGCTTTCGGTGCAACACCGGTTGCCCCAAGAGTGCCTACACATATCATAAAGGTGACCAGACGTCCCCATTGTTGGTTGCCTGTCCCTGGCCAAACAGAAACAACTACCTGTTCCCGTTTTGTTGACACCTCATTAGGTTTTTCAATCAGATTGCTAGTCAAACTGGAAATGTCTCCGTTTTCCCCCTTTTCGGGGATGTTCCTCGTTTTGATCTCGGACGTCTGGTTACTTATATCATATCAGAATATTCTATGGCTGTTAAGCCCACTATGAATATTAAAACACGTCGAAACTTGTGCTCTGTATCTTAGCTACATGTATGATCTTTGCAGCAAAGAAAACCGCGTGAAAATCAGTTTGGTATTTAATTGCACCTGCCAAACAGACTACACTGAGTGGAACGTTTGACCGGTTCAAAGGGCCAATCAGATAGCCTAGTTTGTGGGAGCAGATTAGGCGAACACTTGATTGGCTGTATTTTTATCTCCTACGGATAGTTTCATGCGCACAGGTCAGCCTACAACTTGCTCCGTGTGTGTTTGCAGGAGCCGCGATAACTCCTCATCCAAACAGAGGATGGTGGAAAGTATTCTCTGTTTCATAAGACTACTCATATTAAAACGTAACTATTTAAATAGAAAACAGCAAGCCTAAACAGTTAAACCAGTGTTGATCATAGGTCTGACTGACAGGTGACGATCAGCTTTTTTTCTCAGCGCTCTGTCTTCCAGCTCATAAAACGCTTGTAAAAAGCGGTCGAAAAAAACGCTCAGTAGACACACTCCCGAGCGCACAGCCAGCGTTTCACGCTGGAAAAAGGCGTTAGGTGGACACGGGCCCTCAGGTGGACCCGGGCCCTAAGAGCGGCAGCTTTGTGTGGTCGCCCAGATGCATTTGCCGAGTCCCCCACACCCATTTGCGCACATGCGCCGAACCGACCCCACCACGCAGTCCCAACCGTCCATTTGCCGACCCTCCCCCGTGCAATGAGCAAGTCCTGCCGACAAGGCTCCTATTATAGGTGTAATAAGAGCAGCAGCTTTGTATGGTCGCCCCGATGCATTTGCCGAGTCCCCCTCCCCCCATTTGCGCACATGCGCACTGCGCCGAACCGACCCCGCCGCGCAGTCCCAACCTTGCGCACTGCGCCCCCCGGCCCCCCCGCGCATTGAAGTGTTGCAAGTCCTGCCGACACGGCTCCTATTATAGGAGTAATGGCGCTTTTCCACCGCACATGTAGCTCGACTCGACTCAACTCGACTCGACTCAACTTGGTTTGGTAGCAGCACGGGTCGTTTTCCACCGCAAATAGTACCTGCTGAACGTGGGCGGGGTCGTCGTAAGAGGCTGAAAGCCTACTCCGGAGCAAAGTAGCGAAGCAGAAATTACGAGCAGTTGTTGCACTATTAACTGAACCAACCGCCAAAAACACGGATGAAAAATGTTTAAGAAATACCCCCCTTGTATCTGTTTGCTAAAATAAGTAGAAGAATATTGCTACGGGCCATTAAAAGGGATGGTTGTTGTCCCGATGTGTCTCTGCCACACAGTCAGCTGTAGGGATACGTCACGTACATCCCTATGCACGTAAACACGGGCATGATAAAGTTGACTGTTTAGTGCTTGTTTCAGGATACGTGTTTTCAAATGCAAGCCGTGTCTCAGCCTGAATATTTTATTGAGGTAATCAGTTCAGTCTGAGGCTTGTAATGTAATCGCTCGCTATCATGTCTGTCCCAGCTGGCTACTATTTAGCCTAGCTGCTAGCTGCCCTACATGTCTCCTCTCGTATGTAAGTAACTTCCCCAACAACCAACACTGGGTGAGCTTAGCGAATATATGGAAAATAAATTCGGATCTGTGATGCAAATCAAATGAAAGAGAGCCAGAGAAGGCTGCACGCGGCGTAAATACACTCAAAAGTCCCGGAGAGTTGGGGAGAATAAACAACAGAATGAAGCCGGTAGTCTCTGGCCACTGATTGGCCAGACAATAGTCTCTGGCCAATCAGTGGCCGGCCGTCTGCCGACGTCACCTTTTAGCATCGGCTCAGCTCGCTTGGACCCTAGAGCGAGGCGATACCAAAAAAGCAGCCGCTACGTGGTACCAGGTACCATGAAATTGCGGTGGAAAAGCCAAAAATGCGAGTCGAGTCGAGTCGAGCTGATACCATGCGGTGGAAAAGCGCCATAAGATAAGATTCAACTTTGAATTCAAGTGCAATGTCACAAAAGTAGCCTTTGTTGAAATATTTGAACAGCTTCCCTTTTAAAAGCATTAGGCAATGTAGGTCAGAAGTTATCCTTTAACTGGATAGCTGGATATTCTCCAACTGGACCATGGCTTGACATTATACACATTTGCTTTTTATCTGATTACATTTTGTTGGCAAACACTTGTGCACACATTCCATGCTGCATCTTTCTGCCAGAGCAAAACACCACAGGGGAATTTGAAGTGAGCACAAGCTTGTGTGGATTTTCTAGGGAGAGGCTCAGGCAGAGTCCTGAGGGGTATACTACAAAGCAAACTCAACAGAGCCCGGCTCTCTTTTTTTGATCTGGTTCAACATAACACATACCCTCGCTCAGAGCTAACCGGTATCACGCAGGCAGTTATCAACCTCATATATGTTGAACGAGGGTTTCAGCTTCAGGCTCTGTGCGCGTCCCCATGAGAGGGGGCGTTTGACCGTCATTTGACTGCTTCCGCACAGACTGGACTGATCTTGTGCCGCTAACTTTACACTAACGGACTGATTGCGAGCAGCTGACTTCGCTGACTTCACTCAAGAGGAAGAGTTTGTCAGTCTGAATTATCACAGAACAGCAGAAAACAAAGAGCCGAAAAAAACTCTTACTGCAAATAAGGAGAGAGTGGAATGTTGTCAGAAAATTGGGCTACTGAATTGATTAATTTATTTTACAGATCGTTCTCGCAGTGCGTAACGTGACATTATAAAGCAATTAAAGGTTGAACTCGGATTTAAACAGTACACCATCTAGTTGATAATCACTTAAGAACCTGATTTAAGACTGACACTGTCCCCTAATGAATAGCATAGCCTATGTGGAAAATCACATTAGTTTTGATTTAAGCTATAGCCCTTTATTTGCATCTTATAAATACCATTAAAATAAATAGCCTAGATACAAAACCTGTAGGCTAGTCTGTATTTTCCGGACAAATATGAATCTACTGTGAGAAGCTTAACCTGAGAGTCTGCAGCGATGTCCGAACTGTGACAGCTGTCACTTGTCACGTCCCAACTGTAATCGCTACCGATGAAAAGAAAGAAGCATACAGTGAAATAATGTTGCAACCTGTGATTTTATAGAACGCTTCATTAAGAGCCAGTGTGTGTAGATCGCCAGGTAAAACCATTTGAGGTGAGCGCATAGAGTGGCGCTGCATACGCTATTTAACATGTTCTGCATCAATAACTATGCATGTGGCAAAAAGCCGCAGCGCGATGTTACAGTTCACTCTAATGTAAGCCTTATGTCACGGCTTCGTTTCGTTCATTAACTTACTGAACATTAAGTTTACTGATTTAACTAGTTTACTCAGTGAGAAGTATCGCTCAGACAATATAGTCAGGTCCGCGCCTCCGCTGGATTTCAAAAGGTGTAGTTTCCTTAAAGGGCAGCGCTCTAAGAGCCGAATTTAAACTCAAACTCTGGAACAAAAACTGGTCTGGGCAGGTTAGCCGAGCAGCCTCTGTTACCAAGGTGATCTAGCCAGGTAGAAAGAGAGCCACCTTTCGTGATACTGAAAACTCTGGCTTTAGACCGCTTTGGACTCAACAGACCT
Organism: Hyperoplus immaculatus; assembly: GCA_949357725.1. Lineage (NCBI taxonomy): Eukaryota > Metazoa > Chordata > Actinopteri > Uranoscopiformes > Ammodytidae > Hyperoplus > Hyperoplus immaculatus. Next base: position 21,689,638 of record OX442368.1, on the reverse strand, counting down.
CGCTCAGCCCTTAATCTCGCTTCGTTGTATATCCCTCAGGGGGGTATACTACGAAACAAACTCAACAGAGCCCGGCTCTCTTTTTTTGATCTGGTTCAACATAACACATACCCTCGCTCAGAGCTAACCGGTATCACGAAGGCAGTTATCAACCTCTTATGTTGAACGAGGGTTTCAGCTTCAGGCTCTGTGCGCGTCCCCATGAGAGGGGGCGTTTGGCCGTCATTTGACTCTGTTTCCGCACTGACTGGACTGATCTTGTGCCGCTAACTTTACACTAACGGACTGATTGCGAGCAGCTGACTTCGCTGACTTCACAAGAGTTTGTCAGTCTGAATTATCACAGAACAGCAGAAAACAGAGAGCCGAAAAAAACTCTTACTGCAAATAAGGAGAGAGTGGAATGTTGTCAGAAAATTGGGCTACTGAATTGGTTAATTTATTTTACAGATCGTTCTCGCAGTGCGTAACGTGACATTATAAAGCAATTAAAGGTTGAACTCTGATTTAAACAGTACACCATTTAGCCTAGTTGATAATCCTACACTTAAGAATCTGATTTAAGTCTGACACTGTCCCCTAATGAATAGCATAGCCTATGTGGAAAACCACTGTAGTTTTGGGCCACATCAAAATTAATACAATTTTGATTTTGATTTAGGCTAATAGCCCTTTATTTGCATCTTATAAATACCATTAAAATAAATAGCCTAGATACAAAACCTGTAGTCTGTATTTTCCGGACAAATATGAATCTACTGTGAGAAGCTTAACCTGCGAGTCTGCAGCGATGTCCGAACTGTGACAGCTGTCACCTGTCACGTCCCAACTGTAATCGCTACTGATGAAAAGAAAGAAGCCTACAGTGAAATAATGTTGCAACCTGTGATTTTATAGAACGCTTCATTAAGGAAACTACACATTTTGAAATCCCGCGGACCTGACTATATTGTCTGAGCGATACTTCTCACTGAGTAAACTAGTTAAATCAGTAAACTTATTGATCAGTAAGTAAATGAACAAAACGAGGCCGTGGCATAAGGCTTACATTAGAGTGAACTGTAACATCGCGCTGGGGCTTTTTGCCACATGCATAGTTATTGATGCAGAAAATTTAAAATAGCCTAGACCTATGCAGCGCCACTCTATGCTCTCACCTCAAATGATTTTACCTGGCGATCTACACACACTGGCTCTTAAAGGGCAGCGCTATAAGAGCCGAATTTAAACTCAAACTCTGCAACAAAAACTGGTCTGGGCAGGTTAGCCGTGCAGCCTCTGTTACCACGGTGATCTAGCCAGGTAAAAAGAGAGCCACCTTTCGTGATACTGAAAATGCTGGCTTTAGACCGCTTTAGACTCAACAGACCTCGCTCAGCCCTTAATCTCGCTTCGTAGTATACCCCCTTGATGTAGATGTGTTGTCTATGAAGTACGATGTTGATGATGCATTCCCGAGACATAATCTGACATTTGGGTGCGTCACTGTGGCCCGTCGCCCATAGAGATAAAATTGGAGCAATGCTGCATTCAGGGCAGTTTGGGAACAATGCTGATGAGAGGGTGGAAGGGCTCAACCAGAGCTCAACGCAGTGACTTTGTAGCTCTCCCCAAGCATTATTTACCACCTTTAAAAAATGAATGCAATTTTGAGGGTCTGTCCAACTCAATGACTGGAATTATGAGGAGTGTGTTTGGTCCTGACCGGCTGTTTAATGCTCATACCACATAGGCTATTTCAGGACACATGTGCAAAATGATTTATGAACTGAGTGAGCATACCTGTTTTCAGAATCTAAGATGTTAGTATTTTGTTCAATAATATCTTTGGGTTGAACAATTGATAATAATAAAAAAAAAAATTTTGTGCAGCCTTAGAAAATTATAAAAATAACAATGTTTGTTATAGTTATAACAACGTGAATGGTGTCATACCAGCAGTGCATTTTGATTAACATGTGTGACAGGAATGTACTATTAGGCTATTTACTATTAGCCTATTACTAATTTGCATATAGAAGTAGGCCACCGTCCAGTGTGGGCTACCAGTGCCAAGGTCTCAAGTTGTTTACCACTCTAAATCCTTCTCCTAACAGTATTTTCAAAGAGAAGCCTCAGCTCTCCCAACCTTTCCCGTGCACACGAACGCATCACAAAACCTTAATTTCCCCCACCTTTCCACCAATCCGCGTCCAGCTTCAGTAGTAAACAAGCGACGCAGTGTGGGCGGGGGCCGGCGCTCATTGGCTGGTCGCTGCCTCTGAGGCACACACCCCCGTTCTGACAACGTGTTCAGGCACGAGTTTCGTTTCGCCGGGAGAGCCCGAGTCGGAAGAGGGAATACTGCTGAAAGTAACACAATTCTTAACGTAAACGGTAATAAAAGCGCACTGACGTTCACAAACCAACGTACAATACATTATGTCGCGACCTACAGAGGGACGGAAACAACTGTATTTGTAAACATTGTTGCTAAAATGACCCCCAAAAAATAACGTCACTTCCACCCAACCCCCTTCCCACTGATGTAGGCTAGTAGGCCAAATGTAAATGCAATTTAACTCATATTTGAGGACGAATAACGAATAAGAGCGTATAATCATTTAATCAGGCATTATTCCTCGCTGGGTCATGTTAAGTAGGCCTATTGCAAATTGCATGTAAGTTACACGCGACTATAGAGCTTTAAAGGCAACCCGGCAACGCAGATTGAGATCGGGAGAGAAACCCCCTCCCTCCCCCGACTGCCCTCGCTGAAGAAGGAAAATATTTTTTTTAAATTTATTTTACTGCGATCGCTGCAACACAAAACGTCAAAACACATTTTTCTTGCACTCACTCGTTGGTTGGAGACCTCTGTCCGTGTCCAGGCTGTAGCAGCGGATCGTGGGTGCCTGGCTGTCCCGCCGCTTGCCGGCTTTTCAGTCTGTCTGCCGGGGAAGAGGGGGGTTGGTCGGTCGGATATGGTGCCTACGTGTGTCTGCTCGGCGTAGCAATGCCGGTGGTGACAGCTGGAGCTGGACAGAGCGCGCAGACATCAACCTGCAGCCTGCAGCGCTCAAAGGGATGATTATTTAGGTGAGGGGTTACCAGAGCAGCAGCAGCAGCAGCATCCCTCTCTGTCTGCATGTCTGTCTGTCTGTCTGACTGTTTTTAAAATGACGTCTTTCAGTCACATAGTTGTTGTTTTGGTTTATGTCCTTCATGAATATACATTTTTAATATGCCTACCAAATGAGATTTTTTTCAGTTTCTTTCAGCATAAAATTAGATTTCATTTTGTCAGGATGTAGTAGCTACAGTATATAGAATTGCATAATATAATTAATACAATATAACCTACAAAACACTACCATATGATCTAAGTTGTAGGCCTATATTTTATTAATTATATTAGGCTATATTTATTTAGCCTTTACATTTATACAAAATGAAATCTCCTTTCAGTGCAATACACTTTATGCTGAAAAATCTGATTTATATTATATTTCTTTATGACGTCAATATTCACTAAGATAATACAATAAAAATACCATAAAGTGATATTTATGGAAGGGTATTGCCATATGCATTTTAATGATGCTATTATTCTTCGGGAGAATCTACAGTCGTATGAATTTTATTTTAAAGAAACACAGATCATTGGTCTGACCCCTTCAAGCACCATTAACACTTTTAATCATACGCCGAAAACTAATAAAACGGCCGACATCATGGCATAGCACACAGCACATCATCCACCCCCAACATCACATGAGAAATGGCCTGCATAGAGATCAAACACCACTTGCATGTGTGCATGCTTCCTGTGTGTTTGTGTTGCAGAGCCTGTGCCTGTTTGTGTGGACCTCTGAGTGTTAGTGTTAGTGAGAGAGTGTGTGTGTGTGTGTGTGTGTGTGTGTGTGTGTGTGTGTGTGTGTGTGTGTGTGTGTGTGTGTGTGTGTGTGTGTGTTAGATTAGTGTCGGCTGTCTGCACCCTCTCCACCAGACATCCAGTCAGCAGGGATTTTAGGGTCTGAGCACCGACACAGCCAGAGAGAGGGAGAGAGAGAGGGAGAGAGTAACCCACTCAGTGCTAAAGTCCCAATCTGCTTTCTAAACCAGACAGAATTTCCACTCTTCCGAATTCATTCATTAATGACACCATGAAAGCTCGACAGGCCTTCTGGTAACTGCCTGGGCTGGTTAGGCAGACTGAGACTGATGCAATGCATAGATAATGAATTTACAAAGCAGGAGTTACCAAGTAAACGTATATTACAGTAAACATTGTTAAAGATGACTAATGTTACAGATTTGTTTTTTTCTCTCTCTTGTTTAAAAGGAAGTGTACTAGCACCTCGGGTTTGGGTTACCAGGTGAACAGGAAGCATATTTTAGCCAACAGTTGCATTTAGCAATTTGGACCCCAAATACTTTAAGGCCCTAATACATCGTTTGAAATTCCATTTACCTAAAGCCCCTTAGAAAATGTATTTAAAAACTTAAGTTTTCTATTTAAAATGAAAAATGATATGAATGAATTTACATTCAGGGTTAGGGTTTGAAGGGTTAAAAATATTTTTACTCAAATACACTAAAAATAAACTAATCTTCTTATCAAAGCTGTGGTTGTGGCTTGATTTGATTGATGGACATTGACCAATCAACCCACCAGTTGTTCTCAGATTTCAATCTAATTTAGATTGACGATCACTGATTGGTGAGAACCAGTGAATTTGGCCAAATGGGAAAAAATATGATCTAAACTTAAGCATAATGGATTTTCTTCATATAGGACAAAATTGCTCACAGTGAGACTGAGAAAAACTGTTTCCGGGGCCTTTAATGGACAGTGGCAAGAGAAGCAGTATCACTTGAATCAGTCAGTGTTGTCTCACTTGGGTGTGTTTTATTTAGTTCAGTTCGTGACAACTGGTATTACAAGAACGACGTCTCCACCCTGCCCCGAAGGCTTTGTGACTTTGGATTCACTTTGAATTCTCTGTGAGTCGCGATGCCACACCCAGCTGGTCACATTGTACCAGGATGGGATGGAAGTATGGCTCTTTAACTGTCCTTGTTGCCATGACAAAGAGCCCCACAAGTATCATGAATGTCACACACACGTTTGCAATACAGCCAATACTACACAGAGGCTGTATCTGTACCCGGTTGTTCAACTAACCGACTAAGAAAGACTGGAACAAAAAGAGAAAAATGCAAAAGGACAGATAAAAACAAAGCGACCCATCCCTTCCTTGCCAATGAAAGTGCACAAAAAGTTAGTAAAATCCCCTGATCATATTTAAACAATATCAACACATACTGTGCATACCCATATGTTATTTCATCCATGATCTCCCAAAATGTCAAACTAATAAATAAGAATAGTAAACAAGGTTAATGTTTTACTGTTGTGGTCCTTAAACTATAATCTTCCACTGCATTGTACTTTGGAAAGAACTTCATGACAATTACATTATTGATTTAACTCCTATTGCTGGGCTCACTTAACAGTTTGAAGTAGTCGTTCCCACAAGGGGTCTGAATTTCTCTGCATCCTGGAAAGAGCAGGTTGGCCAATTAGCGTACAAGCTGGAACAACAGAGTCAACAGTGTTAAAAACCAAAATGAGTAAGCCAATTAGAGGTACCTTGACACATGACCATTTAAACAGCCATCCTAGAGTTGAATTAGCTCAAAAACGGGACAAATATTAAGCCTTGAATCAACTCCTCTTTCTACTCCAAATATCTATCGAGGTAAAATTAACACGAGGAAAAATGGCAAGTAAGTTGCTTTCAAAAAATTAATACAGAAAGTCTTCAGATGAAAAAAGTGAATGAAGCGATGAATTCAGAATCCATATGTGAGGGACGTCTTCCTTTAAGCTTATATCCAGGAGCCTGACTGACGCGATGAAGGCAAGGTGTTGACGCTGGCTCGAGCTGGCTGACGACAGGGCCAACTTTCCGTCCTATAGTCTTCATACCTTTCTGTCCATCTGGAAAACTGTCAAGTGTGGAAAACTAGGATGTTGAGAGCGATATGTCCTTTTTCTTGCATCCCGCCTTGGAAATTGGGAACTTTGTTTTTTTTTCTGTTTCTTATTATGTAGCTGTGGGTGTATTGTTCAGGCCTGTTGGTTATTGCGTGGCTCTGTCTAGAGTGCTGGCAGGCATGTTTTTGTGGTCCCTCCAACCTGAGACGCCTGTGGTATCAAGGTCTGCAACTGTAGATGAGAAAATGTCAGTAAAAAAACCCAAGCATTTGATTGAAAATGTGTTTCCATCGAAAGGGAACTCACCGTCACCGCCGGTTCCACCTGTCTTTGTGCCAGCGGCCCCGTTGGCTCCTCCTCCTCCTCCTCCTCTGCCAAGCTGTCAAAGACAAGAAAGGCTTATAAAGACAAATCGATGCAGATTTTTTTAAAAAGTGACAAAATCAGTGTAGAGGTCCATCAGGGTTTAATACTAGGTCCTGCCTTTTTTAATACTGCAAATGCTTTCATTTGTTTTTGAGAGTCACATGAACTGCTCTCTTCGATGTTTGAACACTTTGTCCAGTTCATTAAAAATGAGTTTGTGTCTCGATCTCCGAAGTCAATTACAAATTTTGTAATTCGATTTATTGTGTTTTTTAATTTTTTCTGAATGTTTTGGAGGACCTATGAGAGAAAACCTAATGTATGCCATTAGCGTGGATAAGGTTTATTTATTTGTTTTAAATCAAATAAAGTTTATCTTCAGTAGCCCGTAAGAAAGTATTACGATTATAATAAGTTATGAATACATATTCTGTATTCCACACCTAAAGCTTTTGTCATTTGAGCTCATATCAATCATATTCAGAGAAAAATGGTTTTCCGTTACTCTTTAAGCAAAACTTCACATAATTTGACATTTTCATTGATGGCCTAATCTATTCCCATACGTCCCATGGGTTTGCTTTGTTTGAATCTAATGAGGCCAATAGCGGCTACATTATCACAGCCTCTACCGTCCTCCTACTGATTGCTAATAATCAGCCACTTATGGCTGCTAATTGGCAGCTAATGAACTGCGATGAATACAACACGCTACATGTAGGTATTTTGTGGTGCTTTAGCATGAATGGAGGGAGGTCCTCATTGACACATTATTAATACAGGGAGGGAGAGAACTGGAAACATAGAAAGCAGGGGTTTGTACCGTTGTGCTCACGTCATACGCGTTGCCACTGCTCCTGTGGATAAAAAAAAACAGTGAAAATGTGAGGTCATCAAGGGTTGTGAGGGTGTGTCATATCTATGTTTACTTGGTGTGCTTGTAGGATCCTTGTTACATATGTAGTGTTTGATTTATGGCTCAAGCCCATTAAATCTATATCCGCCTGCCACCTGTTTTGTCTTTGGCCATTTTCCAAGTTAGTATCCGCATTGTCTTTATCATCTTGGTTTAATGATCACGCAGATACAACATGCCCTCTGGTAAAAAAGAAAAGCATTGTGTCTAGCCATCGTCGTGCCCTTAAGTAGTTTTCTCCTTTCCTGCTTCAATGCATTATTCAACAATCCAACGAGGTATAGCAGTTAATCCCTATTTATATCAAAACATGTTTGGATTTAGTTGTAGATGTCAGACCTGCCTGACTGAAAGGCTAGATTTTCAATTCAACTGATGCAGTTTGGGAAGGGCTTTCATATTAATGCCAAGCATTGATAGAACTGACTTAATTTGGGTCTACTTTGGTACAACTTTAGATTTGACTTGAGACTTGATTTACCAGATCTTGAGACTAGACTTCCTCTTGCTTTAACAGGACTTGTGCCTTAACAATGCCCTACTTTGATAAGACTACACTTCCTTGTATTATTGCTGTCACTACAGTCCCGTGTCGGCCTCATTCCTCTGAGTGACAAACAAGCCTAGGAATTTACACAGGCCGCATAAGATAAGACTATTGTCTCACCCCACAGTACCTGTGTGTCGTTGTCATCATTGGTATGTTTGGTGTGACAACCCTAGTGCAAACACATGTGCACACAAAGGTGTGTATGAGAAAACACACACACACACACACACACACACACACACATTAAAAGATCTCGCTGGGGAACATCACGACTATGGAATATACACTATACAGTGCTGCTTGAAAGTATGTGTGCATTTTGTAATTGTATTCAGTATAACCATTATTAATTAATTTTTTCAATATTTTTATATGAAATAACAGATGTTTGATTATCAATCAACATTTTTCTTTTCTGGAAATCAATTGTTAAAACAGATAAAAAAAATTATTTGCCAATTTTTGTATGTGCAAAAGTTTGTGAACCCTGAGCTGCATTGCTTAAATCAAGCAGGTAAACACAATCAGGTGGGCAAAATTGAGTGATGAAATGGACCAATGTAATGAGAGATCTTTAGGGAAGAAATTGGGCGGCACTAGATAAAACAGAGATCAAGAGGCTTCTTCAGCAACCCTCCCATGAAAGGCATGTTGACTGAGTTTTCTTCTTATGGTGGAACCATGCACATCTGTCCTAGATGCTGCAAGAGAGGTCTGCTAATCACTAGATGTAATGTTTTGGTTGGCTTTTAACTGAAAAATCACTTTTCTTGTGGAAATTTTTGAAGGAAGTCCACTTCTAGGCAGATGTTCAGTCATTCTTAAAGCTCTCCATTTGTAGATGATTTGCCTCACGGTGGACAGATGGAGCTCAAACTTTTTTTAAATTGATTTATAGCTGTCCCCAGACAAATACTCAACATTACAACTCTATTCCTGAGATCCTCTGAGATTTTTTTCCCTTTTAGCATGTCTGACCTGTATGGGTTCACTTTGGTGAGCCTAAACTGACCTGGTTTTATCTCTGTTTTATCTAGTGCTGCCCAATTTCTTACCTAAAGATCTCTCATTACATTGGTCCACATTTACCTGCTCAATTAAGCAATGCAGCTCAGGGTTCACAAACTTTTGCACATACAGAAATCGGCAAATCATTTGTTTATCTGTTTAAACAATTGATTTCCGGAAAAGAAAAAAGTTTAATTGATAAACAAAAACCTGTTATTTCATATAAAAAATACTGGTATTGATTAAATGAATTAATAAGGGTTACAATAAATACAATTCCAATAGGCTCAAGGGGTTCACATACTTTCAAGCAGCAATGTATGATCCAAGCCCAACCCATTTGACTCGAGCACCTCAGTCTTAAAATGACACTGGACAGACAGGCAACACCCTTCATTAAAAAACGCATATCGAGTCGAACAAGTCTCTGTTCTGTGCCTCTGAAAAATGACAAAAGTGACAGTATAATTAATCGGCCAACTTATTGTGAGCAGTCACTGCAAACAGGAGCAGACTTGTTCTATGCTGGGTGGCAATGCTGGTCACAATAACTCATGTATTCAGTTAACTTGTAATTAGTCTTCCTAATTACTTTAACTCCCTTTGAGTGATAGCATTCTGGGAGTGCATATGGTCAATGGCTGCCAGCTTGTATTTTTTAGCATGCTGGAGGTTAACAGTCATGACTAGACATAAATATGCTCAACATGATGTCACATTGAATCATAAGGAGTTCCCCTCACCTGCGACACCTTGCGCAAAGGGCGAGGAGAGTTATGCTGCAAACGAGGAAGACCGTGAGGGAGATGATGCCCACCTCTGGGGATGCCAACAAACCCGACATACCGATCATCCCGACTGGAGCCATTTTCCTAGTGCTCTGTGAAACAAGTCATGTCAATAAGGTAGGCCCGCATCGTCACAGCTAAAATCATTAGCTAAAGGCCTATCAAAGTGGGCCCTGGCCTAGACAAAGTTTAAGTTTTACAATCAATGTTCTTTCCATCAGATACAATCCTGATAGTGTCCATCTCACATGTTGAAGTAGGGCACTTGAATAAGCACAATGAAGCAAAAAGTTTAAGAAAACACAGGACTCTTAACTTACTTTGTATGCTGCTTTACTCTGCTGTAGCTCTGTCACCAACCGCTGTCAGTCATTCAAGTGGCTTTGCTTTCCGTGGCTCACAGCAGCAGCTGACTTAGGGAGGGACTAATTGGGTGTTCACTGGTATCCTGTCTGCTATGAAGGAGGTGCTGGCACAAGCCCATAAACAGCCCATTGTCACTAAATTACACTAAAATACACTCGCACCTTGACATCTGACACAGAAAGGTTTAATCAACCGAAACCCCAAGTAGGCTACGCAACACAAGGAATCTTTAAAAGTTATGAAAATCCTCCCTTGGGGAAAGCCTGTGAGAGCTGAACCAACCACTTAATTCATGTGTGTACTGTGACTGCTGCCTGGGAGTGAAAAGCTGGTGAGGCACACACACACATAAACACACACAGACGTTAAACAACACCTCCCCCTAGCAGCCGCTGACATGACTGCAGAAAATAGGCAGCTCCTGGCAGGCTGAGGTCAAGTTTATATAATCTTAACCCATTTTGAATATGCAGTCATTTTTGTTCAGTTGTTATTCTGACCAGTGAGATCCCAGTATATGGTATTAATCACCTTATCTCAAACACTGTTTTAATATAGTATTTCTTCTAATAAGGAGCTACAACAGTGCTAAATGGTCTCATTACTTTATATTTTAAACTGCTCATTGGCTTGAATTGGATATAAAATTAAATACTTGTAAACTAAAAATACACCACTGTTGTAATACACTTTAGTTTCTCCTGCTTGGTCTCCGTACCCATAGCTGATTGGCTCAAACTACTGACATCATACTCACAAGGGAGGTATACTGCAGAAAAAAGGACCATTGTTCTATTGAAGAGTAGAGTTAAGATGCACTAGACCCAATGTAATTGGATTATTTGAGTTCTGCACATTTAAGTGAGGAAGATGAGTCATGAAACCAGGGGATAATAAATGATATTGTCATGCCATGTAGTAATGAGTTCTAGAGTGAATGGTTAGGTAGCGAATGAATGTAGCATACCTGGGAAACTTCAAATATTTGCCATACCATTGCAAGGTGTACAATTGGCAGTGTGTGACAGTCGTGTTTTACAGCCACTCCTGCTGTCATCATCTTTCTTCTGACTGCTTCGTCATTGGAATGACCCATTCAGTACCAAGGGAGGGGAGAAATAAATGTCATTACGCACAGTATCAAGCTAATTATACATGTGTCACTTCACTGCTGATGTGTTCCCTCAAGAAACAAGCATTTTTAACTTTCTAGAAAAGTGTGTAAAATCACATTAATATTGATTAAAATGATTTATTTTGGGTTTTCAACTAAAGCACAAACTCTGTTCACTTTATTTAGAAATATATATTCACTATATTTACTTATTCTTTGGACTTTACTAAGTACTACCTTCGCCACAGCTAACATGGCTTTGTCAGAAGAATGAAAAAGAAGCGCTTCACAAGCCTAATAATAGACATTTTATGACTTATTATTTGAATCTGTACATTTAAAAGAAATATGTATCATAATCGTCATAATGTCATATGAAATAAGGTTTTGTTGATCGACATACTGAGAGGTAGGGCAGAGGAATGCATTTAATTGATTTATTCGCACACACACACACACACACACACACACACACACACACACACACACACACACACACACACACACACACACACTCTGTTGGTTAGAGCATCTTTGCCCATTATCTGTTAAACAGCCCCTTTTTGTCATAAACATCTGAAGCCCTGCAGGACAGACAATCAATAGCTCTTAGCAATTTTCATTTGTTCCCTTTCTCAGACCTGTGTGAGACTTCCTCAGCGGCACACAGCCACATCAATAGCCACACTTTCACAGCAGGAGGAAAGGAAGCTTGCTTGAATCATGGCCAATTTCAAATATTTGTGACATAATCATGAAAGCACAATTTGCTCATAAAGGAAAGAATCCAGCTAACATATTATCTCTATTTTCAAAATGAAAAAATAATAACCTTCCTGACGCAAGCCAAGTTTTAAACCTGCAGAGTAAAGTAGGAATATAACACCTTTCTCAAACATCTTGCAGATTTTAGAGCTTTTCTGCTGACCACCACATTTAATTTTTTATTTATTTATTTAATCTCATACTTCTAACATGAAAATAGGATTGGAGAACATGTTCTGACATTTTCTGGAAAACATCCTTATTTGCTTTCTTGCAAAGCGTTTTTGTAGGCTACATTAAGTAGAAAGCTACAGACCGCAGCTATTTAGCTTAAAGTTGAAAGACTGGAAAGGGTAATGAGCTAGTTTGGCTCTGTACAAAAGTGACAGAAAAAAATTATCTTATGTGAAAAAAAAATACCCCAAAATGTTTAACTATTCCTTTGAAGTCAACCCCAAGATCTGACTCACACACTGATACTAGGCCTTTGTCAAACTAACCCGAGGGAATTTAACTTTACAAGTTACAAACAAAAGGTGTGGCTACCAGATTAACAGCCCGACATGCTAACATTAGCCTGGTCTCCTCAAAGTGGACCAACAGGGTCAACAAGATACATTTGTGTCTAACCACTATTTCGCAGTCTGATCAATAAGTCAGTTTTTCATGGATTGGCAACTTTTAGCATCTTCCTCTAAAAAGGGTTTGTGTTATTTCATGCTTTTCCATGTTGATTTGATACATAGCGTTCCATAGTACTTGGTCTTGACGGGTATCTGTCTAGTGTAAATCTACTAAATATTATTTTGTGGACACGCACACACACACTCTCTCTCTCTAACAGGATCTGCTGAGGGATTTTGTCCATTTGGAAGATAGTTTTGCCAAATTGTCTCCATGCAGCGTATCCCCCTGCTCCAGTATTAAACTGGTCTCTTTGTTCTCCCAGATCCATCTATCTGGCTAGTCCACTGCAGTGTGAACACCATTATCCAGACTTGTTCTTTCACTTCGTCTTTCACTGCTCCTCGCTTCAGAGAGCAGCAAGCTTTTGTGGCCAACAGAAAGGATTGAGAAGCAGGTATGAGCTGCACAGTATAGGCTCATTCAGTTGTTGGTTTTCTGTATCCGAGAAGATTATAAAAGACCTTGAATAGCATGTTCTCTACAGACATGTACGATATGTTTGTTTATTATGCGAACATATTTCCTGAAGTTCGGAACAAAAACACATTTAGACACTATTAAGTCTACTCTTGCTATGTTTGTGATCAATATTCTTTGTCAGCATTCTCCCCAGGACAGCGGTAAAATGGAAGACTAAGATTCATTGTGGGGAACTTTAGTGAGCAGCTGTTTTTCACTGGATCAGATTTAGCAGTAAAAACCTTCAAAAATGTCAGATGAACTGCTAATTGGACTCAACAATGGACACAACATTATTTTATTGTTTCAAATACTTCAAGTATCCACATTCTTCATCGACAAACTGATTGTTAAATAAAAACATATATAGAGTGCTTTATTTTCTTCATTTTCTTCTCCTTCTTCAAGGAATACTCAGTCATTGTAATGCAAAACACTTTTTGTCTAAATCCGCGAATATCTACTTACCATCCGCTACCTGTCCTTAATGAGTGTGTGCTGAAAAAATGTCCAGTATTTATACACAGCCTTGGCTCCGAAAATGGAAGTAAGTAAGTCAGAACGAGCCCGTCAACACTTCTTCAACCAATCAGCTACAGGCAGCGTTGGTGACGTTAGTAACAACAATGCTATTGGACAGGTTAGAGTAGACCCCTGTTGCCAAGGCAAGGCACGTCTCGGGACAGAGCCTCTGAAGGAGCAGAAATGGAGAGGTGTACTTGTTATGGTAGTCAGTTTAAATATCATTAAGATGGCTGAGTATGCCTTTAATATAATTTAGTATATTTAATAATAATCTGTCTCTCTCTCTCTCTCTCTCGTATAAAAACGTGTCAGCTATCTTTCTTTTGTTTACCCAGTAGTTGCTTGTTCACGTGCCTCATTGTGAGGAGTGCTGTCAGTATGCAACACATGAACAGAGCTGGGAAGGTCACACAGGCCCACCACAGCTGTCTCTCTCCAAACACCTCCACCACCGACTCCTTCTGCCGGGCGTAGTCGTGGTACAGCGCCTGCAGCTGGAACACAGTACACAGGGACACAAACAGGTGGAACAGCTGGTGACCCTGACCCAAGAAGTCACAGCGGCCCGGGAAGAAGCGCTCTGGGATTGGACAGGAGAAGAAGAGCGCGGCCAATAGGAAAGCAGCAATGTGTAGCGCGTGGAAGTCCAGCGAAGGCTCCTGTGTCCAGGAGACAGTTACCAGGCGATGGGCCACGGGGGCCACATCCAGCACGTAGGCCAGTGTGGTCGGCACCAGCTGGCAGATTTTACGCCTCAACGGATATGGCCGTCGGTACCTGGACTTGGCTAAACAGCATCCCGCGCAGGAGAGCCACCCCAGCAAGGCAGCCCTGGGCAGAAACAGCAGCCCGGCTACGCTCTGTCTGAACGCCGGCTCCGACGTGTAGAAATAATGTGCTAGCGAGCTGCCGTACTGATACGCCGCCACGCCCGCGTAGTCCATGAAGAAGAAGAAGTAGTGTGCGTGCTCGGAGTGAGACTGCAGCAGGTGAGCCGCCACGCTGAAGAACAGATAGGTGAGTGAAGAGGCCAGGAAGACGCACAGAGGCAGAGAGGCTAAGTCCAAGGTGAAGCCCAGGGCCTGCACGTTGGCCCACCAGCAGAGCAGCAGCATGGGGCCGGCCAGCAAGTGAGTCCACACGTTGAGGGACTCGTTGTGTCTCTGGAAGACGCTGAGGAAGTAGCAGCTCCAGTCCTGCCGCGCGGGACGGTAGCCCGACAGGATGTAGGGCTCACGGAACAGCCGGGGCACCTGGGAGGCTGGGACGGTGGGGCTGGGTGAGGGGAGGCAGGGAGGGAGGAGGTTGGAGAAGGGTGGCAGGCGGACGAGATGCTCCATGCCCAAGGTCAAGGTGCTGCGAGACATAGCCGGGTGATGGATGAGCATGGACCACAACGACCGTACAGCCTGTGAGAGACAAAACTGGAAAAAAAGGGGTTGATTATTGTAGAGACTACTAAAAAAAGGCTGCTAAGAGGCTCACGTAGGCTCCTTGCTGTTAAGGGCCCTACTTGCCCCATAACACAGTTTCATTCATACTCCAAAACAAGGCCTGTGCTGGCCTATGCAAGTCCTGCCGTCCATGCATGTTCACATGTGTCAGTACAATGGAGGTATAGTTGATACCACACTGAAGCAGCAAGTGTGAAACACATCACCTGAATCTTACAATAATTGCAGGAGCAGACTTCACAGGAGACAATGTCATTTGGATTTCAGTGAATATCTGATAGCTGCAAGGTTAATCCTCAAGAAAGAATTCAAAACGGATTTATATCGGCTCATAACCTAATCGGGAACCCAAAAGATGCTGTGATGTGATGCCAACAAGCACCACGGTTTGAACGCATCTATCTGCCCGGTGAATCAGAGGATGAATGGGACCATGTATAGCATCACTTGCTAACGCTTTCACCTACACACATATCGGCCCAGATGGAACTTTTTAAGCTCATATTCAGCTGCCTGTCTCTTGACACTTTACAATTCAAAACCATGCGATCAATGTGGTCACAGAACAAAAACACACAACATAAGAGAATGCCTTATGGAGACATTCCTCTGTATATTGGTCATGTAGGTGACACCGGAAAAGCAGGTTTGTGGTCAGACCTGCAACCATCTCCCTATACTGTTCTGACACCCGCACGCCAAGGAATGTTAAAGACTGCTGTCTCCACTATTGTGTAGATGTATCTATGGATGCAACAAGACAAACATAATCAGTAGGTAGGAGGGCATACAGTAGCTACTGTAAGCCCTCCTCTGGTGTCACAAAAAATACCTGAAACTTAACTCATCCTAGTTTCAATGACACACACACACACACACACACACACACACACACACGTAAATAGGCTATATTAAATGTAACAAAGTGTGTGATAATGGATGGCAGCGGTGTGACAACATCCTGGTGGGATAAATACCTTCTGCCGGGGTTAGTGCCCTTATTTAAGCCCCTGGTCCCCAAAATGTCTGTACCATGTCTCCAGTTGCCCAACAACAAATACTTGGATAGAAAAAAATGTGCTTGACACAGACCGAAACAGTCCCATATGCCGAGGAACAAACCTTTCACATCACCTCTATCCTACTACATGTCATCGCAGTGCAACCGGCTACAATAAACCTTTTGATTTTTAATAGTACAGTATAAATAAAATAAATAACATCCGCAAAATTATGCATTTCCAAATGTAAACAAAAACTTAGCCTAAAAAAAGAAAGAATAAAAATCATCTTACATGCTTATGTCGTGACGGACAGCACAGCACACACCTGTTGCGCCCATAGATTGTAGACTTTATAAAATTTGCGCATCAGGAGTAGCGACTCTCTGCAAACAAAAGAGAACAGGCAAAAAGAAAAGGCAAACTAACTAAAATACAGGCTTTCCTCCGGCACAGAGTACACAGAGGCTAACTGTAACATGTTGAGGCAAACGGATCATCCATATCGACGGCAAAGGGTGAAAAAGCTCAGCCGAAGTATGGGCGTGCTCAAAGTGCACCCGGAATGTCCCAAAGTGTCATTCTGTAGGCTATAGGTTACCGACACATTGCATTATATTCTTATCTGCATAATAACCTACAGATGCTTATGTTGTGATCGTCACAATTCACCTAGCCTACAATTTCTCAAGATTTGTTTTATTAATCTCCCGAGGAGAAGACCTTAGTCCTATAGCCTACGTTTTTAACACACTTGGTTATAAGAACTTTGATTGTGTGTAGTCCTAATCTACTGCTCTGTAAGTCACTTGGTAAACTTGTTTTGAAAAGTGCTAGGACTATACAAATAATAGGCCTAATACTCATTGTATTATCATAAATTGGCCTATTTACGCCATGATAACTTTGGGACTGTAGTAAATTGGCTAAATCATTAAATGCATGATTCATTTAGCATTTGCGTCTCCCTCTAGTGTCGAATTTTGTTGTCTCTATAAGCTTTTATAAAAATCTGAAAATAAATGTTCACATTATAAAACTTTGTTCAAAAAACGTGTTGTGTATTGCTCATATTTGTCGCCATCTCCTGGACAAATAGACGAATGATTAGTTATATTGGGATTTTGGCGTTTCCTCTTCTTTATAATCCCCGCCCCTTCCGACTCCGTTTTCGCGGGAGTTCTTGTCGGAGGCGGGGTCACGTGGAGACACAAAGTATTCTATTGGACAGCTGTGCTTTTACCCGCGGTCTATTCAAAGGAGTTGACCAATCACGCTTTACGCTCTTCGTCTGCCCAGCACGCAGTGGCGCGAAAGTTTCTCAGTTGTGTGTCCGGTCGGCAACAGAGCACACGCCGTAAGAAAACTTTGTGCAATATTTAGCAGATTTTAAAGCAGAATAAATAATCGCTAACAATGGCTACCGACATGGTAGATGACCGGGAGATGAGAGAGGCTCAGAGGGATTACCTGGACTTTCTGGACGATGACGTAAGTCTTGTTTTTGTATCCGCTAAATCATGTTGAACTATCTATGGTTGAATGATGAGATGAGAAACCATGCGGCCATAACAAAAGGGCTGCTCTTCACTTGTCTGGTTAGCAAGAAACCTCGCTTTGACAGCTAAATGACACCACTTTGCAAATGCAACACGTTACGTTGAAGTTTAGTAAGACCGTTGGCTCTGGTTTGAGTCTATCTTATTGTGTTGGGTTAGCTGTAACATGATCCATATTTTCTCTCGTTAAAAAAGTTGATTTACTATGAATTGAAAAAAAACACAATTCTTCTTCCGAATTTCTGCAGCAAGACCAGGGGGTTTACCAAAGCAAAGTGCGGGACATGATCAGCGAGAATAAAGCCCGACTCATCGTCAACGTCAACGACCTGAGGAGACGCAACGAGGCCCGGGCTGCAAAGTAAGGAAGGGAAGGGAAGGGAAGGGAGCTCTTTGTGTGGGTCATTCATATGCAGGTTTGGATAAGTGCACACTGCTGTGATCTGATCAGAAATTAATATTTTTCATGTGAAACAGCCAAAAATGAAATGATCTTTACCTATTTAGTAACTTGCCAGTAACGTTATAAAAACGCCAGAACTCTACTCTTGCAGGATTACCATCAACTTTTCTTGTTATTGTCATATAAGGCTGTTATTCAGCATAATCAATGTAAATGGTTACAAACTTTCCTCACAGGAAAATTGTATCCCTGGAACATTGTTGGAAATTAAAAAGCTACAGTTTAAAAGTTACTGTTTCACTGTTGTTGTTGTTTACAGCAGCAGAGCCCACAGTTTTGTTTCCAAACATATTATTGTCTTATGTTTGGATCCAGGCTCCTTAAAATAATTTAGTTTTGATTTATGATGATAGAATAATTTGAGACTAATGATCACATGTTCGAGAAAATATGTTTAGTAAACTAACTGCAGGCTCTTTTGCCATTGACTGACATTGATTTGGTCTCCTGCAGACTGATGAACAATGCGTTTGAGGAGCAGCTGGCCTTCCAACGTGCTCTGAAGGACCTGGTGGCCTCGGTGGACGCCACGTACGCCAAGCAGTACGAGGAGTTCTTCATCGGCCTGGAGGGAAGCTTCGGAAACAAGCACGTCACGCCCCGCACCCTGACCGCCCGCCTGCTGGGCAGCATGGTCTGTGTGGAGGGCATCATCACCAAGTGTGAGTGCATGCTTCACCCACTCCCCCCAACCCTGTGGGCTCTGATGATCTCTACTTGTTTCAATGTGTATACTCCTAAACATGGATAAGCAGCTTTCAGTTTGTATGCACCACATATCTGGAACAAAGTCCCAGAAAAGGTCCACTTCTCTTAGCTCTTTTTTTTTAATCAAAGCTGAAAACTTCCCTTTCACTTCTAACCCGTTATTTATTTTATGGGCTTATTTTTTATTGTCTTTTATAGAATACAATTTCAAAATTTTAGTATTTCATCTGCCTGTTTTCACTGATTGTTTTTAATATCTCTTATGCAATTTACTGTTTTCTTATGTCTAATCTTGATGTATTTTTTTGCCCCTGTGAAGCACTTTTTTGCCTTGTGTCTTAATCATGCCGTATAAATAAACTTGCCTTGCCTGTATGTCATCATTTTTCCAGGTTCTCTGGTGCGTCCTAAAGTAGTGCGCAGCGTCCACTACTGCCCGGCCACCAAGAAGACCATGGAGAGGAAGTACACTGACATGACCTCGCTGGATGCCTTCCCTTCCAGCGCCATCTACCCCACCAAGGTAACTGTGCTTACAAGCAGCCCACATGGCCCATTTTGACAATTCAGGAGCTTCAATAACACCCGACTTTTCCTTGGGATGCACAGGACTAGTCTGTTCAATCTTTAAGTGTTCGCTGCCTCACTAGTCGGCAACAGAAATACAAGTCTTTTAGTAATTTATTTCCCATCTCGTGGGCTTGAACATAAAATGTGTGAGAGTGAATTTGTGTGTGTGTAGGCCTATAGGTGTGGGTTAGTAAAAGAGGGAGAGAGATTAAAAAGGTGAGAGCAGCATAAAGCAAAGCAAAAAGGTTTTCTTGACCGCTGCTGAAAGGACCGCTGGGATGACTCTTGTTTGTCAGCCATTTTCTTTTCTCCCCTCAGCTTATTTAATGCTGCCTTTACTGCTTGCCCTACTTTTCGTTTATACTAGTATGAAGGAAAACGCGTTATGGAAGCAGAACAGACAACAATCTCAAATTGACTAGTGCTTGAAACAACTGTACTTTTGCCTCCAGTGTCTCACATTAAAAGTGATTGCCTTTAGTTTCCTGCTCAAGTTACTAAATCTCTCTGTCTCTGTCTGTCCTGGTAGGATGAGGAGAACAACCCTCTGGAGACAGAGTTTGGCCTCTCCAGCTACAAAGACCACCAGACCATCACGGTGCAGGAGATGCCAGAGAAGGCCCCTGCCGGCCAGCTGCCCCGCTCTGTGGACATCATACTGGACAACGACCTGGTGGACATAGTAAAGCCTGGAGACAGAGTGCAGGTGGTGGGCACGTACCGCTGTCTGCCCGCCAAGAAGGGAGGCTTCACATCCGGCACATTCAGGTGAGCTGGCTGCACTGGAGCTCATATCTTTTTTCAAACTAGAAAGAGGGCACATACACCTGTCTTGAAGTCACTGCACTGTCAGTTTTAGAATAGATTTTAAGCGCGCTCTCGTGGTGTAGCGGGTAGAACTCGTACCCTTGGAGCTCAGTCCCTGTTGCGGCGGACCCGGGTTCATCTCTGGCCCGGGCCATTGTCTCCATGTCTTCGTGTACTTCCTTAGCTGTCAATAAAAGGGATAAAACACCCCAAAAAAATCTTTAAAAAATGAATAGATTATTTTTATTAGTCTATAAATGACTCCACAATCTTGCACCAAAGGTCTTGGACAAGCTGTTGATACTCACCAGGTAGATCCCTGGGATCTTCTGGTACTGAACTATTTATTAAGCCAGTAATAAGATGCATGGAAAGCCTTGACTCATTATGCCCACAGGGATTCTTAATTATAATGGTCTTGCTCGTTTTCCCTCTCAGGACCATCATGATAGCCTGCCACGTCAAACAGATGAGCAAGGAAGTTTCCCCGTACTTCTCAGCTGACGATGTGGCCAAGATCAGGAACTTCAGCCGCTCTCGCTCCCTAGTAAGGCTCATTTCTATCTATTTCATTAATTTTATTGGTAATATTGTACAAGACGAACACACATGCAAACTAATAACAACATTGAAAAACGACAACGGGGGAAAAAAAACATTGGAATGGTTGGATTTGCTTAGAGAATACAATAAAAGAAAGGGGGAAAAAATAATAATATAACAATAATATAATGTGTCGTAAATAAACATGAGATTAAATCAATGTCAAATTTCCTATTTTTACTTTTTAAAAGTGGAAAATGAATTCTACCATATTCTGTGGTTGCGTAGGATGTCTTTGAGCAGCTGTCTCGCTCCCTGGCTCCCAGTATCCACGGCCATGAGTACATCAAGAAGGCCATTCTCTGCATGCTGCTGGGCGGCGTGGAGAAGGTGCTGGAGAACGGCTCGCGCATCAGAGGGGACATCAACATCCTGCTCATCGGTACCACAGAGTATTCATTCATTAAAGGCCTACTTCACCAGTGGGAATATGAAGGTGTATTGAACTCTATCCTATGCAGTATAAATGTGCAAACATTTTAGAAATCGGTTCATCCTAGCCTGAGAAAAGGCAGAAAGAGTGTTTTACGGTCTCACTGTCTAACCCTACATTTTGCACAGTTGTGATGTCACATTTATACTACGTAGGATCTCAGAGTTCAATACATCTTCATATTCCCACTGGTGAAGTAGGCCTTTAAGGAAACTTCACTTTACCTTTTGTCAGCCCAGGCCTAACAAGCCGTCTGCTGCAATCATTTGGGAGCTAATGGTGTATTATTATTTTTTTTCTCAGGTGATCCGTCCGTAGCAAAGTCCCAGCTGCTGCGTTACGTCCTCCACACAGCACCCAGAGCCATCCCCACCACCGGGAGAGGATCCAGTGGAGTGGGTCTGACCGCTGCAGTCACCACCGACCAGGAGACTGGTATGACACACACTCTACTCTTAACACAACCCTCTGTGCATGAGGACACACAGGCTAAGATTTAAACATGTTTGGTATTTGCTGTGGCTAATATTTAAATATATAGCATTAACAAGTATAATACTGCAGTGTTTTCAGTGCGAAATGTGTTAGTTAAGGTGGTGGTTGGCCTACGCAAAGTTATTTTCAACCGCCAGATGCCCCTGTTTGATATCGTAGATACAGGACGATTTTGGCGCCCATGAAGATTCCAGTTGTTGATTTTACTTGAAAAAACCCAAATGTTTACCTCATGTAGATGCGCCGACAGTGTTGTTGTAATTACTCAGAATTCCTTATGGGGGCGACAGAAGTTACGCACTATAGCTTTAACTAACTATTTGTTTTCCATCCCCCAGGTGAGCGTCGTCTGGAGGCGGGGGCCATGGTGCTGGCTGACCGCGGTGTGGTTTGTATCGATGAGTTTGACAAGATGTCCGACATGGACCGCACAGCCATCCACGAGGTGATGGAGCAGGGCCGCGTCACCATCGCCAAGGCTGGCATCCACGCACGCCTCAACGCGCGCTGCTCCGTGCTGGCTGCTGCCAACCCCGTCTACGGCAGGGTGAGGAATTCCCATCTTTTTGTTAAATGTATTTTATGATGCCGTCTTGATAAGAAGAGATCCTTTATCTGCTGTAACTAATTGACTAAATAGATTAAACAACCAGTTTGACTTTTTAGCCATATATAGATGTTTTTGCTTAAAGGTACAATGTGTAGAATTTATTATTATTCTTTTTCAGAATAGAAGGAAGGATAGCTGGAAAAGGAATATAATCTTCAATATATTTGAATTGGTGTATAATCTATTTTCTTATGGACTTGGAATGAGCCTTTTATATCTACAAAGAACAGCCAAACTTAAGGGCCTTGTGCATTTATATATATATATATATATATAGATAGATAGATAGATAGATAGATAGATAGATAGATAGATAGATAGATAGATAGATAGATAGATAGTGGGTGTCCTGGGGAAATAAACCTGTTGGCAAACCAAGAAGTACTATAGAATAAATAACTAAATACCTCTACACCTCATCACTTTACTTTGTGGAAAGACTTGAGGCAGTTGTGGCTGAAGCCATCTTCAGTAACTACCTTCCTGTCTTTGAACGCCACCATAGCTTCTGTAATTTCTCCAAAGAGAAATGGGCAAGGAAGCTTTGGCATCTCCAATCTCACCGCTAGGTGCTGTTTAATAGTCCCATATTACACACTACACCTTGTTAAGTCTCCGCTGCAACTGCTAACCCCGCTCTAACCATTGCAGTACGACCAGTATAAAACCCCCATGGAGAACATCGGCCTGCAGGACTCTCTGCTGTCTCGTTTTGACCTGCTGTTCATCGTGCTGGACCAGATGGACCCCGAGCTGGACAGGGAGATCTCAGACCACGTGCTGAGGATGCACCGCTACAGAGACCCCCGCCAGCAGGAGGGAGCAGGTACTTTACAGAGGGGCTGCTTCAAAAAAGGAATCTTGTGTTTTGAGTTGGTGTTTGTCAAATATGTCCTAAAACTGTTCTTTCCTTTGGGTTTGTTTGTCAGCCATGCCTATGGGTGGGACAGTGGACGTCCTGGCCACAGAAGACCCCGACGCAATAGTAGAGGAGCACGAGGAGCTGCAGATCTATGAGAAGCACAACAACATGCTGCACGGGAGCAAGAGAAAGAGGTACGCACACACAGCTATTTGGCCTAATCAGTTTAAAACATTTTGTTTGGATCTTTTTTTTAAAGTGACAGACCAAAAGTTAAAACTAATGTGTCCTGTCTGTTTTTCCAGGGATAAGATTGTGAGCAAGGAGTTCATGAGGAAGTACATCCACATCGCCAAGGCTGTGACGCCAGTGCTGACGGAGGAGGCGGCCAATCACATTGCAGAGGAGTACGCCAGGCTGAGGGGCCAGGAGCAGATGGGGGCCGATATCGCCAGGGTGAGCAGGGGCACGCACGCAACTTTTTACACACACACACACACACACACGGTGTCTGACTCTGTCCCCTCTACTCCATAGACCTCTCCAGTGACGGCCCGTACACTGGAGACGATGATCCGTCTGTCCACGGCTCACGCCAAGGCCCGCATGAGCAAAGCCGTAGAGATGGAGGACTCAGAGGTGGCAGTGGAGCTCGTCCAGTTTGCCTACTTCAAAAAGGTCCGTGCCGAAGAATAGAATGCTGATGATGGGGTGTTTACTGCCCCCCACACTATGGTTACTGTAAAGATGTCTGCTGTAAAGTGTGACTGAAGCTCATGCCTGTGGTTCTCTGCAGGTTCTGGAGAAAGAGAAGAAACGTTCCAAACGCGCACAGGACTCTGGTTCAGAGGAGGACGACGAACAGACGGCCAGTCAGCCTTCACAGAGAACTGCAAAGAAGAGGTACACACACACCCACCCACACACCTTTATACTGGCCCTCATTACCCTGCATCTACCAGGAAACAGAGTAATAAACTGCTACACATTAAAGTAATAACAATGGATTTTCATGAAACATTTTTAATGCTGTTGTTTAGTGTTTAATAGCAGTAACCTTGTGTGTCCTGCAGGGGGCGAAGTGCTTCACAGGGCAGCGATTCCTACAGCCCATATGACTTCAGTGAAGAGAAGAATGTCCCTGAGAGTAAGCATCACTTTGCTACACAACAAATACCTTGTCTCTTGATGTTGACTATACTTACTTGATTGCTGTGATAGCACATTGTCTGTATGTATTTGTGTTCTGACATTGGTCTTTACGCTCTTCAGTTCAGGCCGGCACCCCTAAACCAGCCAAGCCACAGCGGGATGCAGAGGAGACCATGGATACATCACAGGCTGCAGACACTGAGCTCCCTGCAGAGAGGTGGGTGATCGGTTCAAACCGCTTGCACTAGTCAGGAGGAGAAGTCTTTGATATATTCTAAATATTTTCACAATCAGTGCTACTGCTACCTGCTATCAGCTAGTACCGACTGATTACAGGAGAGGTCCACTTTTAAAGGTGGAGTCAGCGATTCTGGAGAATGCTTGTTGTCAAAATCGGTGAATATCCCCTAGGATCGTTTAAGTGTGTGTGTGAGAAATCCAGTGTTAAAACACAGCCTAGGCTAAACGGCATTGTTGCTAGCTACGGTGGGCCCCGATTTGTATTTTTGTACAAACCCTTGTTCACATACACGTTTACAGAGCCTAGGCTGTGTACAAACTTACAAACACCATATTTTTTTCTGCATACACAGCACAAACGGTTAGCAGATTGTGAGAAGATGTTTACTGATTTTGACAAAAAAAAAAATGGACAACAAGCATGCTCCAGAATGGCAGGCTCCACCGGTAAGGATGAAGAGGTTTTCCATCCAGCCAAAGGACACTTGAATGAATGTTGACTCAAGTTTGCCCAAAAATAACTGAACTGTCTTACGATGTCACGTCTGTGTGACTTCCTGTCTAACATTACAGTATGCAGAAAAATGTAATCAAAACTCTTCTCGTTTCCCCCCCCCCCCCCACACACACAGGCTGAAGGAGTTCAAGTCGTCCCTGTTTGCGGTGTTCCAGTCTGCACACGCTCAGTCGGTGAAGATGACCAGCCTCATGGAAGACATCAACAAGGAGCGTGAGAAGCGCTTCACGCAACCCGAGGTGCGCGCGGCTCTGGCCCGCATGCAGGACGACAACCAGGTCATGGTGGCCGACGACATCATCTTCCTCATCTGAGAGAGAGAGAGAGGAATTGATTACAAGGACTTTGAAAGAAACAGTGATTCATATTCAAATGTACATACTGGTAACCACGTTTGTATTCACAGCTCCCCTGTTTTTTCATCTGTTGTTTTCTCAAAATACTGTTTCATGTTGCGTGCTCAGAAAAAGGAGAAAAAAAAAAGTCGGACACCTGCAAACATATCAAGTCTTAAACATGAATGAGCTTGTTTCTTGTTTAATAGTGGTAATGTTACTTCAATAATGTCATTTGTATTACCACATAACTGAATGATATTGGACCCCATAGCAGTAAGAGATACTGAGCATGACTTTACCATAAAAAGGCATGAAGTAGGTTGACCAACTCTTGTGTTGTCCAGATTTTGTATATAGTTGAAGACAAGTTATGAATTAAATAACTGTAGTTGTTTAATAATAAAATAAAATGTTATGCTTTGGAAATGACTTGGGTCCATAAATTGTGATGGTGTATGTTACTGGATACCGTTTCCTTTTATATTTACAGTATCTGCATACGCTACATCACAGGGGAGGTCACTGCATAAATCTCCCAAGTTCAGCAAGTAGGTCTGCAACCCATTCTGTCTGTATTTCAATTATCTCTAATTACAATTTTGCTAAGGAAAGCTCTGAGACGTTAGGGGGAACTTGAGTTTCCTAGAAGCGATGTGCTCAAATGGTTAAACCTCTTCCTGCTTCAGCACCAGTGTGGTTTACAAGAAGCATTGTATATTTGAAACCCCCAATATGTTCACAACTCGCACCACAGTGTGAGAAGCAGGTCAAAGATGATCCACTTCCTCTCTGGTGGTTGGGAAAGCACTGTTCAAGTCTCTACCTTCCTTCTCTAACACAATGAATTGTTAGCTGATGATGGTTACACTGGTCTGAATGGGTTCCAGGTGGTAGCAGTCAGTGGCATATAGCAATATATACTGTACTTTTTGCTCTGTAATGTAGTTAACTGGCTCTGATGAAGATGAGATTAAGAACACATCAAGTTGTGCACCAACCCCAGATGAGACTTCAGTAACCACTGGCAGTCTTTATACACCACCCACGGCTGACTCATAACACATAGCATCAAACAGCCTATAGCCTGCACTGTACGCAGCTTTCATCTCAGCTTACAACACTCTTTGTCTTAGGTTTTCTTTCAAAGCTGGGCTTTATTTATTGATCTATTAGCCCCAACCCTGTTTGCTAATCTTTATGTTAAGCTAAGCTAGCTGGCGGTTTGCCTGATTTTCTTTAGCCTTTAACATAGAGATGAATAACTAAAAAATAAAGTACATTTTCCCCAACCCATGTCACATAACTATTTGCCATTATAAAACAAAACAAAAAAAAAGATTCTTCCTTCTCTACCAAATGACTCATTAATAAACCTTTATTCTATTGCCTTGTGTCTAACTACTGTAGTGGGCTATAATCTCTCTCTGACTTCACGTAACTGGCTTGTCTTGTGCTTTCTTGTCTCCCTGTTTATTTTCGTCTTGTCTAGTGATTGATTGTTGATTGGTCAGACGTGAAAGTCTTCTGCGACCGGCTTGTGATAAAGGGCCATATGAATAAATGATCTAGAACTTGAGTCACTTGGTATTGAGTCAAACTTCCCCTTTGGGAAATAGGACTGCTTGCTTGGTGTTATGTAACAGAGCTGACTGAGAACTTGCTTGTGGGAGCGCTTTGGCCGGAATGAATGGGAACAGAGGCTGTTTGGCAAAAGAATATAGGAACTATAAAAAGATGGAAAGAACCAGTGCAGCTCAATTCATATGGAGATGAAGGAATATGAAAAACAGACAGAGCGACTTAGCAGACTTTTCAATTGGTTAAGCCTGCAAGATGGGTTGAGAGCTGTGGACTTATTTCACGTTTTAGGTGGCACGTGTTGAATTAAAGGCAATTTGAAATTTAAAGGTGCTGTACTAAATATTTTTATACTAATGCCACGTGAAAGCTGTTTTTTCAGACATTATAATGCTCTCTTTAGAACCAAAGAAAGCATGCAACTGTAACAGACTTACTGACTAGTAAATTGATCTGTGGTGGAGTGACCCTTTAATATTGAGCTGTGTCTTTACAAAATGGAGCAACACTCCATTGTAACTCTTTAGTATAGCTGCAGTTATATAAAAAAGTATTCTAAAATATGTGATCAGCCATTTTACGCTAGTCACAGCCAATTAATATTGTGCCTTTGGTCTTTGCAGAATGTATTGTTATACTTTTTAGCAGGGCCAACTGTGTCATAGTGCTTGTTCTGAAACTTGTTCCCCTTACTCCACTATCCAGGAGGCCTGTGCTCCAGTTCAGAAGGCTCCTTACTCATACGATGCATTGAGAGAGGAGATGTTATCACATGGTCTGCACTTGAAGAGCAATTATGCTGATTCATTACCGAAACCCCATCAGCATTTCCTTGACCTACATTACTGGGCGTGGGTTGGCAGTGTGTCGACGCAGCTACAAGCGATATGTTTTAAATGATTTAAATGAAGTCACAGTTGGGGGCTGTTGAAGGTAGAGTCAGCAATTCTAGAGGAAGCCTGTTGTCAAAATCTTTTTTTTTTTTTACAGACAGGTAGCGTATCGTGAGGAGATAGTCACTGATTTTGACAAAAAAATTATTTTGACATCAAGTGTTATCCACAATCCCTTACTCCACCTTTAATGGTGATTGTGATTATGATGTCATAATATCTGTTCTTAAAGGCCTACTTCACCGGTTGGAATATGAAGGTGTATTGAACTCGGAGATCCTATTTAGTATTAATGTGCAAAAAAAATTTAAATTGGATCATCTTAGCCTGAGAAAAGGCAGAAAGAGTGTTTTATGGTCTCACTGTCTAACCCTAACTTTTCCTTACTGTGACATCACAGTAAGGGTTAGAATTAACAGGACAGCTGGGCCAAGGGAAGACTAAGGGAAGACTGAGGGAAGAAAAACCTCATTCATTATATTATAATGGTTATTTTATAATGATAGAACGCTGGTTCCGTATGGGTGAAGTATTCCTTTAAGGGGAATATGTGACAAAATGGTGCAAAATTGTTTGTTTTTCTTTGCAGTTGGACGGCTCTCTGGACAAATTTGGGTTGACAGCACAATATAGATATGTTGCCCTGCTTTCAGAAATGGGTCCCACTTGCAGGAGTCTTTTTATTGGACAAAGGCAGAATAGCTTTGGTCGCAGATTTTCACATCAGAGCCTTTTTCTTTTTTCTTTTTCTTCTCCCCCACCATTAAAGTATGAGGCAGCGTTCTGTTTTCTCAGCCTCATCATAAAGGTGTGTATTGTAAAGGACCCAGCTTTTGACAGGATGCAACAGGCCTGAAATACGCAGGTATCACCTGGCTCACGACCACACACTGGGGAATGTTTGCTTTTGTACAATGACTTGATAGGGATGGCTCAAGTAAAAAGAACAATGCTTTAACATAGGGTTAAAGAGAAAGTACACACAAGTTTAGAATAAGCTATTGTCATTTGCCTTTTACATTTTCTTCTTCATCTTTGTATGTTTGAAACATACTTTGCCAGAAAGTGTGGGTCGATGTACGCGACCAATAGGCAGACCACAAGGACACACACCGTTATCTTGTGTATCTCCTTGTGTCTTATCTTTAAAATCAGATCGGTGACAGTCATAGTGGAAATCCACCGCAGATCTCAAAGGCAGCACACAGCAGCACACTCTGCCTGCATATAAACACAGAGGGAATGTAGACATAACAAGAGAGCAGAGCAGCGTTTCACAGTCGGAGCTTGGATCTGCAGGCGAAAAGACCAAGGCACCATGCAGCTGGTGAGTCCTGCTGCCTCTTGTGCTCTGCCTTTACTCTTATCCACTCTTATCACTAGCTTACTGTATGTGTTTATAGGACAGAATTTGAAATGTGCAAATTTTATGAAAAAGCTATTTGTGTATATTTTCTGAAATTGAAACTGAGACTTTTTTCTTAAGCCCAGAAGGTTTTTTTCAAAGTGTGACTTATCAAAGTAATCAATACTTCCACCCAGGCATTCACACATTCATCAATTAGGCGGAATTTCAGACAAACAAAAACAGGCAACAAAGCTAAAAGTCAATGAAGCGTTTTCTTTTAGGTCCCCCGAGTACATGTGTTTCTTATCTGGATCTGTTTTAAATGAGTTTTTCATGTCAAGTCAAGTCAACTTAATTGTACATTTCTGCAATATGTGCCAGACCTACACAGGAATCAACAATACTTTTCTCTCCGACCCACTGTGCAATAAGTACAAAAGGATTTAAAAAAAGAAATCGATAATGTGCAATATAAGGGCATAGTAATGTGCAGACTGAGTATAAATAGATACTGTACATGTAAAAAGCACTAATTTAAGTGGAGAAGTGTCACTCTAATGTCCTCTAAACAAAGCACTGGTGTGTAGGTGTTGAGAGCTTTGCTGGTGATGGGCCTAGCCGTACTGCCCCACGCCACCGCCAGAAAGTTGGGCTGTGGAGCCAGACAGAAGGGCAGGACTATGAGACTGCGCCTGGATCAGTCAGTGCAGCCTCAAGTCCGTAGCACGTCTGGCATAGACATCGCCAACATGTCTCTGTCACCGTGGACCTACAGGTGAGGCATCGCTCAGCTCTGAGGACCCTTCATGTCCAGAGATGAAATGTAACTAAGTACATTTACTCAAGTTTGGGGCGACTGTGGCTCAGTTGGTAGAGCGGGTCGGCTGATGATCAAAGGATTGGAGGTTCGATCCCCGCCCTGCCACTTGTGTCATGGTTGCTGTGTCCTTGGGCAAGACACTTCACCCACCTTGCCTCGTGTGAATGTCGATAGTTAGCCTGCTATCAGTGTATGAATGTGTGTGTGAATGGTAACGTGGGAAAGGAAAACAGGTCTCCCTTGCAAAAGAGTCTTCGGTCTCAATGGGATTTACCTGTATAAATAAAGGTTAAAAAAAAGTATTGTAATTACCAGTTTGAGGCACTTGAACTCTAATAGCATATTTACTTCTACTCCACTTCACTTCAGTTGGAAATATTCAACCCTTTACTCCACTACATTTATTGGACCTTTATAATACTCCGACCTAATATACTTACATACTTTTAAATTCAGATACTTTTGTACTTTTACTCAAGTGGTATTGGAATAGGTGACTTGTAACTGGATGTTTTTCTACTATTACCCAAGTATGGTTTTCAGGTACTCTTTACACAGCTGTTCTTGTCCACAGCTAATGCCAAAAAACACCAGTTTGAAACGTTCGATGCATTTTTTAAACTTCTGTAATTCTAAATATATAGTCTCTTTCCCCTCTGCCCAGAGACTCCTGTGTTGAATCTCGGTTTCCTCGGTGTATCTCCGAGGCTCAGTGCCTGACCGCAGGCTGTCTGAGCCTGCAGGGCGGAGGAGAGGATGCAGCCCTGGAAGCCCAACCTATCCGCTACCAGGTCCTGGTCCTACACAGGTGAGCCGCACTGCCGTCTTCGCAAAAGTCAAGGCAAAGTTTATTTATACAGCACATATAAAACAACAACCTCAGTTGACCAAAGTGCTGTAAAGGCTCAAAACACAATACAACATATAACATGAAGGCTAAGCAACTTGAAAAATAAAAATACGATGAATAGTTATTCTGAGACAAAGAAAACACTTTTGTGAGCAGCAGAATGTAGCCACGCACGGTCTCATGTGTTTCTGAAATGACTAACCCCGAACCATTTATCAGACATACTTGACACCAAAGTTAGACAGTATTGAAATCTGAATTAAGCAAGTGTAGCCCTTTCTCTTATTTGTTGTTGTTGTGCGAGAACAGCAAAAGAACTCCAACTTTTTTTTTGTTTTTCTCAAACAGAACAGGTTAACTTCTCTGACCGATGTATTATTTTGCTCCTATTTTCTCCTTAGTGGGGTTCTAGGAGAAACAGGTCAGAATCTGGTTAAACCTTAACTTCAAATAGGAATATGAATTATTTCTGATAAGACAAAGAAAAGACTATTGTGAGCAGCAGAATTTCCCTCTGGGACATGCAGTACAAAAACAATGAAAGTTGAAAGGATTGGTATTTGGTTATGAGTCACTGTCCATTATTCGATGCATAGTTGATACACCAGTCATCCTCTGTAGCTTGGCGTAGTGAGGAAATAAAAAAAAAACACAAGTATTTAGTTTATTATCCAGTGTCGAAAAACAACAAAGTTAGGTTCTACACAACCTCGGAACTCAAACAGAATCTTTCTCACAAACACTTCACCTAAAAACAACCCACCCACTTGTAAATATTTACGTCAAAGACTGAGGTGGTAGTCTCATTCCTGACTGCCATACCATTAGTGATTACATAGTGTAAACAGGATATAAAAATATATTTTTACAGATGGTCTTTATCGTGTTGTGTTTATTGTGTTTCCGGATGGAAACACACAGTATTGCTTTTGATCGACTTCAGTTTACTTTTAGGGTGTTTCTTTCCTGTCATATCTATTTCAGTCTATCTGCACAACAGTGATTCATCTGTGTTGTATGTTCAGCACTCACCCATTGATTTCCCCATATCCCACTGCAGAGTCCAGAGGCAAAGGTGTAATAAGACAGGAGGGAGGAAGGCTGGGAGAAGGTACCACTTCATCCTGGGGACGCAGGTGATCACAGTGGGCTGCACCTGTGTGAGGCCCAGTGTGGTTCCACAGCAGTGAGGCCCTCCTTCAGCATAATGTACATTTCGAACCCTTAAGCAAAATGTTTGAGTCACTGACTGATTCAATCCACTGTGTAAAGTGAAGGGCCTTTGTTTGATTCTTGTGACTCGTTAGAGCTCGCTAGTGAGTTAGCCATTAGCTCGACAGCTTTTATTTGTGTACTATTTTTCTGTCTTTTTTTTTGGCCTTATCGTCAAATCATGTAAAGCACTTTGTTATTATTTTTTATTTTGTATTATTATATCTCAGGACATTTGTTTATGCAATGGTAGTAGCTTTATAAAAAGTGTTTGAGGTGGTGTGGATATTTTTTCATGTTTTGCCTTATCTTCTATCTCTTATTTAATTTCTATTTTTGATTCACATTTTATTATGACCATGTTCTTATTTCATTGTATAAAAAAGGGTTTAATAAATGTTTTTATCTGTTACAAATAACTGGTCTAATCAGGCTGTGTATTTAGAATGGATCATATTACAAACAAAGAAAACAGTCAAAGTGAGTTTTGTTGATTAGGACATGGCTTTTTTATGGTCAAATGTATTTCTTTAATTTACATGCAATGATTAATATGATATCATATACTTATTTGATTCCAGTGAATGTTGACACTTTAACTTTAATACCTTGGACATACAGTATTAATGTATAATAATGTATAAGTCTAATAGTAATGTATTGGTCTGTTATGTTTCAGAGATTAACTGAGCCAAGCAACCGGTTCAGTATACAACAGTATAATACTTTTTAGTTACCTTTACAGGTTAATTTTTTTAACCTTTATTTATACAGGTATATCCCATTGAGACCGAAGACTCTTTTGCAAGGGAGACCTGTTTTCCTTTCCCACGTTACCATTCACACACACATTCGTACACCAAATAGCAGGCTAACTATCGACATACACACAAGGCAAGGTGGGTTAAGTGTCTTGCCCAAGGACACAACAACTATGACACAGGTGGCAGGGCGGGGATCAAACCTCCAACCCTTTGATCATCAGCCGACCCGCTCTACCAACTGAGCCACAGTCGCACCAAAGACTTTCACATATATATGAATTAATCTCCACTGTCTTCATTGAAGTTCCTATATATCATCTAAATTGACTCAGACCAATGTAGGAAGTTTTTATTGGTTAGCTGGAGAGGTGCTATGAAATGAGACCTGATTGAACTTATTCCTGGGGCTGTGTGTGTCACATAATAACAACAACAGATGAGGGCCTCAGGGACTCAGATAAATGCAATAACATTTTTCAACTCAGAGAGAGAGAGAGAGACTTGGGTATAAAAATCCAGCCCCCGCCCATCCACTGTTTACACAAGTGCATACTAAACACGGTGCTACAGATCCACAAACGAGGAATGACAAGAACGAGAGCAGAGCGAGTTCAGCCAATCTGTTTTTACTGACCATGCCAAATAGATACAATCAATCCAGCCTCCAAGACGTACAGCGACACACACACACACTTACAGCAAGTACAAACCCCCAGCGTTCACGACTTCCCCACAGTTACAGTGCAAACATTTTAGACACTTCAATCAAGTCAGTATGACTCAACAAACCAAGCAAATTATTTCATCTTTTCTGTGTTTATTTTCACCTTTGGGTTTTCGATTTCCCCTTGAGAACCATAAACTGACAATAAGAGCACAGTGACACATGCCGAAAGCAAAGGGAGATAAATCCCACAAATTCCTCCTTTTCAAAACCCAATACGCCCAAATTCTGAACAACTGTCACTCTCTATTCCTGTTCCTTGTGATGTTGTTGTTTGTACCGTATGTATTCAGTGTCCATGGTGTAGTATGCATGTGTGCTTTTAAGTTGTGCTTAATGAAATAAGAGTGCAATCAGTGCTCTAAATCTAAGAGACTCAAATGCATGTCGCTGATCTACACTGAACTACACTACAGTTAATGTTTCACAAAATTGTCAGAACTGCTTCCTTCTATTCAAATTTGCTATTCACATTGCAGCGAAGAATTAGCAAGACAGCAGTAGACCCAGGGAAATACAGTTTTATTTTTGATTCAGAAACAGCAGAAGTTGAGTGTGTGTGTGTGTGTGTGTGTATTGTGTGTGTGTGTGTGATTTGACTGGTAAGTATCCTGTAAGTCAGAGGCTGCAGAATGCCTGCAACTTTTTAGCTTCGACTTGTGTTGGTTAGGGACTGACTAGGGCTCTTAAAACTACTGAATCTACTGAATTGTGTCCAGCTCTTTTTTTTTTAGCACATTTTTCTCATGTTTTTACAAGGTAACAATTTAAATCACAGCTCCCCACTCCCTCCACATTACAGCCCGATTGGAAAGAAACTGTAACGATGCTAACAGTTAAGCAGACAGTTATAATTTGCTGTTTTCTGACTAGAGGAAGTGCAGAAATATAAAAGAGAGCTATGATTGAAATGTTCTTGCTCCTTCTGCCATGCTGCGGCTATCATTCCACACCAAACGACCATTGTCGCCCCTCTTTTTAAATATTTGAAATAGTTTGTTTTGATGCAACCGCAACCGCAACCCACCCCTCCCCCGCCCCCTGCCCCCCTTTCTTTTAGAAAAAAAAGAGAGAAATATTTTCAAATTTTTTTTAAATTCAACATCAAGAGCTGGCTAAGCTTTGTACAGCTTGTTCAGAATCGTTACAGCATACGTCAGATATGAAAACTCGCTTTTTCCCTTTTGTTCGGGTTGCCTTTTTAAGTTCTTTTTTGTCTGTTCTTTCCTGCACTGTTTTGATTTCCTTTCTCTTTTTTTTCTTTTTCTTTTTTGTAACCGTCTCCACAAACTCCCATTCTGGCTCTTTTTCTTCTTCTGTGTCTCTGCGCGTCTACCGGCAGGCTTCCTCCTTCATCTCCTTGTTCTTCCTCACTTCCTCGGCGTGTTTGTCCTGCCAGACAAACACAGAGACATGGCAAAACATCAGCAGTCATTGGCATTCATGAATGTATTAGCATTAATGAGGGAGATGCCAGCAGAGCAAGGGGACTGTTCATAATGATTTGAACAGGGAAACCATGCAAGAGTGGGGTGAACAAAAAACTCTTTTGCGCCTCATGTAATATTCATGCTTACTGATCAGGCTTGGGAACAATGTTGAAATAGAAATGAAAAGTTCACCTTCACAGAAGGCTTGCCTCATTTGCACTGAGGAAAACACTACATTGTACCAGCCAAGGTAGCTGTTTCCCCCTGTTTCAGGACTTTATGCTAAGCTAAGTTAGCTGGCTGCTGGTGCACCGATATTACAATGTTACCAATCTCTTCATCTAACTTTGAAAACAATTTCTATTCCTGTAGAAATGATATTGATCATCCTATCCTAAAGCTAAATTACCCTGCTAGTGCAAAACACAGCCGTCTGTGCGGGAAAAATCTGCACTAAAAATGGCTGCATCATATTGCTGTGGGATGGATGTGGGTGGGGCCCTACAAAGAAGTTTAACTCCCAGGAAAGAGAGCTGGGTACACAGTGTACAGTTTATCTCTGAAACAACACCAACAGCAGTGATTCTAAAATTGCAAGAGTTTCCAGGCAAGGAAACAAATACCAAACCTTTGCTAGAAAATTGGATATGTCTGTCTATCATTAAATCCTCCGTGTCTTCCCTATCAAGTCTACACAGCCCTTATTCCTCTGAGGGGACTGATTTTCCAAAAAGCTGATATAGGTTGAAATTCTAGACGGTGATCTTTTTCTATTCTAAAATCCGATGAGAATAAGAAATATGAAACAACAAAATGGAAATAAAGGTACATTTCAGTGTATGTAAGACCTACTTCACCGGTGGGAATATGAAGGTGTATTGAACTCTGAGATCCTATGTAGTATAAATGTGCAAACATTTTTGAAATTGGTTCATCCTAGCCTGAGAAAAGGCAGAAAGAGTGTTTTATGGTCTCACTGCCTTACCCTACATTTTACTAGTGTGACATCACACTAGTAAAAATGTAGGGTTAGGGGTGGGCCAAGGGAAGACTGAGGAAAGACTGAGGTAAGAAAAACCTCATTCATTATATTATAATAGAGATTTTATAATGATAGAACACCCGGTTCCGTATGGGTGAATTGTTCCTTTAAGTAGGATCTTTCTTAGAGGTGAGACATTGAGTTTGAAAATTCCTTAAAAAAAAAGTAAGTCGAAAGGTTAGCCATAATCCTATGATGTGGACAGTATACCTTCTCCTGCAGCCTCTCCAGCATGGCGGCCAGCAGAGCCTCCCTGTTCTCCTTGTTGGCCTCCATCTTCTGCTCCAGCTTCTCCTTGGCGTTCTTGATGAAGTTGTTGTTCTCCTCGAAGGCCTTCTGGATCACCTCGCGCTCGTGCTCCCTCTTCTCCGCCAGGTGCTTCAGCAGCTCAGCCTCCTGGCACTAGAGGGAGACGGAGAGCACTCAAGGTAAGTTTACAGAAAATTCTACAATTTTTAAACTTAAAATTATGAAAAAAATAGGGAATAAGCAGCATGGTAAAGGTGTTAGGTGTTATAAGACCAGGGGCGCATTGAGTGATTTTGGGGCCCAAGGCAGACACAGGCAATTTTAAAATATCTAAGAAAGTAACCTAACTTCTTTTCTTTATGCAGATCTGTTTCTTTGTTTTCTACTGTCTTCTGCTAAATAATTTTTGCAGATACACAGTATACTCATAGTCCAATGTTGTGGAGACTGAAGTGTGACCCTGTGGCTGCGACTAACTCATTAATTAAGTATCGATTTTTAGAAAGGCATGACTAATTCAAGAAAAGTTTCATAAAAATAAAATAAATTGTTAAATAAATAACTATCTTTACCATAAGTTGAGAGTTTTATAGGGCCCTTTCTAACTGGCGGCCAAAGACAATTGCCTAACTTTGCCTAATAGTATGTCCGGCTCTCCAGAAGACACCTGATCCTTAGCACCTGGAATGCATCATCATTACTAGAGGGTTTAGTTTTGTTTAGGGTTGAGGGTATGGTCGTTTGGTCTTTGAGCAGGTTTGTCGTCACCAAAGTGTGTGACTTGCAGACAAACACTTCTCCATCACTGCCTGGATACAGACATGTGTCGCACCGCCGCAAATGTGTTCCAAGTATTATGTTATTAGAGATTGTTGTCATGTAAAGGAAATCCCCTGGGCCCTGCTCCTTCCCCTTGAAAAACCTTAGATGTCTCAATCCTGATTGGTGCACATAAGTACATGACATCGCCTCTTTCTAACTAAGCCCAAAAATAGTGTTACTACCAGATTGAAAAGGAAAACAGAAATATTTTATGTGAAAGAATTTTCATGTAGAACTCATTACTTTTAGTTACATGTTATGGATTAATAAACACATGATTAATAACTGGGAGTCTGGGACATCTGATCTTGCAGATGTTTTGTTACCATTCTATCGCTCTGTTCTCACCTTTCCCCTCCCCTCCCCTCCCTCCGCCATCCTCTTGGCTTGATGAATACGAGCCATTGTGAGCGTGCCCTTGCATGATGTGCCCTTTTTGTACTTTTATGTCCCCCCTTTTCATCTTCCCACCTCTCCCTCCCCTCCGCTCGTGTTTCCTCCCTTCCTTTCCATCCACTCCAACACTCCAATCCCTCTTTCCTTTTATCCGTTTCCACCCTTTTTCCTCCGGAGTTGATAAATCACGCTGCCCACAAAAGAGCGTTGTCAGATGTTTGACGGTGCCTGAAATGAGCTACAAATAGCTGGGGAGGGTTAGGGTTACAGCAGCTTGGGGGGGGGGGGGGGGGGGGGGGTTAGGGCCTGTCCGCTTGGCTTTCTTACTGTGCCCTCCTGCCCTTACCTTTCGCCTCTCTTCGGCAGCCTCTAGCTTCTTCTGGATCTCCTCCAGCGATGGGTCACGGCGCTGCGGCATGGAGGTGTTCAGGTCTGGCACGCTGTCAAAGGACGGGGGCTTGAGGATGACCTCGAAGGCCTGGCCCGATGCCCGCTTGTTCAACTCAATCACCTCCACGTCTTTCATGACGCACCAGCCCAGGTCAACCGCATCTGTGGTGATGGATTGTTGCGTGGCCATGATTAGATGATATTTACAGTATGCATTTATATACTTTTCAATACAGGGAGGCCTATTGCTACACATCATCAATAATGGTGCATCTTGGAGTTTAGGGTTTGCGCTATACGTTCTTTCTATAGGTCTCTGCCTTAGTTGATCAAAGCAAAACATAAAGTGCTATAGTCTGGCTTAAAAGTGCTGTCAAGATTTACCAATGATTCAGAGCATTTATTGCACTATAGGTACATAGGAACATAAGTATCTATTACACTTTACCCTGGACAGCCTGTACCTTTCTACCGGATGGAAGAAGGACAGATTCCTCTAAGAGGGGATAGTCAGACTTGGCTTTAATGGCCATAATGATTTTAATTTTTGTGTACAAAAAGGTGTGTGTGAAAGTGATTTATTTTTTACCTTCTGCCTTGTATGTCGGTTTGTCTGCAGTCTGTGGGTTCAGGCAGGCGCAGAATAGAGACACCAGGGGGAGCTCTTTGACCTTCTCTTTGTATGCTGAGGACACACACACACACACACACACACAAACACACACACTTGTTCTGTTATGCTTGACATTGTGATGACTCAAGATAAATGATGAACACACATTCAGAGCCTAATGATCTAATTCTCCTTTTCAGTAGCAGTGACTCTCGCAGTCATTCTCATTATGTTATCATATCAGTCGTTATTATGACAAGATATAACAAGATAAAACTTGCACTTCTGTCATCATTCCAATGGAAACATAAGCAGTGTGCACAGTAAAGGAAGGGGGGTGTAACTTTCCACTATGGCCACATTTACCTGCCAGAGTCATCTTGTCAGTGTGTATGTCACTCTCCGGGGATGCTGAAGACTGTCACACTGAAACATGCAGAGACAAAAAGGGAAGGATTGAATTAAACAAGCTTCAAGGGTCGGATAATGAATGTGAGAAGTGGTAGCTAAAGAGTACTTGTGAAACCCCTCTCAACCAATGAGAGAGCTGTGAAAGATGAAAGTTGGCCAAAGAAGAGGGTAATGCCCGCCAAGGATAGTTTGTCAGTTTGAAAACCACAAATGGCTGGGAAAGATCCATGCAGAGACGCAAACAGAAAGAATAAATAACAAGAAATTGTTCTACAC